>CM056555.1:13996395-14596395 GCA_029721515.1 Synanceia verrucosa
AATCCCCGAGGCCTTGCCCTCACAGCCCTGCTCCACTTGGGGGATCTCCTTGAAAAGTGGAGGTGTGTTTGAGCAATCCTTGTTTATCATGTCCTCCCAGTCCGCTGATGCTTGAGGGTCAGTTTTGTCAATTAAACAGGTGCAGTGTTGTTACTGTTACATATTCAATAGAATTCATCCCTTTTTATTTGTGTATGTGGTCCGATAAAGTCAGAGAGGAGCTGTGATGCCACTAAAACATGTGAGGGATCTCTGTTAAAGCAGCCTACAGTATTCTTAACAAAACTTTATTTTGTATGTGGTTCACTTGTAAGACTGCATCTCTTCATTGTTCTCTGTTAACTTCTGTGTCTATTCAGCAGGGAGGGCAAACCCAGACCCTCACTCTGCAACCAGCCCAACCACCCCAAGGCCAGCCTGACGGCCAAAACCAGACGACTGTAGTGGCTCAAGGCGGCCAGCAGGGGCAGCAGCAACAACAGCAATTCCTACAGGTGTCAATGGAGGGCAGCAAATCTAATTTGTTTCAATAGACATATTGAAATATGAAGTTATTAATGTATTACTTTTTATTGACATCAGAGAACTGCTTCATTTTCTAATGCTCTTGCACCATTTTCCTGTTAGGGCACTCGTCTTCTCCATAGTAACCAATCTACCCAGCTGATCCTGCAGGCAGCCTTCCCACTCCAACAACAGGGTACCTTCACACAACAGCAACCACCACCACCACAACAACAACAACAACAACAGCAGCAACAGCAGCAACGGCAACAGCAGCAGCAGCAGCAGCAGCAACAACAACAACAACAACAATCTCACCACCAGAGGCACCAGCAGCAACTGAAACCACAGCCCCAGAAACAGCAGAAAGCTCCGTCTTCGCACAGGACTGACAGCGTCAGCAGCCAGCCACAGTGAAGTCTGGAGGAAAACGTGTTCAGTTGGAAAAAACAGGGAATTTTAAGGGATTGCTGCATACTTTTGTTTCGGTTGTGTGGCTGTCACAAACTGCCCTCACTTCCTCCATCTGAAATAAATGAATCATAGGAAAGAGGAAAGCCTGTGAGTCCACAAGGTACTCTCCATAGATTGTCACTAGGCAACAGGATGGATTATAATCCCCCGTCTCCTTTACTGGAGGCTGGTTTGTGAGGGAGCTCCAGCATCTGTGGAAACCCGCTAACAGACTTTTTTTTTGTTTTTTTTTGAAGATGCGTCAAAGTGGACTTGTACAGATTTACTGTATGATATAAAAAAACAATAATGTAAATATACAATATAGCCTAACGGGAAACAGAAATAGTAGTATTTTATATGATTGCATGGAAAGAATAACTAAGCTTTTATTAGTCGCTTTTGAAAAAAGGATTTTTACTTTTGTTCAAGTGTTTTCTGGTCAAAGATGGAACAATGATATGTTCTCTCAGTCTTTTCCTCCCCCCCCTCAAAAAAATAGCAGTCCAGAATAAGGCTTTAAAGTTCTCAGTTTGGTTGGGCTTGGGTTTTCTTGTGTTTTTAAATGCCGTCTCTGAGACAAAAATGGCTCCTTTTAACTTTTTAACAAATTCTGTTTGGCAAAAAAAAAAAAAAAAAGCTAGATCACAGTTTAACTGAATTCTTTGCAGAATGATCACTGTACGTGTAACGGGTTTAGTGATTCCAAGTGCCAATAACATAGTCAATTATGTTTTCACTTTTTTTTTTAATTATTTTGAGCAGATTATTCAAAGGCGTATATATATATATTTTCCAACATGATATTACCCCAAATAAAGTTTGCGCGTGTGTATATAGTAGGGATTATTTTTTAACAGTCAGAGAGCCCTATAAGTAACAAACAGTATATCCTCAACCTCCTGAAACTTTAGCACTTGATGTGGTTGTGTACAGTAAATCACTGTCGAGACCTTGTTGTTTGTAATCTGTGGTGTGATTCTCTGAGCTAGTGTGTTTTGGGGAATACAATCCTTGTATGTATGAGTAAGCATGAAAGTGTATTTTGATGTGCGTGCGTGCGCTTGTTGTCCCTTGTGTCTTACAATAATTGACTTAGTAAGGGTTTGAAGTAGCTGGATGGTACTTGTCTTCTCAGGAATGTGGGAGGTTTTTTTGCTTCTGCCTCAGTCTGGAACCAGACCAGGAAGGATTAGACAGTGATGCTGCAAAGACCAGAGGAGGAAGTGTCAGTGCAAAGGGTGCGGTGACTGAATCAGACTTGACCCAGATCTCTTAGAGCCTTCATTGTTATTTTCTTGTGAAAACAGTATGAAGGTAAAAGTTTCCAAAGACAGTAAACACATGATGTTGTCAGGAGGAGTGGACAAGATATGATGGAATAGAAATATTAAAATGAAAATCACCCAGATATAGATGTATGTCATTGTACCGGTGAAGCTGCAATTCTACTCACAGCTTTGTGGTCTTTTGCATCATCAGTGTTTCATCCTTCCAGGTCTTCCTAGGCCTCAGAAACCCTCATGCAGTTCAGTTCACTTGTCTCTGGTTAAAAACAGGGCTGGGCTCAAGTCCATTTGAAACACATGGATGGAAATGAGCTCAGCCCCTCTACTACAGTCGTAAGCCATATCAAACAGAAAAGCCTTGGACTGGGGGAAGTGTGATGGTTGACAAAAGAGCATTTCGAATGTCTCGATAAGACCGTGTGAGTGTGCGTTTGTGTGAATATAGCGTCTCCTACTTTTCGTATCACTTGGGGGTCAGTATTGGTTTCCCCTGGCGATAGCCAATCAGTTCTTGCGTTGCAGTATAAGAAACTTCCTCTCCGGTTGGGCTCAGTGTTCTGTAAGCCCATGTGTGGGACAGCTCGACTTGAATATGTTTGTGTGAGAGAGTTTGTATGCACGTTAACTGTCACTATAACCCGTTATATTTTCATATGGAAACAGATGTGTGACTGGAAAAGAGAAGTTTTACAATGGTTGATTGCTCAGCAAACAGTTATCACGATGAGTACACATCAGACCGGTTTCAAATGGCAACCCTCTGAGTGAAGCATTTAATTTAGATTTATGCGACGAAGACGTGACAAAATGCTCTTCTTGACTCCCTCGACTGGAAGAAAGGGTCTTACTATTTGAACCAGGTCTTCCACCCATCACATAATCTATGTAGATCCTCTATAGACTAGTTTGTGTTTAAGGCGTCACTCTGAAGGGTAATGATGAAATGTTTATAGTTTGTGTCACTGATACCCAGCCCAAAGAATGTAAAGGTGTTTAAAAGAGACTAATGGATGTTGTAATTGTTGATTATGGAGAAAATTTACAGTCTTTGTGATGAAGGAAAACAAGGGGGTGTGAAAGAAAAACACCTTTCTCACTACATCCACATAGAGTCAGAAATACCGAGTTATTTGCAGGCTTCACATTGTTAAAGAACCTCCTGAATGTTTCACCATCACTAACTTTCAATTTTTGCAACAATAGAATTTTCTTTGGTCGGAAAAAGATTTTAAAAGGTGCTGGAAGTTGAGGTGTAGTAGAAGACGGCGAGCCCTCCCACTCCCACCCCCACAGATCACAAATCACCACACAATCTGGTTCTAAAGAGTCCTAGTCTAGTATAAAACTGTACACATACACAAAGCGAAAAACACCAGTATTCAGTGTAAAACGGTGCTATATGCTTACCTGTACTGTATGTATGTATATCCCTTCTTCTGCTCTTGAACTGTGCTCCTTTTATCTACCCCAAAGTCAAATGTAATAATAATAATCAAGATTTTAAAGCAAAATGTTTGCTATTATTATAACCCCCCTCTCCCCTCTTGGTCAATTTGAAAATAAAACCAGTTGCAAATATTACATGTGACACATGTCTGCTGTAAGTTTGTTGTGGGCCAGTCTGTTATCAGACACACTATGGCAATGTTAGTCCACTATTTTCATCCAGACTGATATATTACATCTGTTGGATGGATTGTTGTTGTTAAAGCTTTGTACAGATGTTAACTAAATATGACAGATAAACTGATAAATTAATAGACTTATTAATAATATAATTAATAATATCCTCAAAAAGCTTCAGTTGGCACTTTATTTCACTCTTTAAATTTGTGATAAACATGTTAGCACTCAGCTCAGTAGTACTACTACCTCACAGAACTGTTTCATGAGTTAAAAAAAGGCACATTAAATGGACACTTTCCAGTTAGTTTTACCATCACGGATACTTTCTTTATTATTACAAGTCAACCAACTGTATCAAAACCGCAGGATTCTCAAAACCAGCATACAGACACTCTCTTCTGGCTCTTGACAATAGCTGTCGCAATCAAATGCATTCAGCGTTAAAAAAAAAATCTAAAGGCACATCTCTATTGTATTTACATTGCATACATGTTTGACATAAATCAAGTAAAAAGAGAAGCACACAATCAGTCCTAAACACCTGGCCACAGACTAAACTAAAGCTAACTCCAGAATACGAACAGCAATATACCAGTTAGTCTTTTACAAGTCACAGTATTCAAAGCTACGATGCACAGGTGGGAACCTGTGTTTCTGTAACGTGTGGCTTCATGTTTTAGTAGGAGTTATCGCTTGCATGCCACATTATGGCTCATGTGTTAGAATGTAATCTGAAGGCATCTTTATTTTAGCCCTATTAAAAGCAGTTTTAAGCTAGGCTTGCTGACAATAATTCAGTATTTCAGTTTTTTTAATCTAGTGACTCTTGCAGTAAATTAAGAGTTTGAATAATCTGACATTTTTTTGGAAATACAATTATTTGCTTTCTTGCTGAATTAGACAAGAAGAATGACTGTCAATTCAATATGCAGCCAGTTACTGTAGCTCGGAAAGCATAAAGAGAGGAAACAGGAAAGGAGCGGATCAGGTTAGATGTACATAGGTAGAAGAAGTGGAAGTGAGCAGAGGCAAAACTCAATTCTCAAGAAAAAAAAGGAAAAAAATGCAAAACAAATTCAGCTCAACAAACAGCTATGCAAACGACTTCTCCTGGCTAAGAAATAATCCCATACATAACTCTCCATTACAACCACACTTTGGACAGATTAGTCCATGACATAATGTGTTCATTTGTGAATTTTAGAACTGCTGATAGATTTATTTTATTTTATTATCAGTAGATAGAACCAAGCTAGCAGTCTTTCTCTCACTTCCCCCCCACCCTCCAGCTAAACAGCTGTCACTTATATTCCCATACTTAATTCACACATATCTGTATCAATCTTCTTCTGACTCTGCAAGAACGCAGAATAATTTCATTTCCCAAAATAGTAAAATATTTTGATGAACAGGACTTCTCTGGTTAAAAGAACAACAACAACAATCCACTCACCACAGCACCATCTGTGCTTATCTATTCCTCAGTCAAAGGTCTCTGTTTTCCCCAAAGCATCTTAAGAGGCAATCTAAGTCTGAATGTGAGCCAGAACTGCTGCTGCTGATGGGACATGTTGTATCTGATGGACGTGCACCTGGAATACCTACCACAGAGATCAATACGCCAATGGGGAGATTAGATACAGGCCGATACCGAGAGCCCAGTGCAGGGTCGTATATACAGTGTGTGTGTGTGTGTGTGTGTGTGTGTGTGTGCGTGCAGAAAGGCCAGCATTTGATAATTAGTTTGACTGAATGTGTTATTAGTAGTTTACAGAGTGTATTTGGCTCTTTGTGCGGTAAAAGGAGAGAATGGTCAGGGAGGTGGCGGGGGATGCATGTTTCATAGCAGTGTGTGTGTGTGTAGGTTTAGGTGTGCGTCAGACATAGTCAAGGAAGACGTCGGCCGTGTTTTGCAGTAAAGGCTGGGTCGGGGCTGTCGTGCTACAGACTGAGCTCAGCCTCCGTGATGGTGCCCTCTGCTGCTCTGGATGACCTGGAGCATTGCTCAGTGTCAGGTAAACCTGAGGGACGACACACATTTATGCTTTATGTGAGATTTGATGATACTATTTTATCACAAAAAGAAATAGTCAATAGACAGTGGACTGAGAAATGCAACAAGCCAAATCACACTGTCATATAGAAAGTTTGTGAAATAAAATGCCTGTCATGTGAACAGCTACATCTACTCACATTTCTGGTATTTTCTGAGAGCAGCAGCTCAGTGCTCTCCACCAGTTTCCTGAAAGACGGTCTTTTCAAAGGGTCATGGTTCCAACAAGACAGCATCATGTCATACCTGCAGAGGTGAGATTGAGATTAGTTTCAACATGGATAAATATGATCAAAGACAATAATAATCCAGTAATATAGAACAGAATAGAATAGAATAGTTTTTTTTATTTATCCCCCATTGGAGGAAATACACACGCCACAGCAGCATAGACAAAATCACAGACAAATTGCAGTAGTTAGAAAAGATACAACAGACAGCAGCAATGACATAATAATAACTAGAAAAGCACTCAGAGAGCACAGACCTCCGCCAAGGTGGCTTTTTAATTAAAGTTACCCCTGCCTCCAAGGAAGTTATGTTTTCACCATGGCTTTTTGAATTATTTTGCAAACCAACAAACATACAAACAAACAAATAAATAAACAAACATACAACTGAACAAACCCCGGTGAAAACATAACCTCCTTGGCGGAGGTAATAATAATAATAATAATAATAATAATAATGATAATAGATTAAAATATTTACAGTATGTACTAAATACCATGGAATAATATATATATATTTTAATTGCAGAAATGAACTGTTAATTAAACACAATTATTAGCTGAATAAAAAGGTTTTTTTTTCTATGTGGAAAAAGGCAGTGAAAATTTCTCTGTGCAAAGTGATAGTGCATGAAAAACAATGACAGTGATGGTGATGAGTCCAGATTGTGTTAACCTCAGCCAGTGATGCTGATGTTGTAAACTTTTATTGCTGATGGAAAGAATGACCTGCGGTTTATCAAACAGATAGAATCATATTCTCAGAAACTCGTGAATTTATTCATAAAATAGATCATAGTATTTATTATCACGATAAAAGAGCTGCAGCTGAAACAATTAGTCAATTAATTGATTGCCAGGAAATTTGTTATTAGTTATTCAGACTAATCATGTCATTATTTTTGTAGTTTTTTGTGTGTAAATTGCCAGTGCCAAACTTACTTACTTACCAGTGTGCTTTTGGGCAGATTTTTATAAGCCCTTTGACATGAGGACATGAAGACTTTTTATCACCAAAATCACAAACTTATTAGCAGCAGGCTTAGTTAAATTACTTAAATACAAACACTGCCTCTCAAAAACACCCAAACTTACATCTCGATGGGGGCAAACTCAGGCCTGCTCATCCTGTGGCCATCTTGAATCATCCTATAAAACACTGAGCCCACCTGCATCCCAGGGTACGGGCTATTACCTGCAACACAAGCATGCAGTAAGCACTTGCTTGAAATAACTGCTAAGGAGCATCATCAGAGACTCTAATAAGGCCTGAGTCAGCACAAATGGATGATAACAATAATGGCCGAGGCATTATGAAACACATGCAACAGCACAGCTCTAACTGGAAATGTTACCCAGAGAGAAGATTTCCCAGAGCAGGATGCCGTAAGACCAAACGTCACTCTCAAAGGTGTAGACACAGTCGAAAATGCTCTCGGGAGACATCCACTTGACTGGCAGACGAGCCTGCAGGAGTGAGAGCCATGATTAAAAGTGTGGTATGATCCCATGTTCTTAAAAACATAAGATATATTTTCTATATAAAGGTACAAATCTTTTCCTATGTGATGTTAAAGAGGAAAGCCAATTGGTTGACAGAATAATAAAGAGCATAATTGATTGATTGTCTGTTGTAACTTTTCCAACAAAAATGTCAAACGTTACATTAACATCATTTCTGAAGATCTGCTACCTTTTCTCTTATGTGACTTTTGTAGTGTCGATTTGACAAGGAAGGAAGGAAGGAAGGAAGGAATGAAGGAAGGAAGGAAGGAAGGAAGGCAGGAAGGAAGGATCAGCAGGAAAAAGTGACTCACGTTGCCCCGCAGCACATAGCTGGCATCAGTGGTGATGTCTCGTGCCAAACCAAAGTCACAGATCTTTGCTACCCGGCCATGAGTCAGCAGAATGTTTCTGGCTGCAAGATCCCTGTGGACGCACTACACACACACACACACACACACACACACAGAAATGATTATTGACTTTGTAACAGGATTCTGCAGGGAATGAATGACGCACATGTCCACCTGAGGCGGAGTGAGTTAAACTTGTTACCAACCTCACAAACCTCACAAAATAAAAGTCTAATTGACTGTGCTCTACACACAAAACATAACTGCAGTAAAATGATGCATTAGGCAAAAACTATTCAATTTAATGAAATGATAAAATATTCAAAATAATATTTTTAGTACCACTCCAGGGCAATTATGCACAATAATGCTCAAACAGTACCTGATATAATAAAAGCAACAAAAGTGCAATGACAGAAAATGAATTAAGATGGTGTCAGTTCAAATTGTACACACATTGTGTGTGCAGTACATGATCTAATCTGTATATGCAGCTTCATCATGTTTAGTTCTGATTGTATGGGCACTATTAGCTGATAGTAACGCACAGCATGTTGGCCCTAAGCCATGAAATGATTTATAAACTAGCACTTTTAAATCTCTTGTGCAACGACTCTATAAATAAGCACCACACAGTCTGTAAAAGCCTTACGTTCTTGGAAGTAATGTACTCCATTCCTTTGGCCACCTGGTAGGAAAAGCTGAGGAGATCTTCAGCGTCCAGAGACAGCTCTTCTATGTCCACTGGGTAAAGATTACAATGTCAGATCTCTAGAGTAGGCACTCAGTGTGTTGCTGAAATCTGGAGTGAAAGACGTTTTACCTGACTGAGAAGATCTTTCTTTTTCAGAAGGACGCATGGCCACATATCCTGCACCAGTCACCTCTCCACTGCTTGAACACGCGCATGAACACACACACACACACACACACACACACACAAGCATTAAATACTGAGGTAACCCTGTTTTCAATTACAATCACAATTATCAATACATGTACATACACACCTTGTTGTAGGCTCCGTTTGGTTCAAGACGTTGCGATAGTAACCATCGTCAACTCGGGAGTTGAGGAAGGACTCCCTTTTTCTGCGCAGGAAGTTGAGGAGGTCGCCATAGCAACAGTACTCCGTGATCACCAAAATTGGGCCTGGCAGGATGCAGAGATGAAACTCACTGATTTTGAAACCATATGACAGCATATAACAATGAAAAAAAACAGAAACACCAAGCTTGAATAATGAGGTACAAGAAGACAGAAGCCTATTTAATTTGGCTGTTTCAAGGCAGGACATGTGTTGTGTATTCAGATAGGTTTGACCAGTATGTGTGTTTAAAAGCCAATATTGAAACATACAGAACAAATTAGAGTCAATATTTTAAAATTAGGATTTTTCATGCCCAAGCATGTTCAGTGTTTCTTTCCTAATAATGTAATCATGCATACTTGTGGGTGAATCCAGTCTTAAAGGCTGCATTATAATCAATGTTGAGGTCTAGACAGGTGGATGATATTGATTGACTGCACAGTAAATATGTGACAGGTCAAACTGGATCACGTTTTCATATCGGAGAGTGGTACTGACTGTCCAATATCTGATTTTTAATAAGAGGTCAGTATTGGCTGATCATAGCAGCAAGTCAGCACATCAACCTATTACCATAAAACAAAATCAGTCATTAATAAATATATAATAAACATGTCACAAACTCTTTCTCGTGTAAATGTAAAAACAGTGAACTAAGTGTGGTATCCATGGTGAAGTTCCTCTCACCTCCAACAGTACAGGCCCCCAGCAGGTTGACAATGTTCACGTGGTTTCCAAGGTAACTGAGCACCTTCAGTTCTGACATCAGGGCCTCCTTCTCCGTAGCGTGGGCATTGGCTGGGATGACATCATCATCATATTTAAATTCTTATGTCACTATAACACCCAGGCTGTGTCCAATATAATCCCCTATTTACTATATAATGCACTGTAATTGCTTCTATTTTCTTCATTTTCATAAATGTATACCATCTAGCAAATAGCAAATTATGATTAAATTGGCTATAATGCTTTTCATAACAATTCCAGTAAAAGCCACAGGAATTGTTGCATCATAATGCACTAAACCAATAATCACGTTTGATAAATATGATTGTTAAAGAAACTTTAAACTCAATAATTAGGTTTTATTTTTCTTTGCTACAAAGAGCCTCATCTTTTACTTCATTTTATTGATGATTGCCTCTAGAGTCTACTTAGCAAATAGAAACAGCTAATAAAAACAATTCAATTACATTGTAATGGGGACTTTTATCAGTCCTGAGTATTGCAGACATCATCACAAGCTGGATGTGAACCCCCAGAATGTAGGGAAGCCTACATATTGTGTATGAAGTAAACGTTTACTACTTATAAGGCTTAAACAATGTTAGATGGCAACTACATTAGTTAGTTTAGTTAGTATTTTGTTTGTATATGTACTGTATATGGAGTGGTTTCAGACACAACCACAGAGAATGAGAAAAAAACTGTCCAACACACATGCTTACGTTTGAGCATCTTAACAGCGACGGTTGTAACAGTGTCTGCAGAGCAGAGTCCATATGCTGTGGCCCTCACAACCTTTCCAAAAGCCCCAGAGCCCAGGGTTTTACCTGTGGGAACACACACACACACACACACATACAGACACTGTTAGCATTTTATAATTAATTAAAGCTCCCCAGACACAATTTAAGACATTTAAAAATAGGCTGCTCTGTTAGTTACACTCTGCTTCTCTACTAAATTACATCTTCTTCCTTTCCCTTCTTAACAGATAAGTGCAAAAACAATCGTTTACTGTCAAACTCTGAATATACTGTAGATCATTCTGCACAGCTCAAACATTCAAGTGACGTGAAATAACAATAAAAATATATTTTGAGTTGAGGGAATAATTACCACACTTGCATGCCTGCAGATTCCACAAAGGTAAACATGCACTAAATAGTTACAAACATGAATACTGTCATACCAAAGCGTAGTTTCTGTCGAGGAAACTCCCATTTGGAGTCGTATGGCAGCTGGGTGGGGTCAATGTAAATATAGTTGTTGCCATGGATACTCTCAATGACCTTCCACTGTATTTGGAACTTTGGTTTCTGTTGAGGAGAAGAAAATGAAGCATTTATACAGAGAAAGTGATTCTATTCAGTTATATACGACTCAATCCATCAGTCATCAGCTCATGTCAAGACTGATGATCCCTCTGCGAATTCATAAACCAGTTCTCAAGGAGTCTGACTCATCTGAATGAAATAAGAGCAGCATACTGTGGTGGTGGTGGTGGTGAGGGGCATATAAAAAAAACCCTTTAACTACAGTGTGTCTGCACTATGAATGGCTAAATGATTCATTTCAAATTCATTAGGCCACATTCATATTGATTAAAAGGACATACAAAAAGTCTTATCTGTTAAATACTGTTACCAAATACAGTAAAAAAAAAAAAACTAGACTGCTCTCAGAAAGATGCTTTATTTAACATACAATAATCGAGATGAAGATGTCATTAGTAAATGAGGGTGGGCCTTTTGCCAGAAAGTATTGCATCCATTTATTTTTCTGCAAACCGACATATCAAATGAACTTGATTTCATATTGATGTCTGAGAATATTTGAACAGGGTTTGAATGGAATTGATGGCGACAGGTTTATGTGATTCATGACCCTATTTCCACTCAGATTAAATACAATTTCTCCATTACAGTGATGGTATTGTAAAGCATGATTTATTTCCTGTCGTACCTGCATGTATTTATAGAGTAGCACCACTAGAATGAGGCTGAGGAAGACGCCAGTGGCCACCATGCCGGTTAGAAGAGGAGTGAAGAGTTTATGAGGCACGATGCGTTCTGAGTGGAAACACACACCAGAGTAATCAGAAAACATACTTATGCCACTGAAGTATACGCAACATCATCTTCCATGGTGTTAAGACAGACAGCTGCAGCAGTGGTGTTTATTTGTGTGACGAGGATTAGGGAGTCTACACCATATAATCCAAGGCTGCACAGTCAGCATACATTAATCTTATTAAATCTGCACCCAGTAACCACACAACTGGCCTCTGCAGGCACACAGGGAAAATCATGTATATGAGAGAAGTCATACCACTGATGGTGAACAGTGTGTAGGCCTCTTCATCCTCTGTGCTCGCCACACACTCCAGGGTGTGATAGTGCACGTGCTCCTTGCTCACGTTCAGTCGGCTCACCACCTCGCTCCTACCAAAGGCAGACTCTGTCACCATGGCAACCTCCGAAGTCTCCCATTGGGTGGTATTAGGCAGGTGTGAGCACCTGTTGAGGGGTTATAAAGTTTACAATTTCTTTTAGCATATAATAAAATTATTAGGAACTTCTCGCTCCTTTATGTTTGCATTAAAGCATTTAATTCATTAGTTAATTACCTATCAAATGGCTATTTTACTAACTCTCTAAATATCTTTAATGCTTATGTTGCGTTAAACAACATTCCAAATCCAGCTGGCTTATCTGTCAGAAATATTAATGAGATGACAGGAACCAACTCCCAGCTCCCATGAGCCTCTCCTGCTCTCAAAGGAACTGCCAGACAAAACAACAGAAGGTGTTGGAGATTATTGTGAGTAAAATGGTCTGAAGTCACACTGCTGTTCAGTTACAGCTTTTAATATGAGCAGCATAAAAAGCGAAGAATCCAAGGAGTTTTTAAATCATATACTCATAGATACATTTAAACACATGAAAATTAAAAAATAAAATTTAAATAATAATAATAATAATAATAATAATAATAATAACAATAATTTTAATTGTACTTCTCATTGTTTATATAACAAAATTGAAACTGAACTGATGATAAAATCGGCAGCATAGTTAAAGCTAATTACAAATAGTGTCATGCTTTTATTTCTAATTGTTTTGACCCATTTATCAACAGTTATTATTATCTCACATCTCACAAATTTTTCCACTTTCACCAAATCCCAATTCAACATTTAATGTGGGAATAAAGACCTTTCATGGCTAACTTAAATAAGGAAACTGCTGCTCTTGAAAGACAACACATTAAAGATGTCATTAAAGGTTTACATCCAGCTCAGGCATAATAAAATAGCTGTATCAGTTCTTATTCTCTGTAAGCAATCACATAAAGTAAATAAATTGACATAAAGTGGTGAGTTCTTTGAGGGAATGTAATGCCACTTATTATAGGCATACCTCGTATGGGGCAGTTCACAGAAATACCAGCTTATTTTAGGAACTGGGAAACCAGCAGCAACGCACCGCACCTGTCCATCAACAGGGCCTTCCTGGGCGACGATAACGGGCTTGCCTTGTAGAGAAAAAGGTGGTCAGATTGATAAAAAACAGACACACGTAACTCAAAAATACTAAGGCACTTAAGTGCAATGTAACATCTGTGAGTGCCACTTACTGTTGACGTACACATGGAATGAATGGTGGACTGATGTGTCCTCGTGGTTGGCTGAGAACACATAGACTCCGCCCTCTGAGCCAAGAACCCTCACTAGTCGGAGCTCACTGAGGAATCTGATAAAACAAATGTGTTTCTCATTCTGCATGTACACATGCATGTGTACTTAGTGGAATACATACTGTAAGCTTACTGTACCTGTATTTGCGGCGGTGGATCAAGATGACATGTTCTGTGGTGTTGAGGAGCTGTTTGCCATTGAAAGACCAGGACAGGAAGCTGGGTGCAGGGTAGGCGTCGAACTCAACTCTAAGGCTCAGGCTCTCCCCCTCTTTAACCTCAGCCTGGACTGGACCTGGTCTTCCTAATATGGTGATGAACCCTTGATCTGGGGGACATTGCAAATATACATATTTAAAGGAAAAGTTCACCTGTTGACCTGCTTTTTGTACCATAAGTACATTCAGTGATACATTCCTTTATGATTAATGCCTTGTAGTTCCCCTTTTTTGGTTATTCATCCTGTTTACATTTATTTCAGTAAAATGCCGAATGAAAATGTCATAAAACTATTTTCCACTCATTTGTAAGTATATCTGAATATAACTGAATCGATATACATTTTAGGAACATTTCTGTAAAGAAGCCAAAAACACATTTTAGAAAACCTGCAAATAACAGCCGCAAGTATTTACCGTACCATGAGTAATTACTGGGAGGGTGAAAGAGAGATAATTTGTCTTTCTTTAGTCAGGGATAGAGCCAAGTTCTTTTATGCCCTGTTTAATACAACAAAAATAAGAGCTAGAGGCAACCACAACCACAGTCGGACCTGCTTCCACTGGAAGCTCTAGTTGTCTGTTCAGGATCTTGCTTGATGACAGTTTCCCCGCCCATATTCCTTTACAGTTTATAACAAAGTCCACAGTACTTTAGTGACAATTATTCACTATCAAAGGTGCAACAAATGTGGCAAAATCATGTCAGGTGACACTATGAAAAGACATGAAAAAGCAGATCACTACTCAAAACTAGTGAGTCCATCTTTTTGTGGACCGAGTGTTCACATCTTGATGTTGAGGAGAGCTCAAACCCACAGACATGACTAGAGCAAATACTTTTGGCAAATTTGAAAAATATTTGCTTTCTTTTGAAACATTATGGTCTTCTGCTGCGTCTTTTTGTGTCTTACAAGTGTGTCCTGCCTACATCATGTCTAGACATTCTCATGGGTACATAACTGTTACACACTTTGAATAATGAGAGCTGTTTCCCTGAGGCATCAAAATATTTGCATACCATGTAAATAAGAGATCATTAAGAAGATGTAGGTTTGGTGTCAACACTGTCGTAAGAGTTAGTTGAGCTTTGTTATTTTTCTGACCTGACCTACAGTGAAGTATTGTGACTACAGTGAAAAAGGGTGGTGTTGGTGTTTAAGGGGAGCCCAGACAATGTGGATTGGATTCAGTTGGTGCCAATGCATGTGTCTGGACTGCCTATAGGCACCCATGCATGTACAAACACCAGTAATCCATGTTCAACCCTCACCTCGGACATCTAGCTGCAGTGCCGTAGCACTGGTGCCTCTCTCGTTGTGGGCGTGGCAACGGTAAGTGCCTGAGTCTGATTTGTTGACAGATGTGATCAAGAGTGAAGTCACACGTCTGTAACCACGGGAACCGGACAGGATGTGTGAGGTGTGAGATTCTTCAGGACGCTGCAGGACATCAGAGGCAAAGGTGAGTAGTTGAGCAAAATCACACAGATCCTCTGGTGTTGTGCTTCAGATAAGTCAGTGGAGACTTTCCTCATAATTGTCTTTTAAAATATAATAATATATATACTTATACTTAAGTATACTCAGTATTATAATTATATATATTAAAATATTTAGTGCCATAAAAAATTGCACATCAAGCACCATTTCAGTAATGTATGGTGTCCCTCAAGGCTCAGTGCTTGGTCCCCTCCTTTTCATTCTGTGCATGCTGCCCCTTAGAAACATCATTCGCCACCATGGACTTCAATTTCATTGTTACGCCGACGACACTCAACTCTACCTGTCAACAAAAACAATCACCCCTGCCACAATCTCCACCCTCACAAACTGCCTCTTCGCAATAAAATCATGGGTGACCACTAACTTCCTCAAACTCAACAGCAATAAATCTGAAATTATCATCATTGGTCCTAAAGCCCTCCTCCCCGCCACGGTCACACGGTCACTCCCTCTCCTCAGATTAGAAACCTTGGATTCATCTTTGACCCCACCCTTTCCTTCCAACCCCATGTCCTTCAAATCACCAAAACAGCCTTCTTCCATCTCCGCAACATCGCCCGCCTTTGTCCCACCATCGCCAAATCTGCCACTGAAACTCTGATTCATACCTTCATTTCCTCCAGACTTCATTACTGCATTAGCGTCCTTTATGGTCTTCCCTCCATACACCTACAAAAACTCCAATATGTACAGAACTATGCTGCCCGGCTACTCACCCACACCCGCTCCAGAGACCACATCACCCCTGTCCTCCAACAGCTCCACTGGCTCCCCATACAACAGCGCATCCATTTCAAGATCCTGCTCATCATCTACAAATCCCTCAATACCTCACAGACCTCAGCTCTACCATCCCTCCTGTTGCCTCCGATTCTCTGACTCCAGCCTCCTCATCACCAAATCCAAGCATCTTACCTTGGGGGACAGGGCCTTTTCCATAGGCACCCCCAAACTCTGGAAGTCTATCCTCCCACAAATCTGTGCCCCCGAATCACTGCACTCATTTAAATCACAGTTAAAAACATACCTTTGTAAACAAGCAATTAACCTGCAATAACTTTTTCTTCTGTCTGTCTTTTGTGTGTTTCTTTGTAAAGTGTCTTTTAGCGTTAATGAAAAGCGCTATATAAAACTGATGAATTATTATTATTATTATTATTATTATTATTATTATTAAACACAGGTTTTACATCCTGACAGCAAGTCACTCGGCCATAGAGACAGAAAAGAAGCCAGTCACTCCCTCCATCAATCTCACCGCCATTGAAGGGAAATCCCACTTGACACTGAAGTCCGGGTTTATGTTGGAAGAGCTGCAGGCAAGCTCAAACCGCTCTCCTTTCCTCAGGATGACGATGTCTTTCTGGGACAGTGTGATCACTGGAGGCACTTCTGGCACTGAATTAAGAGATGCAAAAACAACATTATCATAACTGATTGGCTCATTTAAACTCACTATAGGTTGCATGTTATTTACCAGTCAGATCTAGCTGCAAAGACCCTAAAGCCTGTGTGACTCCAGTTTGCTCAGTGGCAGGGAATGCATTAGTGGACAAACACTCACTAATGACAATGCACACAAGTGCTCTATTTGCAAATGCAGACACTTATACACATAAAATCCAGATGATTAATTCCCAACATTAAATTCCTGCTGACGTCAGTTTGGTGTGTTTGACAGACACAGTAATTCTATTTATCCCAAACACAGCCTTCATGGACCGTTACAATGCTTTGTTCAGTGTAGGACACTAATCCCTCTGCCCCTCCTTCACTCATGTCTCTTTTCTAACTCCCTCCATCAGTCAAAAGGACACTACATCCAGACTCCTCCCAGGCTGTCTCTGTTTAGACTTCTTTCCACTGCAGACGAGGCTGGACAAATAGAAATATTATCAGTTTCCACTGTACACATAAAATGCCTTTATGGTACATTTCCTATTAATATAGCTCATAAGGAAAGCTCTGAGCTAACCCTCCTCTGTCAAAACATATCTGTAATGGAGATAGTTGCTGTGACTACCATTGTACCAGGATGCACAGAACTGGCACAACTGGTCGAATTACCATGAAGTTTTGCAATAGTTTTAATGTAGAATGAATCCTACTGACTATCGTGATCAATTTCAGTGCAGAACTAATGATATTACCACTTGTGTTTACTGCTTATTGGCAATTGGCATGCTAACACACTAAATTAAGATAGTAAACATCATGACATCATAGTTAACCTGTTTACCATCAGGAAGTTAACTCATTGTGAGCATGTTAATATAGCAACATTAGCATTGTACCTGCATTTTGGCTGCAGGTACAAAAAATACATTTCACTGCGCATTGTACTATGTATAACTGTGTATGTGACAAATAAAACCTAAAGAAGAAGAAAGACTTATAACACAACAAATTTTATAAATTTTATTTTAGAGTTTAATGTTTACCTTGCAATATAACCTCCTTGGGATCTTTATTGCATTTCATACCCCTCGTTCTTTCTCCCTCATTTTTCCCTCTGTCAATTAAATTTGAAATGCTATCAAAAATAATAAATAACTAAAAAAGAGGCCAACTTCACACATGATTATCTGTTTCTCAACTCATACGATGATGTGTCGATATGTGTCCAGACCTTTGTTGTGTAAATCTGGCAACTGTGTGGTTATGAGCAGACTGACGAGTTTACTTTGTGTTTATCTAACTGTTTACTTTGACTCACACAGAAATATTGGGACATTTACATTATGGTTCCCCAAGGCATTAGCAAAGGCAAATGCCTTGACTTTACCGTACACTGAGTAATTACTGGGAGGGTACAAGAGAGATAATGTAATTATGCCTTTTACAAGCCAATGTTTTCAGTCTGAATTTATAGATCTGCCATCAAATACATTCTGTGAAGATGAGAGGAGCTTCTCCCTTAGTTTACTGTACATACAATGTAACATAACATAACATAACATAAAAAATAAAGGTATGCCACATGGAGAGCCATTTATCTCTGGTATGAATCCCTTTTACTGATATAGTACTGACAAGTCAAACAAGAATATTACATAGGCATTTCGCCTTTGTCCATCATATCTCTCACTTACCACAGAGTACATCCACAGAGTACTGGCTTGATGTCACTTTGATTCCGGCAAGTTGTCCGACACAAATGAAACAGCCCTCATATTCCTTTCTTGCATTGCTTATGATGATACCTCGCTGGAGGCTGCTGTGGTAACTCATTCCAGAGGGCAAAGGTCGTCCATCGCAGGTCTCCAAAGCCAGGTGGGTAACCTCAGGGTCAGTCACAAGACAGGGAATGGTGCAATTCTCACCCGCACGCACCAGGATGACATTCACCATGGTGCGCAGGAAGGCATTCTGGGGGTCTGAGGAGATGAAAAGATCAATGTTATTGGTGGGACAAACGTGAAATCACATGCCACCCCCACACCTCAAACACCTACCTTTCACATAGATATAGATGGAGCTGCGTTCCAGTGTGCTGTTGTTGACACACATATAGCGACCCATGTGGTAGGCCTGCGCTGCTGACACCCTAATATAAGCCACTCCATCCTCCTCCGCCTCTCCCTCCAACCTACGACCCCTCTCCCTCTGCCACCTTAACCTGGCTGGGATGTCAGACGTTGTGGTGGCATTGTCATGGCAACGCAGCTCCAGCTTTCCCCTCTTGGGAACTACAATGTGAGGCCCGCTGGGGAAGATAACTGGCTGGCACCAAACTGGAACAGAGCACACATAATATGGTTGAAGAAGAAGAGGAGGAGGAAGAAGAATTCCTTTATTAGTCCCACATTTTTCACTGTTAGTATTTTTTTTTTGCATTGCACATCACACACGTATGAATTAATGCACATGCATTAATGAAGAGGTGTCAGGGTGACAGGGCTGTCCATATCCAGACACCCCAAGCAGTTGAGGGTTCGGGCACTTCAGCTCATGAGGAGGAATTGGCACCTCTCCAGCTACCAGTCCACTCTCCAGACTTGGTTTGACCTGGACCTGAACTAGCGACCCCCCGCTTCCCAACCCAAGTCACTACAGACTGAGTTAGTGCCACCCAAAAATTTGTTTTCCTCTGCATTTAACGTATCCCTTAGGGAGCAGTGGGCTACCATGTGAGGCAATGGGAAACGTGGACTGAACCAATGACCCTGGGGTTCAGGGACGACAAGTCTATCCATTGAACTACAGCCACCCCAGTGACCAACTTGGTTGTCAGCAAAAATCCAGTACTGCTGGTTTAGTATACTGGAAATAACTACAATAGATTAATGAAAAGGGCAAAAACAGGACAAGTGCTTGCTTACTGAGTATTATTCAGATTATTTTGTTGACTAATTCATCAATTGTTACCACCACAATTTCCAAAAACCAAATATGTTCATAATCTGAGGGTTAAATGTGATGTTGTAATTGGCACAGGGCCCCTTAAGACAAAGTGCTATCAAACCACCATGGAATAATCAATAATCATGAACTGTCTACCCGCTGAGTAATCATGCATTAAGGGCCCTAAAATCCACTCCCTTAAGATGAGTGAACTAAACCACCATTTTCTTCTCAGTTTAACCCCCACCAGCCAAGCCCCTCCAACTTTTCTTTTCTTTCTTTGCAGATCTCCACATGATAGGCACAATTTCAAGAACTGGATTTCAATGTGACTGTTGTGCCTTCAGGGCTGAGAAAGCACGAAGGAGAAGCATGTGAACGCAAATAGGCTCCCTGTGTTTTTGCAGGCTGTTGAGTGCATGTATTAAAGTTACTATCTAAAAGAATCCACAGGGGGGGTGTGCAAAGGTTTAAAACAAAACCTGGGGCAGTTAAATGACTAAACACAAGGCTATCATCACAGCAGCCAGAGTGGTTAAATGTCGTTGTGCTGCTGGGTGTGTTTGTATCAGAGGATGTGTGTTTCTGGCTCGTCTTTGGTATCTCTCTGCTGCCTTGCTGAGACTCACAACCTAATCCCTTTTATTTCGCTGGGATAAATAATTAACCATCCTCAAACACACACATAGGCTACATACACACACACACACACACACACACACACACACACACACACACACACACACACCTGTTGGCTGAGGCAGATCTATATCTATCTCTATGCAAATAATGATCTGCAGACATGAGCTGACAGGTTGATCACACTGCACCGTTAAACGCAACGTGTGCGTGTCATTACACGTCAAACATGTTCCCAGAAACATGATTGACATGTAACACGCGCGCAATGATACATGCAGATTGTATCGGCTACTCACACCTGAATTAGTCTAATTAAGGGCGGACAGACCTTAAATAGACTAGAAAAACTCAAAAAAGTGAGACAATAATTTTGGAGACAAAGCAACACATCAGTGATCTGAAAAAAACCAGACTAACAGCCGACAAAAGCAAGAAAAATATGAGATGAAAAAATATAGTTTGTAATAATAGCTTAATACGCATAATAAAGTGCTATACTCATCACGAAATTATAATCTATTATCATTCCCTTTTGATATGACCATATAGAAACTGTTGTGAAATGGATAGGTACAAATGAGGTCACTAAGTCATTATTATGAACACATTACGCACGATTCACTGAAGTATTTAAGCAACAATCCAGTGGTTTTCTTACCTGAGAGTGGCAGTAAAAGCAAATCAAAGGCAAAAACAACCCAGTAGCATCTCATTTTCAGGCGGGTTTGAAGCCGTTTTTAATCTACTCCGTGCGCTTCGAGTGCAGGAATAAGCATCCTGCGCGTATCCATCCACCCTGGTAACAGCACAGAGCAGCACCCTCCACTGTTCACTGCGCGCACACACGCAATGATCTGCAGGATACGACCCCCCCACCATGGATTTCACTGGAGCTTAAAGACACAGTGCAACGCCTCTCCTCCCTGCTCCAGATCCTTGCCACTCCTTTCTGTCCCGCATTGGCTGGAGGCCGGCCAAGGATGAGTCGGTTATTACCGGGAAAATGCACAACACTCTCCAAGCTAACTTCAACGTTTCTTACAGTCATTGCAAAGATATCATTTCACAAATATGCTCTAGTAATTGAAGATATGGCTGATATGCAAATAAAATGAGCATTTTCAATAAGATGAAAGTTTATATCCCAGAAATGAATTCAGTATAATGTTGACAGTCTCTCTCACAATCCTTGGTGTGATGTGATGATGACAGCTCTCACTTGGCAGGAGTTTCCCTTCACAAAACCATTCAACTCAGCAGTCTTCACAGTCTCACGTTTCCCTTATCAGCAGGATCACCTCACCTTGAGGTGGATTTGTGATTTGATATTGTGTTAGATTTTGCTGTCACTCTAGGATGTCTGATATAGTTCAGAACTGCAGGAGCATATTTGCATAAGAGGAGCAGGAGAACGGGCAAATGCCAGAAACAGCGAGGAAAAGCCTGTTACAACACATAGCAGGTCGATTGGTAGAAAGAGGATTGGGTGTTGAGTCAAGGCCAAAAGGTGTTGGGGAATAACAGTTCCATTTCCATAAATGATAATGCAATGGAGACTATGCAGTACTGGTAATGACCTGTGAAGGTCTTTTGACCATTGTATGAAAGGAGCTGAGATTGGGACTGTGTGGACCCACTGGCCCCTCTAGACCTCACGTTGCTGTCTATGTTCTTTCTGCACTAAGTCAAAGAAATATGCAATTACAACCTCTCCCATGCTTCATTAACTCTATATCCCACAAGAGTCTTTATTCACCAATAATGTTTCTCTTCAAAGCCTCACAGCTCTAGCTATAATACCCAAATTTCTTATAATCATTAAAATTTGCATAGTTATAAAATTTTATCTTTGTATTTTATTTTAAAGGGATACTCCACTGCTATGTGAAATTTTATCATTCCTCACAGTTCCCAGAGTTAAATAAGTGAGCAAAAGCATTTTTTAGCCGACTCAGCCATTGCCCTAAACTGGCAACACTGCCGTTAGCTTAGCTTTGCTGTAATGTGTTGTTGCCAGCCAGCATGTCGTTGCAAAAGTGATTCCAAATAACTCATATTTTTTCCTAATTACTTCTCATGACCTACATTCACAATGAGTACAAATGACAATCAACACAGTGCAAATGAACACAAATGTATTGACTACTAGGCTGATTCTGACTTGGGACTATATTCTGGCAAAGCACAGGCAAAGCAAATGGACTGTGAAACATTATGTTTGTGTATTTACTTGTTTTTGCAGCCTTTTGCAACACAGCTAATAACCATTTTTGCTTATTCCACTTGAAACAGACTTCCAACAATGAACAACAACTCTGTGCACGTCACTCTATTTATTCTTTTTCTTCTTCTTTAGTTTTCGGCAGACTAGGCACAGCTTGGTGAATGCCAGTCTTCATCACCGGTTCATCCTATTTGCTATAGTTTACCTGTTACCCTTACTTGTGGCATGAAATAACCTAGGGGCTTGGCTACACTTAGCATGTAATACTTCTGTTGACTCGGGAATAGCAGGTAACCACCGAGTGGACTGCATAACCTAACAGTTTGACCTTAGAAGGTAGCAAATAAATGACTGTTCATGTAACATTTACATAACAGACCCATCAGACAAAGATTTTTATTCAGTTGACATAGTACATGGGCATTGATAGCAACTATCTCAACACTGTAGGCAGAACAACAAAGTCCACTTGTGTCAGCCTAGTACCGTAGTCACGCTGGTGTGTTGATGGAAGTTGCTGCATGGTGTCTCTGCGCCTGGCAGCGGTGCTTTGCCGGAATATAGTCCCAAGTCAAAATCAACCTAGTAGTCAATACATTTGTATTAATTTGCATTGTCATTTGTACTCATTGTGAATGTAGGTCACAAGAAGTAATTAGGAAAAATTTTAGTTATTTGGAATCACAGTGACTATGCTAAGCTAACGGCAGTGCTGCCAGTTTAGGGCAATGACTGAGCCCGCTAAAAAACACTTTTGCTCACTTATTTAACTGTGGGGACTGTGAGGAATGATTAAATTTCACATAGGGGTGGAATATTCCTTCACATTTGTGGTTAGTATGAGCATTTTGGCTTGCTAAATTGGCTCTACTTTAAAATAAAAGGTTACAGGCAACATTTCCCGTTCCTTCCAGGTCACAATAATAATACTTAAACCGTAACTAAAAGCTCTTCTGAGAGAGAAAACACTAAAGTCATTAACTCACTTCACTGCCTGAGGACCAGCCAACCATGCATGTGTGTGTTTGCATAAGTTTGGCTATGTGTGGTTTTTCTTTCTTTTGGTCTTTTGGTTTGCGTGTGTGTTTCCTGTTGCTCTAAGGATATGAGAGAGGACACCAGGATCGTTGTGTTATTTGGACTCATGATTACTCTCTAAACTCACTGCATCACCCTGTGGCTTCATGCCTTTCTCCGCACATGACAGTAGGATGAAGCAGAGCTCTAATCGATTTTTTTACAGCATTAGTCTGTTTTTGTAGTATAATTCTCTGGAAAATATGACTAGTAATGGTTTCAGTTAATATCACCAAAAACTAAATTATGTAAACACACACACACACACACACACACACACACACACACACACACACACACACAGACTGCAGTTCAGCTTTGCAATTCAGCTTTGGAACCTTTAGACAGTTTTTCTTGATGACGTATATGCAAAGAAAACCCACTATCTGCTTCTTAATGAAGATAAGCTGAACTACAGTCCAGTCCTATCCTCGGATCAGCAACTTGTCCAGAGAAAGTGTGCCAAATAGACTGCTTGTGTGGAGGCTGTTTAATTATAATGAAATAATCTGCAGACATTAAGGGGGCTTGAGGATGGTAGAGGGAGGGAGGAGGGTTTCACTGAGGTAAGCCCGGGGTGAGAGAGGGCAGTCGTAGACCAACCATGTGCTCCAACCAAAGATGTTTTTGCAGACAGTGATGCCTCGAGGGGGTATTTCACATTTGCAACACAAAACGTTCCGTTGTTTCCCATCCTAAATTTGATCTCGCATCTGACATGAAGGCTTGTGTTTGATGGATCTGCCTTTCCATAAGAACATGCAGAGTATATTATATTTACCTCCACCAAAGCAGTTATATTTTCACCAGGCTTTGTTTATGTATTTGTTGGTTTGTTCGTTGCAAAATAACTCAAAAAGTTATGGATAGATTTTAATAAAATTTTCAGGATTGGTCAGAAGTGGCCTAACTTAAAAATGATTAATTTTTGGTGGTGATTGGTTCCGATTCAAGGTCATCAAGGTCAAATGAAAGGTCACGCTATAATAATGACTCAAAAAGTTACGGACAGATTGTGATGAAATTTTCAGGATTGATCAGAAGTGACCTAACTTAAAAATGATTAATTTTTGGTGATGATTGGTTCTGATTCAAAGTCGTCAAGGTCAAATGAAAGGTCATGCTATAGTATAAACTAATATAGGAATCCAGAAGTCACAGATTCAGTTAAAGGTCACCAAGGTCAAATATTTTTATTATATTTTATATATATATATATATATATATATATATATATATATATATATATATATATATATATATATATATATATATATATATATATATATATATATATATATATATATATATGTATATATATATATATATATATAGTATACCCTATGTTATTATAAGGAATTAGAATAAAGAGAATACAATTTAAGAAGTGAAAGATACATTTTGAGGTGTACAGTGTTCACACTCTGTTGGAAGGTTAGATCTATATCTACAAGATGAAACTGCTCTATGACAAACAAGAAACAATGAATTATCCTGTTAAACTTCACTTGGTATACAAATGAAACAAATTAAGTGTTACTTTAATGTTCTGGTTGGTTTCCCCATGTTTCTAGTCTTTGTGCTTAGCTAAGCTAATCAAATTTTAAACTTCTCATTTAACTTTGCAACCAAAAGTGAATGAATCCATTTTCCAAAATGTTGAACTTCAATGACATATTAACTTCAGCAACAGACCATCTGCTGAATATTCAGCTTGCAGACAAAGGACACCTGCACCGCAAGGTGTCAAAGTACAATCTACCTGTTCACCAGCCTGTCATCCAGCTGCTCTGTGAAGACGTCTGTGTGTGAGTGTGCATCCATCAGGAGCATCCATATGTCTACTGTCCACTGAGTTCACATGTCATCTGAGCAGTTTATATGCCTTTCCCTATACATTATTCATCATTGAGGTGTATACAAATCTTGGCTGACTCACTATGACTCAATATCTGTTTGTGTGTGTGTGTGTGAGAGGGGGTGGTGTGGGTGTGTATGCGTGTCTGTGGACCCACAGCATGACTCACTCAGTGCTTTTAGACAGATGAGGACAGCAGTCTCATGGAGGGCAAAGGAGGTTTTATACAAGAAAAATAGCCACTTAGATTAGATTACGTAATGAAAAACATTACCTCTCTTTCTCCCCCACCCCTGTCCTTTCTCATTTGTAATGATGCACGGACACACACACACACACACACACACACACACACTAACTCAATCACCTACAAATGGATCTTCACACCCGCAGGCAGGCACATTTGAACACCTTCTGTAGCTATTTCCACAAACCCACAGGAGACAGTAAAACACACACACACACACACACACACATGCACACACGCGCGCGCACGCACACACACACACACACACACACGCACATGCACACATACAGACATATGCATCTAAACTCAAGGAATACATCGTTTCCCCTTTCATGATAGGCCAAAAGCTCTGCATAACCTTTTTTCAGAAGCAATCCAACACGGATCTCTGTCTGCTGACTGGACATTGTAAACCTGATATCTGTGTCCATTTGTCTTCGCTTTCCTTTAATACAGTCAGTGCAATGGAGGTTATTTCTTTTGACTGACTCTGTGTGGTTGTTAAGTGTACATCTATGGTTCAATTGTGGTGTTGCACATCTCAGTTATGATCCATTTAAGAAATCGTACTAAGAGGAGGGTCAAAAAAAATAAAGTTTTCCTCAGATGAACAAGATCAGTCCTCAGATTCATTTTGACGTGTATGTATATATATATATATATATATATATATATATATATATATATATATATATATATATATATATATACATATATACGTATATGTATACATATATATATATATATATATATAAAACCTGGCTCTATATATATATATATATATGTATATGTGTGTGTGTGTGTGTGTGTAAAAACAATGTGCAAAAAAGACAATTTGAGTGCTGGACTATTTCTTGGCCAGGCACTGTAACGTCCTGGAGCCACCATTGGTTGCTGGGCAACAGAACCAAAAAATTGTCCCTCAAACCCCCGTTAACTGAGATTTTACACATTTGTACAGATTAAACAAACAAGATATAACATGCTTATTACTGAGCTTTAGAGTGCTGGGAGCTAAGTTAACTGGCTGTCGCTTCATATGAGCGTGGTATCACTCTTGTTATCTCAAACTGCAGAAAGAAAATAAACCTAATTCTCAAACTTGTGCTTCAAACATTATCATAGATTTTTATTCATTTCTGAGGTGAAACATCTTCAGCAAACCTCAGAAAAGTCAAACAAATCTTCACCTGGATGACTACAAACCTAAACATATATTGTCGCAGAGGAACATTCTGTTAGCTGTGTTTTATTTGTTGCAGTGAATAGCAGTATACTGCAAATCAGTTTCTTTAACAGTCATATTCTGAGGCCTTAGCTTGAAACTAACCAGCATTTATTTTCACAACAGATGGATCATTGTCAAGCAAAACAAAAGAGTAGAAACTGCCGTGTTAAATTGTCATCTTGAGATAACCATATGTTTGATCCAAAGAGATGATGTGGATTGACAATGTGCCAGGGCACAGCATCTGAGCAAGCTAATATGATGCGTGTGTAATTACTGATAGCCCAATGATCGCCCTCTGTCTGGATAAACCTGATTAGCATCGACTCTACAGTAAAATGCCATAATCCACCGCAAGAAGAGAGGGATGGACATTGGGAGGGAAGGAGCACAGAGCAGAGAGACAGATGGGATAGGGTTAGGGATACATAGGGTGAAGGAAGGAAAGGAAAGGAGAAATAAAGGCAAACATGGTGGAAGATGATGGAAAGCAGATGGGTAAAAATGGGGTGGAGTAACAGAGGAGGAAAGAAAAGGTCATGGTAAAAAGAAGCAAAGAAAGGTCAGAGAAGCTTCCAGCCAGACAAAAACACATGAAACTGGACAGAACTCCTTTGTCGTGTTTTCTATTCTAACCCGTTTCTCATATGGTTCTCACTTTTACCATTACTTTAAATTGTTTCCCTGGAGTTTATTAGACAGGTGGACCTGATACAGTCCATAACTCAAAAGTCCAACAGGAACTCCTCACCAAACTACCAACATGCATTGCATTCTACACAGAGGTGTTTCTGGTAGTTAGTTTATCGTCAACTATATTAATGGGGTGGGCAAAATAGTAGAATCACCTGTCAACTGAGTGCATGTTCAGTCTTTTCCAATATCAATTCTTTTAATTTATTTCAACAACATTTTTCATTCATTATGACATACTTTATGGTGATGTGATTATGGAGACATATAGTAGAGTTTTGATCTTCTCTGAAAATCATGTATCTCTAAAATGTATTCTTTTCACAAGGTCTATCCAATGACTTTATAAATGGCTTATTTTATTGAAGAAATATACATCTGAAACCTATAAAGCATTCAGATAGTGTATATAGGTTTCTCCAGTCTTGTATAAAATCTGAATTATTTAGTACTATGGTGATGTAAATTTGAATTTCATACATTTAAGTACACAGGATGGAAGAGTAAGAGCCAAATGGAGGTGATCAGAGAGCAGATAGGGTAAAAAACAGAGAAGAGTAAGATGAGGTCAGGGGAGACAGAGTGAATGAAATAAATGCAATTTCCATGATTAGTTTAACCGAGATACTATTGGCATACCTCCCTTTCTCTGCACTTCCTCTGTGTGTGTGTGTGTGTGTGTGTGTGTGTGTGTGTGTGAGAGAGAGAGAGAGAGAGAGATATGCAGATGCACACAAAAGCTTCAAATACTTGTGATATGAATCCTGATGTGGTTATCACAGGGGGAAAAAATCAATGTACTTACAAATATAAAATGACCGCTGTGTTTGAGTGCATGCTCAAGTCTATACCCATGTGTACACGTTTCCATATTGATTTCATTTCAGCATCAGCTTGTCATTTAAGCATGTGCGAATGTTGTCCACGCCTCTGTATAATCACCACTGTACAGAAGTGGTAATGGCTAAAGTGGTGGAAAAAAGAGAAAGCGTGAGAATCCACAGATTTCCTTGTCGTTTACTGACAGAGTGAAAGTGGCCACCACTTAACTGGTCAAAGGCCATAAATGCATTAGCAATCCTCTTTGCATTAACAGGGGAAACTTCTGTACAAAAAGAACCACAACAGCAATCTGTTTGTTGATAATGGGCCTGCAGCTGCAGCTTGGTTTCATCATAAACATACAAAGAAATGATGCACTGCAGCGCTGTCTGTGAGTGAGAACAAAATAAAACTGTCATCCAATTAAACCTCATGAGTAGAATGTGTGGGCTTTGTGCAAAAACTGGCAGAGAAAGCCAATGCATTTGGTCCATTTCAGAGAAGTTAATTTGAGAATAGGGCATTAAATGAATTGGCTACACGCTCTAAGACCTACTAAGCTGATACAAGCAAGGGTGCACACTTGGGTCACTAGACACAACTCCTCTCTCAGGAGACTGAGCATTCACTGTTGTGACACCTAAACTATACCACTCACAAATCACACTATTTACAATAACTATATACACTTTTAAGCTGTTTTTTTTGTCAACTTGCATTGTTTTATGCATTGTTATTATTATTACATGCATTATTTTATATACTAGATTAAATAGCATTTTCTTTTATCATTTCATCTCATTAAATCTCGTTTAATTTGTCATTGTGTATTTCCTCTGCTTAATCACATGAAAATGTGTTACAGGAAGTAACAAATAGTGTTATACTAAAAGATGTATTATTTAAGGAGGACATATTCTTTTTTTGGGAGGCACGGTGGTGTAGTGGTTAGCACTGTCGCCTCACAGCAAGAAGGTACCGGGTTCAATTCCCGGCCCAGGGCCTTTCTGTGTTTTCCCCGTGTCTGTGTGGGTTCTCTCCAGGTACTCCGGCTTCCTCCCACCATCCAAAAACATGCATGGGGATTAGGTTAATTGGCTAATTTAAATTGCCCATAGGTGTGAATGTGAGTGTGACTGGTTGTCTGTCTCTATGTGTCCTGTGATGAACTGGCGACTTGTTGCCTTTCACCCTAAGACAGGTGGGATAGGCTCTAGCCCCGCCGCAACCCTATGTGAGGATAAGTAGAAAATGGATGGATTTTCTCTTTTCCAGCATCACTGTACTTTAAACCTACACTGTGATATTCTTCTATTGATTATTACATTGTTGCTGCTCAGTAAATCCAACTACCACATGTTTTAATGCTTGCCACTGGAGCAGGGTGGAGTGCCTTGTTTATTTCCTTGGCAGTCGAGCAATTAAACTCTGCAACTTTTCACTCAGAACTGCACTTCTCTAACTCTCTGTGTTATATCTAAGCTGTCCATAGTCTATGTATGATGTCACCAAGGATTTACACCATGTGAACGCAATATGTATACTAATTTGTACCGAAGTTCAACTAGATTTCACACAAGCAAGGGATTTGCATAGATTTACACAGGTTAACACAAGTAACACAAGTAAGAGGACACTCTTCTGTCAGCACGGCAGACTTGGCCAACAGTGGATTAGGTTCAACCATGTGCCCAATATGTCAGACAGTGTTTCAGATATGGAGCCCCAAAGAGCAGATTATCTTGGACACAACAAAAACATTAATAAACCATCCTGCAGCGGTCACATATAGGATACATGTCACAATGCATTTTGGAAAGCTTGACCTTCGAGACATGGAGACGATACATGACACAATGCCCAGTACAAATTGATGCTTAGTGCATTCCCGCCTGTGTTCCCAAGTCAAAATTCTGATAACTTCATGCAGTTTTTCAACATCAGTCTACTGGTAAACAAAGGATGTAAAATCAGATGGTCACTGTTGAGCAGGTTTTTATTTTATACTTGATAGATAAGCAGATAAAGCAAGCTTGTGTGAAATTTGTTATTTGCCTTTGAATAAACTGTCAGCAGCCTTTATGAAGCCTCATTGTTTTTATATGGGTTGAATTATCTTACCTTCAAGACACTGTCATTTTTTTAACAGGAACAAGATTAATACAGATAGACTGGTTCAATCTATTAAAGACTAACATTGGTTTGCACAATGTTAGTCTTCGTTCTGTTGTTTTTGTGTCCATAGGCCAATACGGTCTACCCACTAAGTCAAGTCAATCACACCTTCTTAAGATGGTTTTGGCATTTCAGTGTTCCCATATCTGAAAGTTTCTTTGAATGACATGTTTGATAATACCATATAGGTGTAATGTTTGGATATCCTCACAGTCTTGACCATGCAGTGCATTTTCACAATTGAATGTTATTTGCCGATATGGATCACCAGACTGGCTCAGGAGCCCAAGGGGTCAGAAGGAGTCTTCCAATCTGTCATATGACTATGGCTGTTGACATTTCCATTTGCAAAATTATGGGATTCAGTCAAAGTTCCTTCACTTTGAAGAAGTCACATCACATAACAATGAAGTCATTATACCTTTGTGAATTTTGTCTAGGTGCTGGATCAGGAGTTTTTTGGGGCAGCTGGGGATATCATCTCAACATCTGTCCATGTACAATCAGACTTCTTTGTGTATACAAGGATTGATTTAATTTGATTCTGCTTTTATGCATTTCTGTCAATGTTCTCATGCAGAAAAAGAATGATTAACAACAAAATAAGAAATAAAAAATGTCTATGTATGTAAGTCAAGTTTTCTATAAGTTGGAAATAATACACATTGTGCAACAGAACTGATACAAATGGGCTGAATGATATTTACAGTATGTATAGTAGGCCTATGTAATTGTAAAGTTGCTGATAAACTGCATGTACAGTGAGGAGACTCTTGACAGAGAAACATGTCATAATTATTTTTATTTTATTTATGTAAAAAACACATACAGACTCAACACGGTATACAGTAGTATCCAACAGCGATTAATATGTTTGTTTTTTTTAAATTCAAAAATCACCACTTCCTCTCCGCAGCCTCTGGGGGCGCTGTGGTTTCTGCACCGACATGTTCCCCTTAGCGGGACTCCACCAACCTCTTCCGGGTTGGTTTCGCACTCGCTTGTAGAGGTTAGAAATGAAACTCATGAAGGCATAATTTTTGTTCATAACCGTGTTTCCCCGCTGGAGGAATCGGCTGTACGTGTTTTTTCCGACTTAGACTATTTGTTGAACATTGATTTGTGTCGCTGCTGTTAGTTTAGCTTGCAACGGTACTCCGTGTCCGCTGAACATGTCTGCGGAGGAAGCGGACAAAACAACCACTACTGATGCTAGTGCTGGAGATGAGGAGGAGGAATGGCTGTATGGAGGTAAAAAAATAACATACTCTCCGCAAACAGTTCATCTTGACCAACAGATATATTAACTGGTGTGTATGCTGCTCTATTAGTGAACTCCTAACCAACAACTCTGTCTGCTAGTAGGAGAACGTAAGAGAGTTATTAGCCTCGAAGATAAGCTAGCTAGTTGCGCCTCTATGGTTTTCCCGGCCTATTGCAGCCTTATGAATTGAATGAATGTGATTTAATGTGTCACACACCAAAGTAGTATATTCAGTCTTAAAACACAGTAACCACTTCTGATGTTTTATACATACATTAGAAGTATATGACTAGCCTCTTGAGGTAGTTGTTGTTAAATAACTAATTTATCATCTTTCAGATGAGACAGAGAGCAAAGATGAGGATGAAGAAGCCAAGCTGAATGCTGCAGTCAGGTATTTAACATGTGTTCACCCATATAAACACCTGGCATCTGTTTACATCCAGAGGAGGAGGTGTTATTCACAGACACAAACAAATGGATAAATTATTTACAAACTGATGGGAAATACACATTTTGTGTTAATGATGGTTAAGCTACCCTTATCCAACTGTAGGGCGAGAAATACTTAAATTATTGTTTTTTTGTGTTTCTGAAATGTGCCTTTTCATTTTGTGACTTTTACATCATGAAATTAACATGAAAAAAGAAAGTGAAAATATGCATATTGACATGAAACACATTTTGTACTCTGCTTTGATATAGTACTCAAGCACTGGTTATTTTTTTAAAAAAATCACATGGTCGTCTCATCTCTACACTGATGAAGTCTATTTTTTCAGGGCATTTAGGGCTTTGATTGAGAATATTTAGGATATTGTTGTCATTTGCTGTTGTCTGCTATTTCAAACAACTTCATATTGAATTCTTTATTGGATCTACAGTGCATCTGCTGATGCTTCAACAGAGGATGCTGCTGCACATGCTACAGGAAATGGAGTGGCCTCTGAGGTAGGTAGTGTGCATGCACATGTTTCATTATGTCCTGACTTACCTAACTGGTATGTATTTACGCATACAGATCAATGCATGCATTTGCAGGTGGAGTACAGAGTTGGAGATTTTATTTGAACATTGATTAATCTGATTACACATGGATTGAGATACACATTTGTAAATATTTTTCCCACAATGATGGCTCCATGTCTTTCCCTCTGAGAAAGGCCTCATGTCTCATCCTTTTTTCCCCCGGTCCGTCAGGCACCAGGTGAAGGTGCAGGTGCAACTGAGGATGTTGACAGTGACAGCGACAGTGATGATGATGATGATGATGTCCGTGTCACCATTGGAGACATTAAAACCGGAGCACCACAGTACACGTAAGTGTGGTGTTTTGCATATTATTTAGCTTAGCAAACTTATTATTTTAATGTTGAGAAATTTTGAAAAAAAAATTAAAAAAGTCCTTTTCTTCACCCTCCTAAATCAAAGCATTTAGGCCTGGTTCAGACTGCCAGATCAAATCCACATGAAATGTCCAGATCCTAAGGTTTAAAAAAAGGTGAACAAATCCGAGCTTATCACTGAAAGAAAGAAAATTGCTTGCTGCAGTCTGAATGTAGCCTCAAATCTGTGTCTTAACAATTCAGGTGATTTCACAACTCCTTGCAGCAGAGTTCCTATTCTTTACTTGTGTATGATATTATGCATTAAGGTGTACATGGCCTTGCAATATCATCCATCCATCCATTATCTACCGCTTATCCTTACAGGGCGGAAGGCAGGGTACACCCTGGACAAGTCGCCACCTCATCACAGAGACAGACAACCACTCACACTCACATTCACACCTACGGTCAATTTAAATTAGCCAATTAACCTAATCCCTGTGCATGTTTTTGGATGGTGGGAGGAAGCCGGAGTACCCGGAGAGAACCCACGCAGACACGGGGAGAACATGCAAACTCCACACAGAAAGACCCCGGGCCCGTGATTCGAACCCGGTACCTTCCTGCTGTGAGGCGACAGTGCTAACCACTACCTTGCAATATCAATGATGATTTTTTTTCCACCCAGAACATATGGAGCGCCACCTGTCAATCTCAACATAAAGACAACAGGGTCCAGACCTTATGGACAAGGTATCTGTCGCCCTATATTGTTGGACCATCCTCTGTTTTGATCAAAAATAGCTTTTCCAGACTATTCTTACATACATACAGTAGATATTATACACAGAGAGTAGTAAGGGAAGAAAATGTCAGTGTCCAGTTGACGTGTTACTTTGTTTATTTTCCAAAGCCTCTAAGATGAAGGGAGTGGATCTGGATGCTCCTGGAAACATTAATGGGGTCCCGGTGCTGGAGGTGGAAATGGAGTCCTTTGAGGAGAAACCTTGGAGGAAGCCAGGTATGTGTGTATGTAGCTTAACTGGTTGAGTGCCAGACATTTTTATAAAACAGAAAGTGCCTTGTGCAGCACTTTTTGCCCATTTTGAGTCATATTTTAACACCCACAGATTATTTTGTACTATGTCTCTGTAAACACTGAATATGTTAAATGAAAGAAGAGACCCTCTATTTCATTTTACCTTGTTTCGTTCTTGTTTTATCAGAGGTAGAGTCGAGGCCACTTCACCCTAAATGCCATATTTTGTCCAGAATCCATCCGTTTTGCTCTCTAATTGTGATCGTCTCCACTTCCTGCTTTGATCTCCGTAGCATATACCATCTCTTTACGCTCCAGCTACATCTCTCAAAAACACTTTGATATCGAAATTGGTCAATGGCACTCAAGCATCGAATTTTAAATGATGGCAAAATACGTCAGCGGTACTCAAAGAGTTAAAATGACCTGTGCAAATGGTACAACTGTTCCTTTAGGCATCGCAGTTATGTACATTTTGAGGATGTTTGGTGTCATTGACAGTGACAGTTTTGTTTTGTGTGTAGGAGCGGATCTGTCAGACTACTTTAACTATGGCTTCAATGAAGACACGTGGAAGGCTTACTGTGAAAAACAAAAAAGACTGCGCATGGGCCTGGAGGTCTCGACTGTCAGTTCTGTGACGAGCAAGATCACTGTGAGAGACGAGCGCTTACTCTGCCCTTCTGTTTTCTGTTGATGGCCCTCACATTTCACCACCTTTGTGATTTCTTTTTTAAGACTTCTCTCTCATCTTTTAGCTGAAATTAGAGGTGTTTCTGGCATGTTTTAACCAGTGTTTCACCTGTATCATTGTCGTGAGGAATGATTAACAGATGAAATATATTAAGAAGCTTAATTTGGCTCTTCCTTAGGTCCAGCAAGGCAGGACAGGCAATGAGAAGGACATATCCACTTTGCCTGTTCACACCTCCAAGCCAGACTTCACATCTCCCGTCAGTTTGTACAAACCCACAGTCAGTCAGGTCACCAGGTAACACTGCTTTTATTGTCGCTGTTTAAGACATCTGATAATATTTCCTGATACATGCAATACACATGCAGCTTCCTTTGGAAGTGATATGTGTATTAAAGGCAGAGGGGAGAAAGTCAAAAAGGCATTGCTGTGTCATGTTGTGCATGATGTACGTGGAGCGATCAAAAATGGTGACGAAAGCATCAGATCTGTGTGGAGCAAAGAGGGAGCTGTAAAACACCATAAATGTCAGAAACAATACATTTTAACCAGGGGGTGGCAGCAATAGTTCTTTTGGAAGGAAACAGCATTTTTTTTGTGATTATCTTTCTGAATTCCAAATGCTCAGACACTGACTCTTTCAAAAACATTCCTTTATGTCCTCTGTTCCAATTGGTAGGATCTCCCCCCCTCAGTGGACTGCTCCACCTCTTCAGGACATGTCCTATTATACGTAAGTTGGGGTGGCAAGCAGATGTGTTAATGATGTTAAAAAAAAAACAAAAAAAACAACAGGAGATCTGATGTTTTTTCTTGATCAAAAAACTGCTCTTGCTACTTCCAAGGCCACACAGATACTCTCTTTCGGGGTTTGTGATGTGTCTCATAATGTAGAATGTTAAAATAAGAGCTTTAGGAAGAGACTATAATCATTTTAACTGAATCCATAGCATTGCTTTGGTGGCCTGTTTCATGGAATCATTTGTTCCACTCAAAAAGGTGATTTTTGCAGAGATCAGAAAGATCATTCATTTTTCTTTGCAAAGTTGCAACCCAAGCAGGATCATAATTTATTTGGTGACGACAAAACCATTTAAAGTCCCCTTAAAGACATCCATACCTCTTTAATAAGATGTATTTTAGTTATGTGGTCATGGGACTTTGTTAGATGAAAAGAACTTTTTTTTCATCCTTAGTTTTGTCATTTGGGGTATTTAAATATTTTTTTCCGGGATCCAAATGATTTTGGCACTAATGGAGATTTTAATTAGCTTTGAAAATCTGAAGTAAATGCACTGATCAGACCATAACCAATTAGTTTTTTATTTATATACCAATAAATTGTCCAAAGAGATGTACATGATGGAAGATAAATAAGAAGAAACTGCTGTACAGAAACACAGGCAGTAGTTTTGAGGTAATTTTGTAACAGTGTCAATGTTACTATTTGACCTACTTCACAAGTTTATTATCACACTGTAAAATGCCACTCCATGTGAAATAGAATAGAATAATATGTGGAAGTAGATGGGGTATATGCTCAGTGTCTATTTTCTATGTTCTTTACCCAGGAAGACGAGTGGCACTATAGATGTGATTGGTGGAGGGACAGCGACCATCAGCAGGGTTGAAGGGCGACGCAGACACAATCTAGAAGGCAACAATATCCAGGTACACAGAGGCAACACAGACAGTCACTCTGGATTTTTAAAAAAAAAAAAAAAGATTTTATTTTTCGTGGTGGAAACTGAACTAGAGTTAAATGAAGCTGCTGTGAATGTCTGTTGTTGTGCAGGTTATTTCTGAGCAGTCAGATGCTGAGCCAACTCCAGCTAAGATTCCCACCTTCTTCCCTCCTGGACCGCTTCCTCCAAACATACCCCCTCCTCCTTTCCTCCCTCCGCCACCAAATGTCAACACTGCACCTCCACTCATCCCCCCACCCAGTAAGTTTACCATTGTCAGCTTATTCATTTGGTCATTCATTTGATATGCTCTGTGTACTGATTCTGTCTTTCTTTCTGTCGTAGGGCTGCCCATTACTGTACCTCCTCCTGGTTTTCCTCCTCCACCTACAGGCCCTCCTCCTTCTATCATCCCCACCATGGACAGGTAACAAATGTCAACACACACGTCCAAGGGCTCTGTTTTATTTGTATTTAGTGTGGCCGGTAGGTCATGGGTGCAGTGACCATACGAGCGCTTCAAAGCACACCTACTCTTTTTATTTATGTATGTGCAGCAGTGCAATTGGGCTGCACGTAGGTAAATATAGATTTGAGCTGCTGCAATCACATTGACACATGAGGACAGCACAGCAAATTAATAATCAACATGTAATGAACTCTTTGAGCTGTGGACAACAGAGCCTACTACTAAGAATCATGCTTATAAATGGATTGATAAATGCTCTCACTTAAAACACATTAAACATTGGCATTTCATGCAGAAAGTAAACACATACTGGTTGGTTACAGTGTTCGATTGAAATAGTAATTTAAAGCTATAATCTGTCATTCTGTTCAGAAGCACTTTTTCTTATACTGGGTGAAATGGTCCTTCTACTTTGAGAGCAGTCAATACATTATGTGTTCAGAAAAAGAAAGGAAAAGAATCAGACCTCTAGCAGCTACAGGACTGTTAAAAGCTCTTGACCAATCCCTGCCATCCGGTCCGAATGGAAAGAACCAATCAGATGCCTTCATGTGTTGTTCTGCCCACACCCCCCTCTGTCTCGCATCAAGTTTTACCATTGCTGGAAATATTCAGCACACCCCTGCAGAAATACAGAGTTAGCAGGAGAGGGACGTGGCATTGGAAGGTGATGCTTTAATATGTTGCTAGCTCTCCAAGTTTACCAATTATAGCTTGACATTTAAGCATTATTCTCTTATTGCTGCACATGTGTGAATGTTCTGTACCTCTATGTGGACACACATATCGTAACATGTTGCCTTTTATTGGTTTTCACAGTGGCCACCCTGGAGCTTATGATGGACGCTCTGTCCCTCCCTACCCATTCCCTCAAGGTAGGAAGCTTTACATTGTCAGAGCTTCAATCCATCTGATTGGAAAATAAGCACAGATATGTATTCAAAACAGTGGAAACAATGATATTTTAGCCAGATTATAGCAAATTCTAATTCTAGCTACTCTTATTGTTGGTTTTTAGTGGTTTTGGGAAGGTGTATGAACATTCTATTTGATTTAAATTATCGTCTATTTGCATTGCTTTTTAGGAGCATACCCTCCACCCATAGCTGGTGGTGTGCCTCCTCCTTGGCCCCCAATAATGGACAACTCTAAACCCTGGGACTACTATTCCCGTCGAGACGACAAGAGAGAGAAGGAAAGAGAGAGGCCCAGAGAGCGGACACATGAGCGGGAGAGAGAGCGCGAGCACAGCCCTTCAGCTATGGGATACACCAGGTGAGAGGGACACAAGAAGAGTTTGTGCAGATTGATGTGCCAATCCAGTTTTCCAGATAGGCATCAGCGGTGGTCCTAATAAGTGGGTCGGGTATTAGTTCCATAGATATCCCTGGTTTCATGATTCACAAAGCCATACAGAGGGCCAAACCCATTTCTAATTTATACCCCTATCCCTTCCCCTACCCCTTGCCCCTTGAAACTGAGCAACAAGGGGTAGGGGTTGAAATTCAACCCTTACATTCAAATATGTCATCATTAGTCTCCGCCGGCTTTGACACAAGCAGACGCGACAAGCTTTTGCCATAAATTCAACTTGCCGTCTACAGCTGTGGTGGTCCCAACCGATCACTCACGTCACAAATAACCTTACACTATTCAACGTGCTAGCGTTTTTTGTTTTTTTTGTGTGCATTTTATGAAGAAAATGACCATTACGCATTGGAGTTAAACTTAAGAGAATACAACGGTTATCGCAAATTTTAAATGGTAAACAATGGAGAAAATACTTAGGCCTACATTTGTGAACTTCTTTGGTCTCTGTGGTTGCTTTAGCAGGCATCTTGCCGGTGATTCACAAGGCATTCTGAGAAATCGCTCATACCCCTCAGTTTGGAGTGTGCCTCTGAAAAATCTTCATTTGGAGGGGTATATAGCCCTACCACTTTCCCCTATCCCTCTGCCCTAACAGGAATTGGTACACCCCTACACATGAACACGCAAAACGGGGGGGAAGGGGATAGGGGTAGGGCCAAGGGTTTAATGGGATTCACCCAGAGTTTAAATGAAGGGAAAATAGGGCGCTGGTGTCAGAGTATTTGGTATGAGCTGATATCCTGAGCTGAGCTATTAGAATAAAGTTAACCTACAAATTTAGTCTTCAGTATTTGAAGCTGTGATGGCATTGCTGTGATTTCCCTCAACAAAACTGCCAATTCACCTTTCAGTGTCACTGAAACGCATTTTATGCAAACAATATGTTCATGCACTTGTGGTCACACTTGCTGTAACATTGAACAGCTGTGTTTAAGTCAGAAAATGGGCTCATATTGTGGCCTGCAAACATAAAAAGTGTGTCCTTTCAATTTCCATAGCGACGAAGAGCGGTATCGTTACCGTGAGTACCAGGAGCGTGGTTATGGGGAGCGACATCGTGACCGGTCGAGCCGAGAGAAGGAGGAAAGACACAGAGAGAGACGGCACCGAGAGAAAGAGGAAGGGCGCCACAAGTCCTCTCGCAGGTACGTAAAACCCCGTGTTTTAATAATAATAATTGTCCAATCGTAGCCAAGCAACTGTATCTACAGCAGGTCTGTCAAGACCTGTTGAAGTGCTGTGAATGGATCTGTAGTAAGACTGTTACTGTTACATGTAAAGAGTTTAAGCATAGTCATGGTGAAAAGTTTTTCCACCTAGTAGAGGTGGATGGTAGGTGTGACTGATTGTCAGCAGGTCTATCCTGGGATGCTTAAAGCAAAACACAGCAATTTTGTGTCTTTTCTCCCACAGCGCTGAAAGTAAGAATATACTGTTTATAAAATACGAACAAGCTAGATGTGTGTGGCTAAACATGATCATATTAAAAGAAGTGTCTTATCACACATTTTTCCCTTCATATTAACTAGCTTTACACTGCAAAACAACAATAATGCTGTTTCTTTATTTCAGCATCTTTTACATGATTTATATTTGGCCTCAGTCTTCAGGTATGGCATCATGCATGTTAGCCATGAAATTTAATATCTTTCACATCCTGTGAAATGTGGAAAGAATTCAGCTGGAACAGTAACATTTGTTGCGAGCTCATACATTTTGCCAACTGAAATGAGAAGCTGCTTTAGTCTACCTCTGAAATCAAAGACCCATCCTTTCAAAAATGACTTAGTGATGGATCTGCTGCCGTAGAAATCTTGAAAGGTTAGTCTTCACAAAATCTTCACAAAAACCATCAAAGAACGTCCACGTTAAGTGTTTGTTTTTTTCCACTGATGGGCTCAGAATATATAGTTTTTTGCTTGATCGGGTCTGTTACTGTTTCGTGAAGAGAGGAATGTTTGAAATGTTGTCAGCCAGAAAGGCTTAGTGCTAGATACCAAAGTTACCAACTAAATGTTATAAGGGTTTAGCAAATAATTAAGTAACTTTGTCTTCTTGTAAGAGTATATTAAATGTTAGAGTATTTCAGTTTTTGTCTTTTACCTAACATCACCTCCTTTCTGATTTAGCACCATGCTGACTCTTTTGTCTCTTTCCATTTCACTTCACCTTTTCTTTCTTCCACCTATTGATCTTCTTGTCTCTCTTTATCCCTCTATCCTATCTAATCTTTTATTTCCATTCCCTCCATGCCCTTTACTCTCTCTCTTATCTCTTTCCTCTACCTCTCAAATCCCCTCTCCTCCTCTGCCCTTCCACACTTCTGTCCATCTTCTTCAATTAGCAGCAGTAGCAGGAGGAGGCACGACAGCGAGGAGGGCGACAGCCACCGGAGGCACAAACATAAGAAGAGCAAGAGGAGCAAGGAAGGCAAAGATGCCAGCGAGGAGATCAGCGCAGACCAGGAGAACCAGGAGGCCATGGAGTAGCGATCGCCACGCTTCTCTCTTCCTGTCTGTCTGTCTGTCTGTCTGTCCCAAGATGAGAAAGAAGGAAAGGGAGAAGAGGAGCCCAGACCAACAAAACCAGGAAGTTACAGAGTGACTGATGCATCCCGCCACTCTCCTCTCCATCAGTCTCACTTTTCCCCACCATCACTCCCGGCAGAAAATGGACAGAGGAGAGGCGGTGGAAAAGAAGGGATGGTTGATTACTTCACTTCCGTCTTTCCATCATGGGCTGACATCAGAGAGGACATTGATTTGTCGTCACTCCCCTCCCTGTCTCCTCTGCTCCCTAACCCCCCCTCAAAGCATTGCTGTAACAATTAAGTCAGGCTCAGAGATTTCACAGCAGATATAGCTCTTTTTTGTCATTTGTTTGTTCTAGTCCTACATGAAGACATCTATAGACAGCTGTCAGTTTGTTGAGTTCAATTAAACACTTTTGATAAGATTTTTTGACTTTTGTAATTAATAATCCAATAATTCTCTCTTATTTTAGAATAGTTTAGATATTTTAAGTTGGCTTCAGAGTATCATATGTTTTAGATGAGTATGTAAGTGCTGCAAAAGAGTGTTTAATGCAAGAAAATGTGTTTCCTGTTTTGACCAGTTCATATGACACATGGATCTGTCCTTGGGCACATAAATGCATCTCTTAGGTGTGTGCTTAACGTTTGTGTGATTTCTACACATGGCTACAATTCGTTCGTGTGAACTTCAAATTAAATTAAATGAATATTGCTATCCAAATTATTTTGCTTGGAGGAGGGGATCTGGACTTCAGACCCTTTTCTTTTTAAAGCCCTGGCAACAGCTCAGTGTATTGATCGGTTGATTTTGGGTCTTGCAGTTTTTGTCCTTTCCACTGAGTGGTTTGCTCATTTGACATACAAGCACAACACCTAGATGATAATTGTGTTTTTCCTTCCTTATTGAAATATTAAACAGACATACTTTTTACACAATTTGGAATATTTGAATTTGAAAGTAACACTGCTCCAAAGTATCAATTATTCAACTTCAGTGTTACTTAATGTTTTTTTCTTGTTTGATGTGTTCACACAATAAATAAAATAACTACTAATAACTGTTACAAATACATTCAGAAACAGTATATAGACACACCACTACACGTTGTAAAGTAAAGCAAAGCCTGTGCTTACACACAAATCTCTTCTGTAATCTCAAGGCAAGATATGAAAAAAACCAATTACAACACTGAGTACCAGTGTAGTAATTTTGCTTTGTTGTATTGCAACATTATGTACAGTATGTGAAACCACCACTGCTGCTGGCTGAAAGAATACACTAAATACTGTCCATACTGGTGCATTTTGTCGCTTTAATTAGTCGGAAAGATGCTGTTTCCTTTAGAAAACAGCAAGATGTGGAAAATACTTGCTGTTGGCTATTATATAACATGCGATGTGATCGGATCAAAATTCCTTCAGATCCACAAACGGGTCAAAGTCTGTTTGTTTTCCTGGGCTGTTTGCTTTGCTTACATGAACACACAACACACACACACACACAGAAATGTGAATGTATGTCAGTGAAGTGTGGAACACACTATTGAGGCACTGAAGGAAAGCTTGAGGAGCAACAACCTGAAGGATGAGGAAGTGTGCTGCTGTTGTTGTGTGGCTCAGTCTTCTGTCAGTGGGACACTCTGCTCCTCTGAGCAGCTGTGACACTCTGGTGAAAGCAATAACTGTCAGCCATGAGGATGTAAGTTCACTTCAGCTTTACTTATTTTTCAACAATAACAATTTCCTTAGGTCAAGTCAATAATATGTATTCCTACTGAATGAGTGTGCAGCCTCGACCATCTGTAGTTTTGAGGAGACAAACGTGCATGCATATACTAAATATCAAGCCATATCATATCTCGATATACATAAAAATTAAAAAAAAGCATATGGTTGCTATAAGCGTATAAATTATAAGAATTTTGCGGTGACCTGCTTGTGTTACAACTCCCCCATCCTTTCTGACCAAAATGTGTTACATGCTGTACATGTGTTCTTTTTCAACACCAAAATAGAGATTAATACTTTCAATCACACATTTCTCCATGATTAGTTGATCAGCTGTGCACTGACTAGACTTGCAATATGTTATGTTATAGCAGTGACTCTATTTCATATATAATTACAATAAAAATTATATGGCTAGAACATTATTCAGACCAAACTTAACATATATCACCTAACCTCAAATACATCAAAGACATAACTGTAAAAGCTTTTTTTTTAAGTTTCAAGTGTATGAAACAAGCTGTAAATGTTTAGTATAATATAGTTTATAAAAGTTAGGGCTGTTTGACTTTTGGGTGAAATTTCTGGAAAATGTAAAAAGTTCATGCTACAGTGATATTATGTTGTTAAGCATGCAATGGTACTTTCTTCATCTCAAATAATTTATTGAAACAACAAACTAACAATAGTGATGGATTTACCACAACAAAATGTCAGTCTCAACTACTTGTGTGTCCTTGAACATCAATCACAGCTTAACAACGACATCTCATGCTGTTCACAAGTTGACTTATTGTCTGCTGAGTCATGGTATTCCACTCTTCTTGAAGGGCTGCCCTCAGGTCATTGAGGTTCTGGGGTGCGGGGTTGCAACCCTCTACACGATGACTCAGCTGATCCCATAGGGTTTCTATGTGCTTCAGATCTGCAGAAAGTGCAGGCCACTCTATTTGAGGTACCCCAGCCTCCAGCAGCCGTTCCCTGATGATGTGAGCTCAATGAGCTGGACACTGTCATCTAGGAAGATGAAATCAGGCCTGTGTTGCTCATGGAGAGGCACAGTGACTGGATTAGTGATGTCATTCAGGTAGTGTCGGCTTGTCACAGTACCATTCAAAAGGTGTAGAGCAGTTCTTTATTGACTCGACACACCTGCCCAGGCTGTAACACGCCCACCTCCAAAGGCTGATGCATAACGTTCCCCTTGACGTCTCCAGCAACCTTGGTGGCCATTATTTCTGCTCAGTGTGAATTGATTTTCATCAGAGAACAGCCCTGAGGCCCACTGGTTCCTTGTCCACTTCAAATGCTCACTGGCCATGCCAGACGATGACGCCTGTGTCTGGTGGTGTGATCAGATACTCTTGCAGGTCGTCTACCATGCAGAGCATGCTGATGTAAACGGTTTCGAATGGTCTGACGTGACACTTGGTGCCTCTCATCTCCGTTAAACATGCCTGGAGTTGAGTGGCATTCACATCTGGTTCCACAGGGCACTGTTCACAATGAGGTGGTCATCAGCATGGGATGTGGCCAAAGGACATCCACTTCTGTGCCTTTCTGTGACTCTTCCAGTCTCTCTGTGTCTCTGTTATAACCTGTTGATGACACTCTGTGATATCCTAAACTCAGTGGCAACTTCCCTCTGAGAACATCCTGTTTGAAACCTCACAATAACCAGGTACTGATGATCGATTGTTAGACGCCGTCTTGGTCTCAATGTGAACAAAATGATGAAAAGGACTGTTTAAATACAAATTGTTATAGAACCAGAACATTTAGTGGTCGATTCATGGATCAGACACTTGTGATTTTTGCGGTTAATCACCTTGTTAGAGAACAGCATGTTATGCAATAAATACTGAAACACTGAACATCCGCACATGTGCATTCGGAAGGTTAGAAAAGGTCAAATTAAGTTCACCTTTAAAGGTCATCGTGCATTTTAGGTGCATTCTGAAACTTCATCCAAAAGCCCAATATCCCTAACTTTTTGTGAGTATGTTTCAGATCTTTCCCATGAGGCCAGAAGAGGTCCTGGAGTTCAACGATTGAGAAACATTGATATATGTTCTGTTTGCTTCAGATGTTGGGAAAGTGGCTGTACATTGGAGGGAGTTCTGACCTCCCAGGAAGCCGTTCCCTGGGCCACCTGATGACCAGCGTCTGGCTGGACATCACTGCAACCAGTCAGAGCAACATCCTCAATATCATCCAGACTCAGAGAATGTAAATCCCTCTCCACACCAACACACCACAGGGAACTTTTTTGAGACATTTGTGCTCTAAATATTTTCTAAAATGTTTTTAAACTCATGACAAGTGCAAATATACTGTATCTAAACCTGCATGAAGATATTTTGGCTACTTGGGGCAGTGCAAAATGTTGTCATGGTGAGATTGTTTGCAAACAGCTGCTTCATTACTGATTTATTTATTTATTCATTCAGTCATTTATTTGTCCAATTGAAATGAAACATGACATAAGACACCAAACACATGAGGGAAACCGCCGCATTGGGTGGTAATTCTCTGTAGGTTTACTACAAGCAACACCTTTCATACACTTAGTAACAATTGATCCACTGACTGACAAAACAAATGTTGATTTTAACATGAGATAATCATTTTTATGTAGTTCTATCCATGCTACATATCTACTGTCACAATGTAAAATGTCCCCATTGATGGGACGAATAAAGGTTAATCATATATTACAGTATGTCTTATCTTATGTTCTGATGCATCCTCACAGATATGGCAAATGTTCCAGCTTAACATACAGTGTGACCTTTGAAAACAGCACAATGTTAATTGGTGAGTGAAGAAGAGATAAAAAAAAAAAACAGAGCAACTCAAACATAGCAGATATCACATGATATTCTTTGATTTCCTGTTTGTGTGTATTTTTCACAGAGCAACCTTTCTATCTCAAGGAAGTCTACCTGGCGACTGACTGCTCCGACTGTCTGGTTGTCTATGAAGAAATTATCTCTGGCAAAGATACTTTCACTAGTCTTCTGCTTTTTAGTAAGAAACACACATATTAGCCCTAAATTATTGGGTGGAGTCATAGGGAACACGATAAACTAAGTGACTTTTTGATCATGAACTGTTCCCAACACTTTATTTCCAGGCAAGAGACAGAGTGTGTCATCTGCTGTTGTAGAGATGTTCAAAATACAAGCAGAATGCCTCCAGATGCCATCTCCTTTAATGATTGACACAGACTACGGTAAGAATTTGAACCTTTTAAATCCACATGATATGCCTCCTTCATGCTGTACAGAGCTGCTTATGTTTATGTACACAGAAATCTGCCCTGACAACATTTCGCCCTCAGAAGGGATCAACGCCCTTAACTCCTTATTAGAGGCCAAGATGGGACATCGAGTTGCAAAACTCCTGGATGTGTTTTTTGATATGTTTGTGAACTGATTTAGTTTAAGTAAATGTAATAAAATTAAGATGGAGGAATTGCATTGTTTATTTGTATTGCTTATTATGCCTGCTATTATTAATGTCTCACAATATGAACTCCATATAAATAATGTTTTCTCTTTTATTTGTTTTGATGTTGATTTCAAAAATGTAGCCTCAAGAATATATATGGACACTGTAGTGTTCTTGCCCAGAGCCAATTACAGGCAATTATGAAATAAAATCAAAATATCTATTTAGAATTCTTAACTATTAAGTTATGAATCATAAACCATGAATTGTCATAAAAGATGATGGAGAATGATAACACTTAATAATAGAATTCGCCCAGGCGCTACACAATTTTGTTAAAACAGGAAAAACTTTAAAAAAACACATTAATTAATAGATTTTCTTATCTTAGGGGGCTAAAATGTTCTTGGACACCATGTTCAAGAATGTTTTACAGTGATTCAAATCAGTTTCCCAAGTTATTTATAAAATGAGATTATTTGACTAACTACATGACTAAACTACAAATAAAATAATTGAAAAAAAAAATGATGGAACAAAAGGAAAAAAGAATGAATTAATGACATTAATTTAATGATAGATTGCACTGTGTTCAGGGGTGCAGATCCGATGTCAGGATTGGTGGACACAAAAGTAACTTGCGAATTAAGCTGGTCCGCTACTGTCAGGCTAGCTGCAGAGAATAAATCACCATAGTAACTTGACCGTGTTAAATTTGACCTGCTTTCATGCAGCCGACTTCAGGCTAAATTCAGCCAGGATAACCAACATTTCCTGGCTTAATCCCTTATCTTGGTTTCGTGCATTACCCCCCCAGGAGTGAAGTGCAGAAGTGATCCTGTATCTGTATAACTCTTTTCATCTGTTCTAGTATTAGTATTCTACTTTCGATGAAAATTACTCACAGAAAGGCATCTGCTTCTGCAGCAAATTACCAGAGCCCCAGAGTGCAGCCACTTTCACGAGCTGAGAGAAAGACTGAGGGGTCTTTTTTTTTTAAGCCTGCTGATGTCTGTGTCAGAAACTACCCATTACTTTGCATTGTAGTGGAGGAGACCAGAGATGGAATGTGGAATCAGAAATATATTTGTCAGACATTATTTGTTCCACCATTTTAATCGTTTCTTTTTAGATGTGAATCTAAAATGTGAAGAATGGGAAGTCTGAAATCTTCAGTTTGGAATAATTTAGGGTATTTTTATTGGGGAGGACAAGTCATGTTTTTCAGAAACTGAAATCCACCCCAACCCCCCCGCGGGGTTTTCTGCACCCATGACTGTGTGTGTGGGGGTGGATCTCCTAAAGAGGCATTAACACAATAAAACAGGAAGTGACACCAGCAAAGCACAGGACAACAATAAACACTGATACCTGACTTAGCCTTATAGTATGCCTAATTTCACCCAATGGTGAGAACTGTAAGCAATGTCTTTGCTTTAGTGTAAGCACACATTTTTTTCAGTTCCAGAATAGAATAGAATAGTATATTTTTTCATCCTTCAATGGGGGAAATTTACCTGCCACAGCAACAAAAAACAAGTTACAGTAAGAAAGAAACAATAAACAACAGCAATAAAATAATAGAATGAGTATTAATAATAGTAATAAATATTTACAGAATATACTAAATAAAAAGGAACAAATACATTTTTTTAAATGGCAAATGAAATTTAAGTGAGTGAAAGTTAATTAAACACAATATTTACATAATTAAAACATAGTTTTACCATTTGTACTATGGATGTTAGTTTATACTGAATACAGCTCAATAAATGTTGAACTTTACCCACCTGTCAACAAGATTGCAACAAATGTAAACAACTCGTGACTGGACTGAGCAGTTTTAGCTTGACCCAGCTTCAAGCCACCATCAGTGCAACACAAAGGCAGACAGATTCAGGATCTTTGTGTAAGTAGATGTGGACAGTCATGATGAAGTTTATTTATGTTGCTGTGGCTGTGCTCTCCTTTCTATCCATTGGACAGTCAGCACCTGTGATCAGCTGTGAGACTCTGACCCATCCTATTGAAATCAGTGGAAGAGAGCAGGTAAGACTCTCACACTTGTTCTCTCTGCATCTTTATACATACATACAACCACTTGTCATCTAATGCACCTGAGGGAAATACTGTATCTTTCAGCTGTTGGGCACCTGGACGTACATAGCAGAAGCCACAAACATTCCAGCATCCAAATTGCTGACCAAGATGTTGGTGGAGAGCGTGAGGGTGAAAGTCACTGCTGTTGCTAACGAGAGTGATGCCGTCAACATTATTCAGTCTCAAAAAATGTAATTCAAGCCTAGATTTCATTTGGGTTAGTGATGTTCTTTCCAAATTTAAAAACATTTCACTTTTTAAATGTCCACTTTTGAAAGGTTCGGCGGCTGCTTCGCTGTCACATCTAAGGCAACATTGGTAAACGGCATTCTCTCTACAGGTGAGTTGTATCGATGAAACATGCATGTTGACTGATCCTGTACGGGCACAAAAACAAATATGGACTTTGTGTCTAACATTGCAACACCACTTTATGTGTTGATGCGTGTGTTTTTCCCCAGAGAAACCTATTGTTGGTTCTTCGGCTCGACTGCCTACTGGCTGCCCTGACTGCCTCGTTTTGTTGTCAAATTACACAATTGGAGAACGAACATACAATGGTGTCCAGCTAATGAGTAAGATTTAAGACTAAGTGACAGATAAAACAAGTGTAGATGACTTTTTCATCACTTGTACATTCAAAAGTATTCTCAAAATGTTCTTAGATAGTGACATTGAAATGGTTTTGTACTGAATGTCAGACTTAGGGTGGATGATATGATTCAAATCTCCTTTAACCACAATTCTAATTCTATATCACAATATCAGTGTGAATTGTAATATTTTCTGGACTCTGATATTGTTTAGAAGAATCAACCAGACATCTCCTAATCCAGAGAATTAAATACCCGATAAAACAAAGTGTTCAAAGTTCATCACACTCATGCATAAAACCATACTTATTGATTACTTTTCAGAATATAATTTGACATGAACATTATGACACATGGCACACTATAAAAGATTAAACCAGTCGTTCTTCACCTATTTGGCCCTTAACCTCTTAGAAGAGATCAGTGTCTATTTGGGGCCAAATTGTAACATTACAGATGTCTGTATTATCTGTTTTATCATTTAAATTCAATTATTAAATCGGGGTCATTTTCTGGGTAATTCTCCTTTTAATACTGTAATGCATTTAACTAATAGGCTACTTCTACACTTCTTTTACTTTTGTTTATTTAACTAATAGGCTACTTCTATACTTCTTTTACTTTTGTTTATTTAACTAATAGGCTACTTCTATACTTCTTTTACTTTTGTGTGATTTTGAATGCAATAATTTTATTTAAAATGGAGTACTTTTATATTCATGTATTAGTACCATCACTTAAGAAAAGAGTCTGACTACAACTTCCACTGTGAGCGGGGCTATTCACAATGGGGATTAAAGACAGTCTGCAGTCATTCTGGTTAGTTATGTACATACTCTGTGGTAGTGAACTGCTCCTTTGCTAATTGTTCTGTCTCTCAGGCACAAGAAATAATGTGACTGCTGCTGAGTTGGAAGAGTTTACCAAGCAGGTAGAGTGTCTGAACCTACCAGCACCTGCTATCATGGACCCAAAAAAAGGTATGGCCTTTCACTTTGCAACTTCATTTGTACTGCAGCTGCAGCTATGAGTACATATGCACAAAAACATATAATACAGGGTAGCCTTCAGTCAAAAGCATGAATGCCAGTTACACACCCATACATCAACACACATAAGATTGTACTTTGATGAAATTCTCTCTTCCCTGGAGTAAATGAAATGACTTTATGTCTTATTATTTTGTGTACCTCACAGCTATTTGCCCAGTTGATTCTTCCTCTCAAGAAACAAATGTCACTGATTTGACCATGCACATGAACAACATGGGCTCTGAAGTTTTACGCCTATTTGACGAACTGGTCAACAGCAAAAATGGACTAGATTCATTGTTGAAAATGATCTCCAGCGGTGTGACTGAATTAAAAGACAATTAACATTATCAATAATGTCACACCATGCTTACATAATGAAGAGGCAATGTATCAAGATAATTTGCCAATAAAACTACGATACTAAATAAATATGGGATGATGTTCTTCTGTCTTTTACGACTTGCTTTACAGTATCTATCATCAAACTATCCTCTCATCTTTTTTTTATTGTATTGGGAATTGTACTCCTGGTTACCAGATTGCATAATTTACCACCAGAAACTTAAAAATATGGTAACATTTTTCCAGTCTGTAAGAAAATCACCTGATCCACACTGCATTTGCTGAGTTTAACTCGTATTCCTTGTGAGGATGTCGTCCTGTGGCAGAGACAGATTAAAAAAAGACAAAAAGATCATTTTTTAAACTTGACTTATTTCTGTGGTAGCATTGACCTTGTTGCACTTCAGTTCATCAAATGTCTATCATGTGTTTAAATAGATATATTACTTTATATTATTTTTATTTATTTGTCTTGGTGTGAATATTAATATGGTCTTGGAAGAAGAGGGGTCACCAGAGGGTGACAAACTTGACCCACACACACAAACACCTATACTCATTTTTCAAAGTTAGTGCCCTTTTGTTCAGTTCTTTTATTGCATTCAAAAGTTAGTGTAACACATCTGTGTCATATGCCTGTCACAGTCAGGTAACAACCTCTGGTTTTCAAAAAGTAAGCCATTGCCTTTATAAGCAGCTCAGTAATTTATGCAGTATTTTGAAAACTAAAATGTGAAACATTTTATTTAGAAGAAGAAGAAGAAGAATTCCTTTATTAATGCTTATTAATCCCTCAAGGGGAAATTACATTTTTTCACTCTGTTAGTAACTTTTTTCAGTTGCACATTACACACACAAGTCATGAAACAAACACATGCACATGCATTGGAGGAGAGGTGTCAGAGTGAGGGGGCTGCCCCTTATCCAGGCGCCCCGAGCAGTTGGGGCTTCGGTGCCTTGCTCAAGGGCACCTCGGAGGAGGAACTGGCACCTCTCCAGCTACCAGTCCACTCTCCACATTTTTGGTCCGACCTGGACTTGAACAGGCGACCCTCCGATTCCCAGCCCAAGTCACTACAGACTGATCTACTGCCGCCCAAATTTGCCTCTACCCAAAATGTTTTTATAACACAGTTCTCTGCCCACCTACTCTTTAAAGGTAAAGATTTGTTTTCTATTTCAATTTAGCAACTCAACTAAAACATTTTCATGATATTATTAACAGTACACCTGTCCTATCTTACCTTTTGAAAATATATATTTTGCCGTCCATAGACGTCACAAAAAATCCATCATCTTTTGGTTGACTGGTTGAGTTATACTGTCAGAGTGAGTAACAGTGTCAGCGCCCTGTGTGGTTGTTTGGGTCACCTCAGTGTTCCTATCCTCTTCTGAAGGGTTTCTTCTCTAGCGCTCACCTTGAGCTGTTTCCATTATGTAAAACCTGGGACTATGAACAACAACTAGTAATGATGTGAATATCTTTGACCCAAACAGTAAGAGCTGATAACGACACATATTGTACCCAAAAAAATGCAATAAAACCCAATGTGATGTCTGGTGTATGAGATGAGCTGCTAGGCTGATGAAATGAGAAAGTACATATCAGCCTCTCTGGATTATGGATTGTTGTTCCATTATCAACCAGTTACGACATCAAGGCTTGTACTATAAGAGCTGACAATGTAACAACAATCCATAATGTAGTAACTTGTTGATAACGTAACAAAATGTTGAGCACATAACATATTAACTTTTTGCACATAATGTAACAACTTATTAACAATATTTTTATCTTGATTGTGAAATTCTTACATTATAGAGTTACTTAACAGTCTGTTAATTTAAGAGATAGTTGCATCAGTGTAGAGGGTAGTATGCATGAAAGTCCTCTTTAATTTACTGTAATTCCATGCTCAGTTTCGTCACAGTATCTATTTTCACACGTAAAAAAACTTTTCTTTTTTTTTTTTTTTAAACTCGGCAGCAACCTCAGGTGTTCTATAAAAAAAACATAAAACGAAAACAAAAACATAACTAGCTCCGATTACACAATAGTAAATCACACCCCACTGGATATATAATATAATAATTACAATATACTAGAAAACATGATTTAAGGCCCTTCTATTTTAGAATGCTTAGTCATATTTGGTGAAAGTAATGCAAATGTAATGTATTACTGGTCACACTCTTTGCATAGTAATGCATTAAGTGATCGTTGATTCACAGTCTAATGGTTGTTCTCTCCAAAACATGTCAGCATCATTTCATTGCATCAGTCATCACATGTGCAATAGTCTGTTCAATTGTCAAAATTAGTCAAGAGCATAATACCATGAAGACCATATATGAATCTCTTGGAACATAAATTGATTACAGTAACTTACAGTCAGGTGAAACTAGAACTTTAACAAAGGAGTTTCTCACATCTCAGATGACCAGTCGAACACTTTGTTTAGTTACCTGACATCCATAAAAATGACAGAAGCCTCGTAGGGTCTCACCTACTAAACTATGTCATTGTGTGGGACAATGTAAATTTCCACCAAGGCCCGCTCATCAGGTTCACCACTCATCCAAGAACAGGCATTGTGTTCCTACCTCCTTACTCTCTTATAACTCGCTGTATCATGATGTTGATCAGTCTTTGCTCCGTCACCTCCAGCTGGTCCAAAATGCAGCTGTACATCTTCTGACTGGCAAGTGACGACATGAACGCATCACAGCTGTCCTCTCTTCTCTTCCTTGGCTTCCGGTTTAAGTTTTTATTACTTGTTTTCAAATCGGTACATGACCTGGCACCTACTTATCTCTCTGAGTTGCACCTTCATGCTCTGTAGAGGAAAATTAAGCAGAAAAATTGGCATATACTGATTTAAATCTCATCATTTGCCATGTAAAGGGTTAACGAGATTATTAGAGCTCAAAATGGAGGTCACTGTGCCGTGGGAACTTTGTGGCCTTGGGATGCAGGTGGTTTCCTGGGCGGTAGGCCAAGGGTGATACAACCTTGGGTAGGGAAGGTGGTACTAAGGCGCAAGGGGCAGGTGTAACTGTCATGTGCAACTGACATGTGCAAAAAAGTTGAAAAAATAGAAAAATGTTCATATAACACATTATATCATCATCTGATTGGATCAAAAAAAGGTTACATGAGGACAGTGGGTGTAGTCAGGGGTCAACAAGGAATATAATGAGATGTAACAAAGGCAAAATTTAGTCGTCTCCCCGGAGTGGCTCACGGCATTTCTTTGTATTGTATTTTACAATAAATGCAATTTTTTGATTCTGAAGATGCAGCGGACTCGGGTTCGTTGCTCAGGTGAATTCCATACAAACTGGCTGGTTGTTGTTGAAGAGTTTAAAGAAGCCAAGATTTTGGCAGGAGAAGCACTTATCAAAGTTTTAGCTGTACTCCTTTTTTCCGCTTATCTAAACTCTTTTCATCGACAGCTCCAGCTAGAGCAATGAGGTCAGCACACCAGAAGCTCCTGGATATTCTGAGGTGCCAGCTGAAAACTAGAGGACACAGAGCATTTGCTGTTGTTGCTCCTAACCTGTGGAATATCAGAGCAGCACAGTCTGTTGAGAGCTTTAAATCACTGCTCAAAACCCACCTTTGTGCACTGGCCTTCAACACAAGTTGAGTTTAGGCATTTTTATGCTCCATTTATTGTGTTTTTAATTCATTTACTTGTTCTCATTTATTTGTTTTACTTGTTATATATATATATATATATATATATATATATATACATATATATATATATATATATATATATATATATATATATATATATATACACAGTATATATAAACAAAGATTGAGATTGAGATCAATACTCTCCTTCTCTCCGTTCTTCAATCCTATTGAGGAGTTTTTCTCTGCTTGGAGGTGTAGAGTGGTAGAGTGTATGAGAATCACGCTCAAAATCAGAGGTCCTGCTCCATGCAATGGATGCTGCATGTAAAGATATTATAGGAGATCAGTGTAGGGGATGGTGGCGAGATACACAAAGCATTCTGTATCTACAGTTTATTATTTTTTTTAAGAATGTGAATTACCTTCTAGTGGTTCAAGGACATCTGTCTGCACAAGCCAGACAGGATATTTAGATCTTCATAACACTAATAATAATAAGTTTATATGAAACAGGGACAGTAAACATTAATAACATTGCTGTAAAGGTGAAAGAATTAGCAAAGAGGCTATTTTTCATCTTTAGTCCCTGGACAGCTGTTAAAGTCACCCTAAAAACAGAACAAAACAAACTAAAATAAAATTTAACAAATACCATTAAAATTACAAAGTTACTGGCTAAGGCAATCTGCAAAACATGCACAGGTATTAATAACATGACAAAATAGCATATATAACATCAATCAGAAAACATCATTCAAGACATCCCCAAAACCCAAAACCCATGACACAAAACACATACACCATCTAACGTCTCAAAATGCTAAATATCCTCATGATCAGCATCAGTCAACAAATTGACAAACTGATTTCTAGTCACCTCATTGGTCCATAATTGATTTCCTATAGAAGGTTGCTGCACATAAAGTTCTGCCTTACGGTACATATGGGCTTAAGAAACTGAGCATTGAATTACAGTAAATTAAAGAGGGTTTTTATGCATACTACGCTCTACATTAAAGCAATTAATCCTTTAATCAGTACATTTTTGAGTCATTCTATAATGTAATAAAAATATTATTCTACTAATTGAAAAATATTGTGCTTCATAATGTAATAAATTGTAATAAGTTGTCACATTATGTGCAAAAAGTTATTATGTTATGCGCTCACATTTTGTTACATTATCAACCACTTACTAAATTTGCTGTTTCTTTTTATAATTCACTTTTTATTGCTTTATGAACCTTGAAACAATAAGAACAGTACATATATGAACATACACGGGTTAGGACAGGAACGAGTCCACTACAACAAAAAATCATACATATATACATACATATATAAATAAAATAAAAACATAAAAGACAGCAACAGGGGAAAAAAGATACATAAACATCCACTCCACTTCAGTCACAATCGAGTCTATGTTGCAGTGTTACTACATTAGTTGTTACATTTATGGGTTGCTATTACATTGTCAGCTCTTACAAGCCTTGATATTATTTCCTCCCCAGAGGCTGGTAAGCACTATCTCATTTCATCAGCCTAGCAAGCAGTTACCTTTCCTCTGCTCTTTGTCCTTGTAGCTGGTGTTGGCCTGCAAATGCATATGGATCTGAAGTTATTAAGTGTTTTTTCCTCATCATTTTGATTGTCTATTGATTGATAAGATTACTATTTTTTTACTTAAACAGTCCAGTCATCCTCATTAGTCTCTCTGCCAACTTTTCTGAGAAGCATACTGCAGATGTTTCATCTCTTCTACAATTTCTCTTCCAGCTTTTGAACAACATGTCCCTTTCTGTGATGTTACTCACATTGTCGACCAACATTAACATATTACAGCTGGGCTTCTGGTTGGCCTAGAGACTAACCTGCTAAGTCATGATCATTTTTATTTATTACAAAACTAAAACAGCAGCTCTTGAGCTTGTGCTTCCAGATTTCTTGTGACCTTGAATGGCCGACTTTATGTCAACAAGCAGGGAAAAAAAATAATCACAGATTTACAGAGGAGGATGCCCATATTCTTGTTTATTAGTAGTTAATTACTGTACATCTGCTCAGGAGTCATATGTACACATATCATTCTCTCACTTATACGCACAAACACACAGACCACTCAAGATTATATAAAAAGGACTCATTTACTGTGCAGGGTTCAATCACAGTCTGAGATCTACGAAGAACTTTTGCATCCACATACACCGTGAACACACATAACAGGTATCTGCATATGGCCTTATGCCTTGACTTACACAGAAAGGTGACTGGTGAGGCAAAAGGCAACCCAGTAGTAATCAAGTGAATTTGAGTTTTGAACCATATAAATCAAAACAATGTCTAAGCTTTGTGGGTCCAAGGAATATATGCTTCCTTTACTATAGGAAGAGTTCAGAAAGTGTAGTTGTCTTTTTCTAATGGGCAAACTCCAAATGCATTTTACACTTATTCAAGTAATGTGAGATCTGTGTAATATACCTGACCTCTTGTTGTAACTTTGGAACATACCTGACAGTGAAATTGTCCACTACTACATTTTGTTGTTTTAAGTATAATCCCCTGAGTGTGACCCATATGATCACTGGAGCTGAGTGACTTCAAAACAACGTGGCTTTGTTCAATCTCAGTCTCAGGATCTGTTTGTAAATCATGAGGTGTACAGACTGGGAAAAGGGAAAAGCTAAATCTCCTTTTTGCTGTCAAATGGTTTCATTAAAATAAGATGTGCTTTGTGGTGTGATCTATAGTGTGTCAACAGTTTTGAAAATAGTCTTAGGCCTTTATAATGAAGCAGGATTGATTGTTAGCTGCATAACTGAAAAATGTGTCTGCAAATTTTTGCCTATTTACACATCTGGCTGAACAACACGAGCATTTAATTGAAGTTATGTTGTTGCCATCTGAAGAACTGAAGTACTTTTAGTGCCATTATTTGTCTCCATCAAATCTTCAATGGGAATTGTTTGCCTCTTTAGCTGCTAAAGACGTAACTATGTTCATCAGTCACTTTTCACTGTTCATTGCTGCAGCTTAAAATCCATGTTTCTGATTTGGGAATTGTCATGTTTTACAGTAAGCAATCAAACGTCAGTAATCCTGCTTCATAACAGAAACCTGGTATTCCCAAACACCTAACAAAGATGACCTAACATTTTTGATCACCCCAGACCTCTGAAGGATTATATTTTTAACAGAGATATCTTCTTAGATGAGCCACATCCCTAACTTGAAGAGAGACCATGTGAATATGGATCGACTGTGTGCTTTAGTGTTGACTATAAAGACAAACACATTGGTATACCGTTGCAAAAAAAAACAAAAAACAAAACTGAGATCCATTTCACAAATGCACAAATTATATGCACACTCACACGTTATAAATTACTACAACAAAAGTAACAAAGATGGTTATGGCAAAGAAATGTGTTCAAACAAACCCTGCTTTACAAAATTAAAGAGTCTCTTCCATGTCTGATTTGTCTCTTTTTTGCTTAGGTTTCTCTCTCACTCAGAAAGACACACGCGAACATAATACCATGACATATTTTGCAAGTCATAACTGCCTCTCTTTCACCAAAACAGTAAACAAAACTTGAGATACTTGATAAGAAATAAGGTGTCTCTTCTTCATCACTGGTGACTGTCTTTCCAACTTACTTCACTGCAACTCTGCAGCAGTTGCTAGGCAGCCAGCTCATCACACATAATATTGAAGACAAATATTTCCAAGTAAACTGTGTAGCATGACGACCCACACACACTATAGAGAGTAGAGTCAGTGTGATTGTCACTGGGTTAGGGGTGATGCACAGTGAAGTGTGCAGAGATATGAAAAGAGGCAAGAAGATGTCTGGTAGTTCATAAGAAGAGTGACATTACTCAGTTCAGCTGTCACTTGGTCCAACATGCTCCTACAACAATAGTCTGTCCGCTACAGAGTTGATCAGGGTGAAGGTTACTTTGGAGTTCTGCTGTATCCTCTTGTAGTGACTTCGAGCACCAAACCAACTGTTACAAAAGCACTGGGGTGTATTATTTTGCAGGTGAAGTTGGTGGCCAGAGAGTATATAAATTCTGAAAGTGTTTCATCATGGTCTGACTGTGCCATGTGCTTAGGTTAAAGGAGCATACAAGTGATAAAATTCCAGTTGTGAGTCAATTTGAGAATCAGTCTCCAGCTATAGTTCCAAAATCCATGATGCTGCCCGTGGCTGGTTCTCCCCGACGTCCCACAGGCTGGTGCTGTGTAGCATTGCTTTATAATGTGCCAGTTCGCCTGATCGGGTGTGGTTCAATGGTGAATTCACTCCAAAAACAAAAGTTGGGATGCTGAATATGTAAACAGGGGCGTAGAGAAGGTATGTGTGGCAGAACGGGTCAAAGAGAAAAGACGGGGAGCAATGCTAACCTGTAAACAAAACATTAGGGTATTTATCACAGCCACTCTGGTTCTGTGACAGATCTGGGCAGCAGCGGAGGTTTACGATGACTCGCAGTCCAACTAGTCTGGTCTAAAGATAGGGATCTTAGGTAAAAACTCTATTAGGATGACCTGCAGGAGATAAAAGAGAAAAAAAAAACATTTACTGTGAGATGTTACATTTTTGACTATAGGTTCTGTCTCTGTTTAACTGCCATACTGCACTGTTTTTTGCACCCCATACTTATTCTTAGGCACTTTATCTCTGTGTATAGGTTATATATCTATATGACTTGGCAATAAACTTGTTTGTGATTCTATTTACTCATAGAGATTTTGCTGAAGCCTTTCTACCAAAGTATCTATCATTTTAATGTTTCAAATCAATGTGCAGGACTGCTTTATGGTAATATCAGAAGCAGAAGTTTTCCTTCAATGCATCTGATAAACCTTTAAACTCACTGTATAATATAGAATTATCTCACCACAACAGATACTTACATATTCCATCATGTTGTTAGTTTCACACTTCCTTTTGCTTAGTCTCCAATGCAAACACAACTGCAAAAAAATAGAGATAAGGCATTTTTATAATACACCCTAACAAGGAACACATACTGTATCCATTCATGCTCACCTTGTGATAAAGTCTGCTGTTCTCCCACTCCAGAAGTTTCTCTATAGATCTTCTTGTCTAGAAGGCAACAGTGATATTAGAAGACATTATTTTTGTCCCCTGAAGAATCAACACATAAATCTTTTCCTAAATCCCTTGTTGATCGAATTTACTGTGATGTTGTTGCAAATACAATATGGATGGGTATCTCACCCTCTTGCTGAGGCAGATGACAGGCCACAAACTGAAGCCCAATGTACAACAGCAGCAGAGGCAACCACACAAGAGCCACCGCACATTCACTGGAAGAGTCTTCCTCAGGCAGCTGTTCACACGGTTGATACTGGCTTTGAATTCCTCTGGTGCCACCTGCACATAGTCAATATGATAAACATTCAATGGTATCAGATGTCAGGTTGACACAAAACTGCATTTTGTCTTGGTGATAGGATGAATTAAAGGGACACTATGTCATTTTTTAAAGTATTTTATTACTTCAAATTAACGTCCTCATTCATAAATAGATCCTCATTGGTGTAAAATAACCTATGCCAACAATCTGACTTATCCTCCTGGGCGAAGAATCTGTCACCTATCTTTACATAGAGCGGGTCGCTCATACGGAGGCTTCCATGACTTTCCGGTCTACAAAAAACTACGAACTGCCGAGAGGGACATAAAGCACTACATGCTAGTACCAATAGGGCAAAACGGGTTTTTGCGATTCATTTTTCACGGAGAGCCAGCGTGGAGAAGATGTTATTACCTACTTGGCACTAAACTAAAACATGCACGGTACTTTTGGTTGTAATGCAAGACCATAGTTATGCTGCGGTGAAGGAGAAGGAATCCTCATCACCAAAAAAAGCGTAAAAGGGAATTAAAAAGACAACAGGACCGGCGAATTAACAAAACAAGGGTAAACATCGGGGTCGGCTTTCCCAGGTGGAAAGTGCTCATGACTGAGAAAGATTTCCAAAGGGACGCTGCTGCTGCTGCCTGCTTTCTTCTCGACAGGTAAGTCAATGTTACTGTGTAAATTAAAATCTCATCACCCGAATGACAACTCGATGAACTGGTGTTTGAAGACATGTTGTTGTCATTTTCGACGCATTCCGCCTACCGTAGTTCCAACCATGATGCAATGCGCAGTTAAAAAAACAAAAAACAAAAAAAAAACCGCCTGCCCACTACAGAGCGAATGTAATATCAAATTTAACCACTAGATGGAAGAAAAAAATGACATAATGTCCGTTTATGGCAAAATTATTTGTGAATTTTGTGCTGGCTGGAGACTAAAATATGAAATAAATATTGCAGTGGTATGAATATGAAAATGTAACTTACTTTTCCTGTAAGTGCTGAAGGAAATTCTGACTCAAATTTGTTACTAAGTCCGAACCTGTGGGGGAGAGGGGAAACTGTTTTTAATAATCAGACATGTACTGCTTGAATAGCAGACCCTCCAGTATATCCATGTAACCATGAACCTAAACCAAACTGTGAGAGCCCACAACTTGATACATTTCTGTTTATTCAGGGTTGCATTACACATCCAGGTGTGCCAATGCGTGCAAAAAGTAGAGTATGGACAATCCAATATCACTGTGAGACGGACTAGTGAGGTGAAACAATCAACACCATTAATTTATAGAACTTCAATATAATTTAAGAAAATTATATCAGTAGTTTGAAACCCAAACTATGACACTCTCTATATTACCAATCAGTAACGTAGTTGAAGGTACAATTTATTAATTTCAAAATAGTAATAATAAACAAATTAATACTCGTTGTTAGTTCCAGGGTAAACCGCGTTTTGCCACAATTTGTACCCTTTAAACCTGCTACACGCTCGATGCAAACGAGTCAGACTCTCTGAGTAGTGGACCAAATAAACCGTCCTGTGAAAAAAAATGCAAACACAACAGCATATCACACTACGTGGCAGATACAGAAAGACTACATATATTGGGTCATGTAGCTACTTCAGCTAAAACGAAAGCTCAATCTAATCTGCCACTCCTCGCCAGAGTTAGCTCGATGCTAACTTCTTAGCTCGCTGGCTACGCTAGGTCACCAGCCGTTGCTAACTTAGCTAGCAGTCAGTTGTCAGCGGACATAGTGTCTGCCTATCATTTAACGGTAACACACACTCAGCTCTCGGTGTCCGTAAGTGTCGCCAGTCGCTTACACAGTGACGTGGCCGGACCCTCTCACCACCACCGGGTCCGGAGCATACTTGAGCAGCTGCTCCTCCGCGGCCCTGTCTTCGTCCTCCTCTTCCTCCTCCTCCTCTTCGTAGATCTCATCAAAGTCCTCCATCATCGCACGACTCGGCCTCGCGCTTCCCGGGAGAGACACCGGGACAGACACGATGCCGACCAACAACGAAGCCTTACAGAAAAAAAAAGAGTACAAGTCGAAAACAGTCACAAAAATATCAACCCGTCCGGGAGACGACACAGCTCACATCGTTCAGCCAGCTCCGAAACAAAACATCAACATCCGCCGCAGTAACCGTGCGACACCGGAAGGGGGGACAAACGTCCTGACGTATGTTGTTCCGTAAGGATTAATTTAAAATGGAAAAAGGAAATTAAGTTGGAAGTTTAAGTTAAGTTGGAGCAACAACGTAACTTGAAAAATGTGTTTTCTTTAATTTAAGACTGGTGCATAAAATGTATACTAAAGTGGTGAAAACATTCAGACCTAAGAGCAATAACGAGGAACAATACTCTGTTATAAGTGTAAATGCTAATGATACAACTTGTTATTTCATATAACCAAATTGTTATACTTATTTCATTTTGAAATGTTTGATCGGAAGTTTTTTTGTGTGTAATCTGACCATGACGTCCCACGTCAGTCCAGTAGGTGGCGGTAATTGCACCTAAAAGTTGGTTGCCAACCGCTAGTAAAAAAAGAAAGACGATCAGAAGTTTGTTCTGTTCCTATTGAAGTTTCTGAAAGCCACAGGATTAGGGAATAGGATATGAGGGGTCTTTTTCTTTTTTTTCTATTATTATTATTATTTTCTTTTTCATAGTTATTTCATTTAGACTGTAACCTGAAGTACATGTCACCCTGAGATTACATACCCCAGTACAGTAGGTGGCGATACGCACCTTAAAAGTTGGTTGCAACACGCCAGTAACTCCAAAGAAGAAGAAGAAGAAGAAGAAGAAGAAGAAGAAGAAGAAGAAGAAGAGGTTTGTTCAGTGTTAGTAGTTATCCTGATTCACACTCCATTCCAGTTGGTGGCGGTAATGCACCAATACGTTGTTTGCCAACCGCCAATAAAACGCCACAAGAAGAAGAAGAAGACGAAGAAGAAGTTTGTTTAAGCTAGCCTTTTTCTGTAAGTAGCAAACCTGCTTTAGTGAGGGAATGTCACTGAACGTTGGTTGTGTTAAGTGTCGCTACAGAAAAGTGAATCGATGACTGCAAACCTCATCGTCACAGTCTCCATCAGACCCAGATGACAGTAGACAACGAGTCAAAGCAAAGTCGTTTGGACCTGATCGTAATGTTAAATGGAACGCACTGTTGAGGACGCGTAGAGCCAATTGAGCCACAGGTACATTTTCCCTTCAGTGTGAATCAGCAGTGGATGTCCTACGTTATTTTGCAAGATGGTACGAACCGAGAACTTTAAAATTCTCATTCAGGTTTTTAAAGACGTGGTTCCTGTCCTCACGACCGGGATCACAGTTGTAGTATTGTTATCCTGTGTTTTGTTCATCATTCAAACGTATTTCAACTCTAGTCAGGAGGTCTTCAGTGTCGGTGCCACTGTGTTTCAAAATGGACACCTCCACAGGCTCTTGACGTACCCTTTTTACCACAAAACATCAGCTCAGCTTGTCCTGAACATTGCAGCCATGGTCTTTCTTAGTGGCAGTTTGGAGAAAGCTGTTGGTACTGTCCGCTTCCTGTCGTTATTCCTCCTGCTGTCGACCACTACAGGCTTGTTTTACAGCTTCCTGGATCTTCTGCAGGGTGACAACAGCCAGAGTCACACCGAGGGCTTGCTTCCCGTGTCCCTGGCATGTGTGGCTCTAACTACAATGCATACAAAGATGACTAAAGGATTCCTGTGTGGGGTCAGTTTCCCCACCATGGCTCTCCCGTGGGTGCTACTTATAATCACCACTGCTCTTATTCCTCACAGTGTGCTCCCATGTAACATTATTTCCATCCTGGTTGGGTGGATGTACGGGAAAGGATGGTTCTCTCGTCTGAACATTTCTGAGGCCCGGGCTGGCTCTCTGGAGAAGATGATGCCTTTTAGGTTGTTGAGGAGCATCAAGTGTGTTAAATTCGTCCCTGCTTCCACAGAGGAGAGGAGTAAGACTCTCCTTCCACAAATCAATCCCACACCTGGGTCATACCCGGTCCAGGCTTATGCTCCATTGTCCAGCATTAACACTGCTAATACCGCAGCCAATGTTCACGAAGGCTGGCCGAATTCATCCAGTGCTCTGTTCAGTCCCACGCCATCTCTCAACCCTCATGGACATGGGGCTGCACATAGCTTTGGGTTCAGTCATGGACACTGTTAAGAAGTGGAGCTGAGTTTCAGCCAAGAGCTGCAACCACAGTCATAGTCATGATTAAATATAGTCATGTTATTTAACTGACTGCTTTGTAATACTCCAACCATACAGCTAAACTGTAATCTGACATTATGGTACAGTAGGCCTCTACAGTACTCTGTATTCCTGGCTGTTTTTAAATTAATATTTCAGTTTTTGAATGTTTATATGTTGTAGCAGACTTTACTTTTTACTTTTGTTAAAAAATGTATTTCTTTTGTACCATTTCTTTTCCTCATCTATTTCTATAACTAAAATGTGTGCAAAATATAAAGTGTCTCCAGAAAAAAAAAAGAATCCTTTAAAAGTTTGTGCACACTTCCTGTTCTGAATAACTTTAGTAAAATGCTATTTTTGGTACAATAATTTGTGAGTATATGCAAACTGAATTTAAGCTCCCAACTCTGTATTGGACTTGAATTATATAAATCTATATGGGACACCAACTAACTACAGTCATGGTCAAAAGTTTACATACACTTGTAAATAAAATAATGTCATGGGTCCCTAGAGTTTTCAGTTATTTCTACAACTCTGATTTTTCTCTGATAGAGTGATTGGAACAGATACTTCTTTGTCACAAGAAACATTCATGATGTTTGGTTCTTTTGACTTTATTATGGGTCAACTGAAAATGTACCTATTCTGCCTCCCGCATTGAAAAATAAAGACAAAAGGGATGGAAATATGTACTTATTTATTTTCCATTTCAGTTTTGAGAGCTTTATTCCAACTTTAAATCTTGTTGGTATACATGCTCCTGATCAGAGTAACAAAAAAAACAAAAAAACAAAAAACAAAACAAAAAAAAAAAAACCCTCAACCTTTCTCTTCCACCAGAAAACACCAATCATCATGATACCACTGATATTAAATTCTGTTTACACAAAACAAAAATGTGTGCTATGGAAAAAGGAGCATAATAAATTTCATCAAAGCAGACAGAGAGAGACAGTTTTTGCCCCCATGTAATTTGGTTTAATTGACTCTTTTGCAAAGGCATGTATATCATACAACTCCATGACACCTGAGAGTAACGATGCCAGCGTACAAATTATATTTCAATTTCAAATAAGGACTCATTCCTCCCAGGTGTCTCCATAGATGTTCTTCTTCACTGTAACATAAGAGAGACAAAAGGAGAAAGAGTTAATTAATTTAAACACAATATATCTACTTGAATATCAACTGCTCAACATTTCCTAACCCAGCCAGTGCTTCACACTGCAGTACAAGTTTACCATCTTTCCTGGGTTGCCCGGGCTCTTTCTCAGGTGATGTTTTAAGCAGCGTCTCAGCCTTTTGAGTAAGCGTGACCTCGTAGTTCTCTCTGTTCTTTAGCCTCAAGTCCTCATAGAGGATGGGCTTCCTCCTAGGTTCCTCTTCCTCCACTGAAGTGGCAGGTAAAAGAAAAGGGACAAAGAGTTATCTAAGAAAGTTTTCAGAAAAGTGACAGCATTTATGACAGTAAAACCTAGCAGTTAAAAAGTAAAGCACTAGAATGAGCTCATTTCTGGCACACCTTATGACCATATACACTATATTGCCAAAAGTATTCGCTCACCCATCCAAATAATCAGAATCAGGTGTTCCAATCACTTCCATGGCCACAGGTGTATAAAATCAAGCACCTAGGCATGTAGACTGCTTTTACAAACATTTGTGAAAGAATGGGTCGCTCTCAGGAGCTCAGTGAATTCCAGCGTGGAACTGTGATAGGATGCCACCTGTGCAACAAATCCAGTCGTGAAATTTCCTCACTCCTAAATATTTCACAGTCAACTGTCAGCTTTATAAGAACGTGGAAGTGTTTGGGAACGACAGCAACTCAGCCACGAAGTGGTAGACCACGAAAACTGACGGAACAGGGTCAGCGGATGCTGAGGTGTATAGTGTGAAGAGGTCACCAACTTTCTGCAGAGTCAATCACTACAGACCTCCAAACTTCATGTGGCCTTCAGATTAGTTCAAGAACAGTGAATAGAGAGCTTCATGGAGTGGGTTTCCATGGCCGAGCAGCTGCATCCAAGCCATACATCACCAAGTGCAATGCAAAGTCGGATGCAGTGGTGTAAAGCACGCTGCCACTGGACTCTAGAGCAGTGGAGACGTGTTCTCTGGAGTGACGAATCACACATCTCCATCTGGCAATCTGATGGACGAGTCTGGGTTTGGCGGTTGCCAGGAGAACGATACTTGTCGGACTGCATTGTGCCAAGTGTAAAGTTTGGTGGAGGGGGGATTATGGTGTGGGGTTGTTTTTCAGGAGCTGGGCTTGGCCCCTTATTTCCAGTGAAAGGAACTCTGAATGCTTAAGCATACCAAGACATTTTGGACAATTCCATGCTCCCAACTTTGTGGGAACAGTTTGGAGCTGGCCCCTTCCTCTTCCAACATGACTGTGCACCAGTGCAAAAAGCAAGGTCCATAAAGACATGGATGACAGAGTCTGGTGTGGATGAACTTGACTGGCCTGCACAGAGTCCTGACCTCAACCTGATAGAACACCTTTGGGATGAATTAGAGCAGAGACTGAGAGGCAGGCCTTCTCATCCAACATCAGCGTGTGACCTCACAAATACGCTTCTGGAAGAATGGTTAAACATTCCCATAAACACACTCCTAAACCTTGTGGACAGCCTTCCCAGAAGAGTTGAAGCTGTTATAGCTGCAAAGGGTGGACTGACGTCATATTGAACCTTATGGATTAGGAATGGGATGTTACTTAAGTTCATATGTGAGTATCAATGATATTTAATTGGCTCAGGTCTGTATTTTCTCTGCAAAGAACATACAGCTCTTATCTGATTGTCTTTGCATGCATCATAATTATTAATCTTCTTATTTCAGGAGATGAAAAAACATAATGCTCTTTTATACTGATTATTTCAGTATCTCTAATCGGCATGGGAAAGACTTTTGGATTGTATATACTATTATACTTAATTCTGCCTACATAATTTTTCCTCAAAATCCACATAATGTCAAAAGACAATGCTTAGTTTTCACACTTGTCAGGTCCCAATAGGCCCAATTTCTGTTTAGCGAATATCAGAGCATTGATTAGCAAATGTTATTGTCAATTATTGGTTTACAGTGGTGGGCTCAAGATGCTGCTATTGTCTCTATGCATTTCAGATGGTCATTATTACACTGCATTTAAAAAAAAAAAACAGAGTAGCTCTCTGTGGTACCTGGAGTACGGAAGTCATCTACTTTGCCCATTACCAGAGGTGCCTCTGAACTGTACCCATATTCATGATCTCTGATGCTGGTGTGCGTCTGGACTGAGTCTTCTTCTGGCTGGAAAATGCCGTCAAATGATGGGGTGTCTGGATCACCCAGCTCTGACTGAGGCCCTTTGGAACTGGGGAGGAGAACAGAAAAAATGGTCAAGGAGTATTTGGTGGATGTCCAGTATCATAATCCAATCAAGTGTGAGTGTAATACTCACGGTTGGAGAGGTAGCACTGTCCTCAGTCTAACGGCCTCTCCCAGAGGAGAGTTTTCCAACCTCTTGAACTTCTCTTGGCACGTCTTCATGTATGATATTTTCCCAAGCAGGTAACCACAAAAGCCAGCGACTGGGGAGACAAACATATGATTATAGAACGATATTTTGGCTACAACTATTTGCTCTTTTCACATAATACGCTCTCATACAGATGATATTATCACAGAAAAAAGTCTTGTTGGGGATGTGGCTATAATACTTTAGCTTAAGAGATAAAGGTGATGACTGCTCACACACCCAGACTGGTAAAATAAGTTAACTGAAATGCAAGAGGATATCTAGTATCACACTACACTAATGTTAACAGTTACACACAGCTGCCAGTTTATTAAGTACATAGTCAAAACTAATGCAATAGAATAACAGTCCTGCAATAAATCCCATCTTCACGAAGATGTTTTTGTTGAAGTTTTTTTTTTGAGAGTTGTTTGTTTATGCTTTTTTTAAGAGGCTGTAGTCATGTTATTAAACATTACTGCATTATCTCCCAGCTTTAACTTTCATGAACTTACAGGCCACTTTGGGCAGAGAACCAAAACTTGGAGATGCAGACAGAGTCCCTGCAAATAAACACAAGAGGTCCATTTAGAGTTCAAGGTGTGTTTGTTTCTATCTCCTCATATATACAGTATGTTTCTTTACTACTATGCACTGTATTACCTCTGGTAACGAGGGCTTGAGTGACAGCCACGCTGACAAAAGAGAAGGGTAGAGCTGTGAAGCAAACATGTCGGTGTCAGACTGAATACAGAGGTGTAAAAGAAACATCCACACTTCCATCTTTTGGCTGTGGTTTTTACACATCATTGTTAATGTGACCTGTGTGTGCAAGACAGAAACTTACACCTGTACCAAAAGCTCTCCTGGTTGCACTCTTTAAACACCCTCGTCTCCTCTTCTGTGGGGATGTACCCCATGCCCAGTGGCGACTGCAATTTAACACACACAACACCAGCGTTAACTTTAATTCACTTGGTTAATTAACACTTGACTTACTGACAGTCCTGCCTTACATACGCAACACTAGCGTTAACTTAAATTCAGCTGGTTAATTAGCACTTGACTTCCTGACAGTCCCGCTTTACAGACAAACTTGTGTTCGCAGTTCATCCAAAGTTACCGCTAGCCAGCTAACACGTTAGCATCCTGATGTTTACCTGTGCTCCTCTGTGCTGCCGCTCCTCTGTAAAATCTGTGGTGGTGGATGACATGTTGACGGCAATGTGAGAGTAAATTTAAGCTTTCAAAGCACGTGAAATAACAACCTGACAGCCACTCAGCAGTCTGACCTCTCTGTTTGGGAACATTCACTGCGTGCACATGGACAAGATTAATCGTATAATAAAGGCATCAAAAACGTACGAATTCATGTGCACAGGCTAAGGATCGTATCAGGACTGAATTTGCGAATATGATAGGAACTCCTGGTTTAAGACGATGGTAATCTGCTTTGTGCCTCTTGTCTACGGTATCGTATCATATCTGCGTCCTGCTCGACAATGTCGGGGATTTCACCCGGAAGTGGAAGGAAGCGCCGACGCCTTCATAAATAGTAATGTTGCTGCTGGAAAAGTTAAACAATATAATGGCGTCGAAGAAATCAAAAACTCACTTTTGGACGGACAAGGAGACGGAGTTTATTATTTATTGTTGTTGTTAAGTAGCCGTCAACCAGAAGTAGTACTAACACCACTTGTTGAAACGGCTACAGCGCCACCTAGCGTAGCGGAGTCAGCCAGGTCGCTGACCATTATCTGATACCGTATTAACGAACTCCGTGTGTACGTGGATTTTGGGACAGACCACCCGCCAAGTTGCAACATCAGATCTGAATGTCTCCAGCTACTAGCCCTGACATAACCCAGAAGTAAAAAAAAAAATGGATTTGTGAGTTTGATGAATTTGAGTCTTATATTCTTATAACCATACTCTGGGGATTTTTTTAAAAAATAATTATGCATCGCTAATTTACTGGTGTACACAATTTAAAGAGTAACAATTGAGATTTAAACTGTGTTTTATTTTGAAAGTTCAAGACCCACGCTCTCTAGTGGTTATATATTACATGGTTATATATTAAAGTCTGGTGGAGCTTTCAATCCTAATATTATGCTGGATCATGGTTTACTGAGTAATAACAATAGTAATGCATATATTGTTGTTGTTTATTTTGTGAGTCAAATCTGAATCTGCAAAGTAACCAGTAACATTTTTCAACTGGGAGAAAGTAGTATTAATGTTGCTCTCTAAAGTAAGCTTGTATTTGTCATATAGAGAATGTGAACTTGACATCGCGGTACATTTGGGTGTCAGTGCCATCTTTGGAGGAACACGAATAAGTGGTCATGCGATCGGCTCTTACACAGCAATACTGCCCTATCCATGGCTGCTTCAAAGTTTCTTCACTGAGATAACTTCTGTTGAGATACTACTACTTGAGATACACAGAGAGTAAGTGAGGTACTACAGACCTCCTGAATATGTAACTAGTGCAAAAATACACACTCAGTGCTGTGTGAAACATCACAATTACAATTCAAAAAGCACATTAAGATCTCTGAAAATCAAGTTGTACTCTGACTATGAATCAGTTCAAATTGTAAGTGAAACTGACTGCAGATTTAAGTGAAATGTGTAAATGTAACTATGTAACTGTACCTATTATGTGTGTAAGTGCTGTGTTTATGAAGAGAATGTCCATTTCATGTTACAATTTAACACTTTAACAATGCTCTTTGGTGGATTATTTGTGTGCTGTATGGAGAAGTTTGGACAGATTAAAAAAAATGCTTATTCTAATTTTATCAGCATTTTTGGTATGGGTAGATACGGCTGCATTTTTAGTTTCCTTGATTTTTTTGAATGGAGTTCTTCTGCGTGACCATGAACAGCAGTAAATATAATATAATTTGATTATATAATTTGGACATGTTTGGCGGGTCAGATTAAAAAGCCTGTAGTTTGAATGTGATAACATTGTGTAGTGGGCAGTGAAATAACTGACTGTTGACTGAGATAAGGGATGAGATTAAATAAATCCTGGAACATAGCCTGGTCTGGAGCAGGCTAGCTCCTCAAAATGAATCTCCATGGTAATTTATACCATAAGATATCCCTCTGTCATCTATCCTGCTTTTGTGCAACCGGATCACGGATAAATTGAGCCAGAATAACCAAGATAGCCCGGCTTGATCCCTCAGCCTAGTTTTGTGCAACGGCCCGGGAGGGATTGTTTATGTATGTGATCCTCCAAAGATGGCGCCTACGATCCCACAATGCATTGCGACATGACGTACCTTCACATTCTAGGCCTGCATGAAATTTCTGAATGCTTAGTAGTAATTGGCAGCTATAAAGCACCCAGGAAGCAATGTGGAGTGCAGTGACAGCATGTCAAGTGGGGATCAAACTGCCAAGCATGTGGTTAAATGACAACTTTTTGTAAGTTATTTTGGGCTAGTTATTTGTCTTGGTTAAGTTCTTCTCACAGGCCAAACATTCAGCCTGTTCTGAACAGACACTTCATAATTCTGATTAATATCAATAAGTTTCCAGTGCAAGCGGATTGGTACAATGTTGCAATGGTGTACGGTGCCTAGAACATGCTGTTGCACAGAGTAAATATGTATGTCCAGAGAAAGTCTAGAGGCAGAAGGGAGAAAAAGTATGACGAGACGATAATCAATAAGTTAATATTTATCTATAAAAGAAAAAAATAGAGGTGGATTTTTTCTTTTGTTGTCCCAGTTATTATCCATTTAGTTTTACTGGTAATATGACAAGACAGGAAAAGCCAATGCCAGTTTTGGAGGCTATAATTTGTGGTTTGCATGAAATTCTATTGTGTTTTACTGATTTTTTTTACTGGTTTTTATGCTATCCTAGTACCCCAAATAATAGAAACATATTTCTGTATATTGCATTCCATAAACAGCCCCACATACTACATTCAAAACATTATGACAATCATGAAGGTGGTTTACTCCAAGCCTGTTGTGATAGACGGTGTACTGCACACAACATGTAAACAAAGCGGCACAAGAAGAGCATCTTCCGTAACCCAGGCGACAACCCTGCTCTGCAAACATCACATGTTACAGTTGCTGTAACATTAATTCCCTTATATAAACTATATATGAGAGATGGCATTAACTTTAGCTAGATGTACCCATTAACATTGTCAGGTCACATCTCCCATTTAAATTCACTGTATTAGCATAACAAGCTAAACTGACTAGGCTAGGCAGACTTTTACACCTCTAAGTTCTGTTAGCCATCATCAACAGTTTCATAGGCCTAAACGTAGGTCACTGATATGTAAGTATTGAACAATGGGTAGCTGTATTAAGAGAATCAATAGATGCAACAAAAGAATCTCACTGTGTGCCAAAAATAGAACAACATGCCCACTTACACAAACTGTAGGGCACAGTGCGCATCCGGCAAACCACCCACCCCCATGTGGTCTGTCTGTTAGTGGGATAAACCTTTGCCAGGGGAGCTGTCTCTCTGCCACTTCTCTCCTGTTGGTCCACCAGCTGGAGCTTGCATCACTCTGAGGGCTGTAGAGTAGTTTTGTTGTGGTGATACAGAAATTTCTCTGCAGGCATTTCTATTTTAAATGGATGGGCAATAGAAAGTAAAATATAAGCTGTTTAGGTAAGTTATACAGGTCAGTAACAGCAGGTGGAAGGTAGACACCACCGACTCAAGACTTATCAGGCACCATGTGAGTTGGATTACGACACAACTTGCAGATATATTGCAGCAGGGTAAGGTAAAACTAATCCAGGTTTGAAAGGCGTGCTTGGCTTATCTATGAGGCGGAAGTGCCCCTGGTGATGTGAACACTGCACATCACACTCTCCTCTGCCCTCCACGGACCCCCCCCCACCCCCTCCAACCTTTCGCTCCACCTGAACTGAGGGAGTATTTCTAAACCTGACACCCAGGTGAGCTCAACACATACAGGGAACATGGACTCACTACACCTGCCACAGGTGAGTACAAGTATGGCTCCTATTGATCTCTGTGCTTTCAGACCGCTGTCACCAGCAAACTTTGGAGTAAGCGTTTGGTTTTAGTTTGAATTAAGGATAAATCCCACATATCTAAAGGGTACTATAAACACAAATAGTATGTATAATTAAGCTTATAATTAATACTACAGTCACACATATTTTAGTGCTAACATTTTACTTCTCTGTACTAATATACTATTATGGACATATATATATATATATATATATATATATATATATATATATATATATATACATTGGAAACATATTTTACTTCTAGTATGTTAACGTATGAAGGTATCCTTTGGTTTGTGATGTACAAAAATATAAATTTAGCTTCAGTGTCATACTGTTTGAATGGAATTTTACTGCAGCTAGACCATGTGACAATAAGATCGATACCCTGGCATGTGAGGGAAAGTGTGTGTCTGTGTGTGTGTTTGTGTGTGCGTGTGTGTGTGTGTACGTGTGATATTTTTGATCCTGATGCCCTGGCAGTCAAACTACAATGCTTCTACGTACTTAGATGTGTCCAACAGTTAACAGAGGATTAAATACAACCGATGTCTGTCAACATTTGATGACATGCTTTTGCCAACCATCATCATGATGAATGTGGCATTCAGGTTGGCATATTTGATTCAACTGCAATCTCTTGATACAGTGTTCATTTCCACACTGACACCTCATTCCAAGAGGCTTAATTTACATACACAATCCTCTGTAACTATTGTATAGTGTCAAATGAAATTCTAGAAACATTTTCACAATAAATATTTAGCACTTCAGAATTAAAACCTTATATGATGTTCTGTTTCTTCTTTTATTTTCAGCCAATGGCTGCTCAAAACAATGGCATTGAAGACCACAATGAGAGACATGGAAATATAAGCAAAGGTATTTTTCATGTTGTATAAAACAACAGAAAGTAACTGATGACTTTAGCTGACAATCTCATGTAATGCATATCGTCAAACAGGACAGTGAATGTTCTTGTGCCTTTTGTCTGCCTTAGAGGTCCAAACGAGTCCTGCACACTCCACTGTGGCTTTGATGGAGGAGGAGCTGGAGGACATCGACCCATGGGACCTGCCAGAGCTAAAGGACACAGGGGTCCCATGGTCAGGTGAGGATTTGTCATGTCACATTATTGCCTGGAAAGTACAGTGGTGTCTTATCCTTGTACTTTTAAAGGAACACGTGTGTCCTGATTAGATATACATGGTCACGTACGTAATACATTTATATGTCCACTGATGGATTACTCTGCTGTAGATTGTGTCCCTAATTGTGACATAACCACACAGGAGCTGTCTAGTACACTGTTTAAGTCAAATAAACAAGCACATAGCTATACATCGCAAAGGTTATATACTGTATAACAAGTCAGGAGCAAGTAACAAGCCCTCTTACAGTCAAAGCATTCACCCCCCTCAGTTTCAATGTTTAACATCGTCAAATCAAAGTAGACTTAATGTGGCTTTTTTCAGGACCAAAAGCACACACAGTTGATCTTTATTTTACTAATTATGTGATTTCCAAAAAAACAACTGACAACTGCCACTTTTAGTTATCTACTATTAAAGAAGGGGATGAATACAAAAATGTGGTAATTGTGATTAATTCTTATATCTTTGTAGAGTTTTCCCTTTGACATGAAAACTTCCAAAGGTGGTTTTTATTAGTGTTTTTTATTGGCTGGTGGCATAATTGCCTCATTAGATGGACAATAAATCAAGATTATTTAGAAAGCATAGAGATCATAAATAGTAATGGATGTGATAAAAACAGTAGCCAGACAACAAACTGTGGATCGACTTTATCTGATGACTCAGCTCTGTGGACTGTGCAATATGCATTTTTCATGGCAGATATTTGGCATGTTATAACAGGAATACCACAGGTGTGATTACTAATATTTATGATGGCCTCACTCCATTTAGTTTACAAGTTCCAGGGTCCTGCTACTTTCCCTGCTGGATCTTTGACATGGCCCAGTGTAACAGAGTCAGTGTTTGTGGTATTAATCACACCTGTTTTTCCTTCTATGAAAAATGAAAATGTATGCCGTGAAAAAGGATCATAAAGGAGACTTGTTTTAAAAATAATGTTTTCTCTTTTGTGTTTAATCCCATTCATGTCTCTGTTCCAGCTCTGGATACTCAAGGGAAGGTGTTGAGAGTGTTGGTGTCGGTGGGGAAGTTGATCCTGCTACTGGCGTTTCTCTACATGTTCATCTGCTCTCTTGACATCCTTAGCTCAGCTTTCCAGCTTGTTGGGGGTAAACACAGTGACCCTTGTCTGAAGCCACATGTGAAAGGGTCAAAAAACATATTTTGAAAATGCTCACCTTGTTCACCTTGTCCAGGTAAAGCAGCAGGTGACATCTTTCAGGACAACACAGTTCTGTCCAACCCTCTGGCTGGTCTGGTCATTGGTGTTCTGGTCACGCTGCTGGTCCAAAGCTCATCCACTTCATCCTCCATAGTTGTCAGCATGGTTTCATCTGGATGTGAGTATGAGCCTCCACACACACACACGCACACACACACACACACACACACACACACACACACGCACACACACACACACGCACACACACAGGTGTGTATTTGTGTATTTTGGGGACACTGACTTACATTCATTTCCTAGACACCTCTCTTGACCCTAACCATAACCCCTACTCATGTAATTCTAACCCTAACCATAATCTAACCTTACAGTAACATTAAATATTCTCCAATTCTTCAGCCTAAAACGTAACAGTTTACATTATGGGGATCTGCATTTTGTCCCCATAAGTACGGTGAGTCCCCACAATGTGAGTGTGTTATCAGATTTATGTCCCCATAACTTCGACAATACATGCCTGCCCACACGCACGCACGCACGCACGCACGCACGCACACACACACACACACACACACACACACGTTTTTTAAGTCCCTTCGGGGACAAACTTTTCATTTCCTGAAAATTTACCCTAAGCCTAACTACAACAACTAATTGCCTAAGCCTAAACCTAACCGAACCTTAACCTAACCCTAACCACTGACCCAAAATCAAGGTTTGAACATTTGGGGACACACACACACACACACACACACAAACACACACACAAACACACACACACACACACACACACACACACAAACACACGCACACAATGCTGAATGATGATGGTGTTGGAGGTGTGGAGGAGGGCTGATGATCATGGAGCCTTGTATTGCTTTGGCAGTGCTAACGGTCCAGCTGGCTGTTCCTATCATCATGGGCACCAACATTGGCACCTCTGTCACCAACACACTAGTCGCCATGACGCAGGCTGGTGACCGTAGCACCTTTCGCAGGTAAGCATTTTGTTACTGATGTGTTTAATCCTTTGACTCCATTTCTCTGCAGTGAAGAAAGATCGTAACTATTCTCAAGAACAGTCTTCAGCTGTGAGCTATAAGAATATGCAGATATATCCTGGACTCAGTGCTACATTCAAATGCAACAGCATATCTACTGTCTGTTTGTCTGTGTGACTTTTGGTGCTGTAACAGTCAACTCCAGAAGACATCAGAACATGAACATATAGTGAGTTCAGCAATTAGGTAACAAGCCTTAACTGTAGTCTGTGAAAACATGCACAGTATATCCAAAATGACAGCTTTACTGTATAATGTATTTATAAGAAAAAAAAAATCTTTGTAGTGGGTGACACGGTGGTACAGTGATTAGCACTGTCGCCTCACAGCAATAAGGTATGGGGTTTTCACATGGGGTTCCCATGCATGTTCTCCCCGTGTCTGTGTGGGTTCTCTCAGGGTACACCGGCTTCCTCCCACCATCCAAAAACATGCATGGGGATTAGGTTAACTGGCTAATTTAAATTGACCGTAGGTGTGAATGTGACTGTGAGTGGTTGTCTGTCTACTGTATATGTGCCCTGTGATGAACTGGAGACTTGTCCAGGGTGTGCCCTGCCTTTCACCCTAACACAGCAATAATATGTAGCTCCCATTAGAAAGACCAAATGTAATTTTTCTTTGCATTTATCTGCCTCCTTTCACAATTCGCCCAGGGCTTTTGCAGGGGCAACAGTGCACGACTTCTTCAACTGGCTCTCTGTGCTGGTGTTGCTGCCTCTGGAGGTTGCCACTGGTTATCTGTATGTGGTCACCAAGTTCATCATTGACTCCTTTAACATTCAGAGTGGAGAGGCCCCAGACCTGTTAAATGTGATCACTGATGTCCTCACTGAGTCAGTTATACAGGTAAAATGTCATGTCATGTTGTATGATGATACTTGTGCACGTGAAAAGTGGATACATCTTAGATCAAACCTCAATTTTGACGAAATTTTCAGGGTTGGTCCAAAGTGGCCAAACTGAATAATTTTTGGTGGTGATCGGATCCGATTCAACGTCGTCACCAAAAATTTAAAAATTTAAAAGTTAGACCACTTCCGGCCAATCCTGAAAATTTCATCAAATACCACCCATAACTTTTTTAGTTACTTTGCAAATTGACAAACCAACAAACAAATAAATAAACCCCAATGAAAACATAACCTCCTTGGCGATGGGGGTAACTTTAAATAAAAAAGTCACCGGAGGTCAAGCGACGCCTAGCCTGGAGGGGGATATAAAGCACTGGGGAGACCCTGCTGTACAAAGCAAGCCAAAATTTGTAAGAAGGGGAGTTTACTGTAGTTTATGCTGTTGTGCTTGTAACATACAGTAGCTTCAAAATGAATACACAAATTAGTCTTACCAGTCAAGCAAGAAACAAGCGACAGCTGCGTCACTTCCTCGTTCCTCAGATATCTCCATCTGGTAAACGCAGTGCCGATCTAAATTTTTTATTGTGTTGTCTTCACTGAGGACGTTTTCTTTTTTTTGTCTTTGGTGTTAAGTTGTTTTTCTGTCATTGACGGACATACTGTATCTGTGGTCATCCATAGCAGCTTCAGTCAGTTGCTATGTCAACTTTCTGTGCTTCCACTGGGACTTCCTGTATGGACTGGAAACTCAAGCGACTCAAAACCTCGAAACTCGCAAAACGCGTTTAATAAGAATTACGTTCGCTATGTTTGTTCCTTTCAGGTATATATACACAAAGATAGCAACATAACATGGCCACCTCCTGTAAGGTGCAGGCTCGCACCCATGTAATATACGGTAATTAGTGATTTCTAGGTCTATGATAATGCAAAATACTGTATGTTGATGTTATTAAACATTATATTTTGCATATTAATGACATGAGTCTGTGATTATTGGAAATTACAATATACACAGTGTCCCATTAAGTCTGATGGACCTATTACCATAACTGCATAATTGTTTTCAAAATTACCTTGGCCACTGCTAAATCTAATGGTAGTTTATTCTAACAGAAAATAATACATTGGCAGAAAAGTGAACCATGAAGCAGATATATTTTCTGTATTTGGAATTGCATTGTTTTTACTCTCTTAAATATATACTATATCATATAATTCTGCACTTGCTTTCTCTTTCTGTCTGACTTAGTTGGATCAGTCTGTCATTAGTGGGATTGCCACTGGAGACCCAGAAGCCAGGAATAAGAGTCTCATCAAGAAATGGTGCAAAACTTTCACCAACACAGTAAGACCAAAACATGCCAGCTGTGTACCAGATATTTAAAGTCATCATAGATTAAAGTCTTTACTGTCAAATTGATACTGTGTTTGCAGACTTTAATGAATGTCACGGTCCCTGGTCCAGAGAACTGCACGTCTCCGTCTCTCTGCTGGATCGATGGCAACTACACCTTCACACTGAAGAACATTTCTCAAACATACAATATCCAGAAATGTAAGAACAATTTTTCGCATTATTTATACTCTTTCTTTTATAAATGCAAAACCACAAACTACAGCTACATTTCATGCACTTCACATGACATGACAAAACTGTTATAAACATAGCAGTGTAAGTCAAGTCAGTTTTATTTGTATCGCCCAATGTCTCAAATTACAACGTTGCTTCAGAGGGAAAATTAGAAATGGTAAAAAAAAAAAAAAATCAGGAAGAGCAGCAGAGCCCTCTTCCAGGATGGAGTGACATGCAATAGATGTAATTTGTACAGAGTAACAACAATGAAGAACACTCACATAGACACTCCTTATGACAACAGCTGATAGCCCACATGAAATATAGAACTATGCAGGTATGCTTAACATCATTCTGGCAGGTCACATATTTATTGACCAAATTTCCAACAGCAAGTGACTGTTTTGCTGTTTTTAGCAAAATCGGAATGGTATCTTGTAACATCAACTGTTACCACTTTAGTAAGTGATGCTGTATGCCTGTGTTTTTGAAGTTGTTGTACAGTCTTCTGCCCCCATGTGGCCAGAAGAAACACTTGCAACTTTAAAACAATCCCCTGCCTGCTTGTTTCCATATTGTGTCATTCTCACAGAACCTTCATTGTGTGTTTCTGTGTGTCCACAGGTAAGCATCTCTTTGTGGATGTGAGTCTGTCTGACTTAGCAGTGGGTCTGATCCTGCTGGCTCTTTCTCTGCTGGTGCTTTGCTCCTGCCTGGTGCTGATCGTCAAACTTCTCAACTCCATGCTGAAGGGACAGGTAGCAGGTGTTATCAAGAAGATCCTCAACACAGGTGAGCAGCACTGCACACTCCCATACAGTGAATGGAATGTGATTGTATTGGAGAGTAATATGTGAATATATGTGTTTTGTATGTGCAGATTTCCCTTTTCCATTTGGTTGGGTCACAGGTTACATTGCCATTTTAGTCGGAGCTGGAATGACCTTCATTGTGCAGAGCAGTTCGGTTTTCACTTCTGCTATTACTCCACTTGTTGGTGAGATCAATCATCATCCTTTCATCCATCCGTTCCACTCAGTTTTTCATTTTCAACATCTACATGTGAAAGTTTGGTTTCTAGAACCCAGACGCACAACTCTGAAACAGGCAGGAGTGCAGTACAAAAGGATCTTTATAAATGCAAGCAGCAAACAGACACAAGAGCGGTGTTTCTAGCAATGGAAGGGAGGAAGTGCGCGTCTCCTTGTGAGGGAAGGTGTGCATCAGGCATTCCCTGCACCAATACTACGCTAGACTAATAAAGGGGAGAACTCAAAACCACTCACCAAAGTGGGAGGGAAAACAATTTACACTTTATCTGGGAACAAAAAGGCTCTTTCTAAAATACTATGAAACACAAAACACTCACCAAAGTGGATGAGAATAACTAACTGACTAGAAACAAGAGACCTAGGGGAGCTCAAAAGGAGGTTAGAAACAGGGGCACTAGAAAAGAAACCAAGACCTATACTGACAAGCTGTAAAAATTAACAACAAAACAACACCTCCAAGTCATACACTATGAGGAGGGACTAACACTAATTAAAAAAAATAAACTGGCACTCTAATCTACAGAGGCTATGAAAAGTTAACAACAGAAAACCACTCTGCTCTAGAGGGAAATAACTAAAAAACTAACTAAAATCAACTCCAAGGGCGATATCAATAACTACAAACAAAAGAACTAAACTAAGGCTGTGAAAACCGCTTGGGAGCCACGAGTGAAACGCTGGGAACACACGGAGGACTTGAAGTGGTGCAAGAAACATGCACAGGGAACATGACGATCTCGCACAGGACAAAGGGGAGACAAGACTATTTATGGCACGGGACAAAAATGGGTAACTTAACCAGAACAGACAGACGGAGAATGACATTTTGTACTTGAAATTCCTAAATAGATGATCTGATTCTGCTTTTTTTTAATGTTTCTGCATCTTGTTCTTGGAAAACAATGTAGAAATACTCTCTTCAACAAAGGTAGTTTAATGTGTTAGTAATTATAGTTTAATTTTAATACAGAACACACTTATTTAGGGAGCACTTAAAATGTACTTGTTGTTACCCATGGTCAGCAAGACTTGAAGCTAATAAATGAAACTAATACCCTTTGGTGATAGACACAGAGAAAATCATATATTTAATTTGTTATTTGGTTGAACAGGTATTGGTGTCATCAGCATAGAAAGAGCATACCCATTGTCTCTGGGTTCAAATATTGGCACAACCACCACAGCCATCCTGGCAGCTATGGCTAGTCCCGGAGACACACTGGCAAATGCTCTACAGGTCAGTAATTCACTAACCAGATTGACTTTTTTGGTTTTATACAAATTTCTTTTGAGTTGTCTACAGGGATATAAGAACGTACAGAAGCCTATTGCATTCACTTGAAAAAAGTTTTTCAGAGTAATTTATTTTTTTGGGGTTGTTTTACGTGGTAATTATTTCTGTTTTTCGGAGTAACTTTATTTTTATGGTTGGTTTTTCCAGGTATTTTTTCCTGAGTTTCTGAGTATTTTTTAGACGAATTTGTTTCTGCAATTTCTTTTATTGCGAGTTTGATTTAATGGAAACAGACTTGACCGACTTGTTTTGTTTAAGTTTTACTTTGATCTGGGTTTAAGATACTAGAGATAGTCCTATCTTTAAGGCATATATGTATCTATCTATCTATCTATCTATATATATACACACATATATACCAATGTCCAAATTAGCACTTCTGCATTAATGCTTTTTGAATAATATTGCTCATGAGAGATATCACTAATGACTGTAAAATCTAGATTATATTTATTACACCTTTTAAAGAAATTAAAACAATTAAAAAGTTGTAATAAATATATTTTAGATATGTTTATTACATAACACAACTTTAAAGTTTTAGTTTGGCAGGAAAATTAGGTACTTTGTTTCTTATTTTGTATAAGATATTCTGATAATAACTATACTGTAGGTAATTAGGGATGAAACTTTTTTGTAAGTATACATGTTTTTTCATTAAATTTGACAGGACATTACTACAAAACGGCTCCAGTCCAGACTCGTAAAGAGTTATATCTAAATAAAAACAATATGTCATAGAGTTCCATTTTTATTTTTATGAGGAAAAACAATGACTGAAGCATATCAATAAAGTTTGTTGATATTGTTTTTAGATTGCCCTCGTGCATTTCCTGTTCAACATCTCTGGCATCATTCTGTGGTATCCAATTCCCTTTACCCGCATCCCAATCCGGCTGGCGAAAAGCCTGGGGAACATCACTGCCTCCTACCGCTGGTTTGCTGCTGTCTACATCATCTGCTGCTTCTTCCTTTTGCCACTCTTTGTCTTCAGCCTGTCATTGGCTGGCTGGCAGGTACTGGTTGGTGTGGGTGTGCCTCTGGTCGTCATGTTGATCATCATCATGGTGATCAACGCTTTGCAAAAACGGAAACCTGGGTGTCTGCCCACAGCACTGCAAACCTGGGACTTCCTCCCTCTCTGGGCCCACTCGCTGGCTCCCTGGGATAAAGTGGTTGGTGTCATTACTGCCAAATGCTGTTGTTGCTGCAAGTGCTGCCAGGTTGCTGCTGATGGCCAAGCAAGAGAGAAAGAATGTGTGGAAAATAACAACAAATCACTCACAGAAGTGTATGATAACCCTGGAATGACTGCAGAGAAGGAGGTAGAAAATGAGATCAATTTAGAGCTTAAAATTCTGAAAATGACCCGGCTTTGAGATTTTATATAGCCTACATATGTATGTTACTATTTGTTAATGATGCAATAAGTGTATCAGTCATGGCAAGTAGATTGTAGCAAACATTAATCAAACAGAAGGAATTTGCTGGGGCCTATTTTCAGTTGAGGAGTACTACTATTAGTGAGCCTTTCTGGCAGCAGGATGTGATGACTGACACAGAACAGTGGGTGACAGTGGAGCCAGGGGATCCTCCTGTTAAAGACCACAAATGCCATTTCCTCAGCAGAAAACTGATCGGTTCTCCAATTTGCTGAATCCACCATTTAAAGACATATTGCGGTATTTTACACTCTTTCTAGGTTGATTAGGATGCAAAAGAATGGTTGACACTGAAAGTTTGAAGATTGGTCCTGTCTCTGTGGGCAGCACGGTGGTGTAGTGGTTAGCACTGTCACCTCACAGCAAGAGGATACTGGGTTCAAGCCCCTCATGTCTTATTTTGCTCCCAGATTTCAGAATAGAACAGAACAGAATATTAATGGAGGAATAATCAGGGCATTTGTGAGCAAAATAAATAAAGAATGTCATCAAAGTTATCCTATAGTTTCTAATTTTGGCTCTAGTAGGCTGAATACACTGCCACGCAGCATAAAAGTATAAAATATGCTTCAAAATATTCAAAATACAGTATTGGGTCTTCTGCGATTCCTAAAATGATGATATACATATGTATATGTATGTAATCTAATGCTGAACAAAATCAATAGCAAACCGTTCTTGAAAGAACAGGGCAATGCAAAGATTCTATTATATTCTTTGTTGCAAAGATGTTTAAGTGCCACGGATTTTATGCACTAATATTCACATCACAACATCACAACATTCACATCACATCACACATCACATCTGCAACGAACAACTGACTTGTTCAGAAACCAGGTTCCATCTTTTACTTATGTACATAGAAAAAAATCTTGTTTTTACTGTGTATAAAATACACATTGAGATTGTTATCACATCGTTTTAGGGTGTTAATAATTAAAAATTAATTAAAAATAATTATTTTGTAATTTAGGTGGTTAATTGTATTCAAGGAATATGAACTTTGAAATGTGCATCTAGCTAAATGATTATAATTTTAATGTATAATGTTTAGTTATAAAGTATATATATATATATATATATATATATATATATATATATATATATATATATATATATATATATATATATATATATATATATTTATATATATATGGACATTTAAAAATAAATGTTTGAAAATTATACCCAATTTAGAGATTATGTTTTTTCTACTGACTTGGCAGAAACCACTGGACTCATTATTTTAAACATTCCCTCATTAACTAAACTTATATCTGACCTTGCATTATTTCTGTGATAAGAGACTTTTTTTTGCTCTGCTATCAGTTTTTCCTGACGTTTTTTTTTCTGAGCAATGCATGTTAGGAATGAACCATTATGATAAAAGAAAAAGAGTCGAGAGAGAATACTGTTCAGAGTAAAAAACATGCTTCGTATCTCAAAGTATCATGAACTTTAGCAACATCATTATTATTATCAGTGTTATTAATTATTCACTAATTTTGTAAGGTGCAGTCAGTTTGCTGATTCTTGTTTATGACTGTTCTTTATGAGTTTCTCTTTATGGATCTGGGCGAAACACCATCAGCGGTGCTGACCGCTATACTGTCACATGTGAGCAAACATTGCGCAATCAACATGGACATGGATTATCAATATGTCAATGTTTAGGGTGCACAAATGTGCCAAAAGCACATAAACAACCACAAGTCACTTTCCACATGGTTAACTGACACTCACTCATTTAAATATATACATTTACTACTGTACTTAAGTACATTCCCAAGTACTTATATATCAGATTAATAAGACAGTATGGTGTTTGATCCTCTGGCTATAACAACTACAGTATATTTTATCATATATTTTAGCTGTAACTGACTTTAGCTGTATTTTAACTATTATTATTGTTATTATTATTAATAACAATAATGATTAGTGTAATTATATATCATACTTTTTGGAGTATTTCCTTTTTTTTTCCCAATCGCTTTAGTTTGCAACTTTTCACAATATAACAGGGTCTTGTTGGGCTCCTTAGCTTTAGCTGTTCAGCAATTCCACCAAAGACTTCCAAAGAAAGACCAAAAGGATTACAATATTAGATATTTAACAGGAATTAAAATATTTTTTTAAAAAAATCAAGGAATGTGTGTTGTGTGGCATAACTGTTTTTTCTTCTTCTGTCCTCTCTCATTTTATTATCTTGATCTATTCAGATTTATCTTGTGATCCTTTGGCGGGGTCCTGACACCTAGGTCATATAGATACACAACAACAAAACGTTACTTAGTTAATAATATACTGTTTAACAATATATATGGCCCAGGAGAGTACTTGTTTGAAGTTCATTTGTTCATTTGTTCCTGGTTACCTATGTACTTTAGACAGAGAAATGTGTAAATCTGTTGGTAAGAAACATCTGTAGCACTGTCCAAACAAAAACAGCATTGTAAACAGGAAGTCAGTTTTAAGGGCCTGTGAGAATTTTGCCTAAATGGAGAAAATTGTAAGTCAGCATCTTATCACTCAGTATAGTGTACATCATTAACAAACAGCAATTTATCAAGTTTGTGTTGTGCAACCTTTTTCAATTTAGTTGTGAATAAATCTGCACTTATTAAAACATCATGAGGTCACTTAAGAAGTTCCTGGACACAGAACATAGAGGTTGTTAATGATAAAACAGTCCACCCATCCATATTGCTGTTAATCTTATCTGTTCCCATGCTACCACTTTTTTCATGTTTTAGCATCTTTGAAGAATACTATTTTAAAATCTCATTATGAATGAAAAGAACAGGATGAAAGAGTTTTTGTTACTCTACTTGGATGCACGAGCTTCGCTGTGCAGAAAGTATTTTATTAGAATCATTCCTAGTGAGCAAGTCCAGACAAATCATCATCATTTCCTCCATCTTCCTCTTCTCCAAGTAGTAATTGTATGTTCCCTCTTCTGAATGTTATTTTTAATTATTTATTTCCAGCCATGGATTCATGGCCAATATACATTATTTACTTATTTTAGTTTCAAAAGGCAAACCTCTGAAATATTAAAGCTATAGTCTGTCATTCTGTTCAGAAACTTTTTGTTCTACTGGGTGAAATGGGCCTTCCATCCTGAGAGCAGTCAATATATTATGTGTTTAGAAAAAGGAAGGAAAAGAATCAGACCTCTGTGGCAGCTACATGACTGTAAAAACTCAATCAACTGCCTTTCAAGTCCAAATGGAAAGAACCAATCAAGCCCTTTTCACACTGCACGAAAAACCCACGTCTTTTTTGTGCAGTGTGAAAGGGGTCAACGCGGCATTTTGACGTGGGTCAACGACTTGGCAATCGACCTGGGAGACTCGGATCGGCTACAGTGTGAAAGTCGAGCCGTGTCGACCCGCGTTGACTCGTTATTTACCCGATGACGTTGATGTATCTGCCTGTCGTGTTCTGCTTGAGCAGCCTGTCAGACTGTCACTGTGAAGCTCCGGAGCTGCAGAGCTGATCACTCATAAGATCAGTCTTCCTGTTGATCTCCAGAGACTGATCTCTGAAGGACAGAGATTTTATTCAATCAAACAAATCAAATGTGTAGCGACATCATCTTTAATGGTAGCGCATATGTGATAGTCTTACATCATCCTGGGGAAATCCCACCAATCGGGGAATCCCGGTGTGAATTACGCCACTGTGTTAACATTCAGCTTGTACAGCGATCTGACACACCTTTTTTTATTGATTTTATTGATTGATTTTTATTGTGTGCATTAGTACTAGTATTGGTATTAGTACTGCACTGGATTTGTATGCTTTGCAAAAGGGACAAAACTGCAACGCACGGAACAACAACGTTAACATGTCATGTGACTCGCTCATGTCTGTGCCGTCCAATGTTTACCACGCTGTGTTCCGGTGCTCTTAAATCTGTAATGATGACATTGTCAATGTATGAGAGGGAGGAAAAAACAGGAAGCAGCTCTCACAGTTGGAGGTCAGAGCCGCGTCAGCTGGCAGTGTGAAAGAGCCCAAATGCTGATCAGAGCTGTGTCGACGGAAGTTAGAAAATCCTGCGTCGACGCGCTAATTTCAGTGTGAAAGGGTGTGACTTTGGACAGAGCACTGATGGGAGGGGGAGGAGAGTGTGGAGCTTAGAAGAGGTGCCACTTTCAAATTTTGCTAGCTTTCTTGCTAGCTTTGTAACATGACAGACTATAGCTTTATATGAATAAAATATATATGGACTAAATTTATGTTACAAGAAATTCTTTCAGATTATTGTAATGCATTCCAAAGTGACATAAGAGTAAATCAGGATTTGCAGACTAATTTGCATCTTGCATCTGCTCAAACCTGTTTGACTGACCAACACTGTCATCTAGTGGCAAATATGATGATGTTGTGTGTGTGTGTGTGTGTGTGTGTGTGTGTGTGTGTGTGTGTGTGTGTGTACGCGTGTCTCATTACTTATAACTACCATGAAAACATCATTAGTCATTGAGCACAAAACACCAATTCCACAAAAACAAAATAATTTATTATTTTCAAAACCAGAGGCAATTTGTGGTTACAGTCATTATAGATAACTGATGTGCATTTTACACACACTGTACACTACCACTACCACTATCACTATCAATACACTACGACTAAAACTACAGTACGTCATTACTAATTCCACTACTTACTAGTTCTACTGCTTCCAGTTATAATACGACTAAAGCACAACATAATATAAACATCAATACATTAAGATACTATACATCTGCACTTGTAGCACCATTCATTGCATTATACTACAGACGTAAAGAATAATTTAATCTTGTGTGGGCTACTACATACTTCACAGGCTTGTGTTTCCATGTGCCTCTCTCTGAAAGCCTGGAAGAGGCCTTTTCATACAGTACCATCAAAACTGGTCACTTGTGCAAGGATTAAAATAGTCTCCATTTAGCATCATAACAAAACCGTTTTAATTGTCTGCTCCTTGTATGGATTCAGGGGAGTTGTTGCACCATTATAAAACAAAATTACAGAAAAACAGTTCTTGTATGGATGAAAGAAAGTCTTAATCTTAGAAGGGGACGGGTCCATAGTGGGCGACGTATGCAGCGACGATGCCTGCAGTCTCAGCCATCTCGTCACAGGCAATGTTCAGCTCACACACCTCTCTCAGGCTTGATGGCAGAGGAGAGAAGGGACGTTAGAAATGCTGTAAAATCTCTTAGAAATAACTTTGATTCCACATTTTTTGTTCTGAGTTGTATGTTATTACACCAGACTTAAACACATAGTGATTATTTGACCTTAGGTAGGAACAATGAAGCAATTAATTTATGTTGCATTCATTAGCACATGAATTGAGGCAAACATTAAGCTGGTAAATATTGCTGCTAAGTGAGTCAGTTTTATCCAGATAGCGTTAATTACTACCTTTCCAGCTGCAGAGGGCTGAGGTCTGCTGAGGCACCTCTTCTTCTCCTCAGGAGAACAGAAGCCAAGTCTCTCTTCACAACCACCTGAGATGCTGTGGGGGACAAACAAAATCAACATTTCTTGAATTTTCTTGAAACTTCTTGTTTTTACGTCAAATTGAAGTAATTCTGAAACATGCAAAGACATGCAAATATTCTTTTAGTAGACAAACAAAATGTTGCATACCCTCATCACTGGCTGACTCTGATGAAGACGAGGAAGAAGAAGAAGAAGAAGAAGAAGAAGAAGAAGAAGAGGAAGAAGCGTCAGAGGCGGTAGAGTCAGGTGCTGAAGAGTCAGACTCCGAGGACTCAGAGGAAGAAGAAGAAGAGGAGGAAGAGTCGGAGTTAGAATCAGATGTTGAGTCTGAGGAAGAGTTGGAGTCGGACGCCGAAGACGAAGACGAATCAGACTCAGAGGAGGAGGAAGAGTCTGAAGAGGTGGATGAATCGGCAGCACCAGGGTCAGCGGCTGCAGTGTCAGCTGCAGGGTCAGCAGTATCGTCTACGACAACCTCTGGTTCAATAGCTGGGGATCACAGAAAATAACACTTTTATAGTCACACTGTAGGTACTCACATCAGGAATTACAGCAATAATGAGAGGAGTTCATCCTTACCTCCCATGGACCAGCACACAGAGAGAAGAGCACAGATGGCGAGAAGAGTCAGAGTCTTCATGATGCCTTGTAGTAGTTTCACGCTGTAGACAAGCTGAGCGTTCTTCTTAGCTTTCCTTCGATGACTTGTTCTGTTTCTGTCCCCTGAGTTGAGGTCAATATATACTGTTGTCCACCTCCCTTGTCAGACTGGAGATGATCCTCTGATTGGATGGGGAGTCAAATGTCAACGTTTCCGCTTCCACTTGTCATGAAAGCTCCCCATAACACCCACACGGCCTGGCACAGAGTCCAAAAACTCATTCACCCACACATACACTTACATGGCCACAAACATTCCTTGCATTCTGCTGTACGTACATTGTATGTACTGTATGTAAACATAGATGTATGTATGCATGCACACACACTATATACACACTCTAAACAATTTATCTCCATTTCTAAGGCGCTCCTATAGATAAAAGTTGGTTTTGATTACTGAATTGAACTCTTAAAATCATTCTTAAATTATCTCTCTTGCAACACTCTCCATCAAAATGTCATCATTTTCCTTGTCAAATACTCATTTTTATATTCTATGTGTAAATATAAGCCTGCAAATCCCCTTTAAATGCATTTCAATCCTCACCCCTCATCTCTGGAGTATAAATAATACAACAAAACTTTGAATGTCCAAACCGGTGGTGTTACTGATCTCTATAAAATATCTCTCAAGTGTAATTGGATTTTAATCAGGGAGACATGCTGCAGGGTTGATTCTTTAACATGAAGTTAGCCAGTTCTGCCATTGCTGTTATGTTGCTACACTCCACCCACACAAACCCCAAACTATAGTCTGAAACAACCTCAAGCTACTAATCGAGTGACACGGAACAGCAGTGAGGCTCATTATGCGACAGAGCTTAATTAGAATGTTGCAGAATCCCACCAGAACCGCAGTCAGTCACTATTTACGGATCCATTTCAGTCCAGTTCTTCAGCCAGATCCAGGCACGGCCATGGTCTACCATCGCCAACCAGTGGCTCAATACACAGCTTTTTTAAAAAAAAATTTCAGCACATATACAGCTAAATATAAGCAGCATGAGTTGGATGCACAACATTAAATATGCAGGTTTGGATGCAGCTTTCTGCTTGTGCAATACAGTTAAAGTGTGGTTTCAGCTGTGGTTCATTTTAAGATGGTATTTGGAGTTTGGAGCTAAACCATATTGCAACTTAAATACTGTCTAGATAATCAAATGTTTTGGACACATATCACTTCACATCTATATATATATGTATCTCAGAGGGAGCCCCAAAAGCTCCATCTATCATGTACTGAGAAGTTCAGTGCTGCTGCAGCGTGACCTTGGTGTCCTTCGTGTTTCATAGAGTCTAGCGTTATTCCTGGTGTCAGGGATTTGTCTTGGAACATGTGCCGTATAATTTCAATGTCTGGTTCCAGTGTTCATTTTTATGGATGCATTTCAGTGCATGGGGAAGACACAGCTGAAGAAAACAATTGCCACAGCAATAGAGTGTCTGGGGCATTTCTGCTTTTTTGTTGTTGCATCTTGGCTTTCACTTAATATAGACAATGAGTAGTGCTCACTTATTTACTGTTGTGGGTTTAATAGGTGCAGTGGTATCCTCACAGGTCATGTGGTTATTGACAAGACACTACTATACTAGGACCAGCAGGAGAGAATGCATTACACCCGTCATTACTCTGGTTTGGTTTCTGTTTGGATTTTGAATTTCTTAAACTTGATTTTAAAGCACTTCCCCTGAGGCCCATCTTCTGGGGCACTACTCTTTTAGTTATTCCAAAGTGCAGCACAGCTTTTCATTTGTAGGCCTTTTTTCATGAATGTGTCATTGCCTCGTATTGATCTTATTTTTTTCTTTTCTTTTTCATGTTTGTATGTTTGTATGTATTATATGTATGTATGAATGACCCTTCAAACAAACAAATTCATGTAACTATAATTGTTTTAAATGTAATATCAAATGATCTTCATTGTAAATTTCCCTCTTTAGTCCCTGTCTGCTTTATTCCACTTGCATGATACACACACATCATATCATTGCAACAAACAACCTTAAAATGACCAGTTACAGACGTGCATTTAGACCTTTCTTTTTAAACCATTACCTCAGCATGCGTGAGTCTGCTTTTAACTTAGAGAGAACCTTTTCCTGTTGTAGGTAAGCATTATAACTACTTCAGCAAGGTGGGACTTAAGAGAAAGATGCTGAAATAAATACAACAACTGAATGATGTGTTATGTTATGAAGTAAAAGAAAATTCATTATTAATCAATTTAGACCTATTCCTGTAGTCATAACCTACTGACAACAGTACGATGGAGCCACTTTCTATCTAATGAACTATGTAATACAATACAGTATGACAAATGCATCAGAATGACCACATAGAAGGATAATCAGATAGCATACCATGACATATATGTAAAAACATTTTTGATGTATTTTGAAAACCTGGGTATAACTCCAATTAGATACTGTTGTGTTTATTTAGAGTATAAGATAAAGGAGTAGAGTAGTTTTCACATATGAGATGTCTTGTAAGAAAAGAAGTGAAAGAAATGAAAGGAAAAATGTGTAAATTCTCCATTACAGGTAAAAGGTTCTACATTCAAAGCCAAAAGTAAAAGTATGTAAGTATTACAAAATGCACTTAATACTGTATTGTGAAGTATCAGATGTACTACTGTGTACTGTGAAACAAATACTCCTGCCAGTGTTTAACTATTTTAAATGATTTTTGAATTAATATTATGGCTGTGTTAAAAGTGGGGTCAGTGTTTCTGATAATTTCTAAATTGGAAACAAACAAAGTTTGTATGATTGCTGAAAGGCTGAAAGGACCAGGATATATAAAGAGAGGGGCAGTGCGAGCGATAGGGACGGTAAATCTAGAAGGGTATATTTGTTTGGGTGTTACCTTTAATGTCTCAAAATGCAATGAATTGCTCTAGATGTGTAAGGTTCTGTTACTTTTAGTTGCTTATTATACTGCTGGGTATTTCAGTCTACAGTAATGCATTGTATTCAATAAGAGAATCATATATTAGTAACTTCACTTTGTGTCTCTGAAAACATTTCACGAGCTCAGAAAAGCAGCCCTGTGTTCAGCTTTGTGCCAATCCATTTTCCAGGTCATCCAGGATAAACACATTTTGTATTTAGTATGTTGAAAGCAACAACAAATAGTGATCCAGGCTTTTTTGTTTTAATATTAGGTGATTGTGATTTAACATGATTTGACATCTTGTAAAATTACAGACACATTTTGTTAATACACAGCCAGTAATTACTGACAATATTGTCTCTGTTATGAGATCATAACTATTATTAGTCATTGTATGACTAATTATTTGACTTAAATGATCTGTAATATCTATATTATCCTACAGTTAGCCTTGATGGCAATGCCACGCAGAGACCCAGTCAATGCAGTGCATAACGCTGTGTCACTTGTGAACTGTCGTAAACAAACTCAGATGGCAGGCGTCAGGCTCTATATTTCCATCTGGTCTCTGAGAAACGTCCACCTGCCAGGCTTTCCCAATTCCGCCGGATGCATCCGCTTGGCAAAACAACACCACTAATTATACTGATCCCAGTCTGGACCTTGAAATTCCCCTTTTGCTTGAGAGAATATTTCTGGGGCAAGCCCAAATGTTTTCACTCACTTGATGTCTACCATCTACAGCCAGTCTGCTGTTCGTTTATAGAGTTTTTAAAGCTAAATACACACTCTTTTATCCATATTTAGAGGCAAATTTCCTTTCACTTCACTTCACACTTTTGAGCTGTTCTGCTTTCAGCTATGTGTGATTGCTCCCCCTGTCGTTTTCTGACATTTTTAACAGGCGGATGATGTTTTTTTCACTTTACTTACTCACTTTTCTATCCAGGATGAATCATATCATAACTTTACTGCCATGGTCAATATCTTCCCAGGCTGACCTCTGTCAGTTTCTCTGTGGTCTGTGTGTTGTGGTCCTGACAGTAACATTAGTGGACAGACTCACAAACTGCACCAGATCTCTTTGACTTGCGGTGCGCTAACCAGACCGCAGACAGGCTCACACTCGTGTAAACAGACAAAACATAATTAACACACACAGATAAATAAGTGAGCACACGATACACACATATGCAAATGTTTACTTTGTGTTGGAGGGAAGAAATGGCACACAACAATACTGTTTTCACTCAAGAAAGAATTTACATCAGTCACTCCTTGGTGTTTTATTTAATACATATTCATTCATTTACATTCGTTTCAGGGTCTTAGAGTTCTGTTTTGGCTTCTGCTCCTGCCTGCTTCACCTCCTGAAAGACATGAACATGTGATAAATGAAATACAGCAGAAAGGAAATGCAGTATCGCCAGAGTTTGTTTTTTTATGTGTTGGTTTGCGAAATAATTCAAAATGTTGTGGATGGATTTTGACAAAATTTTCAGGATTGAAAATAAAAAGTACATGATCTTATTGTGAATACAATGTTAAATGTGGGTTCCAAATCAACACATTCACTCTTAGGCGTTGTGGGCTTGCAGGAGTAGACCCCCTCTCAGAATGCCACCTTGAAGTTTTATGTCAAGAGTTTTGAATCATTAATTTTCAGAAAAATATAACATTTGAAAGATTTAACGGGAGAGAGAAAATGACAAACACAAAGGACTAAAGATAGAGGGTGTTGTGTGCTGTACAGATTTTGCTCCTGGGGCCAATTTACAGTGTAAATAAAATTGACTTAAATAACTACATTTGCCAGACATACATATATCTTAAGTTCAATGGAATATAAAAAGAAAAATTTTGATTGAGTAGGAGAGAGAAAAAGAGAAGAAGAGAAACTTCAGATTTCATATTGTTTGTGTTATTGGTGATTTTGTTTGGTTGTTGATAATTGTTGATTGTTGAAAAAACAACCCAATCATCTAGTTAATTATGAATAATGTATATGATTTCATTCTTTCCAGTGCCACAGTTTGTTGATGTCTGGCTCTAACTCTGGGCCCTTCTTTGGACTCCAGACGCTGCGTCACATCCAGCAGAAGCTCTGTGTGGTGTGACAGAGCAAATTAGTACACAGAGTGAGGTTTCCTGTCTTTTTGTGTGGCACATAAACTTACATTACTAGTGTGCTCCAAACCCACTGCCACTTTCTGGTGCTTCTCTTTGGTTTAATTATTTTAAATCACTGAACTCTGCAGTTGTTTTTATTGCTTTAACTCAACTGATTTCGGGGGGCACGGTGGTGTAGTGGTTAGCACTGTCGCCTCACAGCAAGAAGGTACCGGGTTCGAATCCCGGCCCGGGGCCTTTCTGTGTGGAGTTTGCATGTTCTCCCCGTGTCTGCGTGGGTTCTCTCCGGGTACTCACCATCCAAAAACATATATGGGGATTAGGTTAATTGGCTAATTTAAGTTGACCGTAGGTGTGAGTGTGAGTGGTTGTCTGTCTCCATGTGCCCTGCAATGAGGTGGCGACTTGTCCAGGGTGTACCCTGCCTTCCGCCCTAAGACAGCTGGGATAGGCTCCAGCCCCCCTGCAACCCTATGAGGATAAGCGGTAGATAATGGATGGATGGATTTCAGAGGGTATGTCCAGGAGCCTCCGTGGGCCCCTCAGGGGTTCCAGGTGGTCCCCAGCAAAAAGACAAACCGTTAATTTTTGCCCAGAAGTAACAAGACAAAATCATGCACAATATTACATTTTAGTGCTTTTTCAATATAATTGTAATCCACAATTGTACTTTTCTATATCTATAGTTTACTTATTTTATTAATGTATTTTACTGTGTTACTGAATTATGCTCCGGGGTTAATATCAATTGTTATACACTTTATATGTATTATTGCGTAATTTATTCCACTGTTTTTGCAACAAAAAAGGATTTAATTCAGTATTAATAAAGTTCTACATTTTCACTCTTGTGACTGTGGTCATGGGTTTCACATACTTTCCATAATAAAACATCTAAAAACAAAAATCCTTTCAACCATATAGGCTCTTATCAAATCAGGATTTGGTTAAATTAGCATCATATTGGGGTCCCTAATGTGAGAAGGTTTGAGAATCACTGCCTTAAATCATCCAAAAAATGGATATGTTTCAAGAAGACAGGCCGTCTGAGTACACTGAGTAACATCTAAATCTTGACCAGCTGTTGCAGCTACTAAGCTTAGAATAGCCTCAATAGCTGCTTACCTTCAGGTCCCCTCGTAGGAAGGACTGGCAGAACTCCCGCACTCGCTCAGTAGAGATTTCTCCCTCTGGCAGCAGCCACTTCATGTCAGAGTCGCCATCATAAATACCAACTCGTGGGAGGTCCTTGGATTTAAGGCCAAAGTAGCCCAGTGACCGGAAGTTGGACTTCACTGCTCCATTAATCAGCACAAACAAGAACTGGAACACAGTTTTATGACTTCATTTAGCTGATTCTATTTTATATCAAATAACTACATCTATGTAACTTCTATAAAGATGAAGTGAAATCACTGTAGGTGAAATAAGTAGAATATTTTCACCTTGCCTGTGAACTCTGGGGCCAGAGCTCCCAGTCGCTCGCTCAGCTCTGTGTATTCTTTACTTCCCCTGTTGGCAAAAAGCAAGAGGTGTGTCTTCACCTCTGAATTGAAAAGGCCCACTGCAGTCTGAGGAGAGAGGAAACAACGTGTATACAAAGAATAAGGTCAAAGATGGCAGAAGTTCTGTCCTCACATGGCCACCCACAATCTCTCCCTTTTCTGAGGCCCTTTGAGGTACCAGCATTTCCACTGTATGGACTCTAATACTTAAAATCTATTTTATTTTAGAGAGATATATTGTAGCCTATGTTTTACTCCATTAAATGTATCTGTCCAGATACAAGATTAAAATGCTACTTCTATATCAGGAATATTAATCTGACAATATAATGTACCCTGAAGTAATCTAACACTGACAGTGAACATTCTACAGTATTATACTTTTACTTAAGTCAAAGACAGTCTGAATACATATTCCCTCAATGTGCTGGGAAGATGATAGAGTTGTGTATGCGTGTTCTGTGGAGAATGTTACTTACAAAAAGTCTGTTAAATTTTGCATTTGCTTTCAGTGAAAATACATATTTGCATGCTGTAAATTTAGTAAACCTTAAAGCAGAAATGTAAAGCAGAAAGTAACATTTTGAGCCAGTATGTTGAGAAAAACTTTTAATATATAATAGAGATGATGGCAGAAGTTGGACCTACCACTTGGTTGTACTCTGTGATGTATCGCACTTCATTGATGGTGATGAAGTTTACGAGACCATCAGTTTCTAACTTCTTGGCCTCTGCAATAACGAGGTTCTCCTGGTGGTTATCTGCCTGGATAAGATGACACACATCATCATCGTCATAAAACTGGCATCACATTTATTGTTGAAAAAGATGCCTCGTGGTGCAGAATACCTTTCTGAAAAGAGTGATGGTGTCTGAGGAGAGGCTATAGTCCGCCCACACCTCTTTCTCAGTGCAGATGGCTACAGGGACAGAGTCAACTCGCTTTGCAGCTGCAATCAGTTCCTGGTAGCCATGACTCTCTTCTCCCTGAGACACGAGAGGGAAAGTAAGTTACCAAGTTATCTCATCTTTTCATGTACATTCTTTTACTCTTTTACTCTCTTTTTCATTCATTGCACACTGTGTTTTGGCTTTTATCCCTTCACATACTGTGCATTATCATTCTTTTGTTGTAATTATTGTACAACCTGCTTTGACAAAGTTATAAAATTTGATATATATATATATATATATATATATATATATATATATATATATATACAAAATAAAGGATGAATGGATTTATTGTTTTACATCAAGAGCAGCTAGAATACAAAGAATTTAAAGATCAGCCAGGTATAATTTTAACATGCTGCCTATTTGTAAAAAGAATCCAATTACATAATTTTACTAAAAGGTGGAAAACATTTTGCTTAAGACCTGAAAATAACCTTTTTCCCCATCGCTATATATTTATAATATACTGTAATAGCTCATATTGGTTTATACAATTCTGACTTGTACACTACTGTATCGTCTAAATATTTAATGCTATTCTCATAAAATTACAGACATTTATCACTGCCCTTTAAATGTTATTTAAATTAAAATGAAAAATGAATGCAGATTTCATTCTTAACCTATTTGATATGTACTGTATGTATACATTCATACATACATAAATACATACATAATATGCACACATAAATACAAGCATACATACATAAATACATTAATATCAAGTAGAGACACCAGAAACTCTCCGATTAGCCATATATTCAGCTTGACTTCGACTCATTTGTTCTCCTAGGAAATGTAAATTTGAAAAAAATGGTAAGAGGGCAGTGAGAGATTCTGGGAATGGAGAAATAAAGAAATATACCAGGAAGAGAGAGATGAAGCTGACTCAAAGGAAGGTGAATCATGTTTATTTCTGAGACCATATTGCATGAGCTCTGGCAATGCAATTTATCATTGTGCAGCCTGTAATATGGGTTCAATCCCAGTGAGTCACAGCACCAATATTTTTGTCTGTTTTTGCCTTCAGCATCATGGTCCAGCTATGCCTTATCCTCATGTGCTCTCTCTTCCATTCTCCTCTCATGAACCTTCTCCCTGCGTTTGTTTTGACGAGACGGTCATTGAAGCCAAGCCCACAAGCCTTCAGATACATATGTATTTCCTGTCAAGTGGCCGGCCGTCTTCCCCCGCACACAGTCTGGCCAAAGGACTCGCCTCTTGGGACAGCTAGCCACTCTCTGTCCTCCGCACCAACGCTGCCAAAGGTGTGGCCACAGGAAATATATTCTTCTTCGAAATCTATTCATGACAGCTGGATTCACACAAATGCTATATTTTTGGAGCCGTCACAGTCTTACTCTCAGCTAATTTGTTTGATCTTATATAGTTTGCCACATATATGTTTGCATAATAAACAAAGCCATAAAGCAGCCCTTTTGGGCTCGTTTAAAATATGTCTCAGAGCTGAACCAATGGGTGAGACTTTTTAAAATATATGTGCAATTTTCATCTGACCTCCAGGAATCCGATGACCACCACTTCAGCAGAGTCGATGAAGGCCTCGGCAGCTTTGGTGTCAGTCAGTCTGGGAAGGGCGCTGCCTGAGACAGAAAGACACAAGATATCCAATTCTACATATTTTGTATGTTTTTTTTTGTTTCGGTCATTGTCTACCACACTTGAGGTTCGGTGATGCTCTACTTAGATTCAGCTTTGGGCTGAATGCTGACATTAGCATGACATCCTGACAGTGAATATTTGCAAACAAATGTAAAATGTAAAACAATACAGTTAAACTGTGCAATTTGGTACTAAGAGGCCTAAAGTGTGCCAAGAAAATATCCCCCACTCCATTACACGACCAGCAGCCTGAACTGTTCTTACAAGACAGGATGAATCCATGCTTTCATGTTGTTTACACCAGATTCTGACCCAACCATCTGAATTTTGCAGCTAAAATCAAGACCAGACAATGTTTTTCCAATCTTCTATTATTCAATTTTGTGAACTGTAGCCTCACTTTCTTGTTCTTAGCTGACAGCAGTGGCACCAGGTGTGCTCTTCTGCTGCTGTAGCCCATCTTCTTCAAGGTTCCAGTGTTGTGCATTCAGAGATGCTATTCTGCATTCCTTGGTTTTAACGTTGTAAACAGTGGCTTTTGAGTTACTGTTGCCTTTCTATCATCTCCAACCAGTCTACCCATTCTCCTGTGACCTCTCACATCAACACGGCAAGGCAGCTTTATTTATTTAGCTCATTTCATACACAAGGTAACTCAGTGTGCATATTTTCATTGACACAGCTGCTGGATATTTTCTCTTTTTCACACCATCCTCTGTAAACTCTAGAGATGGTTGTAGTGAAAATCCCAGTGGATCAGCAGTTTCTGAAATACTCAGACCAGCCTGTCTGGCATCAATAACCATGCCACGTTCAAAGTCACTTAAATACCCTTTCTTCTCCATTCTGATGTTCGGTTTGAACTTCAGCAAGCTGTCTTGACCACAGGGGCAACATGGCTCAGTGGGTAGAGTGGCCGTCTTGTAACTGGAGGGTGTCCCTGAGCAAGACACCGGACTCTTAACTGCTCCTGTTGGGTTGTGGTTAGCGCCTTGCATGGCAGCTTCCGCCATCAATGTGTGAATGTGTGTGTGAATGGGTGAATGCGCTTTGGGTATTGTTGCATGTATAGTAAAGTGCTATATAAATACAGACCATTTACCATTTTACCATTAAGTCTACATGCCTAAATGCATTGAGTTGTGACCATGTGATTAGATGATTAGCTGCTTGTGTTAACACATGGCTGAACAGATGTACCTAATACAATGGCTGGTGAGTGTATATACACAATTGTACATTTTTGTACAAAATGGAAAATGAAAGGCCATCCAAGAGTTTAAAAACAGCAGAGTGTATCAGCAGAGTTGAAACATTTGAGGCATATTTAATGTTTTGCATTGAAAGAAGAGATAATCCAGGAATACACTGTATGATTAACAAATACTAAATAAATTTACCTTTCTTTGTGGCAATGACAGAAGACACCAGGAGGGAGAAAACCAGAGTGATCAGCATGTTTCAAATTATTCGACTGACAGAGAGGTAGGTGAAGAAAACAAACCAAGGAAAGCCCTGAAGACTTTGTAGCTGTTTAACTTTGTGTCACCTCCACTTTGTCTCTGACTGCTGCAACTTTTCTGAGATATGATTGGAGGCTTACATGAGAATCAGCCAGGTGTTCTTGATAAGTGGGGGTGCTGGAATGTTGGACTACGTGTCACTGTGCGAGAGGAGACAAGTGTGTGGTATGGTGGCAGTCTAAGTTTGAGGACTATTGGTTCAGTCGACCGTCATTATTGTGAATCATCACACAGTTTTTCTTATGTCTCATTAGCATTACATTATTTAAGAACTTCTAAGTCACTCCAAAATCCTAGGTGCTCCTTCAGTAATAATAAGTTCAACAATGCTCTTCATCAAATCAGAAGAAATGCTTTCTTCTCCCATGTTTTTGAACTGTACAATAAAGTCAGAGAAAGTTAGTCTATGAAGTCTAATATTATTAATAATAACTTGTCATTATCATGACATACTCCACCAGAAAATCTGAGATGGAGCACATCTATTTAGTGGGCAGGAGGTTGGTGGAAGGAGGAGTTAATATTCTAGTAGCAGAGGGCACTCAGCTAGAAATGCCATGAGACACACAAACGTGTTTGAACGTATTTTTTTAGGTTCTTCAAATTTATTTTGCGATTGATTACTCAAGGTCTTTTTACTCTTCCCTTTATGACTCAGTGTCAGTGTTGAAATACTGCTGCTTCTTCAACAGCACCAATGTCGCTTGTATGTCTGCCGTGTTTTGTTTATTTCATTGCAACTGTGAGTGTGTTGCTCCTTTGGGGTGGTTGTACAGAAATCCCATCATTCCACTGGAAAACATGAGATTTTCTTTTGCTTATGACAGTCAGGAAAATAACATATTATTGATTTCCCCTCTTTGTATATAAATGGGTGAATGATATAATATGCTGCCAAATATATGCTGAAGTATGTTGAAGATGTGTAGTGGGGTCTGTGTAGAAAGAAGGCTGCATGTTTGAACATTCACCACAGGAGGGGCTCAACTCCACATCACTCTTCAAGTATAGCGTTCAGTGTTTCACTGACAAGAAACCAAGGTGAAAATCAATATGTTATTATCTTGCTTTTCTTCTTTTTACTATCTCTTCAAATATATTTACCTTGATTTTTTTAAAATCTTGTCATCTGAATAAAAAAGTTTAATATAAAACAGATTTATTATGATTATTATTATTATTTTAAATTCATAGTGAGTGTAAACTAAGATCTCTGAGGAAGCGTCACTATGATGCCAGAAATGATTGTGTAATAACAAATAATGGAGGAACTACCATTATAACCTGAAACTGTGACCAGAGAATAAAATAAGTACATAAAACATTTTCTCACGTAACGGCAAGAGTCAGAAAAAGCTCACAAACCTAAAGCAATTCCCACAAACCACCACAAAAATGTTGTTTTAAGTGTTGATGTTAAATCAAAAACATAATGCCTATGAAATGCAAATGTATTTAAAGCAGCATCATGGCAATTATTACTGTGAACTTAAAAAGAATAATTTACATGAACTTTAATTTGGTTATTTTTTATATTTTTTTCTCATTGAAAAGGGATTTGCTAAAAATATTCTGGCACCATTCAGTTTGGTCGACCACAGAGCAGAACGAGCAGCCAATTGCACAAAAATGCAATGAACTCTTGAGGACAAGATCTGAACCCTGTAAACTTTGTCTTGTGCGTCAATAAAATCCAAATACTCTTCTCATATAATTTTCAAAATATTAAAGATAAAAAACATTTTTAAAATCCTCTTGAAGCTGTTTCTACAAGTTCATTTTGTAATTTATTTTGCACTGTGTTCAGTGCAAAGAGACTCATTAGAACAATAATAAATAAAAAACAATGCAGTGGTGAATTATTACTATAATCTCATTAAACAAAATTTAAAAAAAACTTGTTCCATGTCCTTATTTTCAAGGCTAGTGTCCATGTAATATATGTTTACATGGGGCTTAACGGCAACAGGGCAACACTAATACTGCGAATTAGTGCAACACCAAACATAGACTGATGACTTCTGTGAAACGCACATACAGATGACGTCTGTAGTGACACTGCAACTCTTCTCAGGTGACGACCAGAACAAACAAAGCTTCTTTCAAACACTTATTCTGTCTCTAAAGTGTCACAGCACAGTAGATTTCTGTCCTAAATGACCATATTATTCAGTGTATACAAACTATTCATAAATGGCTGGTTACGTGGTTTTAAGAGAGAAATACAGTATATACAGATCAGATGGGAGTTGTCTGTTCTTAATATCGTTGTGTATTTGTATTTTTTTTTTTAAATAATACATATATATATAGCCTAGTTTTAGTAAAATACGGTGGCCCATTGTTCAGTCCCTTTTCACTGTAATTACAATGCAGTTACAGATTATATTATATCCATTATGAATTGTATTTAATAAGAATTTATTGTTATTTTTTGGTCATTTTAGGACCATGCATCCACTATGAAAATACTTAAATGTCATTTCAATAATCAGGAAAACTTACTAGTATTTGGTGGTTAAATAAAAAAAAATACTACAATATCATTTGATTCTAGGTCCCCTTTGCACCTAAATGCATAACCCCTGTGTTTTTGTACTTCTTCACTTCACTACCTATACTGCCTGGTGTAAACTGGTTGAGGTCAAACATTCAACAGACTGTTGAATGTGTCTGTTCTCTATTTCGTTCTCAGTTTAATCCAATCAAAATAGCTTCTATTGTATCACTGCATACATATCTCCTTCAAGATTTCATTTCAAAATGGTGATTTAAGACTGTCTAGTTGCATATCCAAGCATTTTTCCATCTTTATGTTAGCACTGACAAACATGCTTTGCTGTAAAGTTAGTATTTATAGCATTCCTGACAAAAAACAAACTTAGAAAATGATAGAGCAATGAAAATGAAAGGCAGAAAAAGTATGAGGGGTAGGAATGCATTAAAAAAAATAGTTCTTGGCATTATCTGACTAACTGGGAACGAGTGTGAAGTGTTCAGCAGTCTCAGAGAAGATGCAGTTTAGATTCAAATTACAGGCACAATTTCTCATGTAGTTGCTACTACAAATAGACAAAACAGATGTATTTCATTACAGTACGCACAGTAACAGAGAGTAAAACTTCATATGTGTTATCACAATGGCACAGTTGTCCCTGATGATGAAAAAACTCATTCACACTCTCTAATTAGTAGTGGAAAATTAAAAGCAAATTAATTTATGTAAAAAAAATATATAAATGAAACAATCCCTGTGTAGCAGCTTTTGAAAACTTATTCATATCATAATATAAAAAGAGCTTCAGATTACAACTTAGCTAAACATGGAGGAGATTGGTAGATAGATATTAGGACAGGATCTGCTCATTTCATGAGTGGTCCCAACCAGTGGCATGCACAGATTTTTGAAGGGCAGGGGCAAAAAGGAAAAGGGGCACCTACAGCACATTCTCTCCACTGAATAGGGCATTTAAGCATGCATTTTTCCACCCAAGAGGACAATTTATCATGTTGTTTTAACCAGCCAAGAGAGCAGTGTGTTTGGTCAACCGGGGGGCACTTTAGCATGCATCACTGCCTCCCAAGAGGGCACTTCAGTGCATGTTTTTGCTTAGAGATGATTATGCAGCTAAACCTGAGGCTGGTGGATTACTGGTATTTAGACTGGTCAGGTCAAAGCTGTCACAATTTCTCAGTCATCACTTGCATAACTTTTAAACCTGTTAGCCCTCGACACAGCCTCTAAGTGCAAGATCTCACATGTAGCACCCTCAGACCCTGCTGCTGTGCTTGTCTTCACGCTGCCAGTGTCTCATTTAGGCAATGTACACATGCAAATTTTAACATTTGTTATGAGATTTAGAAACATTCAGAAACCAGAAGATTGAAGAGGACTGATGGAATACACTTCTCATAAATAAAGACTGAAGACAGAAACAACCACATATGTAAGAAAAACATTTTAGTGAAAACATTACTTACAATAAGATGGATTGTATCATCTAAAATGTAAATATGTAAATATAAGTAATCTAAACTGTTGTCCAAAATGTCTCTGACATTTTTTGTGTGTGGGATGTTTGGTCTTCAGTGTCAAGCTGCTGGTGGTGGAGGATGAATGTGATGTGGGTCATGGTTACTGTGTCAGCTGTGTGGGACTGTTTGCAGTATGGATTTCATGTGTGGGTTGTAAATGGCTTACAGGGGTCCACAGATGCTGGGAAGGTCCTCTGACACAAACCCATATGACACTGTTTAATCCTTCATCTCTGTAGGAGATACATAATCCATGTCAGTAGGAGGTGGTGGTAACACAAGGTCTAAAGACATGGGGTCACACTGTAAACTACAGACCAGAATGCAATAATAATTACCACATAATTTGTCCAAAATTAATTAACTAATGAGTGTGGAAAAAATTGGAGATTTTTCTTGAAATAAAATAACTGTACAAACTGTAATTTGTCTGTAACTTGAGAGAACTAGCTTGAAAGAATTTGGACGTTCACCTTGAAAAACAACAAACTGGCATGTCGTTCATTCTGAATACTTTTACGACTCAGTAATTTGCTTTAGATTTTTATGAAATATCTAAGATTGAAATGTTATTATTTTACATAACACATCTGTGACATTCTTTGGCAGGCTAAACTATGAATTTCAGCATACTATGCTATACTATACAATACATTTTCTTAAATTTTTACTGACATATGTCTTTTTAGGAATTTTTGACATGTTATCCAATGGTAATTCATGACACACTATTGCATGACTGACCAAAATATTATAATGCCTTTTTGACATGACATACTGTATTATGACAATATATGGCATAATAAACTATGACTTGTTTTTATGAAAATGTTGGCATACTATGTTGTGACTGTTGTTGTGTCACGATGTGCTATACACACAATGACTTTCTGTAACATGCTGTACTACCATTCTTTACTTTTCGGAGAAAATATACTCTTTTCATGATGTTTTTTTTACATACTATGATACCTTTTTTGACATTTCTTTACTATACATGTCATACTCCTTGACACTATGACACTATTTTTATGATTGTTTTATGGAATGCTATACAATTGTTTATTTATGACATATTTATGATACACTATACTATGAAATTATTTTTTGTTGAATACAGAAGAGGATATATCTTTGCTGCCACACTTACATACTTTTTAAACTGTCCATCATGAGTCTTGCAGTGTTATAGGAGTGCATTATTAAATATGTATAGTACTTCAAGACAATAACAGAGCATTTCAGAATCATTGAAATTAAATATATAGCAGAAGCTACTGTATGCATCAATTCCAAATGTAATGTTTTACCATGTAACCTTCATATGGATTGCATAAATTGCAAAAAATATCAAAAATATACATTATTACCTTGTTTCACTGTACATTAAACGTGTTTGCACGCTTAACATGCTTAATTTATGACATAAAACTTGGCTACTGTCTGTCTATATCACCCAGCTTTAGCTCAGGCCTCTTAGACTAGTCTTGGCTGATAAAAGTCAGACACAACACTGAACTGACCCACATGGACATGTCCCAATCCTATTACAAGCAGTAATCTGCCAACTCAGTGAGCCTCAGAGTGAGGAGTCAAACCTTCTTGTCAGGGCACACAACGAAATCCAAGTTCTGCATGTTCTTGAAGTAGTTTTTTCTTTTTTTTTTTTTTTTTTAATTTTGTCTGATTTGTTTGTTTTTACTGTTGCCATCTACATGTTTCAATCATAAATAAACACATGGGCTTTGCATTTCATCGTTCTCCTTCTAACTCTCCTTTCCTTCTATTTTAACCATAACTTATCCCACAGTTTGTGGGTAATATTTGCTTTACGGCTGTAACTTGTCACTACTATGTGGTACATATGCGCTTATGACATGTGCTAATCTGTACATTTAAAATTTTAAGCTGATGGCCTGAATGGTTGCTGGTTTTGAGGCACGGAAAAAAGCATCAATGTCATGTTATAACATGAAAGGTTTATTGTTATAACATTATAATATTATATTTTTCATGGTATAACAAGACATCTTATTACAATATACAGATATATACAGTATATTTATAAAATCTGCTATTTATCTTATTATCACAAGAAACATTTCATGATATAACATGATACTGGTCCGTGTGTTAGAGGATCATTTAAGTCCAGGTAGCAAATATAATCAGGAGGACATTAAAAGCAAACTATTATATATATTATTGTAAATCATCTTTCTGATACGCCCTGCAGGAGCCACCTCCAGCTTCTGCTACAAAACCTGATGGTAAATGCCATGCAGATACAGCTCAAAATCTCAACAGAGAATTAGAAAGATCAGTGTAGGTTTTGTGATATCACCCTCTGAGATTTCTAGTTCTAAATTTAGTTCTAGTTCTAAATCACTAAATCACATCAGATAGTGTCTCAGTATTGTCCCTCTTGAACCTAAGGTCATGCTATGAGGCAAAGGATTAAGAGCTGAACGGTGAGGTGTTCTTTACTAATCGATCGTGGGGCCTCTCATGTTCTGACATCATAATTCTCTAGAACCTTCTGCAAGTTGAGTCAGGTCAAAATGCATGTCTGTTTACAAACAAGGTGAAATATATCTTTAGTATTTTACAATTACTGATTCAGTGTTAAATGGCTGTGTCAGTATATTACGAGAAGCTTACTTAAGCTTGGACATTATTGTTAACAATAAAACCAAGAATGCAAAACTAGATAGATAGATAGATAGATAGATAGATAGATAGATAGAAACTCTAAACTCTCTTATACCGTAACTAACCTGTATGGGAAGTGTTACTGGTTTTGTAGCTATATAGTAAAACTAATGATAACACATATTAACTATGACATTGTGTTGCACATTTTTTCATATACAGTGAATGAGTTAGTCCTGTGACTCAACCATTATGAACAACATGAATATGATGGATTTAGATACAGAGGAGTACAGTATGTGGTGGCCAGTGATTGATACATAGACAGCCTACGTTCCAGTATGTTTTTTTAGCTTTTGATAATGATTCAATTTCACCTCAATAACTCACTCACTTCAGTTCACACAATGGCAGTCATCGTGACTCAGTAACTTACAGTACACTTTGTATTTATATCTCATTCTCCTTCACATCTATTTGTGGCTGATCTGGTACAGAAGAGGACAGAGCTGGCACACAAAACCATGACAGAACATGTGAGTGGATTAGCTGCTCTGATCACTTTAAAAAGGAAAGGGTGGCCAGAGAGAGGAAATCCACAAGTGAGGAACAAGCAAAGCTCATCAGACAGAATCCAAGACAGAAGGCTTCTACAACGGGTGAGATGAAAGGCGTACAGAGTGATGGCTCTATAGCTTTTTTCATGAGCATCATGACTGAAATGAAATCTGTGATTCTTGCTGAGGACTAGTTCTTTGTGTTGGCAATCTTGTTGGTACTGCTCACCACCTTGTCTCTATTTCTCCATAATGTCATCTTTTTACTTCATGGATTTGAAAGAACCCAGTGGAGTTTTGATCACTGGTCATATTTTAATGACCAGTGCATATGTGCTTTGCTGTTATATTTGGATGTTTATTATAATGATACCTCTTCAAACGGGATACTACTGGGTGATGGTAGCAAAGGAATCTGCCGAGGCAATATATTTATATGCAATTATTTATATTGCACCTTCCATAGCAAGGCCAAAGAAAGTGCTTCACATAAGACTGTGAGAAGGTATAACATAAATGGGTCATCATAAAAGTAAAACAGTTTGTTTTTTCTTTTTCAGTAAATAACCAAAATGGCAGATGTAGCTGTTCCTGCTGATAAGAGGGCACCTCCTAAATTCAAGCAGAGGGCCATGCGCACCTTTAAGAGCAAGGCACCTAAACCCGGCCAGAAGGGGTGAGATGGACACACACACACACACACACACACACACACACACACACACACACACAAACAAACACCAAATATACATCTCTCAGTTTGTACTCATCAGATATTTTTTGTCTTACACACTCAGATTCGGAGATGACATCCCCGGCATGGAGGGTCTTGGCACAGACATCACAGTGGTTTGCCCATGGGAAGCCTTCGGGGACATGGAGCTCAGCGACCTGGCAAAATATGGAATTGTTTAGCGCTCTTTCCACTTTTCCTATTTATATTATCCCTCATGTATTATAACTGACTGAAGAAACTGTAGAGAGGAGGCAGCTTTTGATTATTTAAAGATTTGACCTGGAAAAATTAAATCTGTCGCTCATCTCATGCACTTTATCTGACCATGCATTTCCACCAGTTCTCTCTTGTCCTTGAAATGAGTGGTGTCAGGAGCTCTGAACATGATTTTCAAAATGAATAGTATGTACTGTATTATGTAATATGAAAGAGGGTTTGATATCTGTTATTGTGATATCCAGGTAATGTTTTCTTCCACCACTTCTTCTCCTCAAAGGTGCAGATTCAACATGCACAGATGTCTATTTTGTATAATAGTTATGTCAAATTTTATTTTTACGAGAAAGTTCATTCTTCCCTTTGTTCTTCAGTGAAACAGACTATATTGTTTGTCAGTAGAGGAACAATTCCATGAACCAAATAAATGTTATATTTTCCATAGATCGTCTGTCTTTGTGTCTTCCTATTATTAACACCACATACTACACTGATATGAAAAATGACTTTAACATTTCACATGCAACACAAACAAATATCCAAACAACATCCAGCATTTTGTTTAGCTGCCACACTTGTCTGTTATAAAAAAAATATGTTTCACTGAGATAGTAATAATAAATCTGACTTCAAGGACAGTGGATGAGGGAGGATAGAAGAAGATAACTGAGGTTGCTGTTGCCATAGCAACCAATATGCAGTCGAGAGTTTTTCTCCACAAATCTCTGTCAAAGAGAGAGGCTTCTCCAAGAAGATGAACACCACAAATAAGCCAATAAGCATCAAATGATAATTTATTACAGGAATCTGTCATTTTTAAGTTGACTTCAAAGAAGCAAGAAGCTATTTAAGAACAGACAAAGGAACAGTGCCTTGTGCAGTGTGACATACAGCAAAAATCAGTTCAAAGCCTTTGGCCACTCTGTAAGCAGTGGTTGCAGAAGACGTTGCCTTAATTTATGTGCTCACAGGCCAAAAAGGCAGGCCAGTGAAATGCCTCTCATTGAATTACCTCCATTCCTCCATTTCAGAGTTAATTCAGAATTATTTTCCCTGCACTGTGTTCACCCTCAGCATCCACATTTCCCACTCACAACTCTGCTAATGAAGTGGTCAAAGGTTTTGCACTGATGTTTGCTTTATTATGCCACATTGCACAAGGCACTGTCCCTTTGTCTGCTTGCTGTTTAGAGGCTCAAACAGCTAATTGGTGCAGTGAATGTTCTGTCACAGCAACATTCATATCTGGAGGCCACACACACAGAGGGAGACATTGGCACCGCACCAACAGAAATGTTACCAGATGAGCTGCCATTGCACTGCGTAAATTACATATCAGGGGTGGTGAAATATAATAAATTAAGTACAAATGTATAAGATAGGCCTACTTATATTATACTTCTGCATTTCTTCTATGTGCTACTGAAGACTTTTACTTCCATCCCATTCAGAAGAAGATATTATACGTATCACTCTGCAACATGTATTTGATGGCTCCTTTCTCTTTAATGTGGTTGTGGAGAAAAGCAATAAAGTTTACTTTCTGTAAACAAATAACTTCGGTTGTCATGGCAACAGCAGCTTCACTGACCTGCTGCTACCCTCACTCACTCTCTGTCTCTCAAGATTTATTTTTACAAATCGACTGAATAACATTATATATATATATATATATATATATATATATATATATATATATATATATATATATATATATATATACACATTTGCAGTTTTAATATAATATGAAGGACACAAAGATGTATGTTGGAAAATGTTCACTTTACATTTAATAATAGATTTCTAAATTATAGATTTCTTATAAAAAATAAGATTTTACATTTCTAATGTACAAAATAGACATCTGTACATGTTTAATCAGCAGCCTTGAGGAGAGGACGTGGTAGAAGGAAATATTAACTGGATCTCAGCTCTCACAATAACAGATATACAAATATCAAATCCTGTTTCATATTACAAAAATATATACTCCATTTATTTCTGTTGCCTCTGTGGAAAATACAAGCTCAGACATCACGAGAGACAGTGCTGGATTTAATTTTTTTTTGTGGGTCAAACCTTGAAATAGTAAAAAGCCTCCTCTTGGTCACCAGTTATAATATATGAGGTATAATAGTAGGAACATGAGGAAAGGCAGAGGGACTAAACAATTCCATATTTCGCCAAGTCGCTGAGCTCCATGTCCCCAAAGGCTTCCCATGGGCAAACCACTGTGATGTCTGTGCCAAGACCCTCCATGCCGGGGATGTCGTCTCCGAATCTGAGTGCAAACAGTGCAAAATATCTGATAAGTACAAACTGAGAGATACAGGGGTTTACTTGGAAGTAAGCCTAGAATGGAAAATAAAGAAACAATGTGTGTATATTCGGTGTATGTGATCTTCAATCTATCTCACCCCTTCTGGCCGGGTTTAGGTGCCTTGCTCTTGAAGGTGCGCATGGCCCTCTGCTTGAATTTAGGAGGTGCCCTCTTATCAGCGGGAACGGCTACATCTGCCATTTTGATTATTTACTGAAAAAGAAAAAGAACAGAATATAAGAGATTCATGTAGCTCTCATGTATTTATCACTACTTTGTATTAAATGTACAACTATTTATTTGTATATTGCACAGCACCATTATGTGTCCTTTGATACCACCTTTTACTGTTTTATGTGTATTTGTCTTAAGTCTGGCCTTGCCATTGATGGTGCTATACACATATTCCTAAACCATTAATCAGTAATCTCCCCTTTAAGTGTCATTACAGTCAAATCAAAAACCACTGGGTTTGCTCAAATTCACTCAAATAAAACAAGGACATTTTGAAGAACTAGAGACAGTACAAAGAACTAGTCCTCAGCAAAAATCACATATGTCATTTCAGCCATGAATCTCAAGGAAAAAGCCATGCCCCTCTCTTCTGTGAAGCATTACATGTTGCCAAAGCAGTAAAGGCCTCCCTTAGAGCTGAGAAACTACAGTTTCATCTCACCTGTTGTTGAAGTCTTTCTGATTCTGTCTGATGAGCTTTGCTTGTTCCTCACTTGTGGATTTCCTCTCACTGGCTAACCTTCCCTTTTTAAAGTGATCAGAGCAGCTAATCCACTCACATGTTCTGTCATGTTTTTGTGTGTTAACTCTGTCCTCTTCTGTACCAGATCAGCCACAAATAGATGTGAAGAAGGAGAACAAGATATAATTAGACAGTGTATTTTATGTTACTATCAATCAATCAATGTGTGAGATATGGAGGTGTCATTTGGTGGCAGAAGTGAGTAACAGTAATTAGTGTTACTATCAAAGACCAAAAAATCTACTGGACGTTCAGCTGTCTATCCATCTGACGTTGCTCACAACATAGTGTACCTCTCTGCATCTAATTTTATCATGTTATAATAATGCAGTAACTGTTGGTTTATTTACAGGAACAATTTATTTACTGTGTGCAGGAAAAAAAAATGCAGGTATTAAACAATGCCATACTTATGTGGGTTCAGTTTGTTTTTATCTTATATCTACAAAAGCAATTTCATTTGTGTCACATTTTTATAATAATTCTTTTGCTTTAGTAAGATTTTGACTTCAGGAGTTTTACTTAAAACAAGGAGTATTTTTAGACTAGGATATTAATATGTTTTGTAAACAATCTGAGCATTTCTTCCTTTACGTCTGACAAACTAGTTTTTAGTCTTAAATGTTTTTTAAGTCCCAGTTCATGAGGAGACTTGAAAACAGCATTTTCCAAGCATGGCATCATATACTGACACAACCAAGACATGAAAGGTATATTTCACCTTATTTGTACACAGGGTTAGGGTTAGGTTAGACATGCGTCTTGACCTGATTCAACTTGCAGAAGGTTCTAGAGAATTATGATGTAAGAGCAGAGAAGCCCCACGATCAATCAGTAAAGAACACCTCACCGTTCAGCTCTTAATCCTTTGCCTCATAGCATGAACTCAGGTTCAAGAGGGGCAATACTGAGACACTATCTGCCACCTAAAGTGAACAATTATTAATGTGACATTAAATGGAAGTCAAACATCAAAAACACACTTAATGGTTTTCTTATAGCATTCAATTGTCCCTCAGTCTTCACTATTACTGATGTTTGACAAATAAAGTTTTAATCTAAAGACCATTTTCTAGATTTGTCACCTTTTTTTATTGAATTTACTGACTGAGACAACCAAGACTGTGAGATGTGGAATTGTAAGTGGAGTTATTATTGGTCAACAACGAGCTCTTAAAATTGTGTTTAAAAACTGAATCGTAAAAATGAATTCATAGTTGTTCTGCAATAATGATTTATTTAACTGTGTTAAATAATTTAATAATCTTTTAAACGTGTTAATTCAGATAAGAATATTCATACATTCAGAATTATTTCCCAGTAAATCTAAATGAGTATTTCACATTATGTAATGCTGCAGAGACCTTCACATGGCACAACACACGTTTTTGAGCCCCCTCCTTAATCTAAGGAGGACAGAAAAATCATCGATGAGCATGTCAGGGGGATTATTAGTGGGGGTATATAAGAAGACACCAAGGCAACGACCAGAAAGCCGCTGACTGACCAGAGAGACATTGTCCAGAAAACACAGGTAAGATCAAACTGAGCCTCTCTCAGCTTAGCTTTGGCTAATGTTCAATTCTTCAGTAAGGATTAATGTTAGAGCAAAGGTGAGGATGCAGGAATGTGAAAGCATGAGATCAGATAGATACTGTGAAGTCATGGATGTGACCTTTCATTTGTGGAAACTTCACTTATTTTGTGGACAATGTGTTTTGTACTTGAGTTTTGTTGTTGTTGAAGTTGAAGTCTTTAGAAGCCAAATCAACATTTTAAATATTTAATTATTTACATTCATAAATATCATTTAACTTTTTTTTAGTAAGTAAGATGTACTTAACTACCTACTTTATAGAGGAATATCTGGAGGACTATCTGGAGGTTTAACACAAATTGTGCAGTGAATATGTGAAAAAATATTACAAAAACATGTATATCAATGCTTGAGTAGCTTCATTTTACATAAAACAGTACATCAGGTAATATCATAACACAAGTGATATCAAAAGCCACACCAATAAAATAGACACAATGAATAAATAAGTTTAAACTGTGACTGAGGCTGCTTTGCTAGTGTCAAACAAAGATCTGGCACAGAACTATAAATTCTGGTGGGAAAAAAACATCAATTATGACAATTTTGTGTTTTTTTTGTGCATTTCATTTCATTAAGTACTTTCATCACTATTTGTTAAAGATACTACAGTTTTATGTTGTCATTATCAATGTTGCCCACACATTACACTAATATACACACTGTATGTAAGTGCATATATATTGTTAGCTGCAGTAAATTAAAAGCAAACTGTAACTAGGAAATGTGAACCTTTTCTCAGTCAGCAGCTGAGTCTGTATCTGAGCTCAGAGAAACATCAGATTAAGACAGATAACTAGTTGTTAAAATCTCATTAGACTCAGGGTTTATTATTCACAGCTGACAGTAGCCTATGCATGTTGACTTGTTGACTTCACCTATGGAATTAAGTGAACTTAGTGACAGCCTGATCTCATGATGTACATGCTGTAGCTTGGCCAAAAGTAATCTTTAAAGCTAAGGTGTAAAAATAGACTAAGCTGTTTGTGTAACCTGGTCTGGAAAAGCTTTATGACAGCTTTAGTTATTAGTCTGACCGGACCCAGAGATGTTATATCATCTAAGTACAGAACAGTGGGGCTTAGAGGAGGAGGAAGGGTCCAACGCCTCAACACACTTTGTTTTCCTCTCAGGGTGTAAAAGATGGCAGACACAGCTGTTGCTACTCCTGCTGACAAGAAGGCACCTCCCAAGTTCAAGCAGAGGGCAGCTCGTACCTTCAAGAGCAAGGCCCCTAAACCAGGCCAGAAGGGGTGAGGATGATTTTAAAATCACCAGTGGTGGAATGTAATTTAGGATATTTTACTCAATTAAGTCTATACTTAAGTGCAATGTTGATGTGCTACAACTAGTTTCTTTTCAAGTTAAGATTCTAAGATTGCAAAAAAAAATTACAACTCTTACAAATGTATGAAAGTAAAGGATCTGCTTTGTCCAACTGAAAGTCATATATTGATTGGAAAAAGTGAAACATGAAACAGGAATTTAAACCATGCTTATGTTTCTTTTTCAGATTCGGAGACGACATCCCCGGCATGGAGGGTCTTGGCACAGACATCACAGTGGTTTGCCCATGGGAAGCCTTTGGGGACATGGAGCTCAGCGACCTGGCGAAATATGGAATTGTTTAGAAATCTACACCATTTCAGCTCCCTGTACCGATTTTCCTTCGCCTTAGTCCTCCCCTCTGGCCCTGTTCTCCTTCAACTATCTTCACCAAGTACATGACCTGATGTCTGATGATGTGTGAGGCCCACATGGGGTTTGGAAAACATTGCACAAAGAGTGATGCCCAGAGCTTAACAAAAAATGTGACAAAATTGGCAAATTTGGCAATTTGAAAAAGTTATATAATATCCATCAATTTTCTGCTGCTTATCCACACGGGGGGGAGCTGGAGCCTATCCCAGCTGTCTTAGGGTGAAAGGCAGGGTACACCCTGGACAAGTCTCCACTTCATCACAGGACACATACAACCAGACAGACAACCACTCACACTCACGGGCAATTTAAGTTAGCCAGTTAACCTAATCCCCACTAATCTTTTTGGATGGTGGCATTTAAACTACCTCCCCCATGCTTTGCACTTGACTTGTTCATTTCTGAGAGACAATGGACTAAGTCAGGTTTGATCACAGTCCTGCAGTATATTACCACTGAACCTTTGCTCCTCTCTCCTGCCTTTTCTACTCCTCGTCCTCATTGGAACCATCGCTTTTTCATGACAACTGTTTATGATAAATATAAATTTCTATTTTTATGAGCTATGAATGTAAATTATAGTGAGCAGAACTGAGTCAATAAATATTTTCCCCAGAGAAGTGTTGTCTTCTTTAAGCACATTAACGAAACTAATTTGATGAAGAAAATAAAAAAGACAAAATATATGACACATAATGTAAAAATATCTGCAGATGTTGAGCATGTAAAAATGTGTAAAAACATTCACTAGCTAAATTTTTTTAAGAAAACTGGGGTTGCCATTTGTGGTTTTCATTGAAATGTCTTGACAACCATAAAATGCCATAAAATTTGACAATGTTTTCAAAAAAAAAATATTCAACACAATAACCAAATTACCTGCTACACTAAGAGCATTCCTATCCCCCATCCCCCTTATTTTTAGTGTTTGCAAATGCTAACATGCTAACATAATTGTTGGATGTAAACATTAGAACCAGAAAATTAGGATGTCAGCATGCAGCACGATGGTTACTCTAATGAAATATAAAACTCCCACTGAAACATGAGAACTCACAGGTGATGACGCGCACTCCAGTATTGTTAATATATTCTGTGTGGTATCGTGGATTAATTAGGTAAGGGATGTGTTATGCACTTAAGTGACCAACTTCATTTCTTGTGAAAAGAACCCTCTCTCAACCAAAACAGGTAAAAGCAGAAGGAGCATTGTATGAGGAGATCCAAAGAGTCAAAATGAATGCTTATGTTGCTCAGATCTGCTGGCTGGATGTAAAGTTATTTGCTAAGTTTCCATATAAGCTTAAAAGATGATGTGTTGTGATGAGTTTCCACTGTCACAGATTTAATGTAAAGCTAACTGATCTGGTGATCAATAGCCTACTACAATTTAAATTACAAATACACACTCATAATGGCACTTTCTGTGTGTACAATGTGAGAAATAACACTCCATTTTACTAAATAAATAGACTACCAAAAGAAAACAACCTGAAAGCTTGATCACAACAAAACATTTTTATATAAAACATTTCATATGGACATTCAATAACTAAAAAACATAATGGCAGTCAAGGAGGAAATAGGAGGAAATGACAGAGGGAGAGGACTGTTCATAGAGAAACCATAGCAACTATGAAGAATGGCCACATAGTTTACTATAATACAGTAGCAAGAAAACCATGACAGGAAAATGAAGCTGCCACGTATTATTTTGTGCGGCAGCCATTTTGTTTGTCAGCAGCCTTTTTTGCCAAACAGCACTGTGCTCTTTGTTGTGTGAACTAGCTTCAAACTGCTAGCTGCCAGTCATTCTCCATAGAGTTTAGTGGTAAAGAAGAAACACAACTGGACCCGGCTGCTCAGGAGTCAAATATGAAAGACACAAGATTCATGCAAAACTGTTTTTTTTTTTTTAAACTTGACAAGTATCACTCATGCTGGTTTGTCCATGCCTTCAGTGGCTTCAGAAGTCCATCTATGTGTACTTTTTGTAGCACTTCTCAGGATGAGAACCACAACGTGCTGGGGACTGTACTTTAGCATCTTTGGCTAGGTTTTCTTTTTACGTTCAGAGCACATTCTGTATTACGTTGGAGACATTACCAATAAAATGATAAATGTCATGAGGAAATCCAACAGCAGCAAACTTAATAAAAAAAAAACCCATCTCATTGACCTGTTTTTTTTTTTCCAAATATGGGAAATGGTAAACATGAAAAACGGCAGCTTTGAAATGAGTTATTAGGTTTAAAAAAAAAAACATAATGGCCCCTTTAACAGACTTAGATCATATCCCACAATGCCACTTTGTTTTCTGCCCATGCTAACACTTTCAGACATTTTAATTGATATCTTCAAACAAACCTGTATCAACTGCACTGGCTGAGCTGACAGTTTAAACCACTGAAATGTAAGGAGTTCAAACAAAAAAAGAAATGTTCAAATAAATGAAAAAAAAACTGTAAGAGAAAAGAACACAATTGGTTTTAACCAAAGTGCTATACGCCTAAATTCACTCATTCCAAATGTCAACAGTCACCAAAATATGGACACAAAAAGAAAAACAAATTCAGGTGTTCCTGTAGATTTTGAAATATAATGTCATGCTAACAAATCCTATAATCAATACAGAACAAAACAAACATGTGACATGACTGAATACTTAACCAAGTGGACATAGTTTGGTAGTGTTACATGCATACCTTCAGTTTGTCACTTCTCACACTGCAAAAATTTGGTTATTACTAAGAAAAAAACAACTAAGATTTTGACAAGTTAAATAATTTTGCTTGTTTTAAGAGTCAATTACTTACTTTAAGTGTTCAACTTTACACTATCATCTTAAATCTAGAAATCTTGTTAAATTAAATCATCTTGCTTCGACAGATCATTTCACTTGTTTTGAGCACCTTTTCCTCAGATTTAGTATTTTTATCTTGTTTTAGTCACCTTTTTTTTGCAGTACAGGTACGCTAACAGCTTGAGATCTTTACTCCAAAACAAAACAAAACAAAAAAAAAGACAACTTACTGGAAAATGAACAACAAAAAATACAAACCAAAGATGAAAAACAGTAAATAAAAATAGTCATAGGATTATTAAGGATTATGATAATAACAATAACAAAGATAATATATTTATACATACGGCAGAAAAATGTGCTTTCTACGAATCTTTGGAACAAAAACAAAAGCCAAAAAAGCCACGTTTTGGAAATATAGAATACAACGGTATAGAAATATGCACAATAGTAAGTTGTTTTGCATTTAAATATTTTCTATTAACTCACCGACAGAATATCTTGCTCAGTAATCGCTGCTGCCGGCGTCTTGAACACATTTACAGACTAAAGTATGTTTCAGGAAGACTCATTCATTGGACTTTGCTCTATAAAAGATGGAGCATGAGGGGGAAATCCAAATAATAATTCTCTACATTTAAAGGATCAACAAATACTTGAACCCTGGGGTTGTGGGTAGATGATTTTGTTTGGGTTTAAATCTAAAATCAATTAATGAAGACAACGTTTTAGTGTTGAAATGTTTTCTAGTGTTGTAGTGGTTGTAGCACACAGAGTGCAGGAAAATCCTGTACATGTGAAGGACAACGTGAGACTATAGTTGTGTCTTATAGTCATTTTCTGATTGTAACCCCAAGGTTCACTGTTGGATCTACATGTCTCATAACAGCTATGGCTGCTGAGCCAAACAAAATGGTTTTATAAGAATAATAATGACAATAATAATTACAATAATAATAATTTGGTAACTTTTTTCTCTAAACTAATTTCTTTGCATATCATAACAATTTTAAGTTTAAAGGTTCACCATTTCCACATACTAAGAAAACTTGAGGTAAGGAACAGCTCTAATAACCCTCCCTCCCTTCAGCTTTCGGATAGGCTTTCTGTATAAACTGTCACACATCGTCCCTGCATGCTGCTATGTTCAGTTTCCCTCTTTCAGAACACAGCAAGAATGGAAATCCTCTCTCATTACTATGCGCCCACATTAAGGAGGAATTATAGAAATCCCACCACTGAGTGTTTTTATAATTATAGTGACTCACCATTCTGGTTGAAAACATTTTTTAGGTTCTCTTTCGATGCATCCTACTGCTCCGACGTTTTGTGGACACCTTGATTCCCTCTCTGTTTCCTTAAATGTTGAGTGTGTGCAGGCCCCACAGTACTCAGCTCTTTCTTATACATGGTTGACAGCTGTTTAAATGTCAGTTATCCACATACAGCCATTGGAAGAACATCTGGGCTCCATCACAAGTCTTGTGCTGCTGAGTGCTGAGGAATTACGAGAGGGGGACTATAATACAGCCGTGCAATAGGGGAGGAGGCCAAGTCTTTTTTTTTCTCTTCTTTTTATGTAAAGGCCATCTGTCAGTCTTTAATACAGCATTCCTCTATTTCTGTAGTAGCGTATATAATAAAAACTTGGGACTGCTCTGGGGTGGGATCTGAAATATCTGTTCTCCACACTTAAAAACTGGGTGCAATCCATCTCCATGACGACAGAGGGAGCTCTTTCAGAGTAATTCAGTGGAAGAGAGGAGCTCCTAGGAAATGTAGTGTCTTTAGTAAGGGGCAAATCTACTGTAGCCTCCCCTGTAAAGTGTGGCCTGCGAAACAACAAAAGACAAACATTTAGTCAATGAATTCTTTTTAAAACTACCTAACACACTGAATCAAAAGTTTGGTCATTTTCCATATTTTTTGTATTGTCAATATATTGTGAGCTCCACAGACAAGAAAGAGAAGATTTGGCTGAAAAAGAAACAGAATGTGATTTTTCCTTATCCTGTGAATGCTTCACAAAAATATGGACTTACCATGGCTCCGACGCCATATGCAGCTGGGGCGAGAGCAGCATGGTAGGGGTCTGCTGTGTAAACTCGTCCGTAGCTGTCAGAAAAAAAAAACATCAGAAACATGATGTATCACATAATATTTCATTAACTTCCTGTACTACTCAGGTTACTCAGGAGCTTGTCCCAAGGAGGCTATTTAAAGCTTAAAATGGAGTCCTTGTAACACTGAAATTTTAACACTAAATTTGTGGGACAAATAAAGGACTATGTTATATCTGAATACAGTACCATGACTTCTCAGTGACAGAGAACAACTCCAGACATGTCACCTCACTCTGCCTGTCATAAGAGGACCACTCACCTATCACTGTAAGCTGCTGCTGCAGCCGCCGCTGCTGCAGGAGTCGCTACCGCAGCTGGCTGGGCGTAACGATACGCTGCATAGCCACCCTGTGAGGACGCGATGAAGGGGAGACAGAAGGGAGAGGGTAGTGTGTTTGATAGAGGGCAACAACAAAGGATGGGGGGCAGAAACAAGAGTAAATTATTGTTAAAGGTTCGCTGTATTTCCTCTATGCAGTAACAGACTACAAGTTAATCTAAAGGGTTACTTTGTGAGGAAAACTGCTGAGAAGAGAGCGAAAGATTAACAAGCAGACAGTCAGCAAAACTGGCTAATCTGGTGCAGTACAGCATTCACAAGGATGTAGCTCAGGCTCTGTGTGGGTCTCTCCCTCCATGACTAACCCGGAAATAAAGCATCTTTAATTGCACACTGTATTGTTTTACAGTTTGTAGCATTTCCTTGTGCAACATTAAAGTCCATTATCCTTCCCACTGTGAGTTGGACATAGAGGGAGAGAGTCTGTATCCATAATTGTGCCCCACCCCGGTTCCCCTATCAAAAACACACAGTTAAAGAAAGGGGAAGGGGTGGCAAGGTGATTGTGTCATTATTTATGTTTGGATGAACAGCTGATGAACAGACACAAAAAAAACTACAAGTGTAAGGAGACAGTCAGCCAGTCGGATTAAAAAGGGCACGCACACACATACACAAACACACACTCGCGTGGCCAGCGACCAATCACTGACAGATACAGCATGCTTTCCCAAACTTGGAACATACAGCGTATTAGGCCAAACATCTCTATAAAAAAAGAAAAAAAAAGAAAAACAAACACCGCTGCATTCTACCCTAAAGGATCAGTCACGACCAAGTCCCCACATTCAGGGCCACACAGTTGCTGCTATAGGAGGGAGGCTGGACTGGGGAAGGGGGTAAGATGAAGGGGTGAAGGAAGATGACATGTACAGAGGGATAAAAAGGGAGAGGAGGTAATGTAGAAAAAGGTGAATCAGAGGAACAGTCATAGAGCAAGGAAAGATAATAACAATAGAGTGAATAGAAGAAGAGAATGTGCTGAAGTGCTTGAAATGGAAAATGTTTATTGTTAAAATCCCACCAATGCACTTTTCCACTTCGATCGCCCTACCGGTGAGCAGCGGAACTGTCCATTACCACTGTCGTAAATAATTTAGCATACCATTACCTACAGTCGCACACGGGCAATTTATCAAGCACCGTCACTGGGAATAACGATGTCCACACACCAGCTATGTTGCATGATTTCATGAAAGTATGATTTATTGTAACCTATGAAACTAAGAAAAACTATAGCTGCTTTCACACTATCGAGACAAAGCCGAACCAACCCGGGCTTGCCGGTGCAAAGTGCTTTCACACTGCAGGGCCAGGTGCAAACTGCGGGCCATCTCGGGCTGTCTTGTTGCTAATGGCCTGCGATGTCTGGCCCCACCTAAACCATGGGCTAAAGCAGGGCTAGAAGCAGTGTCAAGGAAAAGTTCCATGCCAAATTAGCTGCATAACTTACTATTACGATGTAAACAAATAGCCTATCAGTTAGCAAGTTAGCTTCTACACAGGCTTGTGACGATGTGGTATAGCTGTCATTATGGACGGATTGTTTTATGGTTTTCATTCTTTGGTGTTTCCATGCCTTGGCTCTTAGTCTCCGTTCCTGTTGTAATTTGATTGCTCTTTGCCGTTGTTCTGCACGTAGCCTCTGTAACAGCTTCTTTCTATCTTATGTACCTGCTGATTCGGCTACACTCCACCCAGAGCTTGCTACACCTATCGGCTATGGTAACGCCTGCCGTAAAGCAAGTCAGACCTGTAGTCTCATTTGAACTACTAATCGGCTACCCGATCTGGCGAACTTGCATAGTGCGGTTAGAGCCGATATATGGGGCTACAAAGGGAATGCAGAAGTGCCGTTCGCCCTATATCGAGTTGATGAACCACTGAAACGATTTTAGAAACATTATTTTAAGGTACAAAATAATCTTTGGTGGGGCTTTAATTATTGACTTAGGAAGGAAGGAAGACAGAATGGGAAGAGTGGGAAGTAAAATAATGTGACACAAAAAAGGAGGTTTACAGACGTAGAAGAATAAGGAAAGCGGAATAAAGGGGACTGGGAAGGAGTCAGCCTTGTAATTATGTCTGCATGCTGACATTGATTCAGTTAGCATGCCACAGGTGAAACAGATAGGGAGATTCCTGGAAGGGGTCTGAATTAACTGCTGATAGAAACTGTCCTAGAGCCCACTGACAACTGAATAAGCCTCAGAATTTTAATCTCATCCCAGGTCTTAAGTCTTAATGAAAAGTACTGGATAGATGAATTTTGCTGTGGGGTGTTTCGTAGTGACAATGCCGAAATAAGAGGTTATAAGTAAATGTTAAAATGTCTGCTTTCATACTGAGGAAAAAAATATGTTGGTGTACAAAATGTAATGTAGCTGGATGTTTGTCACTGAACAGACTCAAAAACAGTTCAAGAAAGTGACCTACTGGTTGTGCATTGACATCAATTCTACACTATATTATTCATCTTCCCCTTGAACAATTTGTGAATGCATTTTTACATAGCATACTCTTCACAAATTCAGATTTCAACTTTCAATTCTTTTCTCCCCCTTCCGCAACTCCACCCATGTCACAATCCAGTGAGTTAGTAGAAGAAGACAGAGAAGGCATTTCAATCTCAGATGGTCAATAATGTCTAGCAGCACGCAGTCATTGGAGACGAGGAGGATGCACACTGGCTCTCACACAGAGTGTGTAAACCCTACCTGGGGCAATCTGCCACTAATGTCCTGAAACACTAGTCTACAGAGAGAACAGAAACAGCTATTGTCAACCTGGTCGCACACGCATACACACACACGCACACGCACATAATCACATTGGTACATACTCACAAATGCACAGAGACAAACCCTAGAGTGTCTACTCGTGAGTGAACACTTTGTCTTCCTATAAGTGTGTCGTCCTATTTTTTTTAAAAAAATTTTTATGCATTATTGAAGGAAAATTCCAGAGACTGTACATTATATGAACACATAAGTGAAAAGTTAAATATATTTATAGTTTTTATTTTTTTTTTAATATCTTAATTTTACATAAAGGCAAGTTTTAAAAAAATCTCTGGTTGTGATGAATCGAAACACCCAAAAGTACACATCTCTATGAGTTTGGTCCGTGCCATTTCACACTTGAAAACCCACAGGCAAGAGGGGAGAAATGTAGGTGAGGAGTGAGGCAGTCAAGGAGAAGGGGTATACTTACATAGAGATCAGCTGCACCGTAAAAGCCATCCTGATAGGCCATCACACTGAGAGTGAAAGACAGAGAGACGAGGAAGGAAGGAAGGAAGGAAGGAAAAGGAGAGAGGAGCGGTGGTGGAAAGTCCAAACAAAACAATGGTGTGATGCGCCACCATGTGGGCATTTCAGAAAACAACAAACAAGAGTGATGATTGGGGGGAGAGAGAGGTGAGAGAGCGGTGCCGAACAGATTGTGAAAGAGAGCAAAGAAAGAAGGGTGAGATTATTACACACCGTGCAACATGCAAGACAAAATACCACCTCTTTGTATACAAATGAACCAACTTCAGGGTGATACTACCGTTACTTACGCCAGTGAGACAAATATCTATTAAAAGAGAATACTACTCAATTTGATGACTTTAGTTTCAAAACATTATCACCTTTGATGTACAAGGAAATGGTACTTCAGCTCAGCAAATAATCAATGTCAGCAACTATATTCAAACACACAACATGCAGAATTGTGAAGTATTATTTTTAACTACGTGAAGACATGCATTTCTGAAGATTAAAAATAAGATCATGACTAGTTTTTATCATCAACAGCAGTTCACTGCTTTAGTGTTTACCCTGGGTAGGTAGGGATGGCAGGCTGTGGCACAGCTGCCCTGACTGCGCTGTAGACCGGCCGGGCACGACCCCGGAGATGAGCGCCTCGAAAAGTTGCAGCGGTGGAAGCAGCTGCTGCTGCTGCTGCCGGATATGGGAACCCTGGTACTACAAGAAGAGTAAAGAACAGCCTATTAAATACCTTAAACAATACGTGTGCATCGTGCCTCTACTGCCCTCATAAGGTATGGCGCTAATCCTTGTCATTTATTATATAAGGTAAAATAAGATGACCAAAAGTAAGTCTTCTCTGTCATGGTAAAAAGTATGACTTGTGTGTCATCTCCAGAGAGTTCTCGTTTAACATCTTTCCTGTTTAAGGTATTACGTCTCCAAATTGCAATGTTATTCTCTGACTTCAACAGACAGAAGTGCTTTGCGCTTTTATTCCAAGACTAAGTGTTACAGAACACTTTCCCACAACATCATACCTGTATAGAGTTCAGGGCTGTACATGGCTCCAACCATGGGACTCAACTTCCACCCAGCTGAAGTAAACAAAGAAAGACAATGTACCATCAAAGCAATGTTTACTGTTCAACTCAAAAATGTATTACTGGAATGTATTACAACAACTTTTACTCATATCAAAATAGTTTCTGATATACTGCATTTCCCAGCTCAGTCACCATTTATATAAAAACAAAGATCAAAAGTGCATTACCATACGGCAGAGTTGCGAGGCCCTCGCCATTAGAGTAAGGCGTGGTCATCTTCTTATTCGTCATCACTCTGGCTGTGGCATTATTTACCTGGACACCAGAAAAAGTGGTCAGTGGCTAAGTCGCTGCAGTTTAACGGCGCAAGAAGCCTTGAGGAATTACCAAAATGATGCATAAACCAAATCACATTATAGTTTCTTAAACTGAATGTATACTGAGACACAAGAGGGATATATTTACATTGAACTTTCAGTGTTAGGTGTCACTAAATTTCACTAAACAGATTTTACTTATGACAGAGGTTAATTCTGCTAATGAGCTGCGATGGTATTTGATGCATGCACTTCTTTTGAAGGAGAAAGACACTGAAAACAAGGATCCTGGTGAGTAAGTCAGGCAGTTCTGCACACAAACAATGCAACCATTGGCACACAGAACGAAGAAAACTACAAAATATGTCATAACAAAAGCATTCAAAAAGAAATCCAAGACCAGTATATTGCTACCTTTAAAAAAAAAAAAAGGAGGGAAAAAGAAGGTGAATTAAGCGGCAAATTCATCAGTTGAACACAATGCAAAAAACATCAAAGAGTTCATACACAAATTACACGCAGCCAATCAATAGCGCATCACATCACCAGAGGTGAGCAAACTAGCCAATCAGCAAGCATCAGATGCAGCAAGAGACCAATCAAAAAAGGTTGGCAGCCCTCCCAATCCAATACACATCATACAGAAAAAGGAGGGAGGGGAGGGAGAGAGAACGACAGAGAAGAGACAGAAATATAGAGGATGCAGGAGAATGAGGAGGAGGAGCCAGTCCACATGAATAGACACAGAAAAACACATACATGATGTGGAGAAGAGAGACAGTGTGTGAAAAATCCATCCAAATGTGCAATTCTTCTAATGAACAAACAGAAACGACAAGATGCGATACACACATACAAAAATACATCTGACCGTTAGCCTACAATTGATCTAACCGTACAGGAGCAACAATGGATAAATGATGAGCGGAGAATACAGAGAGAGAGAGAGAAGGCTAGATAAAGACAGAAAGGATGGGGGATGCAAATATCATTCCTCAAAAAAATCAAATCAAACCATGGTTGTGAAACACTGCCAGGCATTCCAGATCAGTGTCACACACCAGAGAGACCTCGCAGCACACAACCACCAACACACACCATCCAGAACCGAGCTGATCAAAAAGTAAAACAAGGACACTTCTTTACAGAAATCAGAATAAAGAAAAGCTGCCGTTACTTAATCAGTGGCACAACTGTTTTAAAACAAAAAGTCCTCTTTGCTTTGTGATTACTAAATAATTCAGGGTAGCTTTTTTCTTTCCTAAAAATGCTCAAATGTTAAAAGTACACATATTATATGAAGAGTAGATTTGTTTTGAAGTAGAGTAAGCTTGGATCCTCTTTGGGGTGCACACTATTCAGCCACATATATATTATCTTTTATTTGAATATTAAATCTAAACAGCCATACCTCTGCAACTGTCTGCAGTCTACAAAGTGGTACAGAAAATGGTCATCAAGTACTACAGTACACCAGGATATACAAACAACTATTATCCTCTCTCCAGCAATGCTAACATAGCACTCATGCTTCAGCATGCTGTCCTACTAAGGTGCAAAAATGCAGCTATTGGCTGACACATGACACAGAGAGATGAAATAGTACTATATGGCGTCATACAGATGACGAGAAAGATAGTAAACCATGCAGGATACAGCTCTGGAATTAAATGCTGAATGCAGTTAGAGAGGTGATTGAAATGAATGCATAAGAAGTGGTAGTCATAGTTGTTGCACTTGCAGATAGATGCAGTACATTCAGTTATACAAGTGGCCTTTATAATGCCATGCGATCAATGGCTAATCTCGTAATCGTTTCATTCACCACCTCCCCAATCAATGACAGGATTAGCCAATCAGGTTCTATTAATCAAACTCCAGTAAAGGAGTCCTTCATTTGAATGTCGGGTGCATTTTATTTCATATTTTTTTGGACGGATGGGGTGAGGGGAGGGGTCATTCAAAGATGATGCCATGTGTACACAACTTACCGTTGCCAGGGAAACGGCGTGAGGACACGCGAGCAGTTACCGTGGAGACTGACAACAACAACAACATACAAAAATCATCAGGGAAATAGAGAAAATATATGTAAAAAAAAAAAAAAGGAATGATGAACCAAATAAAAAGTAAACATAAACAAAACAAAGTAATGAAAAGCAAACCCCACCGTGTGGCAGAGAGGAAGTGATGTAATAGGTCACGTGTCAACAGTCACAAGTATCAGCCGTGTGACAACAATCTAGCCTCTACTGGTTAAAAACCACTAAAAACACAGATCATTTAAGTTATAAAGGAGCAAACAAATGGAAACAAAATGTCAGATATTAAAATCTAAAACTATCCGTTAATAATGCCCAGATTATATTCAAATAACTGACAGAACAATAACTCATCAAATCCCATTTTCCATGTTTATGCTCCCTGACTACATCACAGGACAGGGACATGGACCGAGACATGGGGGGAGGGATGGACAGCAGAAATGCAGGTGCACATAGGGACACACAAACTGGGAGACAGAGACAGACTGGCCTGGTGAAAAAGAGTGGAGAAAGATGGAGGAGAACCAACAGAAAATTAAATAAAAAAGAAAGGAGAGGAAACAATAACTATCTATTGCATTCTCTTCAATTTTCATTCTCTCTCCAACCCAACATATTTTTAATCCTACACACCCACACACAGAGACAGAGAGGAGTGCAAGACATTCGAGACCATGCAGAGGAGCTTTAGTAGCCAGTGAGAACAAAAAGCGTCATTTTAAAATCAAGAGCCAGAGCAAATGGCGAAAGCGTGTGTGTATCCGATCTCCAAGGCCATTTGTAACTGAAATCTGAGCTCATGCTGACAAATTTAAAAAAAAAAAAAAAAAAAAGATGTCACAACAAAACACACTTCCATGAGATCTGGTGCTCTTTTTCAGGAGTGGTGGATGCAACTGTGTGTATACAAAACATTTTTACCATTCATCTCACACATCTGAAATTAAACAAGTCAGCTTTTTTGAAGCATCAGAAGTGACACCACAATTCTCACGGCAGTCTCATTCCCAAAAAACTGCTCCCCATCATGCATCAGTCTGTTAACACATCAAACAAAAAACTGCTACCCAGAGTCACCCATTTAATATGAACTGCAGAGTGAAAAACTCCCATGATAACAGACCTTATGATCCATCCATGCAACCTCATACAGACACCAGCAAGCACTTTTTTTAGAGGAAGAATAACTGAGAGGCTATTAAGTGCCCTTCCAGTCATTAACACAACCATAAACCAAAGATGGCCACTCATCAGGATCATGGAAGAGGTGATGATGGAAATGGAAAATGTGCAGGAAAATAAAAAAAAGAAAAGATCCTACATGCTGTGACAGAAGCAGATATCTTCAGCGACCGCATCGTAGTGACATCTCACCGGCCATGCCTGTTGTGTAGCCACTCCACATCGCATGCTTTGCAAACCACACAGCTTTAAGATCAAGGTGCAATGGACAGCCCACAACATCAACAACAACAACAGCATAAACACTGACAGGAAGTGCCATCAAAAGGGACGCCTGTGTGCGTGGCACCATTGCACCATGCTACAGTGAAGCCTGAGGGGTTAGAGTCGAACACATACAGCCACCCGGAAACCTTCTCTGGGGCAGAATCGACCAGAACAGACTCATTCTCATTGTCGGGTATGGAGGGGAAACAGAGGAGAAATGATCACCATTTCAAAAAAACAAGGGTGAGTGTGGCGAGATACCTCGATTTTACGTCCTTCCACCAGCGTGCCGTGAAGCTTCTCTCTGGCCCTCTCTGCATCTGCACTCGTCTCAAATGTTACAAAACCGAAGCCCTGCAAGTAGAGGAGACAGGGAACATGGAAAAATGAAAGAGGGGGAAGAGTAGGAGAAGATTGAGAAAAAGATGTCAAGTTTTCGTTTCCCTCATTTTTGTTAGCGATTGTTAAAAATGACACACGGTTCCAACTTCCTACCTTGGATCCCCTCTCGTTGAAAATGATCTCGACGTCAAGGATTTTGCCATATTGCTGAAAAATAAAAAGAAGCAGAGGATGAAGAGGCTGAACAAGCGTGCAGGTTTTGTACTGTATCTTGCCACAGGATGTCAGCACTGTTCAACCATGATGAGCTGGCACTGAGCCAGCTCTGGCAGTCTTTTCCATATCTTCTTTGCCTCGTTCTTTTCTCTGCACCACATTTCAGAGACATTTCTGTTGTAAAAACACTGAGTATAAGGCCATAGTTTTTTGTTGTACCTGGCTTTAAATAATCTTGCTACAAGGTCACAATCCAAGTAAAGGTTTGGTATTTTTGTCAAAGACTGATTCCTTTTAGCTGAAACACATGACAGAGACCTATTTTCATTAAAAAAAATATCACACTCAAGGACAGGAAAATAACAATTAAGAGAATTTGAGGGCACAGTGCCAACACCACCGGATCTGTCTTTTGGATCATTATTTTTATCAACAGCTTGCTTTTAATGATTTGATTTGAATTTCGACAGTATGTTACTTTTATGGGTTCCTGTTATGTAGGGGGAATAGTGCAGTTTACATGTACATACCCCGAACATCTGCCGTAGGTCGGGGTCTCGGAAGCGGAAGGGGATGTTGGACACGTGTAGGCGTTTGGGGGTCCCCTTGGCGTCTGAGTCATCCCCAACGCTCCCTCCTCCACCTACTCCTCCTGAGCCAACAACTGACTGACCGTCAATCTGGGAGGACCCGTCAGACTGCTAGGACAGATGTATGGGGAAGAAAAGAAGAAAAGAAGATACAGCATATAACTGTTTATGCAGTAGCTATAGGCCTCCAACAAACAATTATCAATGTCAGTTATCTACCAGATTCAATAAAGTAATCTTAATGCCTAAAATAATTAAAAGAACACTGAGAAAAGGGTTCACACCACTTCTCACAACCCAAAGTAACGTCTTCAAATTGCTCCCTTTGTGACCAACAGTTCAAACCCAAAGACATAAAAATTTATGATTAGGGCCGCAACTAATGATCATTTTCAATGCTGATTAACCTGTTGATTATTTTCTCGATCAATAGGTCAGTTGTTTTGTCTATAAAATGTCAGCAAATGGTGGTAGCGGTGGTCCTGAACTGCGCTCGCTTGCCCTACCGCCGCAAAGTGGCACTTCCTGGACTTCCTGAATCAATACTTCAAATACAGTATGATCTCAAGATGCAAACAATGCATTTCTGCTATAGTGGTGAGGTACATGATGAGCTACAACCGTATTTTTACCGAAACAATGTGTCACTGGTGCTCTACAGAAAACATTGCTCCTAATGTGCACCGGCCATTGAGAAGACAGAGCAGGGACCGTCTACAAAGTGCTACACCAGAACAAAAAACAAAAAGCATTCCCAATATGCTGTAGCGTCACCACATTCAGCTCAGCCATATCTCACCTCATGCTGCTGAAAGTACAACACTGACTTCGACTAAAAGTGATTTAATGTAATTTTTAGGAATTATTGTTTGATTTTTTTTGGGGAATCATATTCAATAACGTATACATTATGACCTGTAGCATCCCTAAATTCAGCTCAGACATATCTCATCTCATGCTGCTGAAAATACAACACTAATTTTGACAAAAAAGTGTTTTCATGTATTTTTTTGAATTATTTAAGAGGTTGAGTTACAATAAACTCTGTTTAATAAAACAAATGAAATAGTTGTCTTAAAATAATGTGAAAATATTGTCTCTTTCTCATGAACCCAGTATCATGTATTGTCTCATCTCGTGAGCTGAGTGTATCGTCACACCCCTAATATTAAAGTAAGTATTATATAAGTATTATAAGTATTACAGTAAGAATGAATACAATGAATGTGTCATAGTAGTTTACAATAGATGTCAGACATTTGTAGATTATATATTTGGGGAATGGGACAATGGCATTGGATCTGTACTGGGTACCGTTCATTATGCCTATTCTTTTATCGGAATTTACATCATGAAAAGTATGTATAACAATTTCCTCCACGTTACCCCTCTCGGCACCTTAGCACTCACTTGGACACTGAGGCTGTTGGCAGCGTTGGCGCTGCTGTTCGCTGCTCCGCTGGCTTCAACAGAGCCCTGGACGGCTCCCGCTGCATACAGACTGCCCCCGTAATCCAGGGCCAAGCCGTTCTGGGGGGGCGGCGGTGGAGGTGGAGGGAATGCAGAGAAAGGTGGAGGTACAAGTCCCTCCTGACCGCCAGCACTATCCTGAGAGCCCTGTTGGAAGAAAGTGAGAGAGAGGAGTGAGGATGGAAGGAAGGAATGCTAAAGTAGCCGACTGGCTAATTTCCACAGTATCTTTTACTGGGAGCATCACTCGACCACACAGAGACCGCTTTCCCAAGAGATTCAATCTAAAAGTCATACAAACGTGGATATTATCTTTCCATTTCTGTGTGTGTGTGTGTGTGTGTGTGTGTGTGTGTGTGTATCCACACCCCCCACCCATTAAATATTCACTGCAGCCACATCTATTATTGAGGGTCAGATGCCTCCATACTTAGTGTGGCACAATGGTGTCTAACACCTGCACATACACTCACAAACGCCTCTGCACAGAAACCTCCTTTAACACACAAACACCCACACATGTAAACTCTCACACACAGACTGACTGTTAGTAAGGAGGAGGAAGTATTTTGTGAACATTATTATTACCCCTAGACAAAAAACAATGCACAGTGTGTAGGAGAACAACACATGCACCCTTAAACACATGGTGGAACAACATAAACACGACACAGGCAATAACATGACACGCACATTCCTAGATGTTGGCAGTGGGGCATACCCTATATGGTAATAGTTATAGAGTGGAGGGAGATGACAAGGATGGAGAGAAAAGGGGGGGGGGATGGGATGAGAAAAGGTGATGAGTGATAGAAGAGGCATGGCCCAGCCTCTGATCCATATCTGCAGAGGATAAACCACACAATCTTTCAGATCTTTTAAGAACAACTCACAAATAATCGCAGTGGATGGCCGGTTAATTCAAGACTCCAACTTGCTTTACATTCATGCTGCTCTGCTCTGGAACTTTGCGCTAACACATTGATGTTTATCAGGTATAATATAATATACATACAGTTTATATGTAAATATATACATATCAAACTTAGTATATTAGCATTACGTAAGAATCAGCTGAGGCTTATGGGACTACACTATAAACCAAAGTGGGGACAAGAATCAATTTTGACCTGATGATGACATTATCAGTACAACAAAGTACAACAAAATGTTGTTGAAACAGTCACGGTCTGTCATGAAGACATATTAGAAAATAAGAACCAAAAACCTATAACAGAAGACAGAATCTTTTCAGAAAGCAGACAAGATAAAAAATATCTAAAAGCACCTAAGACACACATAATAATGCCTGTGAGTTTTAGATGCAAATGGGGAGTGAGGGGTTGCATTAGTGAGTGGAGTATTAAATTAAATAAAAAAATAAATTAAATAAAAAAAAATAAACATATGGCTGAACAATGACTGGTCTGTTTGGCAGTTTGTTCTCGTTCTTGTCTTCTCAATCTTGTTCGTCCCCCTGTTCGCACTGTACTTAAATTACGTCATTATCAGCATTATTAGTAGTAATAAAGGTAGTAGAATACAAAACAGGCAGTAAAAATTATTATTTATTTATTAGTCAAATAATATCCTGTGTCTTTTTCTTCTACCACAATGGATATCGCCACTAAAGAGACTCCATGCTTACCAGACATCTGCTTGGCTACATTTTGTGTGCGTGTGTGTTTGAGGAAGGGAGGGAGAGAGAGAGAGAGAGAGAGAGAGAGAGACAGAGAGAGAGAGAGAGAGGGGCTGCAGCGATGCCCATCTGAATTGCACAATAGATCTCTGTCCCTTTGGGAGTGTTAAAAGTATGTGGGAGGGTGCGTGTGTGTGTGTGTGTGTGTGTGTGTGTGTGTGTGTGTGTGTGTGTGTGTGTGTGTGTGCGTGTGTGTGCCTATGCCATCTGTCTCCCAGCTTTTGACCTTTCTCAGCATCACACCTGTGACACTGTAGCCGGGCCCCTCGACTCAGTGACAAACTGGAGGATGCACACGGTCAACACAGATCACATCGATATTGTGACATGAGAGCAGCGACGGCAGAGCTGCATAGAGCCAACGGTGAGAGCAACACTGTCTTTCTTCTAAATAATGCATGTCCACAAAAGGACATAACAACAGTGTTTTCTGTACTACACTCAATATTTACAAGATAATAAGAGGTCAGACATATTTACTTATTTATCCTGTCACTGGAATGATTACATATCCAATAAACATCAAATTAATTATTTTAGAGAGTACATCTATTTTTCATAATCTCACATTTATTTCCACAATCTTCCGGTGAAAATAGTTAACTGAAGTAAAATAGATAAAATGTCATCTACATCAACTTACCAAAAGAAATGATGCATATTTAGTAATTTCATTAAAACCTTGATTAAAGTGCCAATCCTAGCTTCCCTTATGAAGCCATTACTATTGCTATTATTATTGTTGTTATAGATCTTCTTTATAAAATGAAGTAAATGCAAGATATTACACTGTGCAACAAAGTACAACTGCAGAGCAAACACCACATCTATCACCAACACCCTTCAGCTCCAGCCTACATCTGTATTACCACTTAAAGGAATATTCCTCCTGCCATCAGATACTACTTTACCTGATGGCTATTCTTCTTTGTACTGCTGTCAGGAGCTAAAGAAACCATATCAGATATTTTGAACTCAACCTTTCATGACTGCAGCACTGGCCTGATTTCAGCACGGTGATCACAGCCAGCAATCCTGTTATCTCACTCCATCTTCTCCCTGATAACACATACAGTAAATATGTGTTCATCATTAATCTGTGCTGCCAACCTCATCCCTACACATAGGCCTATCCTCTTTTCATACCTAAACTGCCTCTGCTGCTCTCCAGCCAGGTTAAGAGTCTCCACCTCAGCCCAGAATAGAAACTATGTTCTGCATCTCCAGTGCCGAGCACTCGAGCTATACAGCCACCAGATTACTGACCACAGAGTCCAAGTTTAACTTCATTCACATTTTTAAATACCAGCTGTGTCCGCTCCTCTAAACCCTCTGCAGCTGTATGAACCTCTTCCAATTTTATCCACAAGCACCCAAATTAAGATTCTGATAAGTAATAACATCCTTCATATCCTTGCCTTCTGTCCTACGACATTTTCATGTTGCAGCATGACAGTCTTACCTTGGTTTTCAGAAAATGTGGATATATTACCCATCCCTCTCAGGTTTTTTTTAAGTTAACAGTAGTTTCAATCCTATGCTCTAAATAACAAACACGCTTGAATATGTGATGGTAGTAGTATGTGAAGAATTTTCTAACACTCTCTAACACGGCTATATCACTGATGCTAATAATGCGGATATGGACTGAAAATCATCTGATGAAACAGCCTGAATTCATTATATTTGAGAGACAGAAAAAGAGGGCAGAGATGAGGAACATTAGTCAGTTTAGATCAGGCTTTTAACTGCACAAAACAAAATACATTATGTTCTAAATGGGACACGGGTTGGCTATGCCTTGCATCAGCCCATCCTAGATTAACTGTATTTGCAGAGGTAAAAATGATAGTGGGTGGAGCAAGTCGTTCTGGGTCACCAGGTAAGAGCTAACCTGGATGACAAACAGAAACAGGGAAACTAAACCTGCCCATGTGTTGTGTTAGAAGGGAAAGTTGATCAGCCAGGTGGGGTCAAATGGGAAAAGTAGAAAGGGGATGAGACTAAGACTATACCTACATTTCTTCTTCACCTCAATGACTGAGCCCACTGCAAAAATTGAGTGTTTTTGAAGGATCAATGAAGGATCACAAATTATAAAATTATGACTCTCATGTATCATGAGACGGTAAATCTTGAACTGAAGGGATCTCTCTGCCATAACGTGACTGAGAGCAATAAACATTTTTTGTCACTGCCAGAAACCAGAAACTGTTTGTCAAATTAGTTGGGAAAACTACCCTCCTACTCTGCATTAAAATGTTCATCGCATCCATCATTGATGACTCACGACACAACTCACTCATCTACTGATGAGTCAGTCTCGGACTTGACAAGTTGTGATGCAACTCAGAAAGAAAATGATAGTGACTTGAATTTTTGATACAGCATACTAAGACTGGAGATGTTGATCTTTTGGCTACAATGCTATATTTCCACAGTCTATAGCACTGGAAAATGATTACATCACTCAATCATAACATCCCTCTCATTGTTGTTGCTCATGAAACAGGGAAACAGACTACAGCCTAGCAGGGGAATGGACAACCCGGCTGTTGCTGTTCCTTCTGCCAGACCAAAATAGAAGCGGAATACGAGCCAAAAACAACCTTGTATTTGTGTTCAACGATTGGCCTTTTCAGAAGAGATTCATTTTAGCTGCATTTCAACAGCCCTCTCTCTCTCTACCTGATACACTGTGTCAACAGCCTACTATCTACAAAAATAGTGTGTGCCTGCATGCTGCTTGTTTTTCTTCCCTTTCTCTCAAACCGTCAAGTTACGGGCCTTTTGCTGACTGCGAGTGGCCTTTGTGCTGGGCATCAGGATAAAAGCATCTACTGAATAAATGCACAGATATCAGGAGGAACACAAAGACAACAAGGGAAGGCATTCCTGGTCAATTTGAAGAAAAACGCTGACAAACTGCAAGCTGTGCATTTATGCCAGCACTAGCTTGTGTACATTTTGTTTGTGTACATGTCGTGTGGATATCAGCATGTATGTGTGTGTGTGTGTGTGTGCTTCCGCTCCCCTGGCATTGGGGCGTTAAGGCATTAAGGGTTGTGTAAGTGTATGCGTTGGCCAGGCAAAGCCAGTGACTCAGAGCGGTAGCTGTAGATGGCTTACTTTCGGGTCAGTTAGCAGCAGCAAGTGTGTCTGAGGAGACATGTTATAAAATGTGCTCATCTACAGCAGTCTCACTATGCTACAGGAGGAGATGAGGAGAAGAACATAGCTAAGAGCTAACTAGGGCAATGCCAGGTCATTTCACAAAATAATGATATTTCAGTACCTTACTTTCCAGGTCCCCAGCCAGTAGTGTATAGCCTAATTCAACAAACTTGACAATGGAAAATGTGATTCATGCTGTTAGCAGCAGCTCACATTTTGGCTCAATAATCACATTAAATGGGGGAAGTGGCGCTCAGCTCAGATCTTGGCTTCGGACTTCGTGCTGATGCTACCCGAGCTGCAAACAGCTGGAGAACCATTTACAGCGTATCTGTGGCATACCGATGAGCCAGGAGACACCCTCTTGTTAAATTATTCCATCCCACATCAACCCCTCCTCCATCACTCTTCCTCCTCCCCCTCTTGCTCTTCTTCTTCTTCTCCTCTTGCTGCTGTTCTCCCTTTCCTCCCACTCTCTCTGCTGTGTGCTTTGCTTCTTTCCGCTTCATAAAATCCAGACGGGACCCTTGCATACGTCCCACCCCCACGCATGTCAATCAAACCCATTTGCTTCATAGCAACAAGATATTGCCGATGCCTGGGCTCCTCCTCCCTCACTCCTCTCTATCTCCTTATAGGGTAACGTGTCTGCTTGTCAAACAAACCCCTCCCTATACACCCCCATCCTTTTCCTTGTAGGGCATCACATATCACTCCCCTTCTTTACACACCAATTCTGGGAGAACCCCCACAACCTCCCCAAACCCATCAACATTCACGTGCACATGAATACACTCATGATCACTGACTGTCCCTGTCATCTCTCCACAAGTCATGTCAAAGGTCCACCCGGTTCCACTGCAGCATGTCATGAAAGGTAAACACTGCAAAACAAAAAGATGATATTATTTGTTCAAATGCACTCCTCATTAAAAGCCACCCCAAACAAACATGAGCAGGTGAGCACACAAACTCACAGAGGGACGTGTATTTACCCAACATGAAGATGCCTCTTTCAATACATTAGGTATGACCATGAAACGGGTTTGTCTTGTTTAGAGCACAAGCAGGGCTCTGTAATAATAAAGCACTCGTCTCGTCGTCAAGTGTGGTTTGAAAATGTAAATAAGCCGGCCATAGGATGTTGTCACTATCAATCGCACCATCCAAAAAGTCAGCAAGGACAACCCCTATCCATTTCAAAGGCAGCTTCTATTGAATTCTATGCATATGCTTCACAGGGAGCATTTTCGGAGCCATTAGAGATGCAGATAGCTGCTAAAGAGGCATAAACTGACAGCTTTGGTTTCCTAGCAGTTTTTTTCAAAGCATAGTGCAAAAGGTGTTTACCTCACATGGCTCTCCTGTCGACATTTTCCTCACTCTTCGAACCGTTTAACAATCCCTACAAAATGAATGACTCATGCAAGTTGCCACGGCAACACAGCTCATTGGGATCATTTACCGACCATCATTGTTAACCCTGCAAAGAATCAATAACACGATTTGTGGAGGGTGGGAGGTGGAGGAGTTTGGGTGTGGGGGTGCATGACCTGTTTATGTTATATTGAAAGTGTGACAGTGTATGTGTGTGTAATTTTGAAGCACGTAGATGTCTCTCCCTTGCCTTAGGGCACATGCTTAGGTGGGGCTTGAGAAAATATTTCTATCTTTTGCACCGCTCCAACACTCTTGCAGCCAAAAACATTAGCATACTGCAACACTATAAAAGAGCTAATAAATCAGACGGCAACTCTGACACACACACACACATGCACACACGCACACACACACACACACACACAGTAACTGCAAAGTCAGCTCTTCAGTCTGAAATTGCGTCAGAGCAAACTAGCTCTCTTCAGTTGACCCAATATTACGGCTCTCTATCTCTTTCAACTCTCTCTCGTTTGTCCATCTCTGCATAATTTCAGCTTCCTCTTCCACGGGCTTCCCTAGCATCTGCCCAAGGGTGTCCCATCAATTTTTTAAAAAAAAAAAAAAAAAAAAAAAAAAAAATCAATTTTCTATTCTCCTGTTCCCATTCTCTCACTCTTTTCCCAACCCATCCCCCTCTTCCAGGGGCTCTTAGAGGAAAACATTGAGATAACAGCTGCCAGGGCCCCAGGGAGAGCAAGAGGAGGGAGAAAAGAGGTCAAACAGTAAAGAGAGCAGGAATCCAAGGTACAGCTGAAAGAGAAGCACACGCACGAGTAAAGACAGGAAGAAACACACCACACACACAGAGCCTGACTCACACCAAATGAAATGTAATGATATGAACGAGACACTTTGCGCACCAACTTTGCAGCCCACTATGTGCTTCGGCTTCTGTGTGTTTGTGAAATGTGTGACACAGAAATTACAGTGAGGAGGTGTTGTTCGCTGAATAGACGAGATGCAGAAGGGCGAAGGGAGGAGGAGAATGAAACACAGTAAGAAGAAAAAGACAGAGACAACTGTTCTGGGGACACCTGTCCCTTTCGCTCACAGGGCTTGAGCGATGTACAGAGACAGCTGCAAAGGCAATAAAGAAGAAAGGCTTTTTTTAACGTACCTCTCCTCCCCTTATTCCTTCACTGTTTCCACTGAGAAATGTCTAGAGTTTACTGCATAACGGCACTCTGCTCCAGCTGTACAGACTAACACACTGCATCTTCTGAGCATACATAATACATGGCAAAGCACGGTTTCTGGCAGCAACAGCAGCTCTTGATGTTCAGATTGAACATGCTTCTAGCTCTGGGCAGGAGAACAGATGCCACGACAACGGCGTAGAATAACACATCACGGCTCGTGCATCTCACCACAGCAAATCATAACTGTAGAGATACAATCTCCAAGCCTGTATCTCATTGTCATCTACACCTACTACGCTGGTTTCAGTGTTTATATCCCTCATAGCAACTGGGCGCTGAGACCTAATGAGAGGCTGAAATGCCCTAACTGGACCACTCTAGTAAAGGGGATCAAGAAGAGTCCTCATCTGTTAGTAGTTAATTAACATTTCATGCTCAATGACAGTGCTGTCCGCTCTGATGCCGTGATGTACAGTGGAGCCTCAGCAAAGGGATACAGCAGACGCGTACACAGGAGGAGGATGTATTAAAAAAACAACAACATGGAGACAAACACTCACCGACAACACGGAAGGATAGTACAGTCCCATCATCGTATTCTGTGCAACAACTCAAACTGTCGTCGCTCCTCTCTCCCTGTCCTCTTCTCGCGCTGCCTTGCTTTCCTCTCCCTCTCCGACTCTGTGTCACCTCACCAGCTCAGTCGCTCTTGTCTGTCTCACAGATTCAAAATCTCCCTCTCTCTGCCCCCGCTCGCTCTGTCTGCCATGCCAATCCCCCACCTCCCCGTCTCCTCCTCCTCCGCTGGCCTCTGTTCCTGTCACTCTCCCTCACTTGCTTGCTTTCTTTCTTTTCCTCCCCCCCTCTCTCTCTTTTTATGTCTCCCACTCACTCCTTCCTTTCCTTCTACCCCAGCCTTCTGCTTTGCTGCTGTGCCCTTGCCTGCTCATCTCTTCTGTCTCTTCTTCCTATCCTCCTCTCTCGCCCAGATAGCCTAACACCTCCCCCTCCTACTTCTCTGCTTCTGTCACACCTGCAAACTTCCCCCTCCCCTCCGCTTTGCTCTCTCTCTCTCCCGCTCTCTCTATATATATGTAGGTGAGTTAACTGGGCTGCTGGCACCACTGGGATAGGAGGCTCTCCCCCTCCTTCTCCCTCCTTTCAGAGATGCACATTGTTACATAAATGTGCTGGCCTGGCAGTTTACATGTTTGTCTCATGTTTGAAAGGGCACCAAAGTAGTCACTTTTTTGTAAAAGTCACGCCAGAAAACCTCCAACGCAGCTCAAGTCTGAATGTAATCACATTAAAGTCATAATAATTCTCAAAGCTGCACTAATCAGTTTGGTAACAATGAGCACAAACAATGCTTGATCAATTCCCCTCAGCTTTACAGAGCGCTTTAGCATCTGTCAGCACATTGTTTTGGTTATACAGCACACATCTTTACCGTTTTGGCTCACACTCACTGTTCATATAGATCAAGACAAATGTTTTCAACTAAAAAGCTCCAGAACCCACCAAGTGTACACTACCTGCCAAGCACCAAACAGGCAAAGTTAACGACTAACTGGAGAACATAATGTAGTGGAACATTTAGCAGCTAAAGAGCCTGACATCTTTCTTAGACACATTTAATGAAATGTGTGTATCGACCACTGGGGACAGGAAAACGTATTCAGCAGCTTCTCTAGGAGAAAGGCAACATTTCAATTTAAACAAGCACAAAGTAAGGGACCTTAATTTTAATTTTGGCATTTCCTTTATGCTTGTGATAGTCTTTGAAACTTGTACTACCAAGGAAAACTAAGCGCACATTCATCATTTTACATGTTTTTTTCCAACTTGCCTCTGTGTAATAACTGTGCCACTACAACTTGTCTCCTGCCAGGAATAAACTTCACAGGGGGCTCTGAATACAGGGTTTTCTGATTAATCTTCCATAAAGCCCCCAAACATTACTTTCACAGATAGAAAAAGACAAGAATGTTTCATATCCCATGTACTGACAAGCACCCATCCTTCTTTTCACACATCAGGCTATTGCTGCTCTCAGGCTCTCCCTTTTAGGAGCCTTTGATCACATCATTCTCACACTGCTGTTGACAGTTTAGCACCTCTGTGTTGTGGGAGTCCCTGTTGCCCAGCATTCAGCACGTTTACATGCACATCTAAGACAAGCTATTGGCAATAACCGAGCTAAGGATTTAACTGGAGTTTCCAAGAAATCTGGGTGTACATGTGCGGCAAGAGAATCAAATTACTGAGTGAGGTACGTTTGCCTCCGAGACACTAGGTGGCACTACACACCCTTTCACATAGGCATTCTTCCGGTTCTTCTGCTACTGTGTTGTTGTCATCCCACTTCCGTGGTCTCATCACTTCCAGAAGAGGGAGTGCCGCTAGTCAATAGCCCGGCTAACCATGATTTGTATATACATGCAGGAAAAGCTCGATTTAGAAGCACATTATCTGGCACGAACAGTCCGATTATAAAAACTCGGTTAACTACAACTTAACTACAATTCGGTTCAGCTACAGTCAAACTAAGGTGTATATATGGCTTTTAAAACTTCAATATTAGCTGGACTATGGCAATAAGTCGAATTTCTCAAAGTGCATGTACACATACCAACTGTTTTCTTCCCTCTCTGCCTTTTTCTTCTTGGTCAGAGGCTGGCTTACACTTCCGAGGTACTCAAGTATCCCTTGACAGACTTCTCTACATTGCAAGCAAGAGACTGCTTAAATAAAAAAGGTAACAAGGTAACACTTTTAGGATTATTCTACAAACATTATAATTACCACGGAAACAGTTCAAAGCTGTTATCACCTTACAGTGAAATAAAAACTGGCAAGTTGACTTCCAGGCTTCCATAATAAATGCTAAATTATGCAACACATTGTCAGAGAAAAAACTCATACTGAAGCAAATAACAGCGTACAAGCGAAGGCTTAAGACAGATAAAGAGCAGATAAGCAGCCAGAGGTTGTTGGGCATCACAGAGTGAGGGATGAGTGGATTATGGGTAGAGCATGAGAGGATGAGTGGATGAACAGAGGATGATCTAAGGATTAACCACATAAACTGAACAGTCTAATAACACAATCAGCAGGCTAATACAAACATGAGTAAACAGACTGTAGCCTTGCACGCACACACACGCGCACACACACAACAATATGGGTATGTATTAGTGTTTGTTTGAGGAAAAACTAGAATAGCTTTGTGTTCAACAGTGCTAACAAATAACGAATAAATCAGATTTAAAAGCTCAAACATGATTAATAATATTGTTGATTACTGAGAATAGAAAGAAAAAGAGTGGGAGGGCAAGACTGGAAGACTGAAGGGTGTGGAGACATGTCTTCTTCAACACGACTGATAAATTATAATCTACACCCCCACCTTGTGGTTTAGAGCGCTTCACTGAGCCATATAATGCTTTATGAATAGCAAAGAAATATCAGAAAAAAAGGATGATGGAATATTATAAAACAGAAATCTGAGCATGTTTGTGATGTAATCACATCCTTACCTGACTATGAGATGGGTAGCCATGGTACCCAAGGGTCAAAGGGTCATTGTTCTGAAAGAAAACAGAGCAGGTTATTTTTGGATGCATGGTCAGAAAAAAAGCAGCTTGCTCTATTTTTTATTACTCAGAAAAGTGTAAGAAATAGAGACATGTGTCAGTGAATGACATAGCATTCATTCACTGACACGTCTTTACTCTTTCACACCTTTAGTTCAACTTTACAGTTCTGGTGTGACTGACTCCTAATCAAATTAACCCGCCCGGTGACACACTCTTGCCATCTCCTCCAGAGTTTTCCACCCAGCGGATCTTTTGTCTGCTTGTAAAGAAGTGATAACGGGGGCGAGTGAGATCATGCAAGCAGGAGTTGAAAGACAGGGTAGAAAGAATGAGCGTTCACCACAGCTCTTAAATCATAAATAGGTCAGGAGTGTCAGCAAGCACGAAGCCCTTTGGTGTGAAATGGCATCATGAGCCTTGATGCAATCTCCGACACATTCCTCTCAATGTTCTGACTGTTTAAAGCAAAGACCGATACATCAAACATCTGGTGACTAATTAGAGTTTAACGAGATGCAAAAAAAAAAAAAAATACAGATTTTGTTTGGAGCCAGATATTAAACAGAAATCATATTCCTCCTCCCAAAAATAGTTTGCTAGTAACTCATTTTTTGTACTCACAACATTGTGTTTTATGCTAATGTATTCCATTAAAAAGGGAGCTTTGAACAGCATTTACAAGACGCTTTGAAGGGGGAAAACAGATTTGTCTGTCTCTAGCTTCATATCACTAGATTAGAAAACGACTCAGTTCCCCCCTCCACCGTGATCTTCCTTTCATCTGGAACCAATGTCCCTCATCTGCTCCCTCCTCGGGGGAGGGGGGGGGGCTCCTTGCTCTGCAAGTTTTATAGCTTCAGTTCGCCTGATTAATACTGTAGCCATCTAACTTTGGACCCCATGGGGCTTTTTCGCTAAAACTATGCTTCCAAATGCAAGGGGCTTGGTCTGGGAGGAGGGGGCAGGAAGTGTCTTTGCTTTCGAAAAAAAAAAATGTTGTTTGTGCGAGTCTATCTCAGAGCCAAAAATGTACTTAGCGAACTGACTTTGGGAGGCAGAAGCTCTAAATAATGAATCAGCTGTTAGAGGCTTGAATAACATGAATAAAGTATAAACCTTTTTTACAGCAAGGCCAAACTCTAAACACAACGCACTGAAGGGAGAGAGATGAGGAGGATCAAAACAAGAAAGGGAGAAAAAAATGGTGCGATAAGCTACGTCAAAGTGAAGGGGAACACATCTGGAATTAATATTACAAGAGGCTGAGGGAAGAATCAGAGCTGGAAATGAAACGGGAAATGGACAGCGAAGGGGGAAAAAAAAAACAAGAGACGGAGGCAGCAAAGACAATGACTCAGGCATGAGCGGACTAGTCATGTGCTTAATTTCCTTAAGGAGCTGGGAGGAATGAGAGAGGGATGGCTGCATGGAGGTTGGGTGTATATCAGGATCACTCTCAACACCACAGTCACTGGCACAGCAGCAAGAATTTTCATGATAGTTAATCATGCTGCGAACTTTTTGCTGGTGATGACAAATGAAGCACAGCTCATGGTGGTGGTATGGGGGGGCTAAAAGAGACTGTAGGGAAATACTTAGTGAGCAATCAGGAGAAAGTAACAAAACAACAAAGTCAATAGATGGTGAACAGGAGGAGGAAAGACGAGCGCAGGGACGGCTGGTGGTAGTGGTGATAGGGAACATGGCCGACCCTGTGACTTAAAAAAAACAGTTACCTCCAACTTTCTCTTTCTCACTACCTTTTCACAAGGTGACAGTATTGCCAGTTATACATGAACCCTGTTACTCCTTTCAAAAACCTACAGGTGGTGGTAGGTGTGTGTGTGATTGTTTTGCAAGTGTGTGATATCTAATTTAGTCACAAGACTCGTGTCTATTCCTATCTTGCCTGTGGGACTGCTGCTCTTCTGAAGGCGAGTGGAGGAGGAACTACATTTCACTGCTCTGAGAGTCATCCTAGCTAACTGCAAAGCAGGGCACTCAGGAGAATGTGAATCTGTTTCATCCACAGAGCACTTAAGTGCTAAACCTCCAAACAGTTGAATATTATTCCTCCTGAATGTACTTCACATTCCTCTGACTTTCCACGGTAAACCTACACATGCTTTTTCAGAGGGATGTTGGCCGCAGGCAAAGTGGGTTTTGGAAGCTGGTTGGACAGTTCTGGCATAATAATGATCATTTCGGCCAGAGAGTAGAGCCAACATCAGACTGGTCCACTGTACTGATCTGCATAAGATACAACTGTTATTTTTATCCCTCAAATTATTTCAGATCTCATTGGAGAAGATTATTATTTGCATGTAATCTTTTAGACTTTTGGGACCAGGCTGATGCCCATTTTTTGGGCATACACACACACATATATATATATATAAAATATACTGCTGTTCATTTTTAACATATTTTATTACATTTGCTAAGCAGACTGCACTGAAAACACCTGGTCAAACTACATAATAATTAATATATTTTTATTTTTTTGAATAATGTGTAAAGCTGCAACTAATAGTTGTTATCAATTTACATTGTAGGTGCAGTATTTTTTTGATTAATCAATTCATTGTTCCGCTGTAAATTGTGAAAAATGTCGAAAACAATTTCCAAGAGCTCAAGGTGATGATTTCAGTTTATCAAATGACCTTAACAGAACACAAACATAAATATTTGTCAATTGCCAGCAGCCAGTATTATCCACCCCAAACCATATATTGTTATATGTCAAACTATAAGATAAAAACTCATCAGATCATCTGTTCTCAATAAACACAAACAAATATACAAACAGTATCAAAATCAACAGTATAACAGTAACAAATCACTTCACTGTAATTGCCATGTGAGGATAACTACACAGAAAAGGATAACAAATCTGGCCCAGAGCAGAGCATCAAATCATGCAGAACATAATTCAGTCAACAGACCTCTGTGGCAATTCATCACAGAGAAAAAAAAAAAAAACACAGGCCCAAAAACTAAATACTCTCAACTGGCAGCAATGGTTCACTTTTTTCACTGATATTTTCTTTCTGATTCAGTGTGGAGATGAAAATACAGAGGGGTGATCCACCTACATTAATATCCAAATCAAGTAATTTGTCCTCGGTGCTGGCACCCCGGGCAAGACCTTATTAGGTTAGTGAGAGCCCTGGTTCCTACGCAGACTGACAACAAAACATGAGCTGCTCAGCAGGACGGCAGATGAATATCGAAGAGGACAACCTCTCAACAATTCCCAGAATCTGTCTCAGGCTGGAGAGGCAGGGTGTTGCATGAATCCTTCCCTGGTTCAGCACTGAAATGCAAAATTAATTGAAAACACGTTTTGTTTTGTTTTTTTACTGGGGGCACTCTAGTCTGTCCAGCAGATAACTAAATATTCATTTAGAATCAATACTATTGGATGAGCAGCAGGAGGTCAGCTGCTAATTTCTGTGAGCAGCCGTGAACATTTGAACTCATGCTGCTGAATGCACTCAGCGAGACCTATTTGCCCATGTTAGCTGAGCATTCAGTCATGTACTGCAAGCTGCACCACTGATTTATATGTGCACTGCTGCTCTGCTAAAACTTCAGATTTGATTCGACATTTCCACCCCCGCATTGTGGTGACATCATGCCCTAATGAGAAAAACAGCAGTGTCAATGGCCGAATGGGAAAGCTCCCATTATTGGACTGCAGTGGTATAAATGGATTTGCTCTTTACCACAACCACGCCCCACTGTGTTGGCTTCAATTACAGGTCAGAGTTCAACTCCTGCCGTGACGCCAACAATAAATGGTTTTTAAAAAGAAATAAAAGATGGAGTCGGGGAGACACGCTGCTTTATGAGAGCCAGGGTACCATTTGCTGTAATATTTTCCATCATTTAAGCTCCTCTGAAGACTTTAAAGAGGTGATTGTGTACATTTTCATAGCTGTTAAAAACCAAGTGTTCCAGTTTTAAAAGTGGGAAAATTTAAAGTCAACCCAATTGCTTCTTAAATAGCAACGGTTCACACTGGTACGCTTTAAGGCTGTGTGAAAAAAAGAAAAAAAGAACATATATACAGATTTTTATCCCCAAATTTGAGACAGCACACTGGAATTCTCTAAGAAGTCAGTAATTAATCAAGAATAACAAACAACTACGAAAACATTTTTCTGTTCAGGGACGTAATTTGCTATTTTTGGTAAAATAGTAAATTCAAAAAGTACATTAAAAGGTATAATTTTGACATCATCGGTACAATATCCGTAATAGAAATACTGATCGCAGTCATCATCATATGCTAATTCATGACACTTCAGAGGCTGGAAACAGCAAAATCTCTTTATGTCTTCTTTAATAAATTTTGTTTATTATGAAACTAATCTTCATCTGCAACATATCAACACATATATGTACGCCTGTGCATGTGTGTCGTATAAACCCTCTGCCTTAGATAAGGATCTCAGGATCTGTGTGGTTATAATGCCCCCTCCAGTATGAGATGTGATCCCATTAGCAGGAAACAAAGCCTCTTTACTGCCAGCGATAGGGCAAATCTGTCCCTGCACCAAATGTGTGTATGCGTGTGTGTGTGTGTGTGTGGAGGAAAGGGGGGCATTTCCGGACCATCAAGCCAGCTCACGTTCAATACATTTTAGGCACTGAAGCTATTGATCTGTGTCTCTCTACCCCACACAAACACACACTTCCACTCACATTTGTTTTTAAGTGCATTACATTCCTAAGCCTGTCTGTCAGCACTCACGGACGGCGTGGTGATGTAAAGATAACCATTTAGTTTTCCAAACAGTTCACTTTACCTCCATTACTGGCACTTTCAGTAGCAGAGAAATAGCTTTCCATTTTCTACTGGAGTGCTTCACCTTGCATAATATACCATAATAATATCCAGAACATCACCCTGCCCTCCTGTGTCACTATATTGAGAAATATTTAACCATTTTTGGGTCATTGAGGGGAATATATTGGAGAAAAATAATTCACATTTACTGGTTCAAGAACAGGATGTGAGGTCAAACACTGCAGTAATTGATAAAAGCAGGGGTTTGAAAAGAATCAAGGTAATAAGATTGATTAGGTTTGGGTTGATTGCCCCCTCATGATACTGGAAGCCTTTGTTTACCTCAAATACCCCCTCTGGTTCACTCCCCATCCCCAAAGATCACACGAACAAACACTGACATCAGTTTCCATTGTAAACCAAATGTTGTCCACACCATTATGCCACATGGCAGGAGTGTTTTTGCATAATAAAAGGTCAAGTTTGTTTACACTCCCCACCCTCAGCTGAGAACCTATCTATGCTTTAATAATATTCATACCAGAGGATATTGCATGAGGAGTTTTAAGGCAACCAAATTGTTACAAGATAACAACCCAGTGGATTGGATTTTTGCAATTTCTACTGAAACCTTTGGCAAATGACTAGAGCAGCTGCATTGTAGCCAAACAACAAAGTGAGCAGCATGCTTACTATTGCAGCCCCCTCTGAAAATGAATTAACAGTATACAGAGTCATTTACAGCTGTGAAATGTGGTGCTATGTCCTGCCGTGTTGGTAATGGACTGAGCAACTCTATGGTGGGCCATTTTATGGTGGGCCTTTCTGCTGCAGCTATGACTTCATGTGAAGAGGTAACAAATGCAACTACAACAGAATACATGCATGCACATAAATGATGCCACCATGCAACAAAACACCAACACATCTGAGCATTACGCTTGTGTTTATGCCCGTAAAGTCGTGCCTGTACGCGTTACTGGATTAAGTCGCTCCTCACCTGGCCAACTTCGCCGATCCCTCCTGAGCCGTCGATCCGGGGACGCTTGCACTCCGCCCCGGTAGAGTCCACCAGAGCAGTCGCTGTCTGTGCGTCAGGCTCCGGGTCTCCGCGCTTCATGCCCCGGACAACCGCAGGAGCGCCGCCCGCGTTTGGATGCACTCCGGCCATGGTGTCCAGCTCTCTATCCCGGTCAATGAGACCCCGGGACACAGGCAGCATGATGGATGCAACGTCGGTCGACATTAACATCTAAAAATCTGTTTTTTGTCCCGTCTTGAGCTAAACTGGGGGGTGTTAGACTGCCAAAGTCCTGCGCACCTTTGTGCAAGTTAAACCAGCCTGATTCCCTTCTGCAGTTAAAAAGAAGTCTTTACTGTATTTCCCACTAGGCCTTTGTATCAACCCCTGAAGAGTTGATGTTTCTGGAAATGTTTGTCTCCCTGGTTAAAGAAACGCAATCAAACCACCGCGTTTATTTATATATATATTTTTTACTACAAAACACAGTGATTCAATGTGTAGATCCCCTAAAACACAAGCGGCTTTGTTGGTTTAATTTGTAGCTATGTAGCCCCTATTTGCTGACCGTGTATTTATTTAGCCTACTGCAGGGCTGCCTAAGAGGCCTACGTTATTTCAGATCATAATAAACCAATTAAATAAACACGGATCAAAACAATGGCTCTCGAGCATAACCTACCGCCCAATTTCCATCTGCCCTCGTTTTGCTTTCTCTGCGAGGAGCCGTCTGCTGTTTTTATGAGCGCAACATCAACATCCTACCGCAGCCTCAAGACGAAAACCCCCTCAACATGTCTTCCCTGTCGCCTTTTTCCTCCCTGCCTATTAGCCACAGACTTGTACCACAGAGCAGAGGTTCACTGAAAGTCAATCCGCGTCAGGAGCTCTCTGTTCCCCCCATGTTAGTCCGCGAGTCTGCGCTAAAAGAAAGGTCGGCTCGTCACTCCCCCTACCAAAAACAGAGGGGCTGCGGTGTTTCTTTCCCCTCGCTCTCTCTCTCTCTCTCTCCTTTTTTTCTCGCCTATAATTTTCTTTTCTCTCTCCGTTTTCCCGGTGTGATCTTCTAGCGTGTGTGATACAGAAAGGAAATTGTCCTCCTCCCTCCTCCTCCTACTCTCTTGGTGTAGTCATTCCCCTCCTCCTTTCTTCCGCTCTGCCTTTGAACGCTGAGCCAGGCAGCCATGCAGCCTGCAGAATACACGCAGTGTGCCGCAGTGCTTCCATACATTTCAACCGAGGGGAGGTGTGTGTGTGTGTGTGTGTAGGCCAGTTTTTAGGCCTACAGTGCAATCCTTTAAATTACTTAGTCTTAGTCTTTACACCTGCCGGTGCACAGTTTTATTCATGTTAAATAAAGCTGTCTATGTCACTGAATGTTTTCCAATGATGTTTAGTGGTGGACTCATATAACAGATTGGGTTTATCAAGTCCAGCTCCAGAAGATTTTGTTCCTAACTCATTACACAACCAGCACACAGGCCAAGGTCTCCACACTAGCCCAGCTGTGAGTCATACAGCATTGAGTACCTTATGTTCCTCTGGCATTTTCACTGCTTGGATGACACCCAGTGGTCAAAGGCTACCATACGAGGCAACTACCTCTAAGTGTATTTGCTGCAGCAAATTATAATACAAGCAAAAGTGGATTTGACAACTATCCTTTTGACTGGTAGGGCTTGAAATGGTTTAGTTCCTTTCAAACCCTCTGCACCATCAATCCCATGGTGTACATGAAACCAGCCAAGTCTGTTCCTAGATTACAGAAGAAAATCATATCGTCAACTAGTTACCTTAAAGTAGTTCAACATTTTTTTTAATATAAAAACATTCATTACTCTTATGCAGCCTGTATCAGATAAATATTGATTTAAAGCTTTTAAACTGCTAATCTGATTTTGTGTAAAAGCAAGAAAAAATACAACAAAATTTACTCACTTATCAACATGACACATTTGTTTCACTTGTATAAAAGACAAAGACTAAAATGACAAGTGCTATGACCGACATAATATGTGGGACTATTACTTGGCTTGGATTTTGAACAGATTAAACAAATGAGCGTTAATCAACAAGCTTCAGAAGTTCTGATTTCTGAAAAGGTCACTCAACATGTTGAACAGTTTTGACGAAGCACAATCTGACCCTTATATTTACCTGGCAGATATGAAAAAGAAATCAATGCAGAATACAGAACAAGTCTTTTAATTGTCATGGGCGTATTAACATTTTTACCTGTAATGTGTACATGGGAGTTTCTCATAGCTGTATAATACCGCCCAGAGCACAAAAAAGCCCCAGCTTCACTACACTGTGGCAAGTGGTAATTTAATTGTTGTGTTATTTTAATTTTTTTTTTTTTTTTGGGTGGGGGGAGAAGGATTAAATTGCAGTACCAACTGATATGAACAGAAACTGTATCTCCACTAAGGATTCCTGTCCAGTTTGTTTGTCAGCAGGAGTATAGCAAAGCAACTGGCCCAATTTTCATGAAAGGAGTAGCATGGCCTAAGGAAGAACTCATTACATTTTGGAGAGGATCCGAATCACAGAGGTGGATACACACATTATTGTTCACTTTCATTAAAATTACAAAATAAGGTGCACGGCATTGGCAAAGGTCTGTGCTCTCTCCAAGAGTCCTTTTAGTTTAAAATTCAATCAAATAAGCACACAGTAAACCTTGGGCTATACAATATTCCAGCAAAGCAATACTGGGAAATCCCCATGCTGATGTGTTGCTCTTTTTTGTAGCGCACTAGCTGTATGTATAACCTCCAATTATCTGGCTGTAAACCCAATGTAGGCTATGTTCCACATAAAGGACACCAAGTCAGCCCTAGTCTCAATCATGCTCAGTCCACCAGTGTTCATGTAAACAATAGTGCCTCCCACTTTCTGTGTGAGTGCCACTTCCTGCTGTAAAACCCAGAGATGCAAGCTTAGGGATAAACACAGACGCACTCTGTGTCCTTTAAGAGCTTTTATTGGTAGATGAACAAGTGACACCTGAGGCCTGGAAAGGAGGAGAAAGAGAGAGAGAGAGATATGTTCAGTGTAGAAGAGTTATGGTGTATTTTTACATGAGATAAACACCTTAGTGCTGCTTACCAGATCATCCCATCAACTTCAATCGTCGTCCATGTCGTAACTGCAAAACAGGAAATGGATCAGTCTTGATAAATAATTCAAAGCTTGGCTCATTACTAAATCATTGCCCTGCTGTCATATGGTGCTGCAGCAGCTACTCTAGCAGGCAGTTGTGTTGTAACGAGGCTCATTCATACGTATGTGTTTTTCATGCAATCCTTCAGAATTCATAAGGGTGTGGTGGGTGATTTGGGGACAGAGTGCTCATTTTTCTCACCATCACTGGCCAAAGCATCCCTCAATACAAGGCCCATCATGTGGCGAGCAGATTTCAGTTGAACACATGAAGTAGATCTGAGAAGGGAAGCAAAAGTAGAGCAGACTTTGATGTAGTGTCCAGTCTCAAAAGTGTGCAGCGTACGATGACAAACAGCTGCTGCCATTTGAGACTTGGCCAGAATTTGCAGTTTACAAAATGGCCTCTCCACGTGTCCTCGTAATGAAGGCTGTCTTAAGAGATTTAGAGATACTGCTGTCAGTGGTTTCCATTTCCACTGACTATATGTCCATGCTAAATAAAATTTAGACTGTTAAAATGTGCACTATAGACAGTCATATACTTTTACATCACATATCCTCGACAAGTGATTTAAAGATAAAAGTCCAATGCCAACAGCCACTCTCAGAATAGACTTTGTTGATTTCCAGGGCGTAAATTGGACTTACTACAAACAACTACACATTTGAAAAAAATCTTTTGTGCTGCCTGCTGCATGCTTAAAGTTACAGTGAGACATTTTGGGTCACACACTTATTTATTTTCTTACCAAAGGGTGAATGAGATGATATCCTGATATTTGTCCATTAATAAAAGAGGCTTGGGTCAACAGCTAATTAGCTATGCTCTGCAAAAAGACTGGCAACCCTACCAGCACTTCATAACCTCCTGCAAATTTTGTATGGATTAAATATACCATGTTGACTGATGAGCTTTAGGGTTGCTGCTGGCAGGTTTTTCTAAATTTGGACTGGACCTGCAACAGTTAAATGATTAACTGAGTAATTTTCAAGAAAAAAAAACATATTCTCTGATTTGGCTTCTTAAATATGAATATGTTCTGGTTTCTTTGTTCCTCTATGACAGCATACTGAATATCTCTGAGTCATGGACAAAACAAGACAGGATGTCATTTTGTCAGAAATCAGTCTGGGCTCTAGGTGGGATTGAGTACTACTTAAAGATGTTTTACAGATATCATGAAAAGAATACAAATACAGTTAGATGCCTATATCATCATTACTCATAGAACTCCAGGTCTTCATTTATCCTTACCTCCTCGTCCAGTTCCTTCAACTCACCATCAGGAAGGAACTGGAAGGTACTGATGGTGAAGCGGCGGGTCTGAGAGGGCAGCTGAGGATCAGACAGCACAGCTTGCTGCAGGGCTGGGTCCAAAGGGTTTGGACATCTAGTAAAGTAAATTGTTAAGCCAATTAGATAACAAGACAATAGGGATCAAACAAAGACTTCCCTTCCAACATTTTCGTTGCTCCTTTCAATGGAGAAAACATGTTCAAAATGTCATATTTATGTGCAGTGAATAAATGTCAGTGTTCTCTCCATGGGGGTTTTACAATGTACACTACCCATTGTAAAGCAGCAGCCACACAGCCTTTCCAGAGCGGGGGTAGGCCACACAGAAGTGCACCAACAATACCAAACTGGGATCAGGGGAATTGAGTAGCCGCACTTCCAGGTAGAGGGCTTTCCCTAGCAGCATCTGCAAGGGCTGGTGATATTGAGGGTAGTAGCTGCTGTACTGGGCATCTGGGATGAGAGGAAAAATATTGGAAAAGAAGGAAGTTAATGAACCACATTTCACCCGGTCAACACTTGTTTTTCCCCAGCTGATCAGTGTGGAGCATTGCTCAAACACTATATATATATATACATATATATATATATATATATATATATATATATATATATATATATGGAGTGATGATGGAGTGATGAAAAACAGTTGTTGACCATCTACCTTTAGCAATCCTGAGCTGGACTCCAAACATCCCCTGCGTCTGAACTTCAGGTCCAAGGCTGGGAGTTTTCACCAAGTAGCTCACACTCAGAGCAGCACCTGGCAGAAACCTGCACTCTACAAACATCCTGAAAATGAGATTATGGTAAATATATACAGTATGCTTTCATGTATTTTTTTTTGGAGAATTGGAGAACCCCTTAAACTTATCTTAAAGAATAGTCAGTGTTACATGCATCAGGATAAAATTTTCCATAATCCCTGGATATGTAAATAATCAAAATAAATTTTTACTCTGATAAAAAAGGCAACATGCTCTGACCTGACAGGAGAATCCCTTGTAATGGTGCCATAGTTGAGGCTGATTGCCTTAACCTTGTTGATGATCTCCACCATGTAGATCACTGTTTTCCCTGCAGTCTGACAGGCAGAAACAGAAATTTATCTTAGTATGTATGTGGACAGGAAATAAATGGTCCAGGACCTGTGGTTGACTGAGACAGGTCAGTTAAGGCAGTTTAGCAACATAACAAGAAATAGTGACAGGATAAATTCATTGTGTATTTTGGTCTAATAAAAAAATCTATAGTGAATATCAAAAGACAAGGCCTTTAAATTAACTCTTTGAGTGCCAAGGACGTATATTTACATCCTTTAAAAGAGAATGCTTGAGTGCTAAAAATGTATATACACGTTGTACCTGTTTTCGGCAGAGGGTGGCCGATTGCGGTCTCCCACAGCCTGTGAGTAATTTTGGGGCTTCTGGGAGATGTAGTCGGGACATAAAGAGACGATATACGCCACAGACATCAAAGCAGGAAGTGGAGACGACCGCAATTAGAGAGCAAAGCAAATTCTAGACAAAAAGTGGTGATTTTGGTGAAAGTGGCCTCTACTCTACCTCCAGATAAAACAAGACTGGAAGAAGATAAAAACAAACACTTATTTCATGATGAAATAGAGAGTCTCTTCTTTCATTTGAGCTACTCTGTGTTTTCATGACAGATGACTCAAAATGACCAAAAACACTGGCACAAGGAACTTTTCTTTTTAAAAGGGCTGGCACTCAATGAGTTAATACTCTATTAACTGAAAGTAACAGTCCAGACATGCAGTTTAAACTCACTGTGTTGCTCAACTTCTCAATATTTTGACAAACATTTTCATTCAGTAAAACTGACCACTCTGCGCGTCCCACAGCCATCCATCGGGATCTTGAACAAGGCATAGTCAGAAGTCACTCTCTGCGGTGTGCAGGTGGAGTCACCTGCAGCGACAAGCAGTGCAGGGGAAAGAGGGGGCTCCGTGAGGGACGCCGGCACCGAGAAGACAAAGTGCCGGTCAATAGTGCACTCTGGAGGAGGACACAAACAGTTATGTAAAGGTCAGATGAACAAAAAGGTCAAAAATCTCAGGAGGCAATTGATAATGAGACCCAAGGTATCTTATACCCTTTTCTCGTTCTTTGTCACTGCCAGCTTGAATCATGCTATGCTGGCCCTGAATATGCCTCCTCTCACATCCAGCAGCTGGAGTGCATATATTACAACACCCAAAACAGCTCAACTGTATTCAGCTAAGTGGCATGAAGATGCCAGTGGGGACACAAACTGTAGCTCACCATCCATGGGGTAGTAGCAAGCAGGGGGGTCCTTGCTGAAGCAGCAGCCCATGGAGAGGCACTGTGGTTGGGACACAGAGCCGTGTCCACAGGGGAGACGCTGTTCACTGGGAAGGTTGCACTCTGACGGACAGCATGACAAATGTCAGCGGCATCAGTTAAAATAACTCTGAATGGTTGTGATAGAACACCCTTTGGCTAACTGAATAGCCTTTCGGAGGTGTAAACATAAAATCCATTTACCTTGTCCAGACACTGGGATAACAACTGGACAGAAAAACTGACCCTCCTGCCTCCCATTTACTGTCATGTAGATGACAGTGATGATGTACATTTTACCCTTTCAGAGAAAATGTTTATACAGGGGTTAATATCTACAGCAAATGGTCAATTATATAAAAGGTCATGTGCTCAGTGTGAAATCTGAGTCAATACTTGCCTGCACACTCATGTGGCAGCGCGAGTGTAACTGGAGCCTTAGAGATATTTTGCCATCTTTGCCTTTTCTTGCTGAATACCCACAGTGCTTTGGGACATCCTGGAGGTTCATCTGATTCCCTTTGATATCTAAACAAGTACATGTGGAAACATACAATGAGTTATTTTTTGTGTAGACTTTAAATGGTACAATTATAGCTCTCATCATGACAAGGCACTGAGTTTAAGTGCAGCCCATTCAAAAAAAACAAAAAAAAAAACAAGCCCACCTTTTCCCCACCCCCACACAACTGTACACCACAGCAGCCACCCGAACTCATGCAGAGCTGATGGCAACCACATGCATCTGGACTACACACACACACGTACCACACACCTTTAACAACAATCCCAGAGAATGGTCCAGGAGGGAGCTCCACAGTCATTTGTCGGGAGGAGCAGGAGACTTTAGGCTTTGGGACAACAGCAGGGCTGGTCTTTCCCTCTGTGGTGCTAGGTTGGGTAGGGAACACTGGTGGGGTAACTGGTGCAGGAGTTCCAGGAGTAGTTTGATATGGGCATTGCAGATCCAGAGTCCTATACTGTGCCATCGAAAGGTCCCAAAATCTCAGAGGTAAGGAAATGGCTGTGGGAGTCTACAGAGAAAGGGAGATCAATAAAGTCAGCATGAACCACCACGCATGGTTTCCAGCTTCTGTATTTAAAAAAAAGAGTATGCAAGATGTGCCGAATTTTGACCAGTTGGGTAACACAGAACATAAAAAACTCCACCCAGTACAGACGCATAGAGCAAATACTGCATACAGCCCATGTGGGATTAATCATAAATGAGCTGCTGACTGAGAGAAAAATGCTAGTCTGTTCCATACACAAGCAAGATTAGTGTCATAAATCGCTGTAGTGGAAACTGGTACAAACCACCATCTCCAGCAATCCAGGATCATTTTCTTCTTTGTGGTGTCGTTGCACTGAAATTCATGTTGGTATTTGAAGTATTTTGGCTCTCTCTACCGATTCACATACATACACATTGCATGCAGAAATCAATTTTCTTTTTTTGTCTGTCATCATGATTGTACCGATCAGTTGGTGCAATTAAGAGTATTTGTGTACAATATTTTTATATGGACTAAACTCCATAAACTTCATTGAGGGGCTGACATATCATTAATAAAGTGAGTATTGTAGGGTTTGTCTTTTTTTCCTTCCAAGAATCATACACATTTATCACTAAGGCTGTGGCCAAGAACTTCTTTCAAAGTTATGTTACTGGATATCCTGATTTAAAAGGCTCACACAATGCCATTTCTGTGTGGATTGAAAATTTAAAAGATGCATTTCTTGTTAATGGGTCTCTAATAATTTCATAACTAAACTACATTAAACAAACACAATCTTTGAATTTCTTTTAAAACAGATTAAAGTAAATCAACTATACAAAGACTACACATTAGTAAGCAGTGACGAGCTCACCCGTGGCTGGCTGTGGCAGGCGGGCAGAGGAGAGTGAAGGATTACTCCTGACCCCTCAGCCATCTGCAGCATGTAGCCACACAGTGATGACACACTGGAGAGAAAGAGCCATGTCTTCGTGTGATCTGATGTTAGAAACAAGGATTGTTAGAACTTTGAAATCTGTAACACAACGACTGCACAACCCAAGTACGGAGCGTGGAAGCTGAAGAGAGGCCAGTTCCTCTTGGGGACGGATGAGGTGCCCTTGAGCAAGACAACAAACCACCCATTGCTCAGGGCGAACATCTCTAACATCTCTCCATTCAACGCATTTGTATAGGTCTGGGTTGAAGGGTGAAAACACTGAATTTCCCTTCCTATACAAAGATAATACAATTATAAAAACATACAAAAAATACAGTGTGTGTATGCACACTTCATTTGTTCTCATTTTACGCTTCCTGTGTCGATCTACGCGAGTGTGTGCTCAAACGCAACACCACCCAAAGCTCAATGCGAATTTCAGTATGCCAAATATGCTAATAAGCACAAAACAGAGAACAGTGCTGATGGTATTGTCACGAGTTTTGGAATTATTTAATCCCAAACAAAAGCACTGTAAACTGTTCTAATGATGATGATGATGGTACCAGAGAAGTCAGAGGATCACAGAAGTCATCGAGATAAGCTGTCTGGAAACCATGTCTGCATCTAATTTTTTGCCAATCCATCTGAGGGCCATGGTAGTCTATTCGTAATAGAAGAGATATTTCAGGAGCCTTGTATAGATGGATATTTGGCTCTCTTTAAAAATGTGACAAGTGCTAAGAGCCTTTTACTAACACAAAGAACTGGTATATGCACACAAACACTGACCTCTGACCTGGATGGAGTCTGGGTGAGCAAAAGGCAGGAAGACAATCATCCTCCCCATTAGACACTGGAGATGGGGAGGCCGTGGAGTGGGTCCAGCTGTGGGAGATGTTAGAGAACTTGTGGTGGTGGTAGGAGTCGGAGTGGTGGTGATGGTTGTGGTGATCAGTGGTTGAGGCTCTGGATAAGGTGGCACAGGGGGGTAAAGTGGACCATAGTGTGGTGGGTAGAGAGGATGGTAATAGGGATAATAGAGATAAGGGTAGTAGCTACACATGGTGTGAGTGTAAGGGGGACAGGTGGCTAGTGGAGCCTGAGGAATAGCTTTAGCTTTTACTTTAGCAGGAGGCAGAGCTGTGGGCGTTGGGATATGAATTGGTCTTTGGTCATAAAACTTGCCAGAGGTGGGCAAGTCAGGTTCTTTGGGAACCATCACCCTGGTGGTAGTTGTGGTGGCAGGAGGAGGAAGAGGGGAAGGTGGAGCGACAGTAGGATATGAAATGGGAGCAGGCAGCACATCAAGACCAGGGTGGGAAAAGTGTCCATTATAATAGTAAGAGCTATAAAAAGCAGGTGGATAAAATGGACCATTTGGGTACTGTAAAGCCACAGGTTGTTTTGGTGGAGAGGGATGAGGTGATGATGGGCTGGGAACAAAAGGAACAGGTGATTGGGTCACGGGTGCTACAGTAGGTGCAGGATAGTATGGTATCTGAAGATAATAAGGAGGGTAATCAGGACTTGAAGGAACAGTAATTGCAGCGGTAGTTTTTTTAACTTCAGAGGTCGGAGCTGGTGTTACTGCAGGGTAGTAGAACGGCACATAATAATATCCACCAGATGCATATTCAGAGGGGTCAACAGGCAATTTGAAAAACTGATGGGGATAACTATCCTGCACTGGGCTAAGATTCAGAGATGTGGCTTGTTCCACAGCAGCACGCTGGTAAAGAGAGGAAGGGAAACTTGGGTGCTGTCCAGAAGAGTAGGGTAGCTTGCCTGACCCCGTGGGGTAGAGGGACAACTGCTGCTGCTGCTGCAGCTGTTGCTGCTGCTGCCTCTGTTGCTGCTGCTGGTGGTGCTGGTGTAGCTGCAGCAGCTGCTGCTGCTGTTGGAGTCCAGGTGGACTATCAAGAGTGGGTTTAGAGGGACGGGTTGACTGTGGGCCAGGAGGGTAGACTTGGGGAAGCTGGGGGTACTGAATTTCTTGATAGGGGTAGTGGAGGATTTCAGGGAGTTGGGCAATCTGCTCCTGGGTTGGAGGTTGAGGAGGGGGAGAAGGAGGGGTGGGAGCAGGGATGACAGGATCTGGAATGTATGGAAACTGAGGGTCAACAGGAGGTGGAGGAGGAGAGGGGGCATAGGGAAACTGAGGATTGACTGGACAAGAGAGGATGTATTCCTGATCATCTAATGCAAGGTAGAGATGAAGACGATCCTGGAAAAAAAATAAAATAAAAAAAAATCACATAAAAACATCATTAGTACAAGCCAGCAGCCCACCACAAAAATCATAATCCATCAGAATTCAATTCAAATAACTTACTCCAGTAGTGATACAAGGAGTAGTGTAGGAGATGAAGAAGGAAAGCTCCCCAGGATGGGAGGGGACACGATATGCGCACTCTTCAGAAACAAACGGACGCCAGCCTCCGTTCACTATAAAGGAGATTACGTTTTTGACAATGGATCAGTGTAGATGTAACTACAGCATTTTCATACAAACCTGTGGATTTTAATCACCTTACAGGCTCATATTTAACCACTTTCAGGATAGCAAAAATGAATAATTAAACAAAAGGATTGGCATATCCAAACCATATTCCTGGCAGTGTGGAGAGGGCTTTGAGATGCTCATGACGTGCTCATGATGGTATATTACTCTTTAGTTTAGCAGTCTGTAATGGGGTTGTCTTAAACCCCAGAAAGTTAACTGAAAAGTAAATGGCAACTTGAACATCTGTGTGTATTCTGAAATTCCTCAGGAAACTAACAACAAATTAAAAACATGACAATTAATATTTAGCTAGCGAATCTGTGTTTTGTCTGTTTTTCCTCTACATAGTATCATGTTATATGCTGCATTTCTTCCAAAAAGTCTATGAGGAAATTTTGGATCTGAAAATTAAAGTATTTCAGGTTTATTTATTTATTTTCTTGGCCTAAAAGTTGTAATATGCAATGATTCTAAAACTGCCTAAAACTTTAAATTGTTGTAATTTTTTTTTTTTTTTTTTACTAAATTTCCCTCGGGATTAATAAAACATCTATCTAACTATCTTTCTATCTATTGATAACATCCATAACAAATTATCTATTCGTCAAATAACTCAGAATTGATTCCTCAATAAAACCAACGTACCGATGACTCCCAGTATCTGTATATCCTGCTCCTGTCCTTTTATCTGCACTACCATGCCGTAGGAGGAGCACAAGACAAAGGGGACAGAGCGGGCCAGATGGGGGACGGGAGTGGACATCTGCATCGGACAGGAGAGCTTCAGTGGCGTCCCCCACCACAACACAGGCAGCACATAACTGCCGTTCTGACAGAGAGACAAACAAGGAGGTGATGACAACAGGACAAGGTAATAACTCTGCTGGTGGAGATATGCAAGTGTTGCTGCTGGTACCTCCTGTGTAATGTAACATGCGTCATAAGGCATCATTATCTCAAGGTCACTCAATGACGTCCTCACTGAGTAACCACAGTAAGAAGGTAACTGGAACAGGGAGATGGGAGAGGCTCCTTCTGTAAAGAGTAAATGTTGAAAGGCTGATTTTAGTGCTGGAATGATCTGATTAATCAATGAGTTCACACAGATAATTACAAGTTAACAGTTTAAACATTTAATCAAGACCATATACCAAATATTAGCTGGTAGCGGCTTCTTTTGATTTTCCTTCTTTTAGATCACTCTGAGACATTGTGATGTTCATTTCTGTTTATTTTCATAATTTTTATATCATAAACAAATAATGGATTGATTGAAAAAAAACAAGAAAAAACATGAAAAAAGAAAATAAAGGTTATTTTTAGAATTATCAATAGTGCAGCACTGAACGTTTAGCAAGCAAAACCTTTTGATGCAGCTGTGAACATTATCTCAAATATATAACAAAATAGGGGACCAAACAGGCCCCATGCATGTTAGATATTTTTAATCATGCATAACATTATGCTCCCTATGCGAACTGACGGCCTTTAGTTTCTGCACTGGAATTGTGGAGCCTTGCGTCTATTCATTGCAAATATATAGGCCTGTTCTGCAAAAAAGATGTCCTTCCCTCCACTTGCAAGTTGGAAAAAGGCTTAGGTGGAGCATGCAAATGGAGAGAAGGACATCTTGTTGCTGTCTCATTCATCTTACCTCTGTCCACTAACAGGTGTGTGAATTCTTCTCCAGAGGCAGTGAAGGTCATGACACTATCTTCACACTGCAGCCTCGTCGCCAGCCACTCAGAGAAATGTGGACTGGAGTCAAATGATGGGCCCGTAACCTTACCCTGATCTCCATGAAAACCTGAATATAAAACAGAACATCAACAAAGACGGGGATAGAGCCAGGTTTATCCTAGAGCTGCAAAAATCAATAGATTCATTGTCACTAATAATTTAATCAGCAACTATTGTGATACTTGATGAACAGGTTGAGGATTTTTTTTAAGAAAAACGTCCTAATTCCAGTTTCTTTAATGTGAATATTTACTGGATTACTTACTCCTCTATGATCATAAATAAAAGCATTTGAGAATGTCATCTTGTGTGTTTCACAGGCAGCTACATCTACTATGAGAATAGTCCTTTATTCGACCCACAGATGGGGAAATCTGCAGTATTACAGCAGCAAAGTGGATAGAGCAACATTACAAGAAGGACCTATAAAAATGAGAATAAGAAAACACCCAAGTGGAAAAAATAAGGCATCACATTTACAACATAAGTGAATAAAAAATAAAATTAGCGAACAATGTGGACCTACTAGTGCAAATGCTATAAATACTGATAAAGAATAATCTATCGTCTACTTCATATCAAAGCAGTACTGCACAATACAGCAGTTGTGTACAATTATTTTTGAAAATACCTAAAGTAAATTTAGTGTGATACAAATAAAAAGCAGTGCTAACAGTACAATATGTTTATCTAAAATAGCCTTGAATGAGAATTAGTTATTCAAAATTATATTATATTTTTCATTATTATAATCAAGTGATCAATTGACGCCGGATGCATCTTCTGGAGCCACAAAAGTCTAACACTATATACTGTGACGTTTTCACGTGTTGCTCTCAAACACCTGTCACACTTTGATGCATTCAATTCACCTGTAAAATCAGCTTGATATCTATGTGCAGAGGCTGGAGCAGAGGACCTTGGTTCCGTCCTGATCTCACCAACAGTCCAAGACAAGCTGTCATCAAGTGTAGGTGCTTTGAAAGGTGGGCTGGACTCTCCAGGAAAAACAGCAGATTCAGACCGCAGCTGGCTGGATTTGTGAAGACCTGGACTCTTGATATCCTGTTCAACCAGGTGCCAGCCGTGATCCTGTGTAATCCTTTCCCACCTGGCAGCGGGTGACTGCTGGACTTGCACTAAGCCTTTCTCCTGCTGTCCTAAACTTACCGAATGACAAACTTGAAACGTGTAAGAATAAACGGTTACAACAAATAAAAATAAAGCTATTTTATCTCTTCTCTGTTTGCAAGACATCGCCGGATTGTTGATGCGTTTTGCTCACCTGCGCACACAGGCGTCACCGGAACATGAGGGAGAGCAATTAGGAGTCATCAACAATGGACCAATGAAAAAGCAACGTTGAGGAAGTAACTAAGTAGAAATGCCTAAATCCTAAAATACATGTTTTGGTCAGAGTGACATCTCAGAAAGTGAGACAATATTTTTTGTCTTTCCATAATGATGATCAATTGAATGCATAGAAAAACAGAAGATGCACTTTTTCAGACTGTGTCCACGTTATGGTGGTATTGTTTTTTTTTTCATTTAGAAAATTTGCTAAGTAATTTGCTAAGTAATTAAAAGTTTCACAAGCTGGATCTATGCCCATTTCTTTGTCACGTTGGTAATGGTTATTATAGTACATGTATGCCTCAAAAAACATGTTACATTGAAAACCAGCATGTAACACTGAAAATGCCATCTTTCATTTATCTTCAAGCTTCATATGGTACTTTCCAGAAGAGGTAAAACGACCCCTGATCCTCGACATCTAGCAGGGTGAGTGGTTTTGTGCGGGTTGGAAGTGACTGCTTAGTCCTACATTAGCAGGTCCCGACCTTTTAGCCTTTGTGACCTTTTAAACAAAGCAATGCTACATAAGACCCCTCCAGTCACAGTCTACTAAGCTGTGACCATCTCACCCAAAGACTGAATCATTTTCATTTCATTGTCTCCTGATGAAATAAATTCACACAAATGATGAAAGATTCAAGTAGGTTGAAAAATACATTAATGTGGAATAATGATGAATTGTGAAGGCCCAGGGCCTTTCTGTGTGTTTTATTTCTGCGTGGGTTCTCTGCGGGTACTCTATGAAGCACCATTCAAAGACATGCATGGGGAAGGTCAATTAGCTACTCTAAATTGAATGTGAGTGAGAATGGATGTCTGTCTCTGTGCCCTGTGACGAACTGCTACTTTCGCCTTGTGACAGCTGGGATAGGCTCCAGCACCCCTGAGCAGATAATGGATGGATGGATGGATGGATGGATGGATGGATAGTGCGATGAATGATGGTGCTAGATGTAAGTCAGAGGATCGCCAAACATATAAGGATGAATTGCTGGGGAAACATAAATGTTTGTACAAAATTTCATAGCGATCCATAAAGCATATTTCAGTCAGGACCAACAGATGAACCTACATCATCCCAAGACCTAGCCCTACCATATGATGGTATTTGTAATATGGGAAAGTTGTGAGAATGTGGTAATCATTGTACAGCCTAAGATGTCTATTTGGATGCAGGATTTAAGACTGAATATAAAATTTGTAGACCAAATTAATAACCTCAACAGTTAAAGCTAGGTATTAGATTTTGTGTCAGTTCCCGATACTATTTTAAATAAGAGCATTTCTGCAGCAGCTTCTTCTGTATAATAACTTTCCAGTCCAACTCCATAATGGCTGTTAGATTGTTCTCTCTCTAGAGGCCCACATGTTGTGACAGGAATAGAAAACTCCAGTGACTCAGATGTGGTGTATTAGGAGAGCCAGCACTACTAAGCACCCACTCACTGTTCACTGCAAGAATATGACAAACCATCCGGGGTCAGATATAATGGTTTCAATTTGACTTCTATTCAGAGTCACTACTAGAAGGAAATATGTCTCCTTGTCCATTCAACTGCCAAATGAGTTTCATATCAGCAATACTATAGTGAAAACACAGACTTACAATAGTAGCTCCATCAGCACCCAGTGAGCATTGCACAGAATTATGTAACACAGAAATGTGTTAGAAATGTATTCACTGTAAAAAGAGATATTTAGTTTTAATAAGTCTGATTCACAGGTGCTCAACTTTAACAAAAACTCTCTCCCCTCTTTGAGCCTCTTATGCATCACAGCAGCATTACATTTGAGTCACAATGCTAATTTCAATAAATACTATTTTTTCAACTATCGCTAATAAAAAACAAAGATGGTAGGTGGTCACTAACATTTTGTAAAAAGAGAAATGCATAATATTCTGGCTGACTGGTTTATGTAATAAAACAGAAACTTACCAGAAAGGTTTAGAAGAGTATTCTCCAAATACATTCAAAAGAGTAGTTCTGGGTTGACTCTTTAAAGAATTCGCTGATGATGCTCAACAAATGATTGCAGCCAAGGCGACCTCTCAGTGTAGATCTATGGCAAACCATAAATATAATATAATGTGTTCTTCTCCCTTTCTTACTTAAATCATAGTATTTGTACACTCTCTGCTTTCTGCAGTGAGCTAGACAGTATATTTGATTCATGCATCTATATCATTTTACCGGCCACAGATGACCAAAGAGGGAAAGTGCAGCATAATTGCTAACTCTGATGTTTCCAGGTATGCTTCCAGGCTGAGTGAATAAGAACTGTCGACAAATAAGGGAGTGGTCTGTAAAAGAGCCAAGGAAGCAATTATCTATTTCATCCCACCTCCAGGAGGATAAAGCAGCCATTGTAGTTCTGGGATCAGGACTTCCTCAGTCCTTCACAGGAGAGCATGCACAGCCTGAGGAGAGGTAAGACAGAGGCAGATATGAGCTGAGGTTTATAGGATCTTATACATTAATGTTCTTATACACTGCTTCTTTGTAGAAATATGAAGGCCCATAACTGCTCAACATTTCTGTCATCTGAGAGCAGCGATAAAAGGCTTTACTAGATATGCACTGTCTGCCAAGTAATCCCCTAATCACATGGTATTATTTGGCTACAGCCGATAATAATACTTATCTAACAGTATTTATTTAAAATATGACAGTTTGTGGTTAGAGTTTAGTATATTAATTTACTCCATCCTGTTTCTGGTGGCCACCACTGACGATGTAAGTGAGTTTTCTTATTCACTTAAACCCTTAAGTGTTCCCAAGAGATAAGTGCCCAGAGGAAAAACTAAATGTCTTATTGTTCATTTATGAGTTTATCGTAGTATATATGCAGTTTATGTCAGGAAAAAAAAGTTTATTTGCATATTTTAAAATTACATTTTCAATGGAATCTCAGACTTGGAAATACCAGGATCAGCAGTATATGCTTTCATATTTTGCCACCTTAAGGGTTGCAGCATTGGATCATGTACAGTAAGGGTGCACTGAATGGGTCCATCTCTACTGACATACAGATAGATATGTGGAATAAGTGGGGGAATGTGGGGAAAGACTCTTTTTAAGACACATTTTAAGATACAGCAGATTTGTAAAACATTACCTGAACATTTACATGTGATGCAACTACTTTATCTAAAAGTTGTTGCAATGAGAGCAGAATCAATTAGCAATTAACCAATTAATGAATTGAAGATTTTTTTAAATTTATATTAATTTCTTGCACCCAAAAAAAAAAAAAAATACTGCAACTCTAGTATTTAATTTCCTCTTTTACTTGCTTCATAACCTGTTGCCATATTGGAAAGATGAAGATGTCCCTGTTTTTGAGGGTACTGGCATTTGTATCACTTCTTAATGTCCCTCAGTCAAAACTATATTTCATATTCATGGGGGCACAGCAGCTGTAGCTTGTTACAAAGATGGGACAGTCAAGTGAGGGAGTTCACTAAGATAAATCAGTTTGAAGCAGCTTGTGGGGAAGGTATTTGAGGACTAAAAAGAGGTGTTGAAACCCGAATGATCCTCTTTGCGCACTGTTTGGAGTAGAAGGGGACAACCTGAGGCCATTTGTCTGGATATTTCATTCAGAGGAAAAAAAAAAAAGAAACTTTATGGGTGGGGCTTGGTGAGAGGAAAGAGAGGGAATGGAGAGGGAAAACAGGGTGATGTGTGTGCTGTGAATTCAAATCTGGGTGGGTCTACACTGTTTCACATTACCAAATAACTCCGGGCCGTGCGTTAAAGCGCTTTCAGGTAACGTTTATCCGCGTTGTTTACACTTTTTAAAGTTATGTTTTGTTGGTTTCATGCGCAAAATGTTCTTAGGCATGATTTGTGACTTGTTTAGTTTGAATGCAGAAATGTTGAACTCAATTTTTACCAGCGCTGTGGAGGATTGTGCGGATGTGACTGTGCGCAAAAAGTATTTTAAAGAACAAGTAACTACAAACTACACAGATGGACATATAGAGCTGATCAGGCAACAGTGATTGTGTTTGGTTATGTAAGTTTGAGCTGTGTTAAGTGTTGTATATTTGTAGTCTTCTGCATTCTCGCGCTCTTTTCAAAGTTGTTGACTGTAGTACAGGGCCTGTGTGTAACGGAGCGGCACCCATTTGGGAATGCCCTAACACCGTCTAAACAAATGCGCCTTTCTTGTCGACGGAAACAGACCGAAGCCGTGAAAATATGTCGTTAACCAAAATAAAAAAGTGTTTCTGGCTGCGTAAAAAAGGGCTGTAAGCTATTTGAGTTGTTATAGTGTAGCAAATAGGTGTTTAAAAAAACACATATTTAAGAGGTGGAACCGGTTATTTGAGGTGTGTGCTAGACAGCAGATGTGTGTTATTCAAAAATGTATCCGTCTGGGGCGAGTTTGGGCTTGCACGAGACGACTCTCTTGTCTTTTTTCTTGCCATTTTGAGTAACTATATTAATTTGGGACAGCTGTGCGAATTATCTACTTTAGTCGGAAATAAATAATGTTGCGCAACTATCCACTTTTCTCTTGTCATCATTTTTAGAAGCAACGATGTTGATGCTGGCTGGAATCGTTGTTCTGCACATCACCACCATCATCCTGCTACTGGTGGCCACAATTGATAATGTAAGTGGGATACTGTTCTCTCTCTGTTTCTTTTTTCCACCCCACTAGTGCTCAGAGGAAGAACAAAAGTCTTTATAAGAGCTAATGAATGCCAGCAAAAAAATAATAAGACTCAGTGACATACTTTTGTCAGAGAACATCCTGAGCTGGTTGTTTATTTTATTATTATTATTTTAATCTTGTCTTCATCTGTTTTATCCCTATGAAACACTTTGTACTTTTGAATAAGTGTTCTATAAATAACGTTTATTATTATTATTATTTCATGGTTTCTCAAAAGCAATAGACCTATGTATTTCTATATGAAACATAAGACTGTCAAAAGGGCTGCACCTGCTATCTGGTTTCTTACTGTATAAGATGTCAGAGAATGGTGTAAAATGCCAGTCAGTATTTCAGAGACCAAAATGATATCCTCAAATGTCCTAATTTGGTAAAAACTCATAAATATTCACAGATATTAAAATATTAATTTGTCACTGTCACTGCTGCTGTTCTATTAAACACCCTGCACAATATAATTCATTTATTCTGTACATAGTCTTTAACCCTGGTGCAATACATATACATATTCATATACAATACAATACATATTTTATATTCTCAGTATTTATCCCGGTTGTAAATTCATATTTGTATATAATTTTTGTATTTACATTGTATTGTGCTTATTTTCATACTTATTTCATATTTTTGTACTCATTTTTATTCTTATGCACTGAAAAGAGAAGTTCTCCAATTTTATTGTACAATTGTATAATGACAATAAAGGGCACTCTATTGTAAATCTTCAGTTCACTGTAATAGAGGAGTAACAAAACTATTCACTTTTAAGAAGGTGGAATAATTAGGACTTTTATTTTTTAGAAAAATACATTTTTTTGATTAATTACTACTTATTTACTGTAAAAGATTTTTTGAATATATTACCACCCACTGTGTTGCATAGAAAGATTCAGAGAAAAAAAAGAGAGAGAACAGGGAAAGACAACTTATTTCAACATTGATTTGTTAAAACTAAATTAAATATTCTTTTACAATCACTATGTACATTGATATTCGTCATATATGTTAATTTTTATCTTCCTGTGTGTCTTCAGGCTTGGTGGATCACAAATACAGTGTCAACTGACTTGTGGGGCAGGTGGGAGTTGACGAACTCTGCCTGGCATTACACCAACCTGAAAAACTACCCAGAGGGTAAAGATCATATTTTTAGATCTAGAAACAAAAAGGAGGGTGATTAGAGGATTGACACTAGTCAGACAGTGGTTGTAGAACTCTATGTTATCATAAAGCAGCTTAGCTATAATATAGATATACCTTTTAAACATTGTGTTGTTGTTGATCCTTCACTGATGTGTCTGTTTTGTCATCCTGCTGCTGCAGACTATCTCCAGGCGGTGCAGGCCACTTCCGTGCTGGCCTGCATTTTTGCCATTCTGGCCTTGTTTGTGTTTGTGGCTCAGCTGTTCACCCTGCCCAAAGGCCAGAGGTTCACCTTTACTGGCATTTTACAGCTAATTGCCTGTAAGTAACCCAGGAAATATTGATTTATTTTCTTACTTCCTGTAGCTGAGCTTTGAACATTAGTATGGATTATGTTAGGTATATACTCGATCTTCTAAACTTGTGAATATAATTTGAGCACAAAACATCTTATCTTTAAATGTATTTCTCAGAAGAAAGAAATATGTTTTACAGATATGACAAAACAAACATGGATGCAGCTACAGAGAGGCAGTGTCATCTCAGGTCTCAGTGACACATGATTGAAAGTAACTGCAGTAAAATGCAACTGTTGCTGTTCAGCAACTGGCTGAAACAAATATATTTAGGCGAGAGGCTGTTTGAACAACAGGAGGAAGGACATGTTTGTTGTATGTGTATTTGCACGGTGAAACTGTCGTGTTTCTCATTTCATTGTGATTGAAACTGCTACACCGTCCTTGTTCATGAGCTCTATCTCATAATTGGAAAAATAATTACCTATTAATTGCCCTGTCTGGTGTATTTGATGATGTTCCCCTTTTCTGTTCTGCAGGCCTGTGTATAATGATAGCTGCCTCAATCTACACAGCCGAGCTCCACACCAATGAAACAGAGGGAGGGTACGGACACTCCTACGTTCTGGCCTGGATTTCTTTTGTCCTCACCTTCATCTTAGCGATCACCTACCTCATCCTGCGGAAGAAGAGTGAGTGAGAGGATAAAAGGAATGAGGGCAAGCCTGGGATCATGTTCCCAGTTTGAATTTGGGAAATGAAAGAAACCATTTGTTTAAAACATTTGAGAAAAAAAAAAAAAAAAAACTTACCTACATCTGCAGCTAGAAAAAAGGGGGTGGGGGATAATGTTCAATTGCTTACAAGAGCCATTTGTTTATATTTTGAATATTAAAAATTGAATAGATTTCATGCTTACATGAAGGGCTGAACTTGACAATTTTACTTCATATTTTTCTATTCAGCAGGTCAGTGTTTCATTTATGAGCAGCACAGTGTGGGCTAAAACACGATGGCTGTGATTACCTTTAAAAGCGCTTATTTTATAGCAATATAACCAAAAATACACACAAAAACTAAATGCAATAACTTTTCAAAAGGTAATTACATATAGGTTTGGAGAACTGTCCATAGCCAGTATTGTAAAGGATTAATTCACTCTTTTGAGAAATACATACGCTTTCTTACAGTCAGATAAGGGAATAGATACCTGTCTTATATCTGTGCTTTGAGCATGACGTTACCAACGGCAGACAATTACAATAAAGCTTACAGTAAAGACTGGAAACAAAAAATGGCAAATGGTTTTTGGAGGCCCATGAGCTGGACTGTTCATAAGCTGAAGAGGTGTTGTGTGTTTTGTAGGGCTGTCCAAATGTGCATGTTAATGAAGCTTCTCCTGAAATTCGAGTAGCCCCTGGCTGCAGCCCGCAAGTTGGGGAGTGGCTCAACGTTGAGCATCAGATGTGATATGCCTAACCCAGTGTGATCCCCTTACCCTAACACTCTAGCCAATGGGTAGTCACAATGTGGGCAGAGGTAAACGTTTGACTCCTCCCCAAATTGAGGCACACCCCAATCTGCGTACTGCAGCCAGGGGTACTTGGAAACCAAAGAGCATCTTTAAAGTATTAATTTGTAAAGTGAAATGGATGAAAAGAAAAAGAGAACGGGTGTGTGTAGACACACACACACACACATATATAAAAAGTGATTAATCCGTTTCCAGTCTTTGTGCTAAGCTAAGCTAAGCACCTGCTGTAGGTAGCGTCATGTTTACCGGGCAGAAATAAGAGAGGTATCAAACACATCGCAAGAAAGATAATTATTCTTCAAGAATCATGTGGGAGGAGAAAAGCCCTTTTGGGATTTAGTGGTTGAAAATACTCTGTGAGATGAAAGTTACATCCTGTATAATCATCATAAGACCTTTAAAAGAGCAGGTTTCCGGAGTCAAGAAGTGAAAAAAGTAGTGTATCTGTGAAGGTACGGCATGTTGGCAAAACTACAACATTCCTGTTGCAGTACTTGAACAATCAGCAAAGACCAGCCTTAATACACAGTACAAGTAGTTTTAATCATGTATCCTCATTTTACAACTGAAGTACAGTGTATCCTTTTTTTAATCTATGTACATTGTAACCATTATATTTTTGTAACATTTTGTATTGTTTGTTTTTAACTGTTTGAGTTTTGTCTGTAGTTGGCTGCTATCATAAGAAAAATACATGCAAGCTGAACATAAGTAAACCAGGGATGGAGGTCAAAGGGCGTTTCACTGCACCATAATTCAAAACTATGCAATAGAATGTTTTGTTTGTAATTACATTGGAATTTAAGCCATATCATTTATTAATAAAATAAAGTATACCACAAAGACTTCATGTTTCATCTGTTAAATTACTGAAAATGCAACAAGTTGCTGTTGCATAATAAATGTCTTTTAATTGGTATAGTTCTGTCACCTTCACTCAATAGCATGTACAAGTTCTATTAAATTAACTTAAAATTAGAAACTCTACAAAAGAAGACAACACAATACGATTGGTTTTGATTTTTAAGTGTGTGACTTTGCTTAATGAGGGGAAAAGTTTTGCACTGCAAGCGTTTCTCTGTGTGCTAGTTACAACATTGAGGTTTTGAAAACAACACGTCTTCTTCAGGCCTTACAACAGACCCAGTCAGAAACAGGAATGTTCCATTATATAAAGTAGCATTCCCAGAGGAAGTGAGTAAAACCTTGACTGACTAAATGCCTTGGCCAGATGGTGTAATGCGCTCCTGAACCACCAGGTGGAGAAGATGATTCTGCTCAGCACTCAGGAATGGCCTGAAAGGAGGGAAAAAAACATATAATCAATATGGAAAATTATGACTGAGAAGCAATAAAAACACTGCTCTATCCCTATCACATGATAGAAAGAACATTGCTGAATGCTCACCACAGCTCAGTCTGAAGACACTTGAGGGATTCGGTGTCTTTCTCCTGACACGCCATCTGCAAAACAGATTTGCTGTTATACGCTCTACAAATAAAACTGCAAATTCAGATGAATTTGAATATTTCTCAGTCTTGTTTATAATCATTTATAGGCCTTCAAATACTGCAGATACAGTCTGTTCATCTGGAAGTTGCTTTAAAGAAAAGATAAACAATATTCAACTGTATTGACATATAAAAAGACGTGAAAAAGTCTCCACGGTGAATGCTGCTAACAGAAAAGAATTCCACTGTCAAACTCTGCCATCATTTTTCCTGTATGAGACAGGAAGGCTCAGGAAATCCTGTGAACTGTACAAGTATGTAGATGATGAAACTCACCACCACGGACTGCAGAAGCAGGAAAACATTCTCAGGCAGGAAGGTCACTAAAGTACAGGACAAGACTCAAGTTTACACTACGTCAAATAAACGGCAATTGGAGGATTTATGCATTCTCGTTAAAAAGACAAAAAACATGTACATAAATCATACGTTTTTGCACCAATAGTAGATACAAACTGAGGTGCACGTACCTTGGCTGTGAGGGTCAAATGACTCCCATGCATATCTCTCTAAGGTCTGAGCATGTTCTGGTAACAACTTTTGAGGTGGAGGCTGCACAGGAAAACAGTAACGGACAATTAAAGTGCTGCTGCAACAACAAGTCATGTACAGATGTGATACAATATCAATACTTGGCATCAGTAATGTCATGTTTTCTGTTGTGTTGTTGATGTCAAGGTGTTTCCTTCTCTTAATACTTAAAATAGAACTGATGGCTCTTATACACCAAAGTGCTGGAGTGCAGTTATTTCACAACTACCTGTACAGTTTGCTAAAGTAGCTTTCCATAAGTAAAAAAGACAGAATAGGTTTACAGGGCTTGACAGTAACAGTTGCCAGGTTGGTTTTGGCAACCAGTTTGAGCTACTGGCCTTTAGTTGTCAGTGTTCTCCTCAGTTGTATGTGAACAAATTTATGGGACCATCCCTATCTGAACACAGATAGGAATGGTCACTCAGTGTTTTCACAGTCGTACAAAATAGTCTGTGGGTCATGAAAGACGGCACTTTAGGTTTTGTAAAAGGACTGGCACTCCGTGAGTTAAACTGAATTCACATTTTTATACCCAAACTTGAGCCAGAACACTGGAAATCTCTGGGAATTCAGAAATGAATCAAGAATAAAATAAATGAAACTGTTTACACATAAACAGTGCTTACCAAATTTATTAGACTACCGCCCAGTGTGAGGTGTTTACCACCGCTGCCCTAAATTAACAGCATTGCTGATTACCAAAATATTTTTTCAAGTTTCTGTAAAATCAAAATTATATATTTAATGCTGAAATATAATTCTTGTTGTTATCCATGAATTTTCAGATTTCCTGTTTTTTTTGTTTTTTTTTTGACTGAAAAAATAGAAAAGCACAGTATTATTTTTAATTGAGATGTCAAAATCTAATAACAAACTCAACAATCTTACCTCAAGAAACATCAGCAGAAGTACTCTGGAGATCTCACATTTTGCCACAATGTCCAAAAATGCTCCTTTTTCAGGAAAATGAAGATACAGATGATGCAGATACAATATTACACTGTTTCCAGTCATGCAACAATATTAAAGCAGAAAATGATATACTGCCTTTAAACACTGATCTTGGTTTATTTTTCTTCAGTTTGTTTATACATAGAGCTCAGCGTCAAAATTTTCTTAGTATTATTCGTAGCATTGCATTCAGCTTCCATTACAAAATTTGCATCAGTGGGGATCCACTCATACATGAGTTACTTAAGATTTTTTAAATGCAAGTAGAATCTGTAAATAAATTCAAAGCCTCACCAACAGGAGTGTTGATGCCTGCTAGCTGCAGTCCTCTCTCCTGGCACATCAGCTGCATTTCTGTGAACACTGACAAAGCACCATCGTAGTCACCTGCAAAAACACAAGAGACATGCAAGTTTAAACTACATCAAATCAAGTCAATGTATAAGCACAAAAACACAGCTACATATTAGATGTAATAGACTGAACTCACGAGTGAGAATTTTACATGTGGCCATTTCTCCCATTGACAGCAGAGCTTCAATTGGTGTCTGTGTTTGCAGCTCTGCAGCCCTCTGGTAATGAACAATAGCCTCTCCTGGTCTATTCATCTCCTATTGAAACCAGGAGGAGGAGTTGATATAAACATGCACTTTAAAGATGAAGATAATTTGTTTTAGGACAGCTTGAAGCTCTGATCCATAGTTTTACCTTGAGCGCGTTGCCAAGTTCTAGACACAGGCTGGCTGCCATCACAGGCTGGTTCATCTCAATGTGTACCTGTAAGTCATTTATACATCAGCATTATCATATGGCCTCTAAATAAATTTAGCATCCTTTGCTTCAGCCGCTAAAAAACACTGGGACTCGTTGTGTACTTTGATGGCAAAACTGTAGCAGTTGAGTGCAGCCTGAAGATGCTCATCAAAGCCTGGGGCCTGCAGCGCCCTGTTCTCCTTCTCAGATGACAGGAAGAGGCGGGCGGCATCGGTCAACGCAAGAGCCTCTCCAGGAGCATTAAAAAGAGTCTGTTCACACCTGCAACAAACACATGTGAGGGTGTGTAACAACAGATGCACAACTGACTACACTGACAGCAAAAATGTCATCACTGTGAATGCTACAGACTTCATTTGGGCAAATTACCATTACCACATTTTATTTCTTTTTTTTTTTTTTTTTTTTACTTAACCTGTATTTAACCAGGCAGGTCAATTGAGAATTGCAAAGATGACCTGGCCAAGAGGCTACATAAGTGACAGATATAAAACAATGACGACACAAACAAACATAGAAACAAGATGATATAATCATACAACATGCCATACCGATTGTATACAGAAAAGTTATAATACATACAGAGGAAATAACTATTGCCACATATTTGTTAGCTGTGACAGAGATGAACTGTACATTTATGAGATGATTTGCCTAATTGTTAACTGAATCATTAACATGAAGCATTCAATTAAGATCAGATTAGCATTAAATAAGCTGAAACATTGTAAAAGAATCCCAAAAAGTCAAAGCAAACATGGCAAGATGTGCCTTACATGGGGAACAGAACTGAAAAAAACACATTTTTAGAGCAACTTAGGTGTTTTTTTAACCTGGATTGTATTTTCCTCACGCATTTGGCACCCTAACATAACTGTTAGGGTGCCAAGGACGTATATTTATGTTCATTAAAATAGAGCGATTGAGTGCCATAATTTTCATTTTTTCAGCAGTGTTTTGGGGCTTCTGGGATTTGTAGTCAGGACACAAAGAGATGGTTTACGTCACAGAGATCAAAGCAGGAAGTGGTGAGGATCACGATAAGAGAGCAAAATAAATGGAATCAGGAGAAAAAGTGGCGATTTTGGTGAAAGTGACCTCTACTCTCCTCCAGACAAAACAAGAACCAAACAAGGTAAAAATAAACTTTTTTTTTCATGATGAAATAGTCTCTTGTTTCATTTGCACTATTCTGTGTTTTCAGTTACAGTACAAAATATTCTGTGCATTATGAAAGATGGTAGACAAATATGGCACTTCCAGTTTTAAAAAAATGGGCTGGCACTCAATGAGAGCACAATAATTTTTGAAATTAGTCCTGTTGTACAGAATGCTGCAGACAACAACTGTGTATCACACCTACATTGTTGAACTCAGTCTAATATTCATCCATAACCATAACTGTTCAGTAAAAGACTGCTCCTTCCCAAGTGTCGGACCAACAGGCTAAAAAACTCTTTTGTCCATTATGCCATTCACACCTACTTGTGCAACACATGCACACAGAAATGGAAACTTTTCCTTTGGTGCAATAACCTCACTCTCTTCTATGGTGCAATATTTTTAACTTAACCATACTCCATATAAAGCCATATTCAGCTCTTTATATTTACATTTTATATTTTGTATATAATTGTGTGTCTACTGTTTATTTTTTTTATCTGTGTGCTGCTTCTTTCTATCTGTGTGCTGCTCTTCTTATGTGCTGCTGGAAATTTTAAATTTCCCTGAGGGAGTCATCCCAAGGGGATCAATAGAGTCTAAGTCTAAGTCTAAGTCTATAACACTGAAATCTTAGCACTAAACTACACTTTCTGTACTCCAACACAATAAACTTGCAATACTCTTGTCTTTTGGCAAAAAATGACACAAAAAGAAACATACAGAAACTGGATCAAGCTAAAAGTAAGTTTCACTGTAGCCTGCTTAGTGCTGATGGCTTCAGGTCTGAGATCAGCGATCTCCGCAAGATAGTAAAGCTTTTCCACAGCAAACTGGGAGAAAACATGTCTTTATGTACTTTGCTTTGTACATGAGGGTTAACAATGAAATGGGCCTTTCTCAAATTGTTGCCTAAAAAGAAGACTTGTCTGAGTATCACTGTTTTTCTGTCTCTCTCTTGGTCAGCCTGGTGTATAGAGTACATAAGGGTCCACCCACCGAGCCATGGCCAAGTTGCAGAAGGCAGCATACTGAAGACAGTCCTGCTGCTTTAGCTCCTTGGCCAATTGACCTGAAACACAGATGAGAACAGGAAAATGCATGTGAAGTATAGGGTGAACTATACTGAATATGGAGCATAACAAGCAGAACGGCTGGAGCCTGACATTCACTTACCAAATTGCTCACTGGCCTCCGCTACATTGGGCTTCCGGAGAAAACGTCTGCGATAACAAAACGTGCTATCACTTTTCAAATATCACAATTAGCGAGCCAGCGATAGTAAACACATTTCTGATAACTATTCAGATCCTGTAGAGAAGAATGAATGGATGTGTGCTTTGCTATTATAGCGACAGTAGCTAGCCGCAATGAACCGTTAGCTTTCGAGTACCAACGACACAACAGTAACTTCTGATGAACCTTAACTAAACAAATAAATCCACTAACAAGCTATTTGAATTACAAACTACATCACAATCACGTAAAGGTAAATATAAATTATGTAATGTGACACCTTAAGCAGTGACATGCTAACGATTAGCTTACCCTAGTTTATTAACGCCAGCTGATTACGTTATCTATAGCATTATTGTCACTTGTCACAGGTAACTAGACGCTAATTCCGATCTTCAGTCATTTTACTATTGCCACTAAATCCCTTACTTTTTCAGTTTATTTGAGACAGCACGATATCTCGCCAGAAAATCGCCTTCTGCAGCCATGGTCGATGCAGAAAAACACAACAAACCAAACCAGGAAGTCCAACTGACAGGAGCGTTGCTATTGGTTCGTGGACTCGATACCTCGTAATTTCATTGGACAGGGTTGACCTCGTCACAGAGGAAATGTCCAAAATGAGAAATTATTACAAAATACTGAAAACGGTCGAAACAGATGATTTTATTTATTTCAATTTCTGTAGTACAATTCTCAATTCTGAGATACTCTATATATACTCTAGATATACATTTACTCCTCTACATTTTAGAGGGAAACAAATTTTACTGCATATTTCACTGACCTACACAGACAGAGGTGATATTGCCTGCCTGCCTTTTTGCTCTTGGTCTTTGGGTATATTTTATAATACTTGACAAATTTACATATAGAGTAGCATTCTTACATTTTTGTTGGTTTTTGTTACCTATATCTTAAAATAATATAATATATAATAATATATAGTACACAGTATTGTTACAGGTGACACAGCATAACAAACAGATATCATCTCAGCCACTGTCTGTTGAATCAAGTATATTTATGATTCAAAAATTCTCATATACAGACTCAAATACCCCTTCATGCTGATCTTGCATGGTTTGTCCAATCTGTGGAGGCAGTATAAGAAAGGTGTTTTATTATTTCTGACTGATGACAGAAAATATGATGAAGTCCCTGAAGTTCATACTGACCATTTCTTGGGGTTTCTTTTCCTTGGGTTTGGCTTTACTTTGGTCTGGCTCTCTGCTGGCAGCTTGGTGGTCCAGCACATCATAAATTGACCTGGGTCGAGTCTCTAGACTCTAGGAAAAGTTCTCATATCACTTTATATGGTGCAGATAAATTCAAGCGACATGTGTTTGTCTGTATACTGATGAGTAAAAAGGTGCTTACAGCATAGAATGACGTGGACGAGGATATTATTACATCCCCGTTGTCTTCCCCAATCTCTCTCTCTTCCCTTTCTTCTCTGTTCTGCTTTTGTTTTCTGCCGGCGTTGTAACATCCAGCAAGGCAGTCTTTCTAAAAAAGGATGATTTAATGCATCAAAAAAGAATTAGATGAATTAGACTAAAGAACATGCATGTTTTAAAATAGATATAGATATATATGAAAAAGACTCATTTCCTTTTGGAGCTTCAGAACATCATCTACAACACTGTCTGTCAAAACAATGTTCTAACATTGCAACATGCTGTTTGTTGACGTCCTGAGCAAGGCCCATCTTACCCCATGTCCTCTGAAGACACACACTGAGCCTACCACACTGAAAACCAGCAGCACACCAGTGAAGACAGCGACTACAATGGATTCTGTGTAATCCATTATGGGCTCCCCACTTTCACCTGGAAAACACCCATAATCCATGTCAGGTTCTGAAGGAATGTTTCAGTACTGAGTGATAGATCACCATGTGTCAAGTGAGTAACCACACTAAAAATACTTCAGGTCAATGAGTCAACAAATGGCCTAACCCTGACCTCTGTGTTTTCATGCCACTGGTCAGTCTTATGTGACCTCGAGTCATATGCTATCCCACAGTTCTTTGAAAATGAAGAGGAGCAACCTTGCACCAGTGGGTCTTCACTGTAAGGGAGTGGAAAAGACTGCCTTTTACAGAGAACTCAGAGCTTGTTATCACCTCCAATCTACAGATTTCAAAGTCAAAACTAAAAACATCTATTAAACCTGATGACTGCCTTTTCATTTCCCTAAAAATCCAGTTCAGATGTGTTTTTATTCTCCTTTTCTTCTTTTCATACTCACTTCCCACTCGAAGAAACCAATACACTTTGGCTGTTTTATACTGGCAACTGTATTCTCCTGAGCTGGTCAGGTTTTTCAGCTCCAATCTCAGTTGGACATTTTCTGGCTGGCCTTTCACCTCAGAGATGTCATAGCTACATATCTTTTGGTCAAGAGGATCAGAACACGTCAAGACGTCACTGGTTTGATTGGCAGGGATCTTCAACTTGGATGTAATGTTGAGCCCTTCGCCTGTGAAGGCCACAAAGACTGTGCTTTCCAAGATGAGTTCTGTGAGGGAACATAACATACTGTATATGTTAAAAATAAAACTGAAATGACTAGTTTATCAGATATCAAACAAAAACATCAAACATTATTTAGTTCCAGCCTCTCAAATGTGTGGATCTGTTTTTTTTCTAGTTGATATAATGCTGGAGAAACATATTTAATTTCTTTGACTAAAACAATACATCAGTAATCCACAAAGTTGTTTTTACCAAGTATCACTCAGTCAAAATACAGTTTGGTTGCCTTACTTGGTTTGTCCATTCCTGAGCATACAGAAAAGAAGAAAAAGACACATGTCCAGGTCGACATGAAAGAAAAATGCCAAACGTGTTGAGCTTCCATGTCGTGATCTTTGAGGTTTTTGTAGGGATGTTTCCAGTCTTCTTCACTGAGACTGTGACACATCTATTCAGTGTAGCACTTTGTCTTGGTACATAAAGTGCAGCGTTGGGTTTCCTGTTTCTGGCAAAACCACTTCCTCAAAATGTTCTGTCTAGCTGGACACTCATTGGTGACAGTCAACAGCACGACTCAGTCAACTCTGTTGACTTTTAAAATTAAAGTCTGAGGATTTATCCACACTGAAATAAAACTGTACGCTTGTGGCCCTATACATGCTTTGTATCATGTTAAGTCTGAATATTTTTTGGTTGAGTTATTCTGTTACGTCGGCCTCTAGCTGGGAAGTGAAGTGCAATGTTGACTTAGTGCCTTATGGTTTTGTCTGGAGAGGTGTGTGTGTGCGTGCGTATGTACCTGTGTGTGTGTGTGTGTGTGTGTGTGTGTGCGTGTGTGTGTGTGTGTGTGTGCGTCGTGGAATTCAGCTGAAGGTGACAAACTGCCTGTTGTTAATGCAAACCAGCTGCTGATGGTAGTGACTTCTTCAGAGCTGTAACTCTGTTAAACTGCTCGGTGCGTCTGCCAAGAGAGGGGAGAGGTGTGCAGATGTTGATGTTTACTTTTGTTTTTACTTTTTACTTTTACTTTTTATCCATTTTTCTTTCTCATCTTTACACCACGGCTATCCTTCTCTCTGCTGCTACACTTGACTTACCATTTTCTCCCTTGGCTGGATTAGTGTCCAACTCTGACCTCACTTCAGCTGCAGCATGAAAACAGACACAGAGAGCTGGAATAACATCTGGATGCCAGTCAGTAAAGAATAATTCATTCTATTTTCACATCCTGCACTCCTTATCTATTCTTTTATTGACAGTAAAGAATATCTTTTTAGATTTTTTAGTTAAAACATAATTTTAAGAAGATTAACTGGGAAGTAAAAAGGAGCTTCACCTCAACCTGCTTTGATAACAAGGTAGGGCTACAACTAACGATAATTTCATTAAGAAATCATCTGATGATTTTTGTCTTGATTAATCTTATCTAATAGGCTAATTCCTAAAATTGTAGGACAAGATATTTATTATATTATTTTGATTTGAAAAACAACTTAAATGTTTTTTCTATGGGCCAACAAATCAATTAATCATTGCACCTCTACATTTAAATTTAGTTTAATTGTTAACGCATCAATAATAACCTAATAACATAACACAGATTGTGTAAATACATGTACATACAGTACTTCTGATACTATTGTTGCAGTGTGTTTTAGAAATGCTACTTTTACTTGAATAAAGGATTTAAATAGTTCTTAAAGTATTGTCAATGACTCAAAATCATTGACAAAAATATCTCCTGAGACTGTGAGCTGTTTTGGGAGGGTAAAAGGTATTTGCTAGGAAGCAGAGGAAGATGAAAGAGGTCTATAACTCAAGTTCTGAGGAGAAACTGGATCCTGCAGTGGAGTGAGATTACATTTTAAAGGACACACATGCCCGTCTGTTCCACACGAGGGGAGGGGGGAATAAATTATGAGACTTACTTGAAAAAGAGGGCATCCCACGCATCTGGCAGCAGAGAGGAGGAGGTGGGTGCATGTTGGGGTGTAAACATACAACAGTTGAAACACTGCGCTGGATCTGCCCCAAGTATATTATAAGCTGTGAGGCAAAGGTGGAGAGAGCATCAGTTAAAATTAGAGAGAAAGAGAGAGAGGGAGAGACAGAGGGGGGATGAATAAGAAGCAAATACTGAGGAAGTGGCAGAGTGGAGAGAAGCATCTGGTATTCAATAAGATAGAAGATAGAAGAGGGACTTCCTGCTGGGAGTTGAAGCATCATCATTATTTCAAAGCTGTGAGTTTTGCCTCATTTGCTCTTTTTTTCTAGTTGGATTCTTCTGGTTAGTTTTCAAAGTTACAAAATAATTATTCCAAGACAAACCACACTTATCTGGACACATTGGTGTTTCGTGGCTTGTCTGAGTGTTGTTGATGCGTTTGTCCAGATGTTTAACAAGCTGTATCAGATAATAGTACAGCTGATTTCCACTGCGCCTTTGATCGACCTCCAAATTCATATTCCCTGAAAACAATGAGTCATCGGCTTATTCTTGTTCCGTATGATTCACAGACTTTCTCATGTGGATGCAATCTTGCTGTTTCTTTTTTCCCTCCTCTTTTCTGGGTCGCCTGCTTTCCCATCGTCTCTTGTTTTTCCTCTCACACCTGCAGTCTTGGGATTAAAGTAAAGAAAAAGCCTGCGTTCATTCTCTTCTGCCGACGGACACACGTAACCAACTATCAGGACATTCAGGTAAAGTAAGTGCGTTCTTTAAGTAAGTTGTAGTTGTGATCACAGGGTTGTTTGTATTCTATTTTTAAATCAATTTATGAATGTCTTTGAAGAATTTAAACATTGGTGGAACAGGTATTCAGTCCTCTTAAATAAAAGGGGAGAAAAGTACAGAAGTATTTGCAGCAAACTGTGCAGTAGTTACAGTTTTATTGTGAAGGATTTCATCTTCCAGTGGATTAAGTTATTGTATTTATTAGGCTATGTGAATGTAATAATAATGCATTGCATTAAGGTGTAAACAGTGTTTTCGTGCTATAGCCTAGTTTATTACACATTTTGCATGTAAAATCTTAAAGAAACTCTAGGTTTATGATAAAAGTGAAATGATTAAAAAGTGTAAAGCAGCAGAAAATGAAGTGCAAGTAAATGTCCTTACTTTTGTTACTTTTCCCCACTGGATGCACGCTGCATACACGTCCTCTGCATTAAAATAAGAAAAAAACACGTCAAGGAGTTCATCAGTTCATTTTCAACAACGACACATAAGGTTTGTTTTAATCTTTGTCTTTTAAGGGGGAGTTCCTGTCTGCTAGTCATGGCCACTCCCTCTCTGTTGATGCTGCTAATATTGGTTTCCATGGCAACTGGGGCCCATTCAGATGGAGTGGAGAATGAGCTGGATTATGGGTACTGGAACTACAGAGAGGGAGGTAAATCATGAGCCTCCGTTTGATCTTTCAGTGTTTTGGAAATATGAGGCCTGTAAACCACTGAGCCACAGGGGTTGTGGATCATAAGGAGAATTTATTAGGCTAGTGAAATTAATGAAAAACAGCAATTTAAAAAAAAACCTGTGCAGTGATTATAAGGCATGTGTGTCTGTGATGTTCATGATTAATTTAGAAAGTTTCTCTTTAAATCAAGGCCTGATGGTGTGATGTTTTGGTTTCAGCTGATAGTGTGAATGTGGCAACAGTGCGCAGTGTGACCAGAGTTTTAGACTCCTGGGGAAAACGCATCTTCCGTGAGATCAAAACTTTACTGCACTCTGAGCCCAGCACACTGCTGCCTGACTACTCCAGGTAATTTTAACACCTCTAAGAGCCCCTTATATAGACAGCAGATTTGAGAAACACTATAGATGGGGCGGCAGTAGCTCAGTCTGTAGTGACTTGGGCTGGGAATCGGAGGGTCGCCAGTTCAAGTCCAGGTCGGACCAAAATGTGGAGAGTGGACTGGTAGGTGGTGCCAGTTCCTCCTCCTGGGCACTGCCGAGGTGCCCTTGAGCAAGGCACCGAACCCCCAACTGCTCGGGGCGCCTGGATAAGGGGCAGCCCCCTCACTCTGACACCTCTCCTCTAATGCATGTGCATGTGTTTGTTTCATAACTTGTGTGTGTAATGTGCAATTGAAAAATGTATGTAAAAGTGAAAAAATGTAATTTCCCTCATTGAGGGATTAATAAAGGAATTCTTCTTCTTCTTCTTCTAGATTAATACATTATATGTTCAAAAATCATCCAACTAAAAAAAACTAAGCCCAGTGTTCCAAACTCTTTCCAATGAAAGTAGCAAGCACTATCTGAAAGTCAATAAATCTCAAGAGAAAGTCACCACATCATCAATGATCATGATCAGTTCAGACCTCCCACTGAAGCCACTTGCCCAAAATAATCATAATAAATGTATCATGATAAGTGTGGACAGTAACATGGCTACTGTTAATACTCCTAACTGCAGCTTGTCGAGGAATCCAGTGCAGCTCAGTCAGTGCATGACAAGTAGACAGGCAGGTAGGAAAAGCATACTGTCCATGGCAATGCCACAGTTGTGATTGCAAAACCATGACTTGCCTTCTGCAAAAGTTTGCTCTACAAGAAGCATACACACACCGTGCCTTTGCAAAGACTCAGCCAGGAATTTCTTTACTAAATAGATAGACAGGTAGGTAGACTGGCAGCTCGTCCAAGTTGAAAGGTCCCCCTTAACCATGGAAATATGTCAACTTATCCTGCAGCCAGGCTAATGTTTAGACAATACATTCAAATTACAATTAGAACGAGAGTGATTGTAGACATGATCATGTGCAATTCTCGCACTAGTTTTAAGAAATTCCAGTCAATTACCCTGTCACAATACACTCTTCCTCACAATTTTAATTTATATTGTTTTAAAGCTTTGTATCATTTATGATATTACCTGTGAAGATGAGCCTCCTCTATTCGTCCTGCAGGGTGCGCCCTCTATCCGAGTCTGTCAACGACCTGTTCAGAGAAGTCTCCCTGCTGCGCAGGCGCATCACAGAGCTCTCTCATCGCCTAGCAACCCTGGAACCGTTCCTCCGTCACCACGGTTACCCAGAGGTGGGGGAGGTGGAGGCGGAAGGCGACCGGGCTCTGGCTCCTCAAGGCCTCAGAGGAGAGATGGCGAGTCTGGCCCGGTACACCCCGGGGAGGACAAGTCCACCGACAAGCAGCCGGGTGGTGAGGAGGAGACGGGTCAGGGTCCTGAGGAATGGGGGGGTAAGGCTTATTCAGAGAGAAGGAGACACACACTGATGGAGGGGAAGAGAAAGATGACACAGATGCTAATATGATATCACATAAGAAATGTTTTTTTTAACTGTATAGATTTTATTTTTTGTAATAAAACATATTGTAGACATATAGACACTGCTAGGCATGTAAGACCAGAGATTATAATTAAGTGTTTGTATTACCTGGTCAATAAACTCGTATCTTTAATAAACACTTTTTTATGATTGTCACTATTTTATTGTCCATCTCTAATGATAATATTGCGCTTGAAGTCAGGACATACAGAAATACGTCTCCTTCATCGACACTGGGCTATAAATCTATCTTTATAGATTGTGTGGCTTACTTCCCATGGATCTAGTGTAGTTATTATCATCTGATATGCTATTTATGTCATTTATTGACACATGAACAAACAGGGTTGAGTGCTAGTGGTGAGCCAATCAAATAGCTCCAGTATATATTGCCTGTATTTATAAATGTGATTTTTTAGTGTATATTATTTATTCTGTTAATATTGCACTATGGGTCTCCATATACAAAGAGTAATTAATACAAAACAAAAAAAATATGACAGGAAGCTGAACACATTTAAAGGAACATGACACCATGTTAGCATTACATTTTGTTCACTTGTCAGGACTCAGACTAGATATCATCAGTGATTTTACAGATTGAGCTTGTAATGTAAAATGTTTGTACAGGAACCCTTCATTCCTAACTCTGTGGAGTTTGACAGACAGCACTGACAGACATGATTGATGTGCATTGTGGTAAATGAAGAATCCAGTGTTTTCCAAAGTTTGAAATACACTGCAAATTTTTTATAAAAAAATAAATCTGATTGTTCTGAGTCCCCAAACTTAAGTGTGATAGTAAATTGCTAATAAAATCTATGCAAAAAGATAGACCTACAACTACAAACCGTCCTTTACAGTTGCATCACTATCGCTGTGCTGTGTTACCTCAACTCTGCCTTAAACACCAGTTTAAATTAAATTGTGTAAAACCACACACAGTGTTGTTGCGGCATGGTGTCAGTGCTCTCCTGCTGCTGTAACCAGACGTGACATTACAACTGATTCATGGAGGCTTGATCTTTTGTTTTTTGCTCAGCTGAAGTCATGATTGGTCTTCATGGGCTCAGCAAGGGGTGCCTATTATCTGCTGACATAATTATACTGTTTGTTTGCGTACGGTGATCTTGTGTGTTGTGGGCACAAGCATCAAACTTTATGCTTTCATTAAAACTTTGCCAAGTGTTTCTACAGCAACCGGTTTCTTTCCTCGTCTTCTTCTACGACTCCACTTGCCATCCACCCCATATACTGCAGCATGTTTCTCTCTTTCTCGCTCATTTCAACCTGCATCTGTGTCAGTTGCGTTTTTGTTGCCCTCTGCTTGGGTTTCATCCCCCTTTTTCCTCCAAACTATAATCTGTACATCAACCACCCATCCTCCCCTCCCTCCGTCTCTTCTTTTCTCTCCTCTTCACTGCTATGTGTGGGCGTTAAGCTCAGGCTGTACTTTCCATTTTGGTATTGTATTGTCAATGCATTGTTGCATCCAATCCAGTTAAGATGCTGTGGGAATGCTGTTTAAATCTCTCGCTGTCTCTGAACCCCCACCCAAACCCCCATCTCTGGAAAAAGAGCCAGTTGCTAGGTAACAGTTAATTGTCAAGAAGTAGTTACATGTGTTGTAATGCATCCTGAGGTTGTTGGGTTGGTGTGAGGAGAGACCAAGCAATCAACAATAAAGAGAAAAAAGTAAAGATCTATTTTTAAGAAGATAAAAACTGATTAAAGGATTACTTATACCTCACATTAAGTCAGCATCCAGGATTGCAGATGTTAAAATTCTCCAAACACATCGATACACAAGAGGAATTGGTTTACATTTGCAAACCTGCATGCTTCTTTAAATAACTCCTGTTGCTGGACAAGGCTTTTCTGAGTAAAGAGGGAGTCTGAGGAGTGAGGGGGAGTGAGGTTTTTGGGGGGCTTTGATCTTTGCTGCTTATTTAGTTTGCATCACTTCTTCCTTCCGTCAATATCTGTCTCTCTCTTCTCTCTCCACCATTTCATTCTCAAGCATCTTTATTTGTGTTCAACATAAGTAACATTAGTCTCACATGATGAGAGTCCTAAGACAACAGATGCAATGAAAGAGCTGAGATGACCCTCACCATTATCTCAGATCCACTGCTGCCCTACACTGGACATAATAATGTGAGCCGTTAATATATACAAGTAGCAGTAGATGTGTCATCTAATGTCACTGCTTGTATTTAGCACCACTGGTGGCCATGATGAGTTGGACTGCTATAAAGGGGCCACCTTCACTGGCTCTTCTGTTTGCGCCCCTGTTGTTACTGGTGTGTCACTTCCAGGTCCAAGGATGCTTGGTCTGACAGGTATGGCCACCCGCTACTTCACCACATTGGTCACCTGGTTCTGTGTGCTCACAGGATTTGTGTCTCTCGGTAGGGTGACTGCCTGTGTGCTGCTCTGGTTCCCCTTTATGTGCTGTTGGGCATCTGTTGCATGGTAAGTAGCCTCTCTCAGCATGGTAGGCAAGGCTGTCTGACGGATAATGCTAGAGTGTCACAGGTAAACACCGACAGCCCTCTCTTCCTCTCTCCTCCGGTGTAAGTGTGTGTATGCATGTTCCCATGTTACACGATAAACAGGTATGTGTGTATTAGCATAGCGAGCCACCACAGTATTACAGGGTATATTTAGCAACCCATGATTAGGAAAAACTGCAATCAGCTAAGAGGTCACCGCTGCTTTGTCTCTACCACTGCTTTGTCTCCACCACTGTTTAGTCCACCTAGGCTTTGCTTCCATGCTGTTTGCTGCCGCTAATTGTCTGTGTTACCCCTTCTCCACCAAAAGGAACCTGGTGCAAGTTCGGTGCTGGTGCTTAGTTGGTTCAACTTGCATTCTTCCTTAGCACTGGTCGCTTTCCCACTGGCAAGGAGCTCAGTCAGAGCCACGTCATTATGTCACTACAAAACTTCAGTATGTCACTGCATTTTCGTCTGTGATTGTTGTCAGCCTTCCTTCAGGGGTCACTGAGGTGCCAGGAAGGGTGGCAACCGTGTCTTCCTAGGCCGCTTCATCTAGTGGCTAGCCACAGGTGGACAGTGTGGATTTGTCATTGCTTGAACAATGTTCTTCGGTTTTCTCCAGCAACACCAATCTGGGTTGCACTAACCTCATCTACCACAACATTACTTTGATAGATGATACTCCAGTGAAGCAGTGCTATAGGCACATCCCACCCTCAGAGTATGAGGTTGTGAAAGAGAACATCAACCAGCTGCTCTTATCTCAAGTAATTTGTGAGAGTAGCAGCCCCTATGCATCCCCTATTGTGTTGGTAAGAAAGAAAGATGGTAGCATGTGTATGTGTGTTGACTACAGGTAGCTCAATTGTAAAACCAGAAGAGATGCCTTCCTTCTGTCACGCATAGAAGAGTCTTTGGATGCATTGTCAGGTGCTTGCTGGTTCTCAACCATGGACTTGACCAGTGGTTATAACCAGATGGCAGTTCTTTTGGGCTGTTTGAGTGGAATACAATGCCCTTTGGGATTTGCAATGCACCCAGCACCTTCCAAAAGTGTGAAGGCTCCATTTTAGGGAGAGCCCAAATGCACTCAGAGACAGGGATAGGTTGCAATGACAAGGGTCTTTTGTTTAAATTGCAACAGTAATCAAGTACAGAGTTTCCAGCGGGGAGGTGGAGAACAGCGTGCACCTCCAGGCAACTGAGGGTCAAGATGATCAAGATGATCTCACGATGAACAAACAAATGACAGGACTATTTATACATGAAGTAAGGGGACACAGGTCTAGACAGTTAGGGTGGGGTTTGATAATCACAGATGCGGGAAAAACAGGAGGGCAGGAAGCAAAGGGATCTGAAACGAGAGGGAGACAGGGTTACTTTCAAAACAAAACGAGAAGAGACAGGACAAACATGCAGGCATGGGACAAAATGGTTAACTAAAACAGACAAGAGGTTAACGCATCTTTGGTGACCAGCAGTGTCAGTCCTTGTTGTTATACCTTGATGATCTTGTTGTGGAACAACATCTTGAGAGACTCAAGGTGGTGCTGGAGTGGCTTCAGCGTGAGGGCCTCAAGGCCAAGTTCAGCAAGTGCCCATTCTTTTGCAGAGGTACACTACTTGTACCTCTTACTTTTTAGTAAATAAACTGTGGCTGGGGCTGGTGGTGTAGTGATTAGAACTGTCGCCTCACAGCAAGAAGGTACCGGGTTCGAATCCCGGCCTGGGGCCTTTCTGTGTGGAATTTACATGTTCTCTCTGGGTACTCCGGCTTCCTCCCACCATCCAACATGCATGGGGAGTAAGTTAATTGGCTAATTTAAATTGCCCGTAGGTGTGAGTGGTTGTCAGTCTCTATGTGCCCTGCAATGAGGTGGCGACTTGGCCAGGATGCCCCCTGCCTTCCGCCCTACGACAGCTGGGATAGGCTCCCCCAACTCCCCCCCCCCCCCGACCCTATGAGGATAAGCAGTAGAAAATCAATGGATGGACACTGTGGCTACTCGTGACCAGAGTTTTGTCCCCGGTGGCTTGCACTCTGACCAAGGCCGTAACTTTGAAAGCTCTCTCATCCAGCAGTTGTGTAACTTGTGTGAAATCACATACTGCACCATACCGTCCTGAAGGAAATGGTCAGTGTGAGCTTTTCAACCAAACGCTCCACAGCATGCTGCATACTCTGCCAGTATCCCGGAAAAGGTATTGGCCTGTTTGACTGCCCCACATTCTCTGTTGTTACAACACAACTCCCCACCAGTCAACAGGAGAGTCTCTTTTTCTTGATGTTCGGTCAAGAACCAAGATTGTCAATTGATTTTCTGTTGGGTAGAGTTAAGAGCCCTGTCAGTGGATCCATTCATGAGTGCGTCCGAGAGCACCAGGCCTGTTTTCAGGTAGCATTTGAAGGTGCAAGAGAGCTCTTGAAACATGCTACAGATCGGCGCAAATGAGCCCATGAGCAGCATGTTAGAGATCCTCCACTGCAGGAAGGACAGTCAGTGTACTTGAGTGACTTTCATGCTAAGGGACCCCAGAAGACCCACGATCAGTGGAGCTCTGTGAGGTATTGAGTGTTGAGGATACCTAAAGAGGGTGGATCGGTGTACACTATTGTGCCAGTGGACGATGAGACAAAGGTCAGATGGGTCCACTGCACTATGTTGAAGGCTATTGTAGGTGTGGCCTCACCTGGTCACGCTTCTTCCTGTAACTCGTCACCACAGGAAAAACCACCCACATAAGAGGAGCCTTCATTTGAGTATGACTTGCTAGTCTTTGGCCAACAACCTTTTGTAGCTCCTTCTGCCATGCCTTCCACCAGACCAACCACGTCTCAAATATATGCGCGAAAAACGCTGTGCTGCAGTAACGTGGGCAGTGTAAATTGGGCTTAAGAGGTCACCACTGCTTTGTTTCCACCGCTGTTTAGTCCACTGCTGAGGCTTTGCTTCCATGCTGTTAACCTCGTGTGGTTTGCTGCCGGTATTTGTCCCTGTGTTACCTTGCTTTGCTCAGACTGGGATGTTGCGCTGATACGTGGTCTCCACGCTCACACCGTGTCGAGCAGCTCTGCGGCACCCTTTCAGCCCTCTGTGATTTAATTGGTGTGAATGGATGTGTGTGAGAAGGGTTAGATTATTCTGGTATCAATTACTTTTCTTACTTACTAGTTCTATTTGATTTGACAGGATTAGAAATATACAATTATTTTGCTTGAGGCCTGTTTGTTGTTCCTTCTTTCCTTGTTGTCTGAGTTATAGTTTAGGTAATCCTTGAAATGATCGTATTTTGTTGGTTTGTTATCTGCTGACCGATTTGTTTATTTTTCTTTTGGAGACTGGTGGTGGCAGTGGTGGTGTCCCCCCCTCCATCTTGTCTGCTGTGTCCTGGGAAGTGGGTTTCACTTACTGAATGTGTGTTTTCCATAACTTCCAGGTGATTTTGGTTAATTTTCTTTATTTTGGACTTTTTCCCCTGCACTAGTCTCTGTCCATTCACTGGGCTCCAACTCCTTTATTTGATCTTACTTTCTTTGCCCTTTGTGCGAGTGACAATACTTAAAAAAAAAAAAAAAAGAAATAGATTTAATAATAAAATTGGTATTGTCCAATCATTGAACCACATCTCATGCCATTAATGAGTAAACTTACCTGTGTGCCTTCCATTCAAAATCAGTTCCCTGGGTGAAATTCCCAGGGGGTGTTGTCAGTTCATAACTTTCTGGTCAAAGCATTTAGTTTAATTTCTCCTCACCCTAATCCTCGCCACATACACATAATGTCAGATATAAATAGTGTGTACATGAGAGATGTCCTGTTGCTTGCTGCCAACCCTGTGAATTCAATAAAACAAGACAAATAAGTTTGAGATTTCATTTTTTATTAATACTGAACACTTTTATTCCAAAGAGACAGAAGAATAATATTTCTCAGCACTTATGTTCACATTGACTGATTCATCTCATTTTCAATATTACTAAATATTCAATCAAATTTGAAATACTCTCGTCACACAATTAATTTCTCTCTATACAAAAAAATGTGAGGGTGAACTAATTTTTTGTTGTATGTACATTTTTCACAATCTGTACAGCTCAGGGGTGGAGTTGTTTGATTCATTTGTGGCAATAAAAAACAACAACAACACAACAACAGAGGAAAGAAAAGAGACTTCCTCTGTTAAAAAAAAGAAAGAAAGGAAAAAAAACACGCAATAAATATTCTATTGTGCTTTCTGTGTACCAATTAATGATGGTGCTTTGAGAAAACAACGGTCTTGGCTGGTCTTTGACCAAATCAAACTGAAAATAAAAACACATCAACAAACCATGATTCATTAAATATGCACATAATAAACAAATGCACATATCTTGGCCTGAAGTCATTACAAAATAAATTTTGCAAGGGGACCTACGAATCAAAGAATTATCCCAAATAGATCTATTCTCTGCTGATTTTGTACAGTTTTTTTATCAAAAGTCCATGAGTGTGAGGTAAAGTATTTACATAAAGTTTTATAATACATGTACAATAAACAGTTCTCTCACACACACACACGCTGTTTCTCTCCCATATGAGCACACACAGAGGTAATCAAGCGTATGTATTCAGGCACATACAAAAGCAGATATAATGAAACAAGATATTCAAAAGGAAAATACGAAACAGTTGAAATGGAAAAAGGCTTCTTTAGTGACAATGAATGTATTAATCAGGACCTCAACCTTATTTAAAAGCATGAACACAAACTATCAAGAAAATTGAACTTTGTAGAGTATAAAAAAACATGTTTCCGATCCTACTGGAATCAATAGTTAATTTAGTTGTGTTTATTAAAGTATAACCAAAATTTAGACTGTTAAGATTGGTGTTTTCTTATGCACAAACAAGCACACACACATGCACACACCCACAGTACTACATGGATCATCAGTACCAGTGAAAATTGATAAAAAATTTCAAATATTGTTCAAAAACACCCATTTTTTTTCTGGGCTAGAAGTTAAGATTAAAAACAGAAATAAAGAAAAATGTATACATGCAAGTCCTTACAAACACTTGAGACCCCCTAGTATCATACATACTGACTTGTCAACCAAGAGAAGTTAAGTCTTCTAAAGTTTTGACTGGGATGCACGACAAACTAAATATATTCGACCCATTCAGTCAGATTGTGCTTAGGTATTAGAATTGGTTTGGCAAAATCAGAAGTCAGTTTTATATGATGTGAAAATGTGACTAACTATATATTGTTGGTAGATGGTTGTAAATTAAAAAAAACACAACTGTTATGTTTATATAAGTATTAGAGCATAGATGATCTGTGTAATGTCATGGTTTTGGGAAGCGCCATTTTATGAGAATAACATCAGTTACAAAGGGTATGGTTTTGACTGAATGCGACACCTGTTTTTTACTTGTTTATTCCTTATGCTTTTTCTTCTCAAATGACTGCAGCTGAAAGAATCCACACAGGATCTAAGATGAGGGCAAACTATGGTCCAGTGAGGGAGAAAACATTGTAACAGTATGTAGTGAAATATTTTTTTTATGTTCTGTTTGGTGAGTTTGAGGATTAGGATAATTTGTCCTAGATTCTGTGGTTTTGAGTCCAAAGAATAGTTTTACACTTTGGGAAATAAACATTATTTTGAAGATTGATGCCATTCTCTGAGTGTTAAATATTAAGCTAGGAATGGTGGCCAATTAGCTTAGCTTAGCACAAAAACTGGGAACAGGTGGAAACAGTTACCCTGCATCTGTGCAAAAATAATAAAAAAAATCTGCCTACCAATGCTGTAAAGCTCAATAATTAACATTTTATAATTTGTTTAATGTGTCAAAAAAGTACAAAATTTTGTGGACTATTTCTTGGCTGATTGGTTACATAGCAACATCATGGCATCTAAGCTACAAGACCATCCTATAATTAACATTGTTTTTAGTTTTTGTATGGATTAAACAAACATATAATGTGTTAATCTATAAGCTTTAGGGGATCGCAGGTGTTTTTGTTTAAAAACTTAGTTTGGATAGAGCCACGCCAGCTCTTTCCTCAAACTCACTGCTGGCTGTAGCTTCATATTTACCATACAGGCATGAAATAAGCCCAAGATATCAAATCATTCCTTTAAATCACAAAGGAGAATACAGTGGCAGTACAGTGACCTGAAACTGCTAGAAACAATATTAAATATATTTATTATTTATTAATAAAAAATTAATTACAGGCAGGCAGGGCTTATAGTCATAATCATGAGATAATTAACGTTACCACTGATCTTCCCAGCAACAGAGGCCTCCGAGAGTCTGTTATGTGACTGTCCTGAACAGCAAAACTGTCTTGGCCAATTGAATCAGACCCACTGAAATGTGATAAGGGCAACAAGCGGACATTAAATGTGATTTACATGTATTTAATGGACAGTTAGTTTCTGGGTCATCTGTTATGAACATTGTGTGTGAGGAAGTGAGGAGTGATAATGCTTGTTGAGCCTCTTCGTAAATGATTTCAAGGTCTTGCAGTTCAATTGATTGTAGAGTTAATAGTAGAAGAAACAGCCCCTATAATTTAATTGTTATTTCTTTCAATGCAGCTGCACATCTCTGTCATAGCTGACTTTTGGGGGGGCAACAGGAATGTTTGTTTATTGTGGCACTGTGGTTTTAACCCTTGTAATCCTGTTATTGTTAAATTTATGTAGAAATGGAAGCTTTCTCTAAGGCAGCACACTTTGCTCTGTATAGTAACATCTGTTAAATATTTAAAAGTCTGTTAAGCTTACAATACTCTACCCTCATACACCTCACCAGGTGTATTTTCATGCTCAAATCAATTACTAATTGTTTGCAGATGGATCTGTCTACCAACAGAACAGATTTTATGTGTAGAAAATCAGTATTCATCCTTTAAGGCACATCCAGCTCAAAATGTGAGACCCATTTGGTTCTGCCGAGCAGAAAAAAAGGAGAGGAAATGGCAAATCAGTATGATGATGTTGCTAAAGCAGCTGAAAAAAGAGACCATCTTTGCAAATATATAAGTACATATAATGTACTCAGCAAGTCATGCCTTTCACATAAACTTCACAGCACTCAAGAGTAAGAAAAGAAAAGAATCAAATATGAAGAATTAATAGCAAAGAAGAGTCCAAATTACAGGAACCAAAGATGACTGCTCTACCAGTCTCCTGTAATGTTGGGAAGCTAAGAAAGAATTATCATCATACAAATATGTAACATTAACTATTTAAATTAAACTAAATTTTTAACTAAAATAAAATAAAATAAAATAAAACAATCCAAACTGATCATCATTAAACACTGGAATAATATTCAATAATATTAACATTATCAATACAATTATTATTAGTTTACCCTGTTACTTCAACAGAAGTGTTGATTTCTCATTCATGATTGTATTTCCGTTGTTAAACAAAATGTTTGTTTTGGTGTTAAGGAACTGCAGGAGGGAGGAAAGGACAATGAGCGTGAAGAGAGCAGAGAACGGAGATTTGATCTCATTTTCCCCCTCCCTCCTGTCCTATCTTTCTCTTAGGGTCGGAGCAGCACCAGAATCCTCTCTTCTCTTTAGAAACTTGTCTCCTGTCAGACTTCACAGCTTAGCCTCTGTGCATCGTCCAAATTCTTTGAGAAAGACACACATAGTATTGTGGCTCCTCATTCTCTTTGCACAGAGATGTTGTCAGCAACTCTATGTTTTCTCTCTCTCTTTTCTTCACCCACTTCATTTTCTCCTTCTCATTCTTCCTCCATCGTCACCCTTAGACATCTGACTCAATGCTGGAGAGCTTTTCATAAACGTGTCCATTGCTGGCACCATTGAAGGGTCTCTGTCCCTGCCCCAAACCTAATGTGTCCCTGCCCACAGGCAGTAGCTTGCCAGCGCTGTGGTGGTTCCCCATGGGCCCTCCCACCCCGCCCAGACACAGCTCTTTGGGGAACCGGGGAGCCACATTGGACATCACCCCAGCTGTGGCGGACACGGGCAAATAGGAAGTCGTTCCCATGGAACTGCGGAAGTCCCCTCCTCGGGTGTTGTTGAGAAGTTGCTGCTGTTGTTGCTGCGTCTGTGGCTTTTTGATGTAGTACGGTTTGGCGCCGTGTAATAGACACTGGTCGTCGCCGAAGGTTGGGATGAAGGGGTTCTGGTTCACCTTATCTGGGTAGAGAGATTTAGACAAGGAGTAAGTCCCGGCCCCTCTGCTGCTACCACCACCACCACCACCACCACAGCCCCCACCTCCTATAATAGCTCTATCTCTGTCCCTCAGGTCTCTCTCCCCCACCGACCGCTGATGTAACCCACCTTCGCTGCCGCGGAACAGGCTGAAGGAGGAGCCTCCTTTCGCCCTATCCCCGCCTATTCCTCCAAACATAGGAGACTCCCTTTCACTTGAATACCTCTCAAACATATGAGCGTAAGGGCTGGGGCCCTCCATGAAGCGGTCTTTGTCTTTCAAGCTCACACTTCGAGGTTGGGGAAACTGCCCTCCAACGCCACTGCCAACCCCTCCCATGCGACCTGCCCCCTCCCTCTGCAGGTCCACAAATGTGTCATATGAGTGCTGCCTCCGTAACACCCTCCCACCTGGCCCTAGTTTCCTGCGCTGTGCCTGTGCCTGAGTTTGTGTTTGTGTTTGACTGGGTCCTACACTGCTTTTCACTGCAGCAAACACCATGTTATTATCCTCGCTGATGTTGTAAAGGCTGCTTGGCTGGATCTTACATGAGTCGCAGCGTTTGCAGCAAGCGGAGCTGGGGCGACTGCCACCCCCAACCCCGCTAGTGCCGCCTCCTCCATGGTGACACACATTGTGGCAGTTACGACACTCCCAGTCACCCCCTGCTATGCCCCCACCTCCTAGCCCAGAGACCCCCTTCTCCCAACAGGTGTGGGCTTGCTGCCCTGCCGACACTGAGCCATGCCCACCTTTACACTCCTGCTTCTTGCCTTTACCTTTGAGGAAGTCTTCTACAGGAACTAAACTTTTACAGATACCACCACCGCTACCACCGCCCACGCCGCTTCCTCCACTTCCACCCTCTTGCTCCCACTTGGCCTTGCCCTCCTTGGAGCGGAACTGGTCCGCATAGAAATCCCTCAGGTTGTCTTTGTCTTTGTGGAACAAGTAAGGTGAAGAATTACCCCCTCCTCCTCCCCTCTTCCGCTCCAGGGGAGGTGAGACCGTGCGGTGTGCCAGGGGCCCATGGGGGAAGTGGTGGTGGACGGTGTGGTGGTGGGCTCTCCTCCTCAGGCCGCTCAGCTCTATCTCGTCCTGCTCCCGTCTGCACTTGGCTGAAGCAGGTCTCTTTTTCAGGCTGTCCCTGTACTGCTTACGTCGCTTGTTGTTGCCCTCCAGGTTGCCGTAGGTAACAGTGTGCGTAGAGATATCCGAAACATCCGAGCGAATGTTCCCATCATCCCCCCCTGAGCCTCCCCCACCCCCACCACAGTACCTGTCATGACCGCCGATGAGCCCCGTACTGGATGCGCCTCCTTTGAAAGAAAACCTCCCATACACATTGTTTCCCTTGAACCCACCCTGGTTGGAATCCACAGGGGAGTGGCCAGCAATCAGGTCAAATTTATTGGTATTCCTGTGAGTCATGGAGGGGCGAGGCTGGGTGGTGAAGATGGGTGCTACCCCTCTCCCTAAACTGTCACAATCGAACATGCCCCCCTCCAACGAGCTAGTGCTGCCTAAGCTACGCGGCCTATTAGGCGGGGGGCCGGACATACCCAGAGCCGGGGCCGGGTGGTGGTGCAGGTAATGGTCCTGGTACAGGTTGCTGTCCTTCAGGGGCAAGTTTCCAAAAGTCCTCTCCACCTCGCTGATGTAGTCACTGAACATGTTGTCCTCTGGCATATAAGGTGGTGCTGACTTGCAGTCAACAGGGTGACCCACCAAACTGCGCCGGTGTTCCTGGATATCATAGATAGCCGAGTCGCGACCACTGTGGCTGTACTCCAAGGCAGCATGCGGGGAACCATTAATGCCTGGGACGGCAGTCATGTCCTTGGCGGTGCGGAGCAACCGCAGGATGTTGGAGTGGGTGTTGTTCATGTTTTTCTTCATGGTGGCCGAGGGTGAGTCTATGGTTGACTTGTTTTCCTCAATTTGTACCCCATGGATGCAGCTGTAGATACCCTGGAGTGTGAAAATTAGAAGAAGAGGGAGGTAGGGAGAGAAAGAGAGGGTGAGACAGGCCATGGGAAGAAGAAAGAATAAGAGCAAGAGTGGTAAGGTAGGTAAGGTACGAAGTCCATGTGAGAAGAATAACAACAAAATGTGAGACAGTAGTAGAGTCAAGAACCAAAGGGGGTTTAATGTTAGAGAAATGGAGTCAAACAGCAGACACGTAAAGAGAAAGATAGACAGAGACAGACATAGAAAGAGAGAGAGAGAGAGAGCAAGAGAGAGAGAGAGAGAGAGAGAGAGAGAGAGAGAGGCAAACAGAAACACAGAGGTTAATGCATTGCCATGCTCTCTCTGACTAGCCTCTTGTTTACACACTATTAAACAGTAATAGGGGCTGAGTTCACAAGTGACTTTTCTCAGGGGAGCAGCATGGACCCTCACAGCTGCTACTCTGCACTTCACCTCAGACAGAGACAACCGAGAGAGTGGATCAAAGCCTTGATTGACAACAAGAGGTGCAGTAAGCTTGTGGTTTTGACCACCAATCAATAGGTTTAATCAATGGCATTTAAACTAAGCTGACACGGGTGCCACTGGCTTTCTACCAGGGTTGTTTTGCTGGTTTTCCTTTCATGAAGAACATTGTTAAGGAAATTACTTGCAAACGTCTGAGACATGCATCAACAATCGCCTTTGTGAAATGTAATCCATTGTCCATTAGTTTGTGTTTATTTTGGTTTGTTGTGAAGAGCAGTATTTTCAAGAGAAGGGAAAGCCTTTTACAAGTTAAGTCAAGCGTGTTTAAAAGGAGGCTGAGGGAATCTGTGGCAGAGGCGACAGCCAAATCCGAAAGGTCGAGGACACACTACCCACCAGCCAGCGTGAGGGCCAACTTTCCTCAAAGGCGTCAACTTGTCAGAAACAGTTTCTGTCTATCTCTTAGTCACTTTCCCCAGTGCCGAGCCACGTTCATGAATTGGAATCGTCAACCCTCTTTTCTTTTATGCCTCCATTCTCTCTTGTGTCTGTTTTATCTCTATTTCCGAGTACTTGGGTGAGCGGCAGCTGCTCCAATGGGATTGTCTGTCCTTATCTCTCTACATCCACAGCTACTACAGCTGCTGTGAAAGGTAAAAGAACAGAGATTACTGGCACACCATTGTATCTACTCTTTTCTATTCTGCCATTCCCCTACCTCTATTATTATTTATCATTATTCTCGCTAACTGATCTCTTTTTTCCTCTGTATTTTATTAACCCTTTGTACTTTTATCCCTTGTCCATCATCAAGCTTATTACAAACTATATATGAAAGGCAGTTTTCTACAATATTGCACTATCTTTAATTTTATTTTTTTTCGCACTGCAAATTGAGTGTTAAACCAGGCTTGGAAAATGTAGACATGATATCTGGAAGTAGAAACACTTCTTGAAATGGGTATACACTTGAAATGGATGTACTAGTAACTAGTGTGCAAGTAAAATCTCAAGCCTGTTAGAGCTTCAAATGAATTGTAAAGACACCATGCAAAAAGCTGTGCTCAAGTTTTGCATAAAAAAGCTACAAAGACAGAAGGAGATTCCTGCGAATTCAACAACAAAAGAAAAGAAACAGTGTTTCTGAAGTGCTCAAGGCCAGATCTGCTTTTAAGTTCTTACAGGTTAGTCTGAGTAGGTGGAGACCAAATGATTTTTCAATTAGAAATGCCAAACACCTAAACACTTCCTTTTCTCAGGCAAATAACTGAGACAATTTGCATGCAACAACATCATGCAAATTATTTACACCTCAAGTGATTATTTATAAAGACCTAAAAAGCCTGCATCAGTAACACTGAGAAACCACGTTAAGTGAACCATCCGAGCAGAGTCGTAACCATGCTGGGATGAGTGTCAATCTCCAATATCCAAATGTAAACCTTCAGGTCACTGACTGAGAATGTGTAGCATTGTAAAGTAGCTTTTATTTGTTAACCTCCTTGGGGACTGAGACCTCAGTGATGCTTGCATACTGATGCTGGTTGATGTCGCCGTAGGTCAACCTATCAGTAGTCACGTCTTTACAAGCAACAATGCTTGGGGTGGCTGCTTCTAGAGTGATGTTAGTAATCCAGGCAACACATATAAGCCATTGTTTTTCACTTTAACTCTTTGAGTGCCATTGACGTAATACGACGTCATTCAATATCCAACGCTTGAGTGCCATTAACGTAATACAACGTCAAATTTAGGGTCTTCTGAAATTTGTAGTCGGGACATAAAGAGACGGTATACGGCACGGAGATCAAAGCAGGAAGTGGACACGATCGTGTTTAGAGAGCAAAACGGATGGATTCTTGACAAAAAGTGGCGATTTTGGTGAAAGTGGCCTCTACTCTCCTCCAGATAAAACAAGAGCAGAACAATGATGAAATAGAGAGTTCATTTGAGCTACTCTGTGTTTTCAGAGACAAAGTACAAAATAGTCTGTGGGTCAGTGCCGCCCCTCTCTAAACGCAGATCATGCAGTCTGCGGAGGGCCTCATCCTTCATGAGGGGCCACATTTTGCTCGAGGGGAGACATTTGCATATATGCACGATGGATGTTTTCAAATAAAATTTTGCTTAGGGCCCCAATTCGGTCATGGGTGACACTGCTGTAGGTCTTGAAATATGACTCAAAATGGGCAAAAACGCTGGAACAAGGCTGTTTTCAAAACCGTTTGGCACTCAAAGAGTTAATGGGTGAAGAGCCTGTAAAGAGTTTCCTAGGTGTGTTATTTATTGACTGCAATGCTTCTGTAAATATTTGTTGTGTCAGTCAGAAAAATCAGTGACATAGGTTGACTTGAGTAAAACTTGAGTAGATGCTGCCAGATTGCTTCAAACAAATGCTTGTTGAATGGATCAGACAGCATCTGGAACCCCCTTCCCTAACGACTACTGCACCCAACAATCTTTTGTGCAATTCAACAGGTGTACAGAGGGGAGAATGTTAAGACAACAGGCTCTTTTTTAAAAATTATTAGCCAAATTATTTTCTGTGTGTAAAAAAACAAGTGAATGCCTATGGAGAGAGGGAAAATGTGGTTTCATTTCGCCTCACTCCATCATGGCAGCCTTTTCAGCTTGCCTTTGAGTGCAGCTGTTTTAAATAGCGACAAATTCTTTTTTGTTTTGAGCATACTAACACCTCAACTTTAACATTTATTTGTTATGAGTATGCCGTTACGACATTACCATAAGCCTGTAGCTACAGTCAGTTACACCACAAACCTCAGAAATATCACTGGTTAAGTTGGGGTACTGGTCGATAAAGAGAACACCTGAAGAATTCTAATAAAGTAGACCTATAATAAACAATTCTACATATAAAAATATACATATCATAAATCTTCAATGTAGTTATTCACATCAAGTATATCTAAATTTCCAAATAGCTCTGGTTATTCTGACAAAGAAATTGTAAAATACAATGGGTCTGATAAGGTTAAATTCCTATTTGAACTGCTAATGATGTTACATTATTGCAATATTATGCCCCCCTGACCTGTATTTTTTTTTTTTTTTTTATTTTCAGTATAGAACAGGATGCCTGTTTTTTTGTTGTTTAACGACTGCCTGGACTAAAAAAGCCACAGGTTAAGTCAGGTGAGTCATTGTATCCCCCTGACTGAGTCGATACACCTCAACCACGGCCAGTGGTTTGAAAACAACTCCGTTTTCGATCTTTCTGTGAGAAGGACAGAGGTCAGACCTAAAATAAAACATGGGCACACTCACTCTGCTAATGGAGAAAGTGGCCCCAGGCTGTCCCGAGCACACGCCCATGAAGCAGAAGCGCAGCTGCCAGTAGAACCAATGTTCACAGATGAAGGTGATTAATGACAGAATCATGGCGGCCCCAAGCATGTAGAAGACCCCTGCCATGTTGTCCACATCCAGCTGACTGCTCATCACCTCGTTCTTCTCATTGTGGCAGATACCCGTCAGCCACAGGGCCTCGAACTCCTCCATCTCACCTGGAGGAAGGAGAGATAAATATACACAGGTTGCATTGTCGAGGAGTTAGCATTAATGTTTGTGTGTATGTTTGTGTGACCTGTGTGCTTGGATGAATTTGCCCATAGGTGTCTGAAAGTGTAAGTGTGAGTACAAAAAACTGAGGGCATGTATTTTGGAGGGGGAGTTGAGCCAAAAACAGCTCAGGTCTCATGTACGTGCAACAAATGTCATGTCGCATTATTTTGACTGAATGCCCCCCTGAGGATCATCCTCATTAAGGAGTGCTTATGCAAGGCAATTCCTTCCTTGCTGTGAGAAAAAAAACAAATGTCTGCCAGAACGTGACGGTCCTCAGGGAGGAAGTGTGTGTGGTCATGTGCTGAACGTTTCCGCCCTAAATTGTGTCCCCCTCAGTTCCACATCCCTGGGGGGACTGCTAAGGGGGGAGGACATGTCCAGAGAGATTTGTTTGATCTGCACCAATGGTCTCTTTTTGTATGTCTGTGTCAGATCAAGGGGGGTATATATATTCCCAATGCTTGCATAACACTGTTTTGTGGATGGATGGACGTGAGTGAGTGTGTGCCTCAAACAGCTGTTTTCAAGACTTTCTTACCTAACTAAACCTCATTAAAAGAAAAGAAAGTGTAGCTTTAAGTGGCAGTCTAACCACGATCAGCTGTTACCAAACAAAGAGCTCCAAAGCACACACAATGGAAGCAAAAGGGAAAATATACAGTATATTTAATTCATGAAACAAATAGTTGAACATTTGGCGAAATACCCTTCCACTTTCTTTGTATGACAAGATCAATACCAATATATGTGCATGAATGACAGAGCAATTAGCTTGGCTTAGCTTAAAGACTGGTAGCAGAGAAAAACAGCCTGGCTATGAAGTTCAAAAATTGTACCAACAGCACCAACCAACAATTTCAGTGGCGTGTCAGAACTATATCTTGACAGAAAGTTCAGTTTCAGTGCCTGCTTCGATCCTGTTAAATGATATTGTCAAAGCCACTATCATCGGAAATGACTCCAAAGTAAAATGGGTGAGTAAATGGCAGTGTTTCATCCCAGAAATAAGGTCCAATTTGTAAAAAACAGCACTTCTCCTTTAGCATCTTCAGATCAAGGATGGAATCTGCAACTTGGTTCCCATGTAGAACCAGTATTCAATTCTTGACAACAATTTAATGCTGACACTATTGATTCTTCTTATCAACCTGAGGAACTGATATACACTCTCCTGGATACACACTATACATGAAACAGCACTGAACTGATTTAGACCTGGATCAATGAACATAATCTACGATGCAACTGATATCGATATTATCATTCTCTGCAGCCATCATTTTTTCCATCTCACTCCTCCTCCTCCATCTACATCATTTTTCCACTTCCCTCCTGATCTGTTCAGATAAAGTGACATTCAGTTTCCTGTTATTAGACTGTCAATAATCCTATCCCTCTGCACATATGACTTACATCCTGTTCATATCTGGACTCTTACAGGATGTGACAGCAAACACAGATGAGAATGGACTAACATATGATTGCTGACAGCTGAACAGTCTGCATGAAGTCTGCATGATGTGTTGACCTTGTGAACGCAATCAACAGAGCAATAAGACTTTTGTTTGATCTTTCATGCACACAGTCACACACACACACACACACACACACACACACATACTGTACATGTGCATTATAGTGTACATCACTCAGCAGCAGTTGAACTGAGTAGATTTGGCTCCTAAAGATGTGATCCGAGGTGAATGTTCTCTTTCACTGACCCCTTTATACATCAGACACCAAGATTAAAAGTGATAGCAGCATGTCAGCATGCTGTGCAATATATCATCTGGCAGCTGGTGCGCATACTATCTCTGTAGGTGAAGTGCAACTGTAGGTGTGCTCTTCAAAGTTGACGATTTACAGCAGAAACAATTATTTGTTAAGCTTTTCCCTGGATACAAAAGGCTGGTCTTGCATTTCAAAATGAATCTTTCTAAAAGCAGGAACACTTCCCCTTATAACAATAATCACATTTCTGACAACAAAATCAAATATTGTCTTACTCAGTAAACAACAAGTATGGTTGACAACACTCCATCCATCAAGTTTTCTGTTACTTTCTTGCACCTGTTAAAGCAAGCAGGGTGGCAGAGTTGTAGTTTTCCCATCAAATTCCTGAAGTTTTTCTCCTTCTGACTATTTTCTCAATTAATTTCAATATTTTTTTTTTTTTTTAAAAATCTCATTTCGAAGTACACTTTTTCTGAAACCTGTAAATACATTGTATGGCATTTCTTAACAGACAGAGTTTGCTCAGTTGTCATAGTAATGGTTTAGTTATTGTGTGAGATTTTAGTCATATAACAGGTGTCCACATATCAAATGAATAAAGTTAAAAAAACACAAGAAAGTGTTGAAAACCATTATCATGAAAACCTGCATCACAGAGTAACATTTTACTGTAATATTTTCAAACTGTAATGTCCTATTGAATAATGTATAGTATGTGGATCAGAAGTTTTATGAAATTCATCTAAGTTCAGTTGCAGCTCTGTACTCAACAGTCTCCTTTGTCTTCTTATCAGTCTCATTATCAGCACATGTGGGAAAGAAAGCGTCCTGCGTAATCTCTGACCTCCATGACATTTGATGCCAGAAACTGTTCAACCAAGTAGGCATCCAAACCAATACAATCCACCTCAACCGACTCAATCTTCTCACCATGACAGAGCAACAGCTTAATTCGGAGGTCCTCGTAGATCACTGCACTTGTCATCCTCTCAGAGTGATGCCAGACACCCTGCCGGCTTCTTTCGGTCATTACCCAAAAACACGACAACAGCTGGGGCTCAAAACGAAACCCTGACCTACAAATTGAGAGCATTCCTCTGTGGCCTATATAGCGGTATAAGTTGCTCTCTGGTTGACATGTAAAATGATATACAGACTCTAGTATTTCAATATTTACATGATACGGCGCTAGTCGATCCATTCATCCATCATCTTCCGCTTATCCGGGGTTGGGTCGCAGGGGGCAGAAGCATTCCCAGGCCAGCCGGGAGACAGTCTCTCCATTTTATCCTGAGTCGTCGAGATGGACCGCTGCAACAGCAACAGCAGCGCTCCATCTCCACTAAACAAAGTGTTGATGGTACACTGCTTCCCCCTCCTGAGACGCCGGATGATCAACCTGAATTTCCTCGATGGCGTCCGGAAGCCATTCTCCATGGCCTCACCGAACTCTTCCCAAGCCCGGGTATTTGCCTCAGTGACCACCAAAGCTACATTCCGCTTAGTCTCCCGGTACCTATCAGCTGCCTCCAGAGTCCCACAGGCAAAAAAGGCCAGATAGGACTCCTTCTTAAGTTTGAAGGCATCCCTCACTGCAGGTGTCCACCAACGGGTTTGGGGATTGCCACCGCGACAGGCACCGACCATCTTACGGCCACAGCTCCGGTCGACCGGCTCAACAATGGAAGCACGGAACATGGCCCATGTGGACTCAATGTCCTCCACCTCTCCCAGGACGTGGTCAAAGTTTTGCCGGAAGTGGGAGTTGATAGTCCTTCTGACAGGGGACTCCGCCAGATGTTCCCAGCAGACCCTCACAATACGTTTGGGTCTGCCAGGTAGTACGGGCATCTTTTCCCACTATCAGAGCCAACACACCACCAGGTGGTAATCGGTTGACAGCTCCATCCCTCTCTTCACCCGAGTGACAAAGACATGCGGCCGCAAGTCAGGTGACACGACCTCAAAATCGATCATCGAAATATGTCCTAGGGTGTCCTGGTGCTAAGTATACATATGCTTTATGCTTGTACATGGTGTTCGTAATGGAACATCCGTGACAAGTCCAATAACAGAACACCACTCGGGTTTGGATCGGGGGGCTGTTCCTCCCAATCCTCTCCAGATCTCACTGTCATTGCCCACATGAGCATTGAAGTCCTCCACCCGAACGAGAGAATCCCAAGAGGGAGTGCTCTCCAGCACCCCCTCCAAAGACTCCAAAAGGTCTGAACTGCTGTTTGGTGCATAAGCGCACACAACAGTCAGGACCTGTACCCCTACCTGAAGGGGGAGGGAGGCTACCCTCTCGTCTACCAGGGTGAACCCCAACGTACAGGTGCCGAGCCGGGGGGCAATAAGTATGCCCACACCTGCTTGGCACCTCTCACCGCGGGCAACTTCAGAATGGAATAGAGTAGTGTGTCGAGGTGAGTCCGACTATATCTAGTCGGAACTTCTCAACCTTGCACACTAGTTTGGGCTCCTTCCCTGCCAGAGGGGTGACATTCCACGTCCCTAGAGCTAGCTCTAGGGACGTGGAATGTCACCTAATCCGTGGCTATAGTGCTAGAGTCAGAGATATAATGCCACCATGTGGTTGAATTGATCAGCTGGTGTCATAGTGCTACGCTAATAATTTCTACAAAGTGCTGGTTATGAACACTCATTGTAAGGTGCTCCCTGCACACCAGTTATCACTGGAGGTAGAAAAGGGTCTGAATTATTTCTGCAAAACTCATAGGCTGAGTTTTACCCTTACGTCTGCTTTTTTTGGTAACAGGGAGGGGTTTTTCTTTCAGTTATGGATGTCAGCGTTCACATTTTAATCATAATTAAAATCAAAGGATAACAAATGATTTTTTTTAATTGTGTATTGTAGAATAAGTACTTCATTGTACCATTACTTGTAGCAGCCTCGTGCTTTCTACTGCAGCCATGGAAAAGAATGACAGCAATATGCTTCTAAATTGTTTCATTTTATTTTTGAAAACTCCCAGATGGCTGAGTTGAGACATCAAACATAATATGCACCTTGAGTGATATTCAAATATTACAGAAGTACTGAAGCTCTATTTTTAGGGTGGAAGTCGCCACAGACCTGTGGATGACACAAAATGGAGGAAGTTAACTACAGCGCTTGCTAAATGGGTGACAGCTGACTGCAGATCAGTCAACAACATTGAAAACTAAGGTCTAAAAGATGTACTCCAGTTGGCTTGCCTTGCAATCATTGTACACACCACCATATGAAATGCAAAATAACAGAATCTTAAACGAACAATAAAAAAATTAATCATGAATAACTATTGAATCTCTGTTATTAATTACAATTAACTATTGAATTTATGCGATTAATTGTGATTTAAAAAAAACAAAACACTTTGACAGCCCTGCTTTCAATACGTCAAACTGGTAATGAAATTGTGGATGAAAGTGTAAACATGAGCATGTGGTTCATAACAGAAATCTCTAAAAATCAGATCTTGTGATTGGCAAATGTAAAACCTGTTGAAATAGTGTTGACTATCAACAACAAATCAAAATGTATTTAAGGTTACAGTGAAGAAATATGGCTATTACAACACTCCAACAACATCCACAGAGCTCCTTCTACCTTCACTTAAGGTCAACATTTCAACACTACCTTTGCAGTGTGCTGCCAGAACCTCCTGAGTTACCAGGAAAACAAGCTCCTTCCACACTCCAGCTTCCACTTCCACTTTGTCCTTTCAGGAGTGCTGGTACCTCACTGTTGATTAAGGATTGTGCCAGCGTGGCTCACGAGGCCTCATCCTGCAGCTTGACAGCCTCATGGACTGCTGGGATGTACCAGCAGGTTTTTGGGATGTCACCATAACAAACACCAACTGTCTGAGTCACAGCTCCTCTCCAGCTACTTAGATGACTTGACATCTCCAACTTTGATACACTGATGAGAGCATAATGTAATTTTGCGAATCTCACTCTGATTAATCACTGTAAATTGCTTCTTTAAATCTGTTAGATATTCATCAAAGAGAGGTTTGTGTCGTGAATCCTTTTTCAATCTTCTGACCTTACCTATAAGTTCCTAGCTTTAGAACCTATAATGATCTCCCAAACTGCTGTAGTGACTACATTGTTATTAACTGTAAACACACAATATCACACGGTCTAATAAATAAAGACTACATAATTAAAATTTAACTTCTAAAAAATAGTACTTTTGTCCTGTTCTATGTTTTATATAGAACAGAATAGTGTTATTTGTGTAATATGTTTGTTTCAGTATTCTGCCCCAGGGGTGTCACTGGGTTCACTGTAAAGGCAATACACACACCACACCTTTTAAATTATTCATTGATTTAAAAAAAATGTTATTCAGGTTCCTCACCATCTCCAAACAGCATGAGGATGGCCAGATCCACCGCTCGTTTCCAGCCAGAGTCTTTCTGGATGGCGATGCCATAGCCGGTGGAGGCGAACACCTTACCGCTCCCGATGGTCACCAGCTTACAGCCCTCATCTCTGCCTGCCATGTAGTTCAGCACTGCGGCGTCGTAGATGAAGGCATCCAGTTTGCTGCAGAGCATGATGGAAGGCAAATGTGTAAGAAGAACAATTGTATATACACTAAGAGGCATTAAAAACGCAACAAAGTCAATGTAAAATAAAATTGGATACAACTACTTTGTATACAAAGAATGTTTTGTTTACTACCATTCGTGGCTATTGAAACTATGGAGCCACATTTTTCAGCTCAAACAATAAATTAACGTGGCAGACGGTACCAATCCCTGTTTTTGCATGTGTGATTCATTAGGACATTGAAAGCTTTCAATGAGTTCTTTTGGTGATTTGAGCTCAACTGGTCAAGGCTTTAAAAACCCGGAGGAAAAATGCAAGCTGTCACAGACGGTCACCATGCCACGCTTAGCAGCAAACATGAGGGAGCAGACCATTGGTATGCTGAGATCCGGAGTGACTGAAGCGAGGGTAGCCAGGCATTTTGCCGTCCACAGATGCACTATCTCACGCCTGCAGGCACATTATGCACAGGCATAATGTGCAGGTTATGGACTGGCCGCCTTATTCCCCGGATATGAATCCGATTGAACACCTTTGGGACAATCTGGATCGCCGTGTACGGCGTTGTATTCCACTGCCTGTGACGGATGCTGATCTCCGTACTGCACTCTTGGAAGAGTGGGAAGCGATTCCAGTGGCCGAAATCAACGCGCTCATCATGTCTATGCCACGACGATCACACAAGATACTGACATTTGTAATCCATGTTGATTAATTTTTCTATTGTTGCTTTTGTTCATTCATGTTCAGTATCATACCAAGTGAAGTCGCCCAATAAATTATGAAAATTCAAATTAATATCGAAAAAAATACAATGTTGCATTTTTAATGCCTCTTAGTATATTATTATTGGGCCTCTTTTATCTATGTCCAAAATCATTCCCTTGCTCTCTAACAGCAATGGCTAATACATTACTGTATGGGTTTGTTATTTCCTAGTAACTTCTAGAAAGGTTTCCTGGAAAGAATGATGTCATCTGGTACTAATTATAGAGAGGAGGGTTGGTTTAGGTTGCTGTGTTAAGATGTAAACAGTTTAAAGTAATTTCCATTTACTGTAAGAACAGCTCCATATAAACCAAAGTAGAATATTAATTCATCATTTATTAATTTATTTATAATTTACTATTGAAGTCTGTATTTTCCATTAAAGTTGAATTGCATGTGTGCATTTCTGCATGTTCTGATGACCTGCTGAGCACTGTGTAAAACACTCTAGGAAACACTGACTAAGCATTTAATTGGAATTAAATGAAAGTGTGAACTCTCTCTGTTTTAGCTATAATTAATGACATATTGCATAGTTATTTCAAGGAAACTTACAAAGAAATTATTATAAATTTATAGGTCCAAAACATAAAGTGTTACCAGGGAAAAATCATTGCACCGAAGGAAAAGACAGTATGCATGCTATGTGCACTGCAGGAAAAAGAGACACTTTCAATTTGCACACTCATTATAATATGTCAGAGAGTAAATTGGAAACCATAATTAATAAAATTGATTGTTTTATCCTCTTCTGTTCCATTCATTGGCTTCCTGAAGCATTATATAGTAAACCACTCAATCTGAATCAAAGACCACATTTACTAACATCTTAAAAACAAAAAAAAATTAAAAATCAGTTCATACTTTCTAACTTCCATATAACAATTTTCATTACAAAATCCAACTTGTTCTTTCCACAACCATAAGATTTGTGTATGCTTGATCTTGTATTTTGCTCAAGGATGACTGTTCAGCCTAATAATTAAATTTACCATTTGACAGGGTGCATACTGTCTTGGCCGAAACATTTCCCTGTATTATACTTTATTCTATCCAGATCAAAACTGGCTGACTTCATAGGTAAAATGACATGACAGTCTCCAGCTTGGTGATAAACTACCATCAAACAGTGCCTCTGGGCTCTACAATCCTCTGTGGTCATTCACCTCACTGCTTTGCATTCTTATTGATCCTTTTGCAGCAGTTGATGAACACATTAGAGGACAGAGAGAGAGAACAAGTGAATAGGAAAGAGAGATATTAGCCTATACTTCAGAGGCAGAGAGGGTGAATATTAGGTAGCTTTCACAGCAACCGCAGGCTATGCTGCTATTCTGGATGTCAACGGCAGGCTGATACACAGCTCCACTGGCTGCCCACCCACGTCACCCAGAATGCTCCCTCTGCCTCCTTATCTTTATTCCTTCATCATCTTTTCTCTGTATTGCATCAGCACAGGACCTCAGAGCTTCATCATACCGTCTCTTTTCTCCCTGCTGGGATCCTTTCAACCACCCCCCCCCCACATCCCGCCACCAGTCTCTCTCTCTCTCTCTCTCTCTCGCCCCTTCTCACCCGGTCTTCAGACTGTACAGAGCTTCATCTACATTCTTCTGGTGGAAGCTGGTCATGTAAGTATGCATGTCCCGGTAGTTGTTGCGGATGTTGCGCTCTGTACTCCCATTGGGCACTGTGCCGAACCGGAATGGCGGTGAGAATTCGTTTGGCTTCTGGAACTATGGCAGAGGTTTTCCAGAAAAGAAACCACACAGAGAAAATGACAGGAGAGTGCTCGTTAGCATGGAAAAGGCCCTGAGCTGCATCAAACAGCATCTGGGGTGCTTTTTTTAAAGTGAAATGTTTAGTCAAAGGCTGCCATTGATGATTACTTTCATTACTCATTTATCAATTGCCCAAGCTGTTGATTTTATCTGAACAAAAGTCACATAGGATGAAAAAAAGAAAGAAAAAAGATGCAGCCGACCATGAGAATTAATAACTGGGTGACATTTTGACTTTTCTACTCTGTTGTTCGACATATTGAATGGAAAAAAAAACAAACTACATTAGCACTAAATCTGACGATAAATACAAAAAAAAAATACAAAATTCAAGTTGATTTGTAGGCCCCAATATTATAGAAAAGTAATTCAAAAAGCTTTGTTAATCCATAACAATGTTGACAATCATTTAATCATTGACGTAATCTATAAGAAAATATGACAAACATTCGCTGGTTCCAGCTTTTCAAATATGAGGATTCGCTGCTTTCCTTTGTGTATATCTTTGCAATCAGAGGGGTTTGGTTAGGTAAACTAACAGGCAATTTTAAAACAATCATTCTAGACCGTTAGAAATTATGATGGCTATTTTGCATTATACCTTTTAACTAAATCAGTGATTCCCCACCGGGAATACCTGACTTTTATATTTACTGTCACAATAACTAGATAAATTACGAGCTACAACAGGCTGACAACATATTACTCTTCTCCCACTACCATGAAAACCATGTGTTAGGATTAAGCATCTTGAAACGTGACATGAAATAATGCTCACAGACTCTACTGACACAAACTGTCCACACCTGGATGCACAGCACCCTACTTTACCTAGTTTCACACACCCGCTCCTCCCTCCCATTGCTTTGAATTCATACCTTTTTATCTGACAGGCCAGACACCTGGTCAACATACTCCTCCTGGATCATGAAGGCAGCCAGGTTGGCAGTGTAGGAGGCCAGGAAGATGACAGCAAAGAAGGCCCACACTGACACCATGATCTTACTGGTAGTACCTTTGGGATTCTGCACGGGGACAGAGTTGTTGAAAACAAGACCCCAAAGCAACCAGACGGCCTTACCAATGGTGAAGGAAGGACCACCGGGCTCTGGGAAAGGAGGGAGGAGGGGTGCAAAGAAAGATGACAGAGGGAAAAGGATGCCAGAAATCAGTTTCACAGATCCCATGTGCCACTTTATCTGCATTTACTCGTGACCACTGTAGGAGGCACTTGTTGGATGCCAACGACAATGAATGGATTTTTTTCCCATGCTCTAGTTTATCAGTGATCGCAGGATGTCCTCTATGGTCTGCATCTGCCCTTCCAGATGCTGCTGTGATAACCCACTGTTACAGACTACCTCTGATCTACCTACCTTGATAGCAGCATGACATGGTGGCAGGATGGAAACACTACCTACAGTGGCTTTGTGGCATCAGAGAGACGGAAGGAGGAGAGGGGATAGACTGGCACATAGCAGGCCACAATTAAGCTACAGCTGGTGCAGCAGTATAGGACGACAATCTTACATAAACTGGTGACCCCACTGGTTCTTGATAAAAATGCTGAGACCAGCAACATAACACACCTCTGACTTTATCTTGAGTGGCTGTTGTTGTAGCAGGCTAATGCAATCCTGAGAGTCAAACAGAGCTGGGTATATAAAACCTGGAGAAAAAAATAGATTCAATCTGAACCATTGATTTTGCTGAGCAAATTGATTTGAACGGCCTGTTGGAACAGAATTTGATTCAACAGCGTAGTGTTGTTTCGTGCTGTCAGACACCATTAAACCTGACATGTTTTCAATGTATGGTAATACAAGTGCACTCATTGGATTTACAATCCTAGATGTGACGGTGTTACAACATTCTGTAATATTTGAGAATGGCACACTAAAACAAAAAAAAACAACAGTTCACACAGTGACACTAAGAATACTTAAGACCACCTATCTGGCTCTTGTCAATGATCCTTTTCATTAGTGAAAGGGCTTAAGTGACTGTAGATGGAGATAAGTACTCCACAGCGTTGAGTAGAAAGTCCCAGCACTCCAGTCACACTCATTCAGAAGGGATTGTCAAACTAATTTAGTGCAGGTGGTACTCTGCTTGAATGGTAGTCTAGTTATCACGACTACTTGCTCTGCAAGTGTAGTCTGGCCAAGCTGCCCTGTAAACCATTTTCTCAGAGGGTGGGCTTAACTCGCATCTATCAAATGCCTCTGTGTGCTACTGGACGAAGCTTCAACCAATTGGACCACTCTTTCCTCTTTTGTATGTGTAGTGACGAAAACTGCTTGATCCAAAGAACTATTGGGTCATTGCCTTAAACACGCCTCAATCGAGCCATTTGAAATGCTAGATTTTCATTGGTCCCCATTTCTAGGTGAATCTGAAATCGAAGAGAACGACAGCTTGGCCAGACTCACTTGGTTGCAAAATTTTGTGAAGCATCACAGGAAGTATGGGTGGGCCCAGGCTACTTGAATGGTGCATTCAAGGGAACAAAACATGCCAACTAAGTCTACACTTCTGCACACAAGATCACCTGAAAATATACCCCATTGTCACCTTTTTTGGTGTGTGTGTGTGTGTCCTCTCACCTCGCCCATCTGCCAGGCAGCGATTGTAACCCACTGGGCTGAAGTACTCAAACACAAACACAGCCACAGCGGACACCATCAGCAACATCACAAACATCATCACCCAGACGTCAGCACTGAAGGGCTCTAAAATACAACGGAGGGGGGGTAGACAGAGAGAGGAAGTTCATTAAACCAAATTACAGAAAATTATAAAATCACCCCCTTGGTCTCAACATGATTATTTGTTTTCAGACATTATGTACTGAGCGCCGCACAGTGATGGATTTTGTCTGCGTTTGTGTGAACACTAACAAGCACTTCTCAAGAGAGAAACTGAGAGGGCAGATGTACTCATTGAAATGAACACATTTTCCACCACTTGTACTCCACTTTGCAATTTTCACACATATAACAGTCTGTGACAAACACCATGGCATCATAGTTAACAATCTCACTACTAGTTTTAAATGTTCATTTTTTTGTATCAATGCTGACTTTTAAAATAATTTATAATCTGTATTTGAATGAACTTATTATTACCTCGCTACATATTAATTTACATTGTTGGTGCCTTTACACTCATACATGATTCTTAGGAAACAATGCAGCATGTAATGCAGCGTTACTGTCACTCAGATTTCTGCCCTTTGGTGCAGCCTCACTGTTTACTGTTCACTCTTCAACATATTTGAGTGCTATTATGTTATTACAACTGAAAGTTCACATTTAAATATTATTTTGACACACTGACAGTGAAAATTCATCAAAAAAAAAAAATCAGGGTGTAATGAAACAAGAAAGAGCAGCCACAGTGAGCTGTAACACCCCTATCTCCATCATATCTCTATCAGCCAGGGAACTCGTTTGTGGAAACCCTGCTGTTGTGTGGACAATAAATCACAATGTCACTGTGAATGGCATGATGGAAAAAGGACAATAATTGACTGACCTCCTTATTAAGTTCTGTATACAACAGCCTCTCTTCTGTTAGCAAAGTAGCTGCTGTACTAAACCACACTCGTTGTGGCATTACAACATAAAACTTAAACATAACATAAAATTTAAAACACTTTTAAAGCAAAGCTATGTCCGTTTAGATTTACAAAAAAATGGAAATTTGAACAGGTGATGCCACCTTGTGTGTGTGAGCTCCAGAATAGCTACTAAATGGACCTATTGATGAGTTTTTGTGTCACCTACAGTTTCCAAAGGCGTCAATTAAATTTCAATTTAAACAATAGCATGTTCATAAAATAATGTTGACATACAAGTACTGTATGTGCATTTCAGTTTTTAGTGATGTTTACAGAAAAATATGCATTTTTTTCTGCTTGCACTTGTCACACATAAAGGTTCTCCGTTGTGCTGTATATCTCCCAGAAGCACCAGGTACTTTCTTCTCACCAAGAAAGGCAGAGGGGGACACGGTTCCGTTGCTACGGGAGACCATGACACTGATCCCCGTCTCAATGAAGGGCACAGAAAAGTCGATGACCTCCGACCTTTCCTCATTGATGGTGAGTGAACCCACTGCCATGTGAGCATTCTTCAGCACCACCTGAGGGTTGAACAGAGACAGAAAGAGACAGACAGGAAGGAAATGTGGAAGTTCAGTGCTGAAAAGTTGTAGGATGGCAGTGAAAACAGAGCAAAATAATGAAAGATACTTGATGGGAAAATGATTCAGTGCAGCAGTTCATATGCAAGCCACCATCTTTGTGGTCGACTCCCCACCGACCCAGTCTCACTCTGACCGTGTTCAGGTATATTTAGTTTAGTTTCTGGAGCCTCAGGCTATGAATAAAATGGAGCACATAAGACTGTTAATTAGTGATATGCACGCCAGAGTAAGCAGGAACCCTACACAATGTTAGTTTGGTTTTTTTTTGTTTGTCACATTTCTTCATAGAAGTCTGCTTTAATTTTCTCTCTCTGTTATTCTGTTTTCTGCGTCTTTTGCCCGCCTCATTCAAATTAAATCATTAGCTGCTTGCTTAGACATTTCAGGGCATGGACTAATGCAGCCATGCATGCATGGACTGCACATTTGCTTAGTCTTTCCTATGCTGATGTATATTTCAGGAATTGAAGAAAAAAAAACAAAACTATAATGTATTTTTGTGTAACTACGCATATTTTGACTCAGCTGCATTCTTGAGATAATAATACAGTTGCTCACTGTATGCCACAATCAATTAAGTTGGACATCACATTGATTTGTAAAGGTTTGTGCTCAGTGTATAATGTGTAATGTGTGCAGTAAAGAAGTGGGTCTTTCCCTGAGGCTGTTTTTCTCTCTCCCTTTCTCTCTTCCAATCACTTTCTCTTTCTCTGTCTTCTTTCTCCATCTCTGATTAAGAGCCTCATTATCCGCCTCCAGAGGGTTTTTTTTTTCCAGAGATGATCACAGCTACCCCTTAGGCCAAGTTTTAGGGAAGAGTTACAGAGGTTTGATGGCTGACAGACTGCGATATTAGATATTCGGACAATATAATAATAAGTGCCATTAGTCCATTAAAAATAAATACCTGTGGGTACTAAAACACTCTCCCTGGTTGTATTTGAACAGCTGCAAAGGCAAAATGAAACAAAACAAATGAAAACAAACACACTCATGTTGAATAAATAAACAGAAAGCATAATGAATAAATGAAATATTTTCATCCAGCAGTAGAGTTCCTACCACTTGTGTGTGTTTTGTGTAGCCTCCTTTACAGATCCTCATCATTCCACTGGTCAACAGTAGTTTCACATTCTAGTGTTACAAATGTTAAAATGTTCTACTCAATAAATGTAATGAGAAAGAGAGGCTTGGTAAATAAATTATCTGCTGTACTCCACCTGAAATCAAATCTCTCTCACTTTACCAAGTAGCAGATGTTAGATTTGACTCCTGTAACTGAAGCAGATTGTTTCATATTACCTTCTTCTCTGTTTTCACACCTTTACAGCAGCTTCTTCCTTCTGGTTTGGCCTAAATGTATCCTAACGAGATCTGCCTGTCGCCTTCTTCACAACCTTAGATGTGACTCAAAATACAGTACATCTATCCACTTCTGATCAGTCAAATGGATTCAGAGCCAGTACAAGGACATTTGGAATAACCGGACTGATTGTTTTTATGTACAAGAAAGAGAAACGTTCTCACCTCTCCCACCATGCCGTTCCATGTCCCATTAACTTTCTTGCCATGTTTACCGTTGGTGACCAGGTAGAGGTCGTAAGTGAACTTGACTGCCTTTGCAATCTTCTTCAGGATGTCAATACAGAAACCTTTGCAGCAGCGCTTGATATAAATCCCAGAATCACCTGTCTGATTGCTGGTAGGTGGTATACGAGGAGGGGAAAAGGAAGGAACAGAGATTAAAAATATAATCGGAACAAACTGGAATAAAAGTAAAAACTATTAGGTGACATGCAAGTTTTCACTCCAACTATGATCTGCTGTGTTGATTGGAAAAACTTTTTCTTTTTTTACATTTTTTTATTTGAGACATTATATGATTTATCAATAAAAATAATGAAACCTCAATGACTACTAGAGATAAAATGCACTGTATGACATGAGCCAGTTTGGCCATTAAGACTGTGTCCACATAGTTCACAAATCTACATAGTGATTTATATGATTCATGACTGGAGAGAAAGCCTAAACTCTCTGAGGCATATTGCTGCCTATCCCTAAAATGCGGTATGTCTGAGGTCTTTGAAGGAAGAGACGGAAAGACAGAGGACAGAGGAAAAGAATGTGTGTTGAAGATTGTGTGTGAGGGAGAGAAATAGAAGTCAATAAAAGTCAATAAAAACACCACTAAGCCAGAAAATGTACGACGCCCTATGGAGAGTTCAGGTAGGCCAGTGAAGAAAATTCATTATCACATGGATAGAAGAATCAGGGAGGAGAACAACAATGACAGAAACAAAGACTGAGCTTATGTGTATACATACATATATATATATATATATATATATATATATATATATATATATAGGTGAGGTTTAAATAATTGTTGTAATTGCATGTTGCAGTCAAATTGTTGTGTAAATTGATATGTCTCACACCAAGTTTCAATATGAAAAAGTATTCTGTATTTAGGAATTTCTGTATTAGGAATACTTTACAGTATTCAGCCCGGATTCACAAAGTCTTTTTTGCTCCTATGAGACAAAAATCTCTTTCTCTGTCTTTGGGAAAGAAAGGAAACATTTTTTCTTATATTTAAAATCTCACTTGAGTTTGAGCTGTTTGCGGCACGGCACAGTATTCCTCATGCAGGTCCCACTGAGCGGGTCCACGTCCTCCACGATGACAAATGGTGCTTCCTCCAGAGTCACGATGGACAGGTGGTCCTCATGCTCCTCCGCTGCAGAGTACAGCTCAAAGCGAGGCCACACATGGTATCTCATCGTCAGAGAGCCTCTCTCCCACTTGCCAACCTGCATGAGTGAGTGGGAGGATGGCTGTGTGATATACAGGCCACTGTAACAGGTACTTTCAAGTGGCACGGCAACACTCCAAACGAAGAAGTGACAGACACACCACGGAGTGAAAAATACTAAGCAGAAAAACAGTCAGAAGACATATTAGAGGAAGACAGACGACTGGAGCAGGTCAGAGCAAGCGGTAGACAACTGAAGAGAAGAAGAAGATATTCACCCTGTCCCATTGTCTGTCCTTGTCTAGAAGAATGATGACCAGTTTGGGGAACATCTGGTGACCCTTTTCGCTAAAAGACAGGTTTCGGCCTTCAAATGTCACATTCATGAGGTACCTGAAAATGACAAGTCAAGTGGAAATATCTGTATTTTGGTCTGAAAGCAAAATGTGCAGAATTTATCTTTCAACTTGATTTCCTAGCCAAAATGTTACAACTACACAATGGATATACATTATTTAAAGCCCCATGTAGTGAAATTGATGTTTCACAGTGCAGACATCAAACTGAATACACTGTAGATTTCTTTAAAATTGCATTCATTGGTTATTTTTAGGTCACATCCTGCAGACACACTTTAACATTCATATCTTTCTGACCACCTGGTGAACATTCAATATTTACTCTCCTTCTAGCTCAGTTTTGCTCTGTCTTGTTAGTTGCTAAATGCTCCATATCACTATGTTCAGTAGCTAGTACCATAAAAGGTTGTTTTGTGAAATGTGTTACTGTATGTGGTTCACAAAATGTCAGAAAGGTAAGGTTTCATAGTATCTGTTTGTACACATTTGTTTTGTTGATCTTTGATTATCCTCTTATATTTTAACGTTTTTTTTTTACATATATTCAAAAGAAGATATTCATTTTCCAGTTCTGAGGTCTGCAGGACTCTTCCTGTTGTTGCCATAGATTTAGATTTAGAACAAAGCCTTTGCTGTTTAAACACACTGTGGAATCTCCTGCCAAAAGAACTCAGTATCTTCTTTTACATGCCATCTTTGCCTATAATATAGCAAAGATTTAAGAAAGATTTAAGGGTGAAACATATGGCACCTGATGGACTGAGAAACACCAGAAAGGGGTAGAGGGAGGCTATGAGAGTCAGAGCAGGGAGGGCGAAGAGAGCAACAAGAAACCAGGACTGAAATGTGGAAGAGAGAGGAGGGAGTAGAGCTTATTAACCGCCTGCATGAAAACACATCAGCAGCATATATGTGTGTCAACAAGTGTACAGCAGTGGCAAATAAACTGGAATCATCTCTCTCTCCCTCTGTTGCCTCCTTCCCTCGCTCTACCTCGTCCTGATCTGTGGGCTGCCATCACCATGGAGACGCTCTGCCTCTGAAACAATCCACTGGAGAAATAAATATCTTGTCTGAATGCAAGGAGTGAGGTGTGTGCGCGTATGTGTGTGCAGACTTTTTAAAGGAGGTGCCATGCACATTTTATCCACCATCACCTCCAGCCAACAGTGTGAAAAAAGACAATAAATCTATTCACAAGAGAATAAAAGAACGCAGACAACAGATGAGCAATGGGCCAGAAATTTAACCAAGATTTTATCGCATGTACCTCCTACTAGAACATTCTGTACCTCTGTCGGATAATGTTTTGACTATATTTATATCACATAGCACATGCATGCACGCACACGCACGCACACACACACACACACACACATAGGCCTAAGTAGGGTCATGCTTTGAGAAAGCCAATAATATGACTCAAGCATCCATGAAATGCTGGCCAACAAACTGAAAGTGCTGTAATGCGCGTGTAACATGGGATTAGCCCCCTTAAACATAATCTCTGTTTGAATAAGGAACCAAAAAGATGAAGGCGGTGTGGGTGGTCCAACTTGTTGCCACCCTGATGCCATGGCAACCCATGCAACCAGCAGCCGACTTTGTATGTGTCATCATGACGGGATGAGTATACGCAAAAACGGCAACATAGGGACGCATGCAGGGAGTCTCTTAACACCAGTATAATGTAATGTGTTACCATGGCACCCACAACCACAGCAATTTTCATCCAATCAGCTGTGTTGCCATGGGAACAGTAATCTCGTCTGAGAGAGGCTGGTTGAAAGAGGGAAACAGGAGTATTTTGTCTGTCTAAAGGAGCGTGTTTACCCACTTCCCCTCATGCTGTCTTTCACTTTCAGATCAATCTCTCATCACACCTGTGAGTAGCCCGTCAAATCACACATCAATAGGATTCATTTGCCCGTACATTAACCTGTGCCTTCACAAAGACCGACACATTCAGTGAATTTACAGCAGAGGAGGCTGCTCTGTTTATCATTTTGTATCCCTGTACTATTGATGTAGCTTTTAAGTGCTATTTGATCCTTTCTCTTGTCAGAATTCCCCTCTGACTACGCTGGAAGAAGAAGAAAAATAAAAACTATTATAATGGGCCTCATGCAGCTTCATCACAGCCATATGCTGTGCTTGTGTGCGCCTTGCACACCAACTGTTCCCCAACTAATCACTGGCTGTGTGAGGGAAATTCATTTTTTAGTTACAGAGACACTGAATCATCAGTGGCATGGACACGATCCCTTTTTTCCTCTAAAATCTCTTCCAAGCTCATTTCAGAGCCATTTGATATGACTTTCTTTTATCTCGGAGTGACGACGTACAGGGTCACAAATTCTCTGTCACTGCAATGCAGGGATGCAAATATATATATATGTACACGCCATGTATGTGTGCAAGGAAGTCTCACACACACGCACATGCACACACACACACGCACACTCACACACACACACACACGCACGCACACGCACACAGATATTGTATCAGGTTTGGGTGGATGACTCATAATCTGGGATGAAGACCTGCCTGAAGAGTTTCCAGTGACTGATGAACTGCACATCACATTCCTGTGAGGAGACTGCGATATTTACAACTATAGAACAGATTAAATTATAGTGTAAGAACTCTGCCATTCAGGATTCACCCCAGAACAAAAAAGAGAGGGGACCACATTTTGGTTTACAATCGGTGTAGGGCAGGGCATTTGTTTCTTTACAGGGCCTACCAAATAAAATTGAATTATATGTTTTGAAACACACATTTTTTATTGCATCATTCACACCTCAGCAGGTGGCTCTGCTCAGACAGCATAAATAAAGAATGATGTGGACCACATTAGAAATGTAAGGCTCTGTATCTCTTTGAGCTGCAGTCTTTCATAAGTGAGTCTACAGGAGCTCCATGTGATCTGGGCCCCTGAGGACCCCTGTTGAGTGGGAGTCATCAGACAGCTACCTGTGGAGTCTCAAGCAATGGGGCTGTGTATCAGAGAGATCCCTCTCTCATTTAAATTGTGAACAAGGACTTAACAGACGAGGACTCTGACCTTACACAGACTGCAAACCTTAAATACAGAGTGTGTCCTCAATTGCATTTTACTAAAACATATTTATAGAGACAAGGAGGTAATGTGGGAGATGGTGCGAAAAGCTTTCCAGGGATTTATCTGATGAGCTTACTTTAGGTATTTATTAGTCTGCAAACAGAACTCTTTCTTATCAGACTATCATTGACTTAAAATGTAATTTTTACTTCTGAATGGATGGACTACACTCCATCAGGTAAAAAGCTCATCCACTAGAGGTTTATTTGACAGTGCTATAGCCATCCATCTATCCATCTATTTTCTACCGCTGGCTGGAGCCTATCCCAGCTGTCTTAAGCCTGGTTTATGCTTCTGCGTCACGGCGACGGCACAGCTACGGCATCGATGCAGACCCCTACGCGAACCCTACACCGTAGCCTGATGCGCACCTCCAAAAAATCCTGACTACGCATCGCGTCAACGCGTTGAGACGCGAACGGCAAGGACTGTGGTTGGTCCGCTCAGAACGTAATTTCCGGCGGTTGCTTTTCCGGTCAACAGCTCAACAACACCGCTATTTGTGGAGCAGCATGAGCAGTATGGAATGGTCGGACAGACCACCTCCACAAACGTCTTCTGTGCTTCCACATTTGTAGTAACAGCATTTCTTTTTAAATTTTATGAGCTCCATCTCCAGAAACACCCACTCCATCTCAGTTGTCATTGTTTACTGTCAGAAGAAAACCAAGGAATCCAATATGAGCCCCCAGAAGCCACACAAAGACACAGACACACCCCCCTAGCAGCTTGGCGGTGAATTGCAGAGCAACGCGTTCCCTCGACGCAGAGCTTCGAATGCTCAACGACGGCTTTGGGTCTACGCTGTAGCTCCGCCGTCGCCGCGACGCAGAACCATAAACCAGGCTTTAGGATGAAAGGCAGGGTACACCCTGGACAAGTCTCCAGTTCATCACATACAGACAGACAACCATTCACACTCACATTCACACCTAGGGGCATTTAGCCAATTAACCTAATCCCCATGCATGTCTTTGGCACTACCGTGCCGCCCCATGCTGTAGCCAAATTTAAGGAAAGAATTCCATTAGCTTTTGATTCAATGTCAAATTTCAATGTATTAGAGGACTCTATATAAATATAGAGTTTATATATCTATAAATTTATAATCTTGTAGATAGAGCTACATATTTTCTGCAAATTGATTGATCCCAGTTTGTACATGTTACATATTAATAAAGTCCTCCATGCACTCCAAGGTCAGTTATGGAGATCCTCAAGGTTCTGTGTTTGGGTTAATTCTATTCACTTTATATATGCTTCCTTTAGGCAATGCTATTTGAAAACTTTCATTGTTATGCAGATGATACCCAGCTATATATGGTGACATATAGCGGTATAACAAAACTAGCTAAAATCCAAGCATGCCTTAAAGCATAAAAAAACCTGGATGAAAGACAATGTTCTGCTGTTAAAACAGACAAAACTGAAGTTATTTTAATTGGCCCAAAAAATCCACATGAAACAAACTTCCAGAACTGCTTGTTTTCCACTTGCATGGAAAAGATATATATATATATATATATATATATATATATATAAATCTTATAAAATTTGTATCTCCTTTAAATGAAATATATGACAAAGTAAATTTAAACAAAATGAAACTTGTATGATTTGGGTATTTATCAGATTAATATATGATACATACAATATCCTTATACTTCTTTTTATTTTCTTGTATGAAAAGAATGTGAAAGTGGCCCCTTTTAAGAGTAAATCATATAAGTTAGTCATAAGTTTTTTTCCTGTTTCTTTTCCATATGGGTAACATTGCAAAAATCAGGCACATTGTTTCTAAAAACGATGCAGCAAAGTTAGTTCATGCAATTGTTAATTCGAGACTGAACTATTGCAACTCAAATCAGGCTGCACCAGTAAGTCTATCAAGACTCTCCAGGTGATCCAGGAACTGCAGAACCAGAAAAAGAGACCATATATCTTCTGTAGTAGCCGAAAATCTAGAATATAATTTAAAATCATGCTCCTCACCTTTACGGCACTGAATGGTCAGGTACTGTCTTATCTTAAAGAGCTGATAGTACCCTACAAACCAACTAGAACTCGGACTACCAAAGGATCCTAGGGTCTTAAATGGGAGCCAGTGCTTTCAGCTATAAAGCTCCTCTCCCGTGGAACCAACTCCCTCTTTCAGTCCAGGAGGCTGACATTTCACTTGACTTGAACTTGCCAAGGCATAATTCCGTCTATGACTTTAACACAAGAAGGACACTCTGATTGGCCATTGTTAATAGTTTCTTTCTTAGGTACAGGTACTTTTTAACATTATGAAAGACTTGGAAATCAAAAGATATGTGTAATTATTGCAAAATAAAGCTCTTCAAAAAGGACGGTGAAGGAATAAAAGAGGGAGATTGTGTATAACTGGAATATTAATAGGAAACTCATTTTCATCCGTCATGCAAACAGCTCAGTAGGAATACTGACTTTCAGAATAGGGGCAAGTACCCTGGCCAAAAACATTAACATTAACAATGTTTAAACTGTTTAAACTAATTTCTGAGAAAGTCATTTGATTATATTGGTTTTACAGGAGTAACTTCAAAGAAAACACTGACTTCCTGTGTGGATGCTTTAAAAGCAAAAGCTTTGTACTAAATCTAACTATGGCAGTATCAGACAATGTCCTGAATTTTAAGGCATCAGACCAAATGCAAATGTTAACTTGGAGAAAATGATGAGTCAGCTGCTTAAAATTCTTCAATAACCACCATCACCACCGACAGTGGGTGGAACGAGCGGTCCATGTCTGACTCTTTCCTCACCCCTCCCAGGATAAATTTGTGTCAGCGGAACTGCTTCTGGACCTAAAATCCCTCATCACTCTGGCAATCAGAATGGCGGTGGAGGGATTACCTGAGAGAGGCTGCCAGCTCCCCCCACCATAAGAGGCATGCACCGCCAAGTCTGTATCCTTCCGGGGCTTCCTCATTGCCATGGGTCTGATACAGATGGACCCGGCCAAAGTGAACTTCTATCATCGGTCCATCAGCAAATTTAGCACCATTGTGGCACCTCTGTACACACTAGACTCTTCAGTATGTGTTTCATTGGTCTCCGTAAGCAGATGAGGCATTCAGACACCTTAAGTGCCTTCTCACCACAACCTCCATACTTCCAACTACAACATTGGAAACAGGGAGTTGCTGGCCATGAAGGCAGCTCTGGAGGAGTGCCGTCATCTCTTCATGGTTTGGACTGACCATAAGAATTCTCAGTACCTTAAGAAAACCAAAAGATTAAACTCACACCAATCCACCCTGAGTCCATTGCCAAAAGACCATCCTTTCACTGAACTGTGTGGTTAGAGCGGTGACGGATAGAATCTGAGGTTAAAAGGGCTAATGAGTGAATGCACCCCTTGAGATCTGCCCGCCTAACCACCTTTTTGTTCTGGCAGAATTACGGGCTCAGGTCGTGCACTGGGTTCACTCCTTGTTGCTTACCTGCCAACCAGGTGTGAAGCACAGTGTCCTGTAACTGGCAGTGCTTCTGGTGGCCTGCCATGGAGAAAGCAGTCTGGGAGTACATGGAAGAATGTCTGGTCTGCACGTGGAGCAAGACCTCATCCCGTGCATCGATGGGACTCCTCCAGCCACTCCCCATTCCTAGCCATCCTTGGATGGGATCTTTTTATTGCATTGCCTAAGCTGCCGTCAGCTAAATAGATGGCAGATATCATGTCACGTAATCTGTTTTTGATTGCATGGCTTCAACAGGGACAGTGTATCAGACAGAGGACCCCAATTTGCGTCCAGATTCTGAAAGGAGCTCTGCAACCTCATTGGGGCTAAAGTCAGCCTCGCCTTTGGCTACCACCTGGAGGCTAAATGGCAGATGGTTATGGAGACCTGCCTGCGCTTCCTGGTGGCCCAAAATCTTGCCTCCTCAAGCAAATATCTGACGTAGGTGGAAAAAACCCACAACTCTCTTCCCACCTCCACCACTGCGATATCTTTTCAGTGCATGTACAGATACCAGCCCATAGCCTTTGCCAAAACAGAAAAGGAGGTGGTGATCCCCTCAGGTGACGCACAAGTCAGGCGATGTCACCGCATCTGGGCAGTGGCACGTCGGGTCCTTCACGGCCAGGAAGGCATGATCTACTATTGATCTATCCCACCATGTTCCCTCCAGGAAACTGGCTCCCTGCTTCGTGGCTCTATTCCTCATTGCCAAGGTGGTCAACCCGGCTCAAATGTCAGACTTTTGTAAGAGAAATCCTGGTCTATCTGAGCCATCAGGATGCCATCCCAAGGTTTGTTCATTCACGTTGTCCCATCCATTTCCGGCATTATTCTGTAGTAATGCTGTCTCCCTCTTGTTTCACTTTGCTTCCTGCCCTCCTGTATCCCACATCTGTGATTGTCTGTCCCCACCCTGGGGTCTCATTTATCATTCTGGGTATACATTTTTTACACACATTTTTCCTGATTTTGTGTGTACATGCTTTTCTACGCCATATTTGTGAGCTATCAAACTTGACAGGAAAAAGCGCAGACATTTATAACCAGTCTGACCATGGCATACAGTTTACACACTTTTTGTGCTCATTTAACAATAATAACAATAATACATTTTACACTTTTACAGGTGCTCATAGGCACTTCACAGTGGTAAAAATTACAAATACATCAATTATTGTTCCATATGGATTCATCTTCCACATTTGGTCTTTGCTGCTTCTGGCTGCGTGATCCTCTCTCACCAAATACAACACACCATCAAATCAAACGATCAATGTCATCAAGATGTGAATAAAGCACATATACAGTATATCGCAAAGAGTACACCTGTGTGTAATGGAACAGGATGGATCCAGCAATCCTTGGGCTGCCAGATGATCAATTGCATACAACGACAGAGATGATGCGAGGAGAATCAGGAGGCAGCGGGTGTTCCAGGATCAACCAGGTCTGCTGGCCCATAATGATGACTAACGAATCAGCCAATTTAGACTCTCTAGAGCTGTGACCTGTTTGCTGAAAGGTGCAGCATTGGAAAGGAGCACCCACGTTAACCGCATTTGTAAGCTCCAGCCAGGATAAATAAACGACAAGATAGACAGGTCAACTGTACCCATACAGAAAAGAAACAGAAAAAAAAATATTAAAATGTAGTGAAATTCATGAATAGTATATGATTCACTCTTGAAAGTGGCCACTTTTGCATTCTTTTCATACGAGATAATAAAAAGAAGTATTAGGAAATTGTATGCATCATTACTGTCATATACTATTCTGATAAATACCCAAATCATGCAATCTGTTGTATTTACAAGTTTCAAACAAAGGAGATTTCCTTTGAAAATCTGTGAATGATACATACAATATCCTTATGTTTCTTTTTTTCTAAATCATATACTATTCATGAATTTCAGTAGATTTTTTAATAAGTTTTTTTCTGTTTCTTGTCCGTATGAGTAGTAATCAAAGAGACTGCAATAACCTGCCGAAGGACTTTTTTTTATTGCCTGAACCTTGCCACCAATCATATTGATCTCTGTGTCTGCTGACGACACGCCACATATCCCAGTGTGCTTTATATTCATTCATATTCATGTTCTAATTTGCATTGACCATATATGGTTGTGTTTGGGCGTGTAGAGGTTGGGATATTGTGTACGCAGGTTTAGTGGCAGATGTACATGCTTTTTGGTAAATGAGGCCCCTGATTGTTTCCAACTTGTTTCCTCTTGTTTAAATAGTCCTGTCGCGCCCTGTCCAGTGTGAGTTTGTCTTGTCCCCATGTGCCAGTGTTTCCACGAGTCAATGGCTAAGTACCTTGATGAAAGAAAGTTTGTTATCCAGGCCTCTGGAGAAGATTGATTTTCCGTTGTTACTGATGTTAGTGTGCATTCCTCTACGTAAGACTTTGAAGGACGTCGGCGTTATTACACATCCAGAGGAAATTAGGGGACAGAAGCATAATTGTCAGGGCAGAGAATAGGCCTGACACAGGGACTCTGCACTGGAAGTGTCTCTTTCTCACTTCCAAACACATGCCAACCCTGACCCAAAATGGACTAAGAATTGTTTTTCTCCTTATGAAAGTAACTCCAGCAATTACAACAGCATAGCCACCAACCATTCGACCAGTTGACCAGGAGGTGCCAGCCATTGAAAACAGACAGCCATCTGTGTATTGTCTGTTTTATTTGCACAAAAGCACAATGAAATGGCCTGGTTGCCTTCTCATAACCAGAGCCAGGATTTATTAAACACACACTTTATTGTGCCCATTAATAAATGCAATAACACTGCTCCACTTTAAAGGTGAGCATAATATGCTTGCCTTACACGCATGAGAGGCAGCAAATGGGTCAGCTGCCTGGCAGAAAAAGGTTTTCCGATGAACTCTACTGGATGATTCGGACTGAACGTGTGTAGCCGGCCTACAGACATGAAGAAAAATGTCTCGTCAGATCACATGAAAGCAAACTCACTACAAAATATTAATCATCTCTTGCATCATATCTGCCAGTGCGGCATTTCAATCAGCATGGGGATTTGAGAGGGAATTTGAGAGGGAATTTGAAAGCCAGCGCACATAGGCAATCAAACAATAAAAAAAACATCCCTGTTCCTGTAACATCCACACACACAAATAAGCCCCTTAGCGCCTCATCCAAAACCACTTGGAGCACATTTTCTCATTATCCACACGCTCCTGTCCTCTCTGTCTGGCAGGAAAGGATGGGTGGCCTCTAGAGCTCTCTGTGTGTGTGTGCTTCCTTATTTATGTCAGAGCGTGCAAGTGTATGCATGTATTTACATATATGTGTGTTTGTATGTGTGCCCCGTAAGGTCAAGCAGCCCCGTAAACAAATTTGAAAGCGTGACTCACTGGGGCCTCCCATCTCCATCCATCAGCGCTGACAGGATAGCATGCTTATCCAGCATGCATGCAGCCCACTGTGGCCTGTAGCTATACAGGACCTCGCAGAGACATATGGCCTTATTATTGCTTTTATCTCTGGGGGTGCAGGGATAGAATAGCTGGAATTACTTGTGTGTGTGTGTGTGTGTAAGGCTGTTTCTAGCTTCTGGAGTTCCCACCAAAATCCACGGCTCTAAAGTTTCTAAAATGGAACAGCTATTTAGAAAACACACACACACAAAATGTCCTCACTTTGTTGGTTAAATATGATTTCTATGTAGCAAGTACAAGAACACACACACACACACACACACACACACAGTAGCATCCCAGGTGTAAGAGCCCCTGGTATTAAAAACAGAAACACGGGTAAAGACAAAACCAAAATTTACAGTAATACATCAACTTCAACCTGGAGATTAATGCAGCAGCAGCAGGGGAGGTTGCATAATGTTTCCTTAGTTCTTCACATTCCTCAAGTTCAAACTGACAGAGAAACAAACAATAACTGAGGAAATGTTAAATATTTGGAAAAAAGACAATGAAAGACAGACACGCACATTTTTGCAAGGCTGAGATATACCTAATGAGAAATGACATCAGTAATTCTAAGCTTTTACAAGATTAAGCCCTAAAGAGCAGTTAAATGTCATGCACGCTATAATAACACATACACATCTGTATATAATGTCTGTGTGCTAGCAACAACTCTCAACTGCACTCTTGTTCTATGGCTTTTTCCACTAATCCAGTTGTCCCTAAGCATTCAATTAACTGTAGGATTTCTGATCAATGTGAACTGTAAAACCATGCCCCTATGAAGTTAAAAGGGGATTAATTATTGAATACCAATTCTCCTGCTTGTTCTATAATGTGCCAAAAAGCAAAAACAAGGCTCAGAGGAAAAGGAAAAGAAGGATGTTTTCCTTTAGAGATGGCTGTGGGTTAAACTAAAGATAATACAAGATGTTGTTCGAATCTGAGAGTTAACATCTTTGCTCATCTTATGTTTAAGTTTTTTTTATTAGCTAATTAAACAAATTCTGGTTCTCCTCAGGGAATGTGTGCTCATTTCTGTGTGTATTTGTAGTATGCAGTAGTACTATGTTGTATTGCATGTGTGTTGTCACACATTCATTGAATTGTCATATATTCTTCACTTTAGCAACTAAAAACCAAACTGTTTTTTTTCCTGTGATTTTACCACCTGGTTCATCTACCCTTGACTCATATGAATTAAAGAGTTTTTATCTGCTTTTGTTCAGCCCAACCTTTTTGCAGTGAGCATGTCGACCTGCCCATTTTCTGTTCCAAATAAATTTCAAAGCAAATAAAACTAAGTGAACATGACTCAAACTCAAAACAATATTTAATCAGAGGTACATTGTTTATCTAAAGTTATAGGTCAGACGAATATCTGTGCTGAAAATGAATGTGCTCATTTTGAGTGGCAATTGGTCTTTTCTTTAAATTATCCTTTGTACAGCCGCAAGCTTCATGCCAAATAAGTAGTGCACAACCATAATTTTATTGGCTGCTATGACAACTATAACCAGTAGATTTCATCAGCTGTAGTACAGAGTACAGAGGGGTTTCAAAGTTTACATGCTGGCTACCTACATGCCATCATACTGAAAGACTAGAGACCAAAACTGCATGTCTCATCAGCATCCATCAGCATTGTCACCAACTTAAGGAGCAGCATTGTTCATATATTGCAGGTCAGATAGCACAAATTCAACAAAGAGCAGGACAGGACTGATTATTTCTCTAAATTTCTACACAGAACAATCTTGGCTCCCTCGAGGTAGATTTTCCAGCCCTTAACAGGTATTTTTCTGATGTAACACATAAGCTCTCTAAATATAACTCTATTTAATGTTGTGGAAATTACTTGGAAGCACTCAAACACACAAAGTAATATACAAAACAATGATATAGTAATTATAAGAGAGACCATGAGCCACATCTCAAGTGTCAGTAAGTGGTGTCTTCACACAAAGTCGTGATCAGTACATTTTTGTGGCACTCTGAGGACAAAGAAACCACATGATTAGCTCCTGTGTTGCTCATGCAAGACAGTTGATTGGTCAACAGGTCACAACTGCCTCTCTGCTTCCTGCTTCCATATCTAATTTGCAACAAGCTATTTTAAAGCTATAGTCTGTCATTCTGTTCAGAAACACTTTTTGTTATACTGGGTGAAATGGTCTTTCCACCCTGAGAGCAGTCAAAACATTGTGTGTTCAGAAAAAGGAAGGAAAAGAATCAGACCTCTATGGCACCTGCAGGACTGTAAAAACCCTGACCAATCACTCTCGAGTTGAGTGAAAGAAACAATCAAATGCTTTCATGTCTCGTCCTGCTCACGTCCCTCCCTCCTCCCCACTGTTGAAATATCCAGCGCACTCTATCTATCCATTCATCCATCCGTTTTCTACCGCTTATCCTCATAGGGTTGCAGGGGGGCTGGAGCCTATCCCAGCTGTCTTGGGGCGAGAGGCAGGGTACACCCTGGACAAGTCGCCAGTTCATCGCTGGGCACATAGAGACAGACAATCATTCACACTCACATTCACACCTACAGACTATTTAAATTAGCCAATTATCCTAATTATCCTCTGCAGAAATACAGATAGCAGGAGATTCCATTCTGTAGAGAACAATGGTAGAGAAAACAGAGCCAAAAATACCATTTCCAGTGTTACTTCTGACGCCTCACCCTGCTAAACAGGGAAAGTGAAGAAAGAGGGAGGCAGAAAAGGCTGCGACAAAACTCGGGATAAAGCTAAGAGGACAAACCAGAGTGAACATCGGTGGAGGCACTGAGGCATCTGAAGGGACTGAAAAGTGACACCGAGATTTCTGCTTTCGTTCTGTTGGACAGGTAATTATTAATTATTTGTTTAGCTTTGGGAGGAGTTTTTTCATGTTTTTTCATTGTCATGAAAAATGTGATGTTTGCTAACTTAAGTACTTTGTAGTGCGTATTAGCCCGATGCTAACGTTAGCTTCTCTGTGGGTGTAAGCCGGTCGTAGGTGTGGCTTGTATTGAAGAGGTTATAAGATATGACATTTTGAACATATTGCACAGCCATAGTGTCCAGTGTCTGCATTATAAAGGTGCTCACAGACTCCAGTGGATTGAACGGAGCAAAATCTGGATGTCTGTTCCACTCAAAAGGTTCCTCTTAAAGGGCTGCACACACATTTGCAATACAAAATAACATAATACATAAATTAATGATAAATTTAAATGCTTTATGTCAATTTACCCAGACACTTATGACAGCCACATTGCCTTAAAATAACTCTAGGTTACTACTGTATAGGCAGTAAGCTAGTTAACCAAGCATACTAATGTTTGCAGCTTACGTTGGAATTGATAAACACACAGTTTAATTACTTATACTCTGCCTCTAGTATCACTTTAACTAGAGTGCAAATGGTGGAATAGAGGATAGAGGAAGAGAGGAATCCATTCCCAGGCCTGCTCTGGTTATCTACAGTTGGTAAACTATGATTGGACAATGATTTTTCTCACACATTTTCAGTCCTTATTACTTATATTGTATTTGTCTGTCCCAACCCCTGTGGCCTGCTTTCCCCTCACCACCTATCCCACTAGCATTGACTCACTTCAGTATTTCCCTGGAGTGGCCGGTGTTGGAGCTCTTTTTGTCAGGTGTCCCAAGGCAGCTTGACTTCAACAGTGTGTGTGGCCCCCGGTCCAGCATCATGGTGGAGGTCGCCGTGGCAATGACAGCTACTGCATCACGTACCCTGGCCTCAATGTTGTAGTCCCATTCGTCATATGACACCGAGATAAGGCCTGGGAAACAGAAAGAAATGAGATAAAGCGATGAATGGAAAGTTGGAGGTAAAAGACAGTAAAAGAATGTATGGAGAAAAAAATAAAAAGGACAGGAGAGAGAGAAAATAAACATTTCAGAACAGAATTCAACTCTTGAAGTGTGATTTTAACACATTGTGCTCAGTGTTGGCTTTATTTGTGACATTAGTGTTACTTTAACTCTGAACAGAGGTAAATTCAAAATGGGAGTCTCACTTGTTGGGTGGAGAAACACTGAGAGGACTGTCTGTTTTTCCTTGTGTCATGCTGTTTTACATGGTAAGTGAAATTAAGACAAAGTTATTGAAAAAAATGATAAACTGATGCTCTGACCTCTATTCTACACAGCTTTGGAGGATATATGCTATACAAAGCCTTTGTTGTTGGGACTGAACAGTGAAGGTGTCTCTGTGAGTAGCTCACTTTAGTTTGTTTTAAAGTGATTTAATTTGATTACATGTATTATAATTATACGTATCATTAAAATTAGAACACAAGAATACTTGTGATAGTCTTAATTAGTTTTGTGTATTCTTGTTTATCCCTCCCAAATGACCTGCTTTTTGGGTTCAATTTTGAAACCTGCAACCAAGACATGGAGTCCCTGTTCTCCACCATTAAAATCAGTAATGAGTTGAGAGGCTCTTATGGTTATTATCATTATTATCACTTTGCAAGTCACCTTCATAGCTAGTAAGCATAAATGAGTAATGTGTAAATACCAAGCCAGAAGATTAATTACTCATTAATTTTTTTTTTGGTTTTTTTTTGTGATCCTTATCTCAACAGCAGTGACACTGTAGACTGGAAGAGTATCTCCGTAACCATGAACGACAGCAGCCATACCTCCTCAATGTTTGGCATCAGAAGAGGAAGACTAACAATTTCTACATCAAGCCTGGCAAACCGCTCACTCTGGGCATTTGATAAGCTTTTCAAAGCACATTTTGTTTCACATTTGTCTTATGATGATCTGATGTTTCATGTAAACGTATTTTGTTTATTGGAATTCATTCTTAGAAATTCATTCTTACAAAAATTTTAACACCTTATAATGCAGGTACCCTGACACTTTACCAACCAGGATGTAAAAAAAGGGTCTCAGCAGTGTTACTTGTCTTATCCCTTAGTGTTAATTTATATCTGTTTTGCAAATTAAATGTTTTACAATTTTTTTTCACTTTGTCTGCATTGTTCTCATTGTTCAACACCACAAAACAGTGTCGACCTTTTATGAGATTATGCATATTTTAGTCTTGCAGCAAAAGCTATTAATATTTGGTGCGTGTATGTGACCATCACCGGCCCTCCCTGGAATCTAATCTTACTTTATTTATTGGAATTTCCTGTTATAAGAGAGGGACGTGCTACACCTGGGTGATAAGAATGGGAAATAAATGACAGACAGGGAGATAAGACAAAACAAAAGGGAAGTTTACAGACAGGCAGTGCTATTGGAATAAAAAAACGTGTAAGCTACTGTGTCATTCCTAACACCTTCATCCCAACACCCAACAGTATTGAACACCAGAGTAGTGGAGGACCTAACCGTATAGAGTAGGCTACCGAGAACACAAATGAGAGAAGTATGTGGAGAAAATATGACCTTAGTAAGAAGTCGGACGAATGATTTGGCACATACTAGCAGTTCACATCAGTACTCATCAATGTGACTCGGGAGGAGTTAATAAGATCTGGATAAAACATGCATGTGTGTAGAACACCGAAGCCCAGAGCATCTACCACGACCCCTCATGGCCAGATTGGCCAGGTGTCCACAACAACCCGGGGAAGTGGGAGCATCGACAATGCCAAACCCAGAGAGCTACCCGGGCCATCGAAAACCACGCAGATCCAACGACCAGGAGGAGACAGAAACCACCACTCCCCAGGAGGCCAGGACAGGTCCAAGGGGCCAGTGACACGAGGGCCCACCCATCCCCAACCACCCCACCATCCACCCCCATCCCCCACCCCCCGCCCACACCCCCCCAGCCACCCCAACACCCGGGGAGACAGGAGGCCACCGCCGTCGATGAGGCAAGACCCGCGAACCGAGCGCTCCCCTCCGGAGGGAGGGGGGACGAGAGAGCGAGGGAGCACCGGGCCCGCACGCAGCAGGCCATCACCGGGCGGCAGCCAGAGGCGACCGAAGCCGGGTCCGAACGCAAACCCATTTTAGTGGCTCTGAGAAAAAATCAAGTGTGCAATTATACCTAATATCTTAAATTGGTCCAACCTGGAGTGGAAGTTTATTTCATAAATAGATGGATAAATGTTCATACAGTTTGAAATCCCATGGTAAAAAAAAAGTCGAATATGAGCATCAGTCCAGACTGTGGTCGTCCTTCAACTTATTTTGTTATGCTTGGTTTTCCAAGCATGAGGAACTTCTGGCTATCAGATGTCAGCATCAATTTCTTACACCCGTAAACAACAGTGCTTTCGGGTCTTTTTCCATGGCTTGTTTGGATTATGCGTTCACATTTGAAACCTGCACCGTAAATCTATTGGAAAAGGGCAAACCTGCATTTTCAGGCAGCTTTGGTGTTATTACTGGTTTCGCATATGTATTAAAATGGGGAACTACAGGAGTAAATATGCCAAATAAACTGATTGAGACATGTTTGGGAGGAAAAGGGTGCAAGCAAGAGCATCTATAAAATAACAAAGGGGTCTCTCAGAGCCATTTTGAAAACAACATCATTGGGAATTGTCTTCGTGATGGGACTTCAGTGAGGACGAAACGCAGACTATTATTAGAACTGATGGCCACAGTATGAAGTAAAGCTTCAGTCCTCATTTATTTCATATGAGCCATTAGCCAATAAGTCAACTTGAAATTAACAGATATGACCAAATATGCTCCCAAACCAATTACAAACTCACCTACCTGAGAAACAGAAATCACCCTACAAATGCACCCTACCACTGACTGGCAAAGTGTAGAGCAAATAAACAAGGAGAACATTTGCATATATGCAAACAAGCCCATCTGTCACTTGTGCCCACATTTCAATATAGAGCTTTTTGAAAATGTACCATACGATAATATAATGTTCAATATTTTGCTCTAAAACATAAAGTAAAGGAGTTACTTAAATTAGTTTGAACCTGCTTTCTCTGGCTTTGACATCGGAAAAACTGATTTACTGTCTGCAGATTAGATGAGGTCAGTAAAAGGTGGGATGATTCAATAAAGAAGTTCATGCTACATAATTTTAAATATTAAGTACTTACAGTAATGACTTTCATATGAATCAGTGACATAAATACTAATATGAATGTTGATTGAAAGAAGTACCACTCCAATAAATCTGTAAATCTCATGCTTGAAACTCAAAAAAACTTGAAACCCAAGCCTGCAGTGACTGTGTGTAACTGAAAACTGTATTTCACAACGACAAGATATACTTGAGAACTTCACTTGAGAAAGAACAGTGGAGAGATGAGATGAAATTGGGGGGAGATGACGAATCACATGCAACAAAGCTCCTCAGCTTTACATATACAGAGGAGGCTTTTGTTGTGTATGCTATGATTAAAAATAAGGCATTATCATGAACTTGGCAATGGTGACTAAAATTCGACATGTTGCTCTTGGCATCTTCTACATAACCTGAAATAGCTTCATTTCTTATGCCAGCTAAAGTATGAGATAGCATGTCATTTTCTCATAGTCTTCTATACAATCAGGCTTATTTTGGTGTTGTCTTCTGGTCATCAAAGAGAATGCAGGTTTAAGGCAAAGTCTGAAACTGGCCCTTGGAGTTTGGTTGTACCTGTAGGGAAGACAGAGGGAACGTGGTCTACATCTCCAGCCACCAGCGAGGGCACGATCCAGGTGAAGCCATAACCCGTGAGGCCCACAGAATGGGCCACCTCAAAGATCGTGCTAGCCTCCTCCTTTGTGCAGTAGAGCAGAATAACAGGACTCTGAAGTTTTTTCAGCTGGTTCTGGATCTTGGAGTCTCCATCGTCCACTGACATGTCCAATAGGAAGACTTCTTCTAGCTCCCAGCCCACAAAGCTGTTATCGATGGTACTTCGGACCTAGATAGGATTGTGTGATTTAAAAAAGTGTAGGCAGCACACATACAGTGGAGTTGATAAGATGATTTACAGGAAGAAAAATGACTGAGATGTTTTCTCCTCCAGCTCCCAGGTTGGAGAACTGTTCTGTCTTTACATATCTATGGGGAGAAAGATGCAGTGCTTTTTTTTTTTTTTTTTTTTTAATGTAAAAGCGAGATGAGATCATCTCTTTTTTCCAAATATTAAGACTATCCTAGGATAGAGTACGTTTCCTATGTATTGTATGAATGAGCTCATTCATACATAGGAAACTCTCATAGAGATAGTGTCCATTATTTTTTTCTTTGTGCACTTGCAGTCCCAGATCAGTTGTTAATAACTGGTTTAAGCCTTTCTCATTGCTTACTTCATTGAGCTTTCAATTCCTTCATTCCTAAAAATATTCTGTAGACTAGGACCGGTAAACTATACCAGTTGATATGGAAGTATACATCCAACCTAATGATATGGGCAATAAATGTTGTCATTCTCTGTTTAGGTGATTAATATTTTTATTTCTTCTAAACCAGACTGTTACTCTAACTTTGCTCAAAGGAAAGACATTGACATTGCTGCAATATTATTAAGAAATATGATTAGCTAAGTTTCAACAACTTTATATTCTTTTCAGACATGTGTCTGATGTTCAAAGTTATTCAGGATCTCATACCATCCCCTTTATATAGTCTGTTCTAAGCCCTGGAGATAAGGAGACTGAAGCCTCACTGTGGCCAATCTGCCTTTTCCATTAAAGCAATCATAAATGGAATTCGCTACCCACTTACATCAAACTCTGCCAAACCTTATCATTTTTGAAAGCTTGAAATTATGGCCGAAAAGACAATCATGCCTTCAAAAATATTGCTAGTTACATTTGTTAGGATCATTTAATAATCATAAAAAATAGATAAGACACAAATAATAAAGTAAAAGAAATACAGTAGTTGTTAGTCCCCAAAAGACAATAGTAGTAACACCTAATGTGTGTGAATCATTCACTTTAATTCATGGTTGAAAAAGTTTACGGCCATTAGCCAAATAATAAGTACCTTGTTGCTTCTTTTAGCAAAGAAATACATTTAGCCAATAATATTCTTAATAATTTATCATCTTTGGCCTCAACCTATTGCCAAGTGGTATATTATATAAAAGTAGTGTACTCACTTGCTGTTGCCCATAACTACGTCATATACAGCACACACTGTATTTTACATGTATGTTATGTGTTTATTTACCTTGTTGACAAAATCCTGGTAGCCAGGGTAGTATGTGGTGACTATGGAGAAGATGTACCAATCATACTCCTCCATGATGTTCAACATGACGGAGGCCTGCTGCTCGATGGATGGACCAAACTGGAAAAACATGGAGTTGTCGTCCTGGAAACCAGAGAAAAGGAGCCAATCAGCAAACAAGGTCATGAGTCATGCGGCATAAGAGAGAACTGGAAGGTAGGACACAGATGATTGTGGAGCGTGTCCAGCTACTGCAAGCCTCAGGAACAAATATAGTTCTCTATATATCTCTGAGTAGTGCTTTATTTATCAGTGTATGCTCTGCAACTGCAATAATATGACATATTAATGAATTTGCTGTGTTTATGTTTTAATCAGAGACATTAATGCCTGTCTAATGTCAAAGAAGGTTTTTTCACTCGTGATGAATATTAAACACAGACAAGGTGACTCATTCATTGTCAAAGAGCCCTGTTGAAGCTTTGATAGCACATTCAGTACCCTACAGAGAGCATGGCAGGTAAGATGGCCACCTGGTTCAATGATATTCAATGTAGGGAATCAAATGTGCAGACAGGCATCTGTGTCAAAACAGAGGACGAAGAGACAAAGTAAGAGGATTTTTTTTTTTTTGCACTCCACGTCTAACGCCTGGTGCCATGGATTGGTCAAGGACGGCTCGGTCACCCGTAAAACTGCCAAGCAACGGAACACAGAAGTCAAGATGGATTATTTACGAGTGTTATTGTCTGGAGGCAAAATAGCAGAGGTGTTGTAATGAGAACATCATCATCTCTGTCCAGAGTGATATAAACTATTGAAAGGTGACTGAGAAAACTGGATGTGATGTGTTGCTCAAACATAGCCTCTGCTTCGCTGTATCACAGTCGACATTGCTCAAGAAGTAGGAATTAAAAAACAAAGTAACTGTTTGTACTGAAGGAACAGTTCAACAGAGAGACCAAGACCACTCTTGTGTTTGTGTTACATATAGATCAGAAGGATGTGGTTGGCCTTGCTTAGCATAAATACTAGTCAAACTAGCCTAGCTCTGTCCAAAGTGAAGCATTTACAGCCACGTTAACAGTGTGATGCAGACTTATATGACATAGTTGGATGAATGAATGAAAAATCTGGGGGAGATGAACCTAATGTGATATATACATCCAAATGTTGCTGATTCATTTGGCTCAAAACCACAATCATAAACCTCATGGTAATGCTCAGGGAAAAGTTAAGGGAACATCCCAATTTATTCCTTGGAGAAATTCATAACTTGATGTCAGATGGTTTGTTCCACAGAACCATCTGAGAAACTTTCATCTGAAACACTTTCAGCACATCAAAACAGTTGATCATGGCAGGTGACTGAATGAACCATCTGTCAATCAAACTCCAGGCATGAGAAAACATATCTTCCATTAGGAAAAGGTACTGTTGTATGCTTGTCTCACTTTCATTGAAGAAATACTGTCCAGTTCAGATACCTCTTTTGAACAGTCACTTTCAAAGTTGCCAGTAGCTCCTCAAAGAACACAGGAGGAGATTAAAATCTCAGCAAATCAAGCACCTTCCACACGTCACAGCTTGATTATTGAGGGCTACATGCTTTCTAATCAATTCATTTCACTTGTCTTAATTTTAAAATTAAAAGCTTAATCCCAAACATTCACCCTTCAGTTATTGTTTGTATGTACCCCCGAGAACAACTTGCATCCACTGCTATGCTCTATTCATGTGTTAAATATGTGTATCCATCCATGTGTAAAATCGGTCATACATGTTAGTCATACAGGAGGCTGAGCGCTCCTCGAGTTAGGTGCGCTAACTCCACTCCACATCAAAGCCCATCACCCCCTTCCTCCACTTATTTTACCCACAGGGACAGAAATTATATGCTACCTACTTTTCACAGTAACGAGTTAATAACACTGTAGTGTCAAGTGATGGTAGAGGGATCGGCAGTAGCGGAAACGCAGTGGGGAGGAGAGTGTGTGTCTGACATTTTACCTACACTGACAGTAAATATACTTCGCTCTGTTCAGGAAAGCAATGAAGGTATTCTCACGCTTAAACAACAGCTAATGCGCCATTCACCTCTAACCTCCAGTTCCATCAACGTTTCAGCATTTCAGCTTCAGCTTTTAAAATGAATGATCGCGATAAGCACTACATTTAATTCACGCTGACATTATTAAAACATCAGTACATTCAGTCATTTTCTGTAACCACATCTATCACTCTCTGTCTGTTCACCACACAAACATTTCTCCCTGTCTTTAAAGGACGGACCTGGTATAGTGGTATTCTTTATTTTTCTTGTAGTCAACAAAGCCCTTGAAGACCAAAACCATCAATGAATTGACCCCACAAGTACTATGCAGCCAAAGCCTAATATAGATATTATTCTTCTGTGCCACAGACCTCATGACTATTAAAAAATACATCAATGAGCCACACGGTTGAACTGGGAGACAAGCTACTCAGTAGAGCACCATGTGTATTAATCCATGTCTAAAAATAATCCATCTTCAGTAAAAATAAACACAAGGTAGGTAAATGAAAAGAATGGAGAGCTGGACTACTGTAGATGTTTTTGGTTGAAAGAATGAGAAAATAACAACAGTCCCTATCCTTTAGAGGGTCAGCTCACATAAAAGATAAAAAGCATGCTGTCTCTTATTGTTGTTTAGGATGTTTTTGCCACAGTTTTTAGATATTTCCGAGCTATCCTCTGCCTCCTCTCATGTGTACAGTGGAAGTGAATGAACGTTGTCATGCAATTTCCTCTCAGAAAAAACACACTGTTAACTGAAACATAGGCAGCTATAGCCACATTTTGGTGCCTATTTTATCAGCTGTTTCAAGTAATTTTAAAAAAATGGGACTTTCTCTTTGACTTTGGAGGTTTGGTCCATGTTGGGGCAACTAGTGAGCCCTTCTAAAATGCTGGCTGCTTCTGGTCAGATACCACTAGAGACAACTGGGAGATTTCTTTATTCCTTTCTGGTCCTGCTTTTTCATTTCCCATCACTTACTTACTCACACATAATAAATTTCTCCTTCAACCACCAAAACTCCTTCTTTGTCTAGTTATCGCTCTCCACCGATTCGTTCTTACTAAAAGTGGACTCAGATAGGTGTAATCACTTGTGAGACCAAACCTGCCATTCATGAGGGCACCACTTACATTATTCTGTCCATCTTAGATTACAGCTAATCATCATCTCATTTCACTTTCTTTTTCCTAATCACCCCTTTTTAATTTGTCCTTTATTCACATTAGTGAATCCCTCCTCTCCATCTCTTGACCCCCATCCTACATGTATCTTTTTCATCTCTGTCCTCTGGTTTTACATAATGTCCTGCTGCTCCATTAGTTCATATCATAGAGGTGTGAAGTGTCCTGCAGGGCAAAGTATGTGTGTCATTACCAGAGCCACCCGTTTTCCTGCCTGCTTGTTTTCTTGCCTGTCGTTTCACATCTTACTTCTTCTCAACAATGAGCCCAAGGAAGAGGTCAGTCACCAAATTTTCAAGTCCTGTTTTTGTGTCTCATGTCTTGCAAAATGCAACTTAATGTATGTGAGGTGGGTTAAATTTTCAGGTTTGGTTAAAGAGAGGCTGCAAGATGGAGAAGTACAAATTGGCCTTTAGGACTTTTAAAAATGAAAAGCCAGGACATGTTTATTCTTTTTTCATTTCCAGGACCTCATTGTGGAGAAGATAGAATACAGATCATTTTTAGAGCTCCCCCTGAAAGTCTCAGAGCAGCCTTTCAGGGAAGCTTGAAGCCCTCTCTGGAGAGCCGAGCTCCACTTAGCTCCCCCATAATTTGAACACTGCCCGGGTCAAAATGCCACAACAACTCTTTCACACTGTACGAAAATCCCATATCAACCCGGGCTGTAATGCCCCAAGACTGTGTAACATAGGTAACACCTACTACCATAACAAGCCTACTGCGCTCCCCACCTGCCTGCTCATGTGCCATCAGCCCAGTAATCATACTGTATACACACCGGCCTACTTCCATTCACTCCCCGCCCGACTGTGTGTACTTTGGTTCTGCTGTCTACCATTTTCTCTGTCAGCTTGTTTTCCCAGGATAACCTTATTTGAGTTTGTTTTACAGATCTGTTCATTTTAATTCTATCAGTAAAGCATGTCGACTTCCTACAAAATTGTTCAGGTAGGTTTTGCTATTTTCGCTTTGATTGCTTTTTGCTTTGTTGTGTTTATTGTGCTTAGATGTTAGGGTCCAGGTAAATTTCTGAAAATGTGTGAGCATTCTAATGACAGAAATCACGTGAATTATTCATAAATGAGAAAAAGAAAGTCATTTCCAAATTTTCACTTGCAGGTCGCAACCAATTAATGTCTTTTTGTCAGTTTAGTCTTTGTATCTTAATATTGCTATCATACCTCCCTCTTGTGTTTCCCTCTGTTGAGTCACATCAAACATCACTTTCGTGTTTGAGCCTCAGCACAGGAATCTGAAAATAGTCTTGATGTAGTGGCACCCCTTTCCAAAAAAGGCTGGTAGAGGCAGTGAATCACTAGGGATGCTTAATTCAACCTTTGTGCACATATGGCACCAGAGAGCGAGCTTAGTAGCACAAACTGCTTCCTGAGAGTGCTGCCTAACATGTGAGTACAACCTCCAGTGAAGACAGTGACTTCACACTCTCAGTGAACTCGCTGGAGACCAGTAGATGATGGAGATCCATTGTTCACACACTCTGTGTACATAAAGTTTTCTATTTTTTCACAGATTGGTCCCCACAGTGCTGATGTTTATTCTTCTCAATGTCATATTAAAATAAAACATGTCTGCCAGTGAAGCATCCAGGGCTGATCCATTATGAAAGTAAGTAATGGGTGCATTTGAGTTTGTGGCCGGTACTGGGCCTGTCAGCTGCTGCGTCAATGCGCAGTGCTGTACGAGAGCTGAGGGGAGTGAGCCTCAAGCAGGAGGACTGAAAGGATGTGGAAACTCATCTCTATGTCATGCCAATGAAAGCCTGTCTCCAAATAGATCTGCAGAGGAAGAGCAACATATCGGCCTACTGCTCAACAAGACCTGGTAGGAGAGGATTGGATAATAGCGAGTGAACGAGAGCCGACAAAGAAGAAAGAGAGAGAGTGGGGAGGGGGGGTTGTTAAGGCTGAGAGAGATAACAAGGAGTCTCGCTTGAGAAAACAGACGAACCCTTAGAACTCACAAAGAGAGGGGCTTACGAACACACACTCACACATAAAAACACTCACAAAAGTGGCAGTGTACACATCGTTCCCTCAATACTAGGCTTTTTCCACTTCATCACACTCGTCTTTCTCTACATTTCATCTTTCTCCTCCTGTCTGTCTCTCCTGCTCACAGTCTGAGCAGCGCCGCTGCTGCTGTCAGTCGTCCAGCGTGCTTCATCATCACATTTCTAATCAAACACTCACAGTATGTTAATTAATCTCATATTCGGCTGCTTAATTATCAATGACCCTGTTTCGATATCTCTCTCTGCCGGCTTCATTCAGCGCACATTATCTTAAACATCCCATAATGTTCTGATTGAATTACTCTGCTATTTTTGTCGAGGAAATGATTTCAGAGGCGCTGAAATATGATTCACTCCCACAGCAGCAAGTAGAGCAACATGATGGCAGCGCATTCTCTACAGGACAACCTCAGTGATACATGTCAAACGATGCTAGTGTGTAAAATCATTGTTGTGGGCAATAATAAATATGCTAGAATAATTCATAGTCATTTGCTTATTTTGTGATGAGTGTGTGTAAACATAATAGATTAATTAAATCCAGCTATAATAAATCAAAATCAAAAGCATTTGTTGTCATTGCGTTACAGTGAATACAATAAAATTAGGAGTTCCACTCAGTGCTTTACACATTTACAACAAACAGTAGTTTAAAACATAAATAATAAAGATAAAAATATAAATTTAGTCAATGATTTTGCCTTTCATTGGTAGAGCTTGAATCATTTTTCATAGTAAGGCAGTTTCAGCAATAAATCTACTTTGCCAGTGGAGGTGACCTTAACAAAATGCGAACAATGAACTGAAGCGAAAGTGTCTTTGACACGCGGTGATACTTGGAGGGATCACTGGAATCTCAATGTTTGTTAAAAAAAAAAGAGAAAGAAATGAAAACAGTGTCAATTGTAAAACATGTTTTAGAGTAATGCTATCAAAACCACAAGTGAAAATATGCCTGAAATGGTGGTCACGGGAGAGGGAATTTTGGATGTACTGGAGTTTATTGAGGCGTTTTGAAGATGAACCATAAAAAATACTATTGCAATAGTCAAGTCTGGCCCCTGTGGAAAATAATTCTTAGTTTTAAAGCAGCATATTTCTGAATAATGATGCTGACTGCCATCAAAATGTTTACATATTTGGTTATACGACTGAACTGCATACATCAGAGGATATGTGCCTAATCAAAGTGGGAGATATAAGGCATGTGCACACTTATGTGGGTCACAGTTTACTCTTGGAAACAATAAATATAAAGATTTAATGGGAAAACTGCCATTAAATTTATTGAATTTATGCTTCCTAGTGGATGAACCCTTTCCATTAGTTAGTGTCTAATAGGCAGATGTTGTAGCATGAAACTTGAAGATCACTAATAGAAGGATGAACTTTACATTTTAGCTTATAAAATTAATTAATAATAATAATAAGACTCCAATATGTTTTTCAACATAACTTTTTATACTCTGTGATAATTACCGTAAATATTGTAACTTTTAGCAAACCACTTTCAGTATCTGTGACCCACAACCTTATCAGCTATCTGTTTAGCCGCATGTCCACATGCTGTCTAGATAAGCCAACTTCATCCTGATTCATCGAGTTGAAATGACACTTAGTAACAATGACATCATCAGCAAATCTCAAAGCAAGTAGGGAGAAATAGGTTCAATTGCTGGCTGAGGAAATGAACGAGGCAGGGTGCCACATGGCTTATACTTGGCTAAGTGAGCAGTGTTAGCCCACTGCTGACAGACTCAGAGGAGGCGGTTGCATTCAGTCGTCACTCAGGGAATACAGGTCTCTATTTCAACGTTTTTGTTCTGTACTCAAACTTCAATTTGTCACTTATTATTCAATTATTGCTACCTAATTTATTGCTCATTTTGAAATGCAAATATACCTGAAGGCATGCTGGAACACTTAAAGAAATACTTATGTTGTATCCTAGGGATGGGTACTAAATAACTGTCTCTTTTATTAGCACTTTTAAAGTATCTGATGTGATCTATTATCACAGAGAACAGCAGAGCAGAAAGGCTGTGGTGGAGACACTGAAGTAAACGCTAAGAATACTTCAGTTGACAACAACTATGTACTTATATTTAAAATAGAAATAAATTCTAATCATGTTCTGAATGTACTCTTACTCAAAGTCATTTAATGACTAGCTACCAAAATGGGAGAGGGTTGCGTCAGGAAGGGCATCCAGTGTAAAAAAAAAAAAAAAAAAAAAACACCAAGTCTACAAGCGGCTCAACAAGGAAAGGACAACAACAAAGTATTTGGTATCTTACCGCAATTATTTAACAGATAATTTTAAAGACAACCCTTAAACACCAGAATCCATTTAATCACCAGAGAGTTTCCATTATCTTTCCAAAAAGATCCCATCATGTCTTCAGTTCACTGAAACATAACCATCAACTGAATGTCTAATCAGAACAAATTATCTTCTCACAAACACATTCATACTCAACCACACACACACACACACACACACACACACACACACACACACACACACACACAGACCCACAGGCACGGAATGCCCAGCAACCCCCAACACACGCACACACACGCACACACATATATATAAATACTACTCTGAAAGCAGAAGAGACTGTTTGCCTCAAGCTTCCTTCAACACTCCATCGCTATTGCCACTGTGTGCAGTGTGCACCACAAGGAAGATACAATTAATTGTCTGATTCAATCTCCCACTGTTACATCTGACGCTCCAGCACCACTCACATCATGTCAGTCAAGCCCAAAGCGTTGTCCTAACACAGAGTGGCAAAGATAAAGACAGCAGATGAAATCAAGTTTGCAAAGCAACTGGTAAGTAACAGATGTTAAACAGTTCAGTGTAATGGAAAGAGCACAGGAGAAAGGTAAGAATGGAAACCTATTAAAACATGAACACAAGGAAACTTGTCAGGAGCAGCAAGCCCAGTAAAACAATGAAATAGGGGGTAGTGAGAAAGTCAATTTAGCACCACCAGCAAATTAATGGAAAATTCCTTCACAAGGAGTTGATTAAGCTCATTAGCAATGAGGAGAACACAGGTAATTAATCACCTTAAGACACACGAGAGCTTTACATGTCGATTTAGGTCAGATCTAACCAAGCCAAACGAGCCAGAGGTACAAATAGACCTGACCCTGGATAACACATGACCTGGCTAACCAACTGGTGTGCTATGTGTATGAGAGAGAGAGAGAGAGAGAGAGAGACAGACGGACAGAGGGACAGAGGTATAACCAAGCCTGGACATAGATAATTAGATTGAATATTTAGTCCTTAAAGTAAAAACAATTGGAAACTCAGTGGTTCAATTCCCGCAGACACCTAACCTCAAATTGCTCTCAATGCTGTGCATTGGTGGATGAATGTGAAATAATCAGTATGAATGTGTGTGTGCGTGTGTGCGTGTGAGAATGGGGAAAATGTAACATGTAGTGTAAAGCACTTTGAATGGTAGGATGTAAAGGTACTACATGAGTACAGTAATTTACATTTTGCACTTTCAATTACTTTAATGTTTTCTATGAGAGCAGAAGTTTGAGATATCCTGACAGTAGTTAAACATTAAAACTTACATTTCCTTGAATGCATCACTTTTTCGGCCTTTTATCCACACCCACACAGCATTTAGGCCACTGAAAACTGAGCTTTTGTGAACCTTGGCTTAGGGTTAAGGTCAGAGTGTGGGCAAGCTTAGTTCACTAAATGATTAAATAATCACTGCTGGATTACTCTGTAACAATACCTGAGAAGCACAATAACTCAACTGCCAAATAATGTAAAAATGGACCTCTTCTGCACAAATCCTTATTGTAAAAAAGGACAGCCAAGCTTTCTCTTTTATGCATTTAATATAAGAAAGCTGACTGCTAAGTTGTGAACATCAGTCCAAATGGCAAAGATGGCTTTGTAATGCATCACCCCAACACTGCTAATAAGGCAACATAAACACATAAAAGGGGGATGTGGCCAAATCACCATATTAACAGCACTTATTACATGTTTACATACTAATATAGTCACTTAAACTGCAGGCAGCAGTTATAATTACACCAGGGCAGTGTAGATAGGAACCGCATGTTTCTCCACCCACCACCGAGAGCATGTGTTGATCCCCGTCTCCACCTGTACGATGCAATAAAGACTCTATATTGGAAGAGTGCTGTGCCTGAGTCATGCACTGGGTTTTCAGAAAACATGCACCATCACAGGATGAGGGCTCTGTCTCTACATGCCTCCAGTGTTGCTCTGTATTCAGTGATCCATCAGATTCAGTGACCTGTAGCAGTACGACAACAATTTTACCTTCAGGTAACCTTAAGTGCATCACGCATGCATAATATTGTAAAATCAGTATGATTTCTACTGTTTTCTTTTTAACTTTGGCTTCTACAGCTTCTTTGTGAATAAAGGTCTTTATTTGACAGTTTACAGTTTATCTAATAAGACATTAAGATGTGCTGTGGGATAAAAAGACGCATCAGCTTGGGCAGTAAATGTGAACTAAGGACAAATATTCTGCACTGTGTACTGCCTTCATGTACTGATCTACAGGTGCTTCATGCCAATCTTAAACCGTGTCAAACCACAAGTTTGCCCTCTCTCCTTCCTCTGCCTCTCCCTCCCTCTTGCGTCTATCTTCCATACATCCATACACCATGCCTTTTCAGTTTCGCTTCCCTCTAACAAGCACACGAGGTGAGAGTGCAGACTGGAGTCAAGCACGGTGTGGAATGAGAGACATGCAGTTCAAAACCTTGTCATGATGCACTTTTCTTCTGCTCGTCTTGATACCCTTTTCCTGTTCTACATCTCCTCACACCCTCCACTTCCCCCAAAGTATTAGTCTCATTCCCCCCTTTCAGACATTATTCAGCATCGGGAGAATGAGGGCAATTTTCTCCACATTCTCATTTGTACACCCAATAACTCCCCTTATCTTCAGTCTTTATCTGTTTGCATTTTTTTTCCCCTCTTTTTATGAAACTATCTCTGTATGTATGTATTTCTCACTCTCTCTTCCCTTTATTACGCTTGCTGTTAAATCAGATAGGCTGGATAAGTGTGGCAGCATGGTTACACAGATACCAGAGGCATCAGAGAGAGCACAAATCAATCACATCTCCTCTTCCCTTTCATCAGCTATCTCTCCCCTCTCTGTCTTTGTAGCCCTCCCTTTCCTCCTTCAATCTTCCTGCTCTTCTCTTCTCAGCATCCTCCTTGTCATCATTATCTTTTGAATGCCGTTCAACATTTCCTTCCTATTTCAATATGTAGCTTTTGATTAAAAACCAAGTCTCCTCGCCCTCTAAAGAAGATGCCTACCTCCTACTTTTTCAAATTTTTTTTCGTGGAAAGCACAGATGCCAACCCATCTTTCCTCCATTTCCTCCATTTGTGATGCGCGTCTCCTTCAACAGCGCAAGATTTTTTGACTGACAGCAGCTGGCCTGTCAAAGTCAGGGAAGTCAGGAAGAAGAGGACAAGGAAGCAAAAAGTGACGGAGAGACACACGGAGAAGGGAAGGGTGAGGGATAGAGAAAGACTTTTCTAATTCACAGAGACGTGCATGCAGTGTTTCCGTGGCAACTCGGTTTCCATGGAAACGGTCTTGCTAAAGATGCCATTAGTATGAAAAAAAATACCTATTTTGCTCTACTGCACTGTATGCTGACAAATATAGAAACATATCCATTCTTACAGACTACAACTGCATTTGTAGTTGATATGAGTTTTAATGTGCTGACACACTTCAGGTCAGTTATAATAGTTCAATTACAGACCACTTATGTTTGCAAGCTCAATTATGGGTTTGGCCCTTTGTGCAGAAGAAGTGACAAAATGTCTTGCTATAAGATTATTAACTGCTCACACAAACTGCAAAAATAAATTTAGTGCTGAGTTTTGTTTTAACTTGCCTCTTCAAATTAGGCTGCACATATGTCTCATATATATATATATATATAGTGGGTGGTCCAAGCCTGTCATAAAACCAACCCAAGCTACAGAGGCGGACTCAAGTCTTGCTTGGGAGTGGGGTGGGGGCAGCGTAGCGTCATGTCTTTAATGAAATGTGCGAGCCATGCGTGGATGTCCCTCTACCGTCTTCACTGCTTTGTGGGGCATGACTGATGATTAAACATAATGAGGTCTCATCACAACAACAGGGACACATTTATGTCACTGCCTCGTCAGAACAACACATCCCTGAACACCACCACACCCTCCCCTTAACTGGATGAGAGATCCCAAATTTCATGTATGTATTTGAATAAAGGTTCTTTAGAATTGGAGCAGTTTTGCATTTTTGCACCCTTTGATCGATTCTGTATAAATCTATTCTATATCTGAACAATCACAACAGCTGACCCATTCAAACCCCTGAACAAACTGAGGATGTACCTTTAAATAAGACTATCTGAGTAATTTAGGTGTATTTGGGTCAGCCAATTGTGTAGATGTGCTTCTTAAATTCTAGTACTTGATGGAAAGGAGGTATGGTTTGGAAATGAATGCATCACAGCTGTATGACAGCAAACAGAATTTGGATGTGTTGTGATATCATTAGTCACATACATCAATCACATTCGTATTATTTTCTGTATACATTTACATTTCCTCCTAGCATGTCAAAAATGTCAAATTACTTTTCACTTTTCTTCACTTATTCACAAACAGTGGCTTTGAAGGGTGAGAAAAATGTAAGCTTTGAGTCGGTGCTTGCCAGAGAGTATTGGCTTACTTTGATGCAGAACAGGAGAGAGGAAAAAAAGAGAAAGAGAGGGAGATTAGAGAGGAAAGCTGAGAGAGAAAAGATGTGACACAAAGATAGAGAAGATATAGAGGTGAGGAATCCACAAAGACAGTGAGAAAATTAGAAAAAGACAGGCAACCCATACACTGTGCTGCAAAGCTGACTCTGGCGCTCCCCACTACTGTGTGTTGAATACACAGGGCTGTGTGTGATAAAACCCTGCAGGGGCTAACAGCTGCAGTGTCACATCACCTCTTGGTGTAATCAGCCTCAGCTAGTGCACACTCATACGACAAGCTAACCATCACAACTACAGCTCTCTCACAAGATGTGGCTTATAAGATATCAGTTATGATGGCAAATAAACACATTTCTTCTTCATCAGGTCCAAACACACTCTCACAACATTTACCGTGCTGGCGTACCTCTGTAGTCACTAACATCTACAATATTTCAGGCTTTCCATGCGCTTGCAGTCAAATCCCTTGTATTAAATATAGAGAGTAGACCCTGGAGTTGAGAGCCACTGATATTTTGTAAATACAGTATTATGAGGTAGAGTCATTTCATAACTCCATCTTTGTCGTTGTGTATCTGTCTCAGCGGCAGGTTGGAGACTAGTTCTCTACAGAGCTTGATGGCTCCACCACCGGCAACTGTGTCGCAACTCTGTCCAGCCGAATGATGGAAGTTAGCTCAAAACATACTGCAGTGCACACACTGTACGTTTTCTATCTGAGAGGAATTACGCAAAGCAGAGTGAACGTGCGTGATGGACAGATGTTAGTTGCACACCACAGCAGGAGGCGTCAGTGTTGAGAATCAGGCCAAAGCTTATTAGAGAAGAGAAGAGAATGCATGAAGAAGTGCAAGTGAAGGTGCCGCTCATTGGGTGTCACTCTCAGCGAAGATAAAGACCACTGAACCGGACGTGTCAGTGGCTGCTACTAGAGACTCACCAGCTGTCACCAACAGATATTACTTCCCGCTCCTTATTGCTAACATACACACACAGACCGGGACATTCACACACATACACACACACATAATACAATGAAAAAATATATTGTATGACTTTCCGTCAACTACTTTTATGCAAATATCATAATCAAGGCAAGATTAGAGAAATGTGCTGGAGTAGGTCAGGTGGTTGGCTGTTAATTGTGAGGATGGTGATTCATTTCCAAACATAACCAAGTATCCCTGAGCAAGACACCAAATGTCCTCCAAAAGAACACTTTTGTCAAAGCCAAATCCTAACTTCACAGCTACCAATGGATGTTTTTCCCCAAAATTTTTAATAGACTTGATATGGTTAAAGATATAGTAATACAGATGGGAGGACATGCCATAAGGACATCTACCTGAACATAAACCAAAACATTGCAGTTACACAAGCTCTAAATAATTTCTGGTCTTCAATTATTTCAATGTAGTCTCATGAAATGGTTCGTATGATATCATACGAAAAAGTGAGGCACAGATTTTCGTGCATATGTCACGAATGACCAGCAATGTGAGCGACCAGCGCATGTGCGAGCCCCAAAAAGAGTCCCTTAAAAATGCCAGACATTCCTTTCACTGCAGCGGAAACCGTAACATTACAATAAAGTTCACTCATTGAACTACACCCTGACAACACTATGCCAGCTATGGTTAGGGTTAGGATTACAGGGTTAGGCTAGGAAAAAAAATGCATATTTCCCGCTAGACATGTTATCAAAAGCACCTGAACTCATAAACTATTCCACTGAGAACGTAAGGAATGTTCATCAAGAATGTAAGGAATGTCATTTCACAGACAGAGCAGCCTGCATCACGTGATCACAACTCTGGCTCCCAATTATGTGGGTTATACACAAATTATAGTGCAATACTTTTTGTAGTAATTTGTACAAATATTTCATGAGACCAGTCTGATTATTTATCTTTTGGGCTCTTTGGAGTGGTCTGACATGAATGATTTAGATGCAATAGAAAAAGGACAACCAGGTACCAGAGCATCAAGGAGTAATCAAAAACAAAATCGGTTTGGAATACAGTATAAATATGTTTTGTTTTTTTTTTTTTTCCAAACAGACAAAACATTTTTTCTGCCATTTATACCGAGGCATTTTATTGTAGCTGGATTGACAAATTTGGGCCAGTATATAAATATACCCATGCATATGACCAATAATTAACAATAAAAAGCAGTACAGAAATGTTGAAGTATGTTTAAGGTCAATTAGTGTCACCGTTAAATAGATTGTTTATCAAAATAGCAAAGACAAGTTCAAATCCTGTTAAGTGCATAGGAGACTGTCATCAAATACGTTTGATGTTATGTGTTAATGTAAATCATCTCGTATCATATCAACTCTATTAAAATCAAAGTGTAATCAATCAAATGTGCATAAGAACAGGTGGAGAGAAACACATATGGGCTCATTCTGAAGGAGCACTAGGGTTGTGTTGACATACAGTAACAAAACTTCTGTTCTGCATAAAAATGTGTCTTTCCACTGCCTCCCCCATTGCTCCTCTCTCATTTTCCTTATCTCGTAACAACAAATGGAGGCTCAAAGATGAATGTAAATGATTGGCCGGCCCAACTCCATGCAATTACAACAGACTCAACCTTTCTGTCTGTTTAGGGATTAAATATCCACAAGTCAGCCGGCTCTCTCGTATTTAGGAGCCCTTCCTCTGTCTGATGCAAAACCATGAAAACCACCACATTGTGTGACAGTGTTTTATTTTTTTTCTGCACTGGCTCTTATCTTTGTATCTTTTATCTCTAGCTGACTGGTTTTTTTTCTCTCCGTATTCCCTAAACATGAAAAAAACACTACATGATAAAGCTCAAAGTCATGAGAGATGACACCAGAGTTCCCTCTAATATGTGAAGCTGCAGAAAAACTGAATTTAATGTCGTGAGAGTGCACTGTGCACAATGCTTTACCTTTGAACCACTAATGACACTGAATGGTGAAAATTCTGGAAGGGTCATCTTGCACTTTTTGAGGCAACATCATTGTACTGAATATGTGGCTTTGGATGCTGTGACCAATTAAATGTGCATGAATAGTGTGATGTACGGGGGAATTATAGCAGAAACAAGTGTTACTGGTGTGTATTAGTTATATCCTTCAGTATAATGCTGCTTTGTTGATGATTTACCTGACTTTCTTCCGACAGCTTGAATACTGAGCACCTATTGGCTTCACTGGATAACTGCTCTGTGATATCAGAACTGAGACATCTGTCAACATTAATGTGCTCAATCCCACTGGCAAACACTTGAATTTCTGATTTGAAACCAACACAGACAGCTGCTATGACTGGCTCATAAACAGAATAACACATTACACAACAATCCATTGCTCTGATCAATGATAATTTTTCGAAGAACTTGGGCAGAAATTCTTTGTCAGGCTGCAATTACAACAAATCATGTAAACTAAACAAGACATGTTTTTTGTTATTGCTTTCCAAAACAACACATTTGAGCCTCTCCACTGGCATCCATCCTCCTCAGCTTCCCTTCAGAGTAGTTTTGATATTCATCAGCCAATTGTTCTGGTTTTGTGGCCCGACACTTTAATGTTTGACAGAGCTAAGCTAAAAAAAACAGAGCTAAGAGAGTCAATATTGAACTCCATTCATCAGATGGCCAGAAACCCAACTCCAAATGAATTCTAATGATGCTCCATATCTGCTGGATGTGTAATTAAACAACTATTTTCAAAAAAAAAAAAAAAAATCCAGTGTCAATTTGTTGTACCATCTCTAAATATGCCAAAAAACAACAGAAATAAATAGATAAACATTGGCTTTTTGGTTAGGATGTAATATTTTGATCGAGAGTTCTTGTATGAGGTACTTATTCATATTCAGTGTATGAAAGATTGCAGCGATAACAAGAGATATGTTTTGGTGTCATTTCAGTTCCAGATGGGAAGGGCGATAAAGAAGTAAGAATATTCTAAATATAGCATAGGTAGATATTGATTTTTACAGGTGAGCCTATCTTTTAGGGTGCTTAACTATTATTATGGTGCTTTACTCCCATGCCTACTGACTGTGCATAACCCCACTTTAATTAAAATATCCAAAGTATGTCCTTAAGGTTAGGTAATAATCATTCAAGGGCAAAAGAAACCAAACATACATTTTTTTTGTTGCTGTTGTTGTTGTTTTCTTTTGGCTCTGTAACAAGGTCACACTAATTCTGTCTTTGCTTCTGAAAGATAAGAGCCACAATTCACATAGCCTCTAGAAGTTCTTGATAGGTAAAGTAAAATTAGTTAGGCATCTAAACACACACAAAATGCTGTTGATTTTTTTTTTTTTTTTTTGTGAAGACAATCCCAGTGATAAAAATGTCTAAATGGAGTCTGTCAAACACATCACCTGGTGGAAATCTGAAATAAATTAGCTCCCTACTGTCAGAAAAGTTTAATTTAGTTTCATTTCTATAATAAGCTAACTTTACCTTACATAATAGCATTATCTGGGTAATTAGGCCCATATGCTGGAATGGTACAAGGATAGTTACTGCTGGCAAGGAGAAGGCAAGTGAAGCTCTCAGGGCCTTCTGACAACCTGTTGTAACCAAGTGCAATGCAAAGAAGTCTTCTGTGATCTCCAAAATTACTCATCCTGTCCACGCATAGCACAGCCGCTGATAAAACGAGCTCATTATATGGGGAGAAAGGCGAAGGAAAGAGGGAGAACAGAGGGAGAAAAGGGAAAGGAGAGGATTTGCTGGCTATACGAAGAGCCCAATTAAAATTCAGAAATTTATCAGGAAAAATTGAAGCGCATATAGTGTGAGCGTAGACTGAATTCATGGGACATTCGCAAAGAGTTTAAGGTGCTGCTTCAGAAAACAATGCAATAAAGTGAAGGAGGACAGAGACAGGAAAAGGACTGTGTGTGTGTGTGGGATAGCACTAAGAAAACAATCTGTCTGCATGGATTATGGAATATTTATACTGTATTGCTGCATATAATTTGGTTGAGGCAACAAATATATTTGGATTCAGGCTGGGAAAAGATCTGGGTTAACACTGAACAACAAAAGATATACTTCTAATACTTCCATCCATTTTCTACCGCTTATCCTCATAGGGTCATGGGGGGCTGGAGTCTATCTCAGCTGTCTAAGGGTGAAAGGCAGGGTACACCCTGGACAAGTCGCCACCTCATCGCAGGGCACACAGAGACAGACAACCACTCACACTCACATTCACACCTACGGTCAATTTAAATTAGCCAATTAACCTAATCCCCATGCATGTTTTTGGATGGTGGGAGGAAGCCGGAGTACCTGGAGAGAACCCACGCAGACACGGGGAGAACATGCAAACTCCACACTGAAAGTCCCCGGGCCGGGATTCGAACCCAGTACCTTCTTACTGTGAGGCGACAGTGCTACTTCTAATACTTCCCAACTGAAATATCTCAATAACTTTAGGACGGATTTCCAAATAAATTCATGATTCCCAGTTTTCCATGATTCCTACTTTTTGTCCTTTATGTGATATTTCTGGGAGAAATGAACTAAATCATAAAACACATCCCAGGAACACTAGTACAGACACTGAAACAGCTTCTGCTCACTGAGAGGTTAGAAGATCAAAGCTTTGCCATTTCATTAGTCATCATAGTGATTAGTGAAGAGCTTTTAAATTTCGTTGTATTGTACAAATGCAATGACAATAAACTACGATTCTATTCATGACATGACAGATTAATTTGAGCTCTTTACATTTTAGCTTTCAGAGACAGTATTTAGATTTAGGAATGACAGACGATGATACAGTCCTAACGTGATATCACAATAGTTGAGTGTATTTCTGAGATTATGATATTCTTAACTATTTGAGTGCCATTGGCGTGTTTGCAGGTCATTTAAACTACAACGCTTGAGTGCCATTGATGAATATATAAGTCAAAATGTTTTTTTGGGCAGCTGGCACAAGATGGTCCTCTCACAAAGCCTGTGAGTAACATAAGGGCTTCTGGGATTTGTAGTAGGGACATAGAGAGACGCTTTACACCACAGAGATCAAAGCAGGACGTGGAGATGATCATGATTAGACAGCAAAACAAACAAAAAAGTGGTGATTTTGGTGAAACTGGCCTCCTCTCCACCAGATAAAACAAGAATGGTACAAGGTAAAAATAAATGGTTTTTTTTTTCATGATATAATCTCTTCTTTCATTTGAGCTATTCAGTGTTTTCAGAGTCATTGTACAAAATATTCTGTTGGTCATGAAAAATGACTAAAAATGGCCAAAAACTCTGGCACAAGGCACTTTCTGTTTTATAAAAGGGCTGGCACTCAATGAGTTATTGAAAGGACAATGTATTGAAAAATATTTTACAAACAGATATTTCAACAACATATGCACTTCATATGTCAGCATAAAGGTCACATTCATTTAGTGAAAACTAATCAAAAATGATCTCTCAGAAGTTTGTGATGGATTCTATATCAAATATAAACAGCATATCTAAATATTTGTCAAATACAAAAAAAGTTACCCTTGACTCTTTTGACCTTAAAGTATTTATTTATTTATCCACAATGAAGAATCAAAGAATTCTGCATATCATTGCATATCTTTGCTAAATATATTAATACTATTTTAATTATTTAAGACATGTTCACAGAAACAGTGTCATGCTTGCACAGGTGCACCATCCGTCCTATAGTGGTAGGATCTCATTCATTTCAATTCATCAATACTTTTCTGTGGTTTGATTCTGCGTTGATCATGAAGGGATGTGAGTAATTAAATGGCCATTTTGTTGGCGAAATATTCCTTTAAGAAACAAACAGACTGAATACTAAAGAATAATATCAGATAATAGCTGCATGAGGTGCAAAGGCACATGTGTCGTTTATTACTGTTTTCCTGTTACTTGGGATTGGTCCAAGTTACAAAAGGGGACATAACAGTGGCAGTCCATTATCCGCTCATGTACAACCCGTGAGCATATTGGGATACATGGTGCATGCAGGATGAAATGATGGAACTCATAAAACTACACCCATGGTTCAGTCATGTCAGCTGCAACAGATTTGCTTGACCACTGTATAACTGCCAGTTGGTTTGGCTAATGTCAAATAATGTTGGTCTAAGTGGTCAAACAAGTCAGTCAAATAATTTACTTCGATGATCATGTGTATCTTACAAGAAGGCCTCACACAGTTCTGCACAAATGATTCCTATTTAAAGAAGGAGAGGGTGTATAATTGTAGTAATCAGTCAAGGGGCGGTGAATCAGGTTTTACTGACAGACAGTGCTATGTCTGAAAAGAATAAGGAGCCTTTTCCTTTCTTCAGTATTTTTTGCCTTTCAAGCGGGAGGAGAAATTACACCACAGAACAGCCTCCTTTTATGGTTAAAAGACTCATAAGCAGTGTTAAATGAAACAAAAAATGGGGAAAATTGTTTATGAGAAATGGTATCAGCATGCTGTGTGACTCGGGGTAGTTTGTTTGCAGTGAAAACAACAGGTGCAATCTCCCACAAAACAGGCAAAGAAGCTATTATCATTGAACACCAGCATGCTCTACGTGTACACACACGTACACAACAGCACGTACACACAGTTGAAGTCCCAACAATAGATCTGGAAGACCTCATTAGTCTCCAGAACTGGAGTCGAGTGTTGGCCTGGGGCCAACGCCGTTGTCCTATTATGCCAACACCAACATATGGCATAGAGTGAATAAATGGCTAAATGGAAGCTTGCAAATAGTTTGGTGCATAATGGGCCTACCTGCATCTGTCACTGAGTCATTATAATGGGGTACTGAAAAGAGAAATAAAGCTAGGAGTGTTTTTATCAGGCAGGTTGATTTGGTCCCACTATCTCCACTGAGACTGTGAAGTCTGAGAAGTGCTGCATGTTGAATAATGTGGTTTAAAGTTCAAATGCCATAATTGTTATGTCTGTCAGGTCAAGCTATGTTTATTATTTCAGACTTGTCATTTGGTCTTCCCATTTCCTGTTTTATTTTGAAAAAAAACTGTCTCCCTCTAGTTTTAGCTTCACAACATCCTGCTGTCCTGTTTCCAGCGTTTGGTGATGGTCTGCCCCGCCCCTGATTGTTTCCAGCTGTTTCCCTTTCCCCAGTGTATTAATATCTGCGTCTCCCACTGCCAGTACATCTTGTGAACGACCAAGCTACCTGCCCTTTCCACATTATTTCCAAGTCCGTCCTAGTCAGGTGTTGCCGTCCGTGTCTGTCATTTATCTGAGCTGTTTGTTGATTTGTTACTTTGTTTGTTATACTGCATTCATACTGAAATTAAAGGTCGACGCAGGATTTTCTAACCCGGGACGACCCGGCTCGGGAGCTTTCACAGTGCCAGGTGCTGAAGGTCTGACCTCCAGCTGTGAGAGCTGCTGCCTGTTTTTTCCTCCCTCCCATACGTCATCGCTTTGACAATATCAGCATTACAGATTTAAGTGTGCCGGGAACACAGCGAGGTCAACAATGAACAGTACAGACATTAGTGAGTCACATGTTACCATTGTTGTTTCGTACGTTGCAATTTTGTCCCTTTTTACGTATATAAGTATACAATCCCAGCACAGTACTAATACTAGTACTAACGCATACTGCCAGATCACTGCACAAACTGTATATAAACACAGTCGCGGGATTCCCCGGTGGGATTTCCCGAGAATGACGTAGGACTAAAATCACATATGCACTACCATTAAAGATGATGTCGCTACACTTTTGATTTTTTTGATTGAATAAAATATCTATCCTTCAGAGATTGGTCTCAGGAGATCAACAGATAGCGTGATCTTATGAGTGATCAGCTCCGAAGCTCCGGAGCTTCACACTGACAGCCTGACAGGCTGCTCAGTGACTAAAGCAGAACAGGACAGGCAGATACATTAAAATCATTGGGTAAATAGCGAGTCAAAGTGGCCTGACACAGCTTGCCTTTCACAATGCAGCTGATCCGAGCCAATAAACTCCTGGATCGATTGGAGGGTCGTTGGACCCGCGTCAATATGACGCGTCAACCGTTTCATACTGCACAAAAAACCCGGGTTTAAATGGGGTTTTACTTGTGTTAGTGTAGTGTTATCCTGTCAGTGTAGTTAGTGTCATCCTTAGTTTAGTTTAATTTGTATTTCCTCACCGTTGGTAAGAGATTTATGTTCACCGTTTTTGTAGATCCTCATTTCAGTTTCCCCAGGTGAGCACCCTTATTTCTTATTTAGTCAGGTCAGTCAGAATTTTCTGTGGTTACTTTCTTCGCCTTTGTGCCAGAGTGTTTATTTTATTAGGTAATTGTTCATGTTTGATTATTAACCTTTCCATAGCCACAGAGCGTTTATGTTTTAATGTTAACCATTTTGTAGCCTTCCTCAGAAGTGATTTTGTGTTTAGAACAGGTTTGAGTGTAGCGTTTTCATTGCATTTTGGAAATTAAATCTTTTTTTTACATTAATACTTTGTCTGTTGAGTCATGCATCTGGGTTCTGTGTTAAGCCACAGTCTAACAGTAATGACACACATGTTCAATAGTGCTCTAAATGGAAATCAAATTGCTCAGTGGCAAGATATGGAGAAATCAAGTGGTTTGCCCCACATAGAAGGACTTCAAGACACAACACAATAGATTAGGCATAATTGGGGACTGATAAGGAATGGACTCAGCAACCTGAGTGGAAATGATTTATTGATGCTGGAAAATAACTCACTCGCTCTTTCACAGACTTATGTATGCAACATGTTCATACAATCCCCTCCTATGACTCTATACGCTTCATGTTCCTGCTCATCTACACCACTCTTTGCCTCTCCATCTGTCACTCTCTCCTATGCTTTCCAGTCTCCCTTATTCTCTTATATAAGATAGAAAATCACAAGACATCACAAAAACAAGAGAAAAAAGGCTGTACTGTACTTTCAGCGCATCTTTTAATTGATGAGTCAGTAAAAAGTGACTCATCAACTACTATTGTTGCATAAAATGACTCAAATGAGGAAACTATTTTTTATTACAACCAAGTCAACGGCTTCAAATGCCTTTTTCTGACCATCAAAACCCAAAGATATTCAGTTCACAATGTAATGAAACAGAGAAAAACTAGCAAAAACCTCCCAGCTGGAACCAGCCTACATTAATGCATTAATTCTTAAAAATTATTTAAATGATGAATCAGGTATCAAAATTGTTGCTGATACATTTGCTGTTATCAATTAGATGATTGACTGTTTCAGTTCAATTACTAGTATTTGATTCCTGGAAAGAACTGTATATTCTGCATTGCACTAAATATGTACAATATATGTAATAGTGCTGCATAATTATGGCCAAAAACACAATAATTTTGCTCGACATTGAAATCCCATTAATTTAGTGCACTGTTTTCACTTTCAGGCCATGCTACATCCCTGCTAATGTACAAATCCGGACTTAAAAATACTGTTCTTATTCATCTGAATTCAACATGCTTTCATTTTAATGTTTTAACTGTTGTGCAGCCACAACATTCAGGAAAGGTTTTCACAGGATGCCACTGCAGGGAGTGACAGCTCCCCAAAAGTGAAGCCAAAATATTTCGAGCAGGCTGTTAGTTGACGAAGATCTTTATATGATTTGATGTGCAGTTTTCTATGGACAGAGCACACGTTATAAACATCATCATGGATCATGTTTATTTAACAGTAGGAAGCTGGGGCACATATGGGATTTTTGAACTGGTGGGGACCAAGCTGTCAGCAAATGATTTCAACTCATTAAGTTTTTGTGCGTGTAATTTGGGGTTAAAACAAACTCTTATTTGAAATTATGGATACCTGATCAACACTAGCCATACATGAGCAAATTGTTATTTGTCTGGAACGCCATCAACCACCTACTACCAGCTCCTCTTTTGGACCCTGGGGAGTGAGAGTTTGCCTTATGTCGTAACTTGGAGCTCTGATTAATGTTAATCTCAAAGTTTAGTGATCCCAACCTTACAGACGTACAACAAAACATGTAGCTACTGTTTAGGTATTCTGAGGGGCACAAATTATTAATCGATTGATTGTGGGGTATATATTTCTTTTTGTGTCTGTTTTTTTGTTTTTGTATTGGCTTCTGAATCTGAAAACTTTTACTTGAACTGAGTTTGTGTGAACCTTGTGTGAATAAACAATTGAAATAAAATTACTTATTAAGCAATTTAATGATTATTTTCTTGTTTAGTCAATTAATCATTTTTTTAAATGTGAGAAAGTATAATCTTCTGAAAAGTATTAAAAATACTTGTTTTGTTTGAAAATTTACTAACATAAAAGAGTATTTTTGTTTTTATTTTTATACATTATTATTTAATGTATAATGGGATTTGTCATTTTTATGTGGATATGGATATATGGATATCAAGGGTTTTGTTGTGTTTTGATGTATTGTGTGACTGAATAGTTATAAATAAACCTCTCAGCCTACCACCCTAATTTGATCCTCTTTCCCCATGTTTCCACCTCCACCTGTTTTTACACTTTAATCTATTCATTCATCTATTCAAAACCTCACCCTCCACCCTCTATGACTCGACCGTGAAACCCTTTTCTCATGCAGCACTGCAAAATAATTTTTTTCTCCTTTCTCTGTAACTGCTTTTATACAGTATGGAGAGAGAGCAATACATGAGCAAGTTGTTGCCATGCCAACCGTGTCCACACAGCTTTCCTCAAGAACAGTGTTAACCATCAAATGATGTCTAACACAGCCTCGCACTCCACATACACACGCAGATTTTCTCTTGTGTGCTGCAGCCTGCACGGTGTTTTTACATGTCTGTTACACTCTTATCTACACTTTCCTCCTTGTCGCTCTGAGTTTGCGCCCTCTGTCTCTCTGTCAGCTGTAAAATGTGGTAATTATATGTTGAGCAAAATCCTCTTCCTCCTTCGCACCCACACTAGTTATGTTATTTCATAACCCCCCCACTCTCCTCTCACTTGTTTCTTCTCTTGTTCTCTATCTCTACAGGAACAACACTCCATCGTTATTCCTCAATCATCTCTCACGGCTACATTTTCACATGCAACAGTCTTTAATGGAAGAGAAGATGAAAAGGCTCTGCAGGCTTTAACAGTGTTTCTGACACACAGCCTTAAGACCACAGGAGGGGTCGACTCGCTGTGAGGACATTAATCTAATTCTCTTTATGTTGGAGCTTGTAATTGATTTGGGTTTTTTATTCAAATTGAGCGATAGCTTTGATTGTGAATCAACAAGTAAAGCTGATGGATCAGATTTCCAGATTACAACAGTCTGATTTCAAACAAGTTGCTTTTTAGCCACTGTAATCACTTCAGACGTACTTTATCAAACCAGTTTTTCTAATTAGGGCATTCAGTAAGCTGATGACGATATTAGTAAATATGTTTGTTAATATATGCGTATTGACATTACACACAAATGGCATCAATGTGAAAGCTTTAACTACAGTCATTTCAAGAAATCACTTTGTTTAATTATCATGCAGATTTATGCAGCAAGGTCTTCTAACATCTAATCATATCAGATTCCCTACGGGAGGAAACCGCACTGTGAAAATTAAGTTTGCGCTTAAGTTAGAATGCCTTCATACTGGGGCCATAGCAAGACACATATTCATACTGAACCATCACCGTACAGGCACTTGCCATGCGTTATAGAGATGGACTGCGGGCAGCAAATGTACAAGTCAAGTCAAATTTATTTATAGAGCACCTTTAAGACGACAGTAGTTGATCAAACTGCTGTACATAAAAAATGAAGCAAATACATAAATAGATTACAATGTGATAAAAAAAAAATTAAAACAGTAAAATAAGAACAGTAAAGGCTAAGAAAGAACTACAGTGCCTGTTATTAGTGTGTACAAGCTTATTTTAACTGTGGAACTTAACCTCAACAACACGTTACAGGGGGATAACCTAATTTCTGTTGTATGGTATTTTTTTGTATAAAAATATTTATAGAGTTCTGGGTGGATTGAATAAGTCAAAATAGTTGTATTTGGATGAAACAAAGCTTTCGACCTGAGAAAGGTCAAATAATAGCCTGACAAGCCAGACTATGACATCAAATGTACAGTCTGGGGGCAGTCCATAGGCAGAGTTGGAGCCTGTAGGTGGGACCAACCGTTGTCATTCAAACTGCCTCTGCATGTAATAGGCCAGCGCTATGACCAATCAGAGCAACGCAACACCTGGATTTGAACCAGAGACCTCTTGATCTGCAGTCAAATGCTATACCCCCACCTCCTAGCCATCTTGGTTGTTTTACTATCTCCAGGGTCACACAGCCCTGTCATCATTGTGCTGAGCCCGCCCCAATGACTCGCTACACAGACTCCAGGATTAGCTCCTATGGTGCGCCGTTAGACCAACCTGCTAGGAAAAAAGAAAAAAAAAATTGCCACTCACAGGTGTTTGTGTCACAGATGACCAAAATTATTCACACAGCCCTTGCAGTTGTGAAAATATACCCTATTGATTTTGGGTGTGTCATTTTCAGACAGGAGGCAGAAAAATAGGCCTCGTGATTAAAAAGGTTAAAACTCCAACACAGAGTTCCCACAGGATGTGGTTTAGTCTCCAGCTCATACACCCCAAGGTAAACAGCTAAGTAAATAGATACATTGCTATGAAAACACCAACAGACTTGCTTATTGCTTTCAACACTTCTAAATTATTAGGTAAGGGTTGTTGAAATGCTGTCAGGGGCAGCGTTTGCACAGCTCATTGTTTCTTGTGTGATAGTTTGTATGGCATGCTCAAGATGGAGCGCTAGCAAATGGAGATGCTTAATTGAAAATTCATTCAAATCACCACTTTGGGATCACTTTGGTCTCCCGCTGAAATACAATAAGGGGGAAAGACAAATGAATGACACAAAAGCAGTGTGCTAATAGTGTTCATTAATGATCAACTATGCATCGACAACACAACAAATTCGGACATGCATTTGACAAGTTCTACTGTCACCCCCCTAAAAAGTTAAGTCAGCAAATACTCAACATAAATGAACAAAATGGACCAGCTGGAATGCTAACGATAAGAGAAGTATTGCACATATTGAGAACAAGTTAATTTCTTTTTATGAAAAAAAATCCTACAAGGTGGAGCTGAAATCTCAGATATACGAGCATATATTATGAACAACTTTTCTTCCTGCACAGTAATATTTACTCCATTTTATCCAATATGTTTTCACGTGTAAAGGGCATTTATTTTACATACTGTATTTAAGAGACAATGTGCTTAAAAAAAAAAATTTGCAAAATCCCTGTAATTTAATTTAAAGGTGTTTTATTTTGGAGATTTTAAGACATTGGACTATATCGAATTATTTCCCCTGTTAAATATCTTTTTAACTCTTCGCCAGCCTCCAGCTGCAGAAAAATATTTACTAAACTTACTTACTAGCTTAAAAAGTAAAACTTTTACTGATTGATTTGTTGATACAGACTCTGATCTATGGCTGAAAGCTCTGGAAAAACAGCTAATCATATTAATAACAATAAAGATTTTAAAAAACTACACTAAAATACAGTATGTTACCCATGACATTCATACCAGAAATACAACTGCAGATAAACTCCATTTTCTCATAGGCTGTATCAAAAACCTAATAAAAACCCAACCTCAGGGTCATATTCTGTAAACATAAACATTGCTCAGCCTATTAAGACAACATTATTTAAGGATATATTTCAAAACCATTGTCCCATTTCTAGATCAAACATTCTCGTTGTGTGGCCGGCTTTGTGCCAAATCTCTTGTATCCCAGCTCACAGAGATGTTTTTTTTACTTGCCATGTACTATTTTGTTTCACACCATGAGTCCTTTCAAAGTTAAGTCGACTCGCTGTCAGATGCTTCAATATGACGTCAGGCTCATAGCCTGTCAATTAAGAGCAGAATCAATCAGCAGAGAGGCTGGGTTAGAATGAGAAGCAGCATTGAGCTGATGAATCTTTAAAAAGTCTAAGAGAGAATGTAGAGAACTTCTTCTTTTTCCTTAATGAACCAAAGACTAAAATGCTAAATAAAGGCATTATGATGACTTTTCTGGATGAGGCACCAAAAAAAATGAACATTAATTTAATCCAGAGACTCTATATTTTAAAATAATCTAACATAAAAAAATCATTTCCCAGAAACAGATTTTTTTCCTACCTTGGCAGCCATGACCATGGAGGAGCCTCCCCTGATGCCCAGGATGGGGATGTGTGTCTGCGCAGAGATGAAGTCCAGGATCTGAGCGATGGCCTCCTGGTCCGTGTCATCTCCGAACACAACGCCTTGCAGAGAGTTCCTTGTCATTTGAGCACAGATCCGATTGATGATACTCTTGGGGTCGGTCTCATTCATGGTGACCACCTCGACTTTGGGAGGGTAAGGGATGTGGAGGAAGTCCTCTTTCTCAAGTCCAACACCCAGGGCTACATCACTAGAGTTGCCCACCAGGATGACAGCTATACTGAGGGAGTTGATCAGTTTGGGATTGATTGGGGGAAGTGCAGGAGGAGAGTATTGAGGAGGGATGATAACACCCCTCTGGGTGCCACCTCCTCTCTGGCCACCTTGTCCCCCTGGGGCACCTCCAGGTCCTGAACCTGGACCTCCACCCCTGCGAGACTCGCAGACAGGCAAAAGGAGAATGGAGACGAGGAGCAGAGAGAAGCACAGGGAGGGTAAAGCCAGGGTGAGCCGAGACTGAAAATAAGGATGATGAGAGGACTGGTCTGGAGGAGGAGGATGGGGGAAGGAGAGGGAGGTGGAGACGAATCGCTTGTCCTGAAGACGGGAGGGAGGAGGGTGGAGGCTGACAAGCATTGTGGAGGAGTATAAATGCCGTCCCTAGAGGGAGAAAGAGAACACAGAGACGATGAACAAAATAGTGTGTAAAAGTATAAAGTCCATACTTAAAATTTGATGGGTCAGCAGCATGGATCAGAAATATATCCATAGGCCTATATGATCATATTTGTCAGTCAAAAGATGACATTGGATGCATTTTTCATGATTTAAAATGACAGTTTGTCCACCAAAGACTACTGATAATGAGGGGCGGGATGGTATAAACATTTAAAAATCAATTTGAAAAAAAAAAATAAAAGTAAAAGAGTACGACAGAATGCGAGTAATTTTTAACATTATGTCAACAATGACTGTGTATTGTACGGGTTGGCACGGGCTGACAGTCCCACACACTACACACCCCATATGAAGAATGCTTTTCACACTTTAATCCATTTAGAGAGTGAACGACAGGTGCAAACATTTAGGAATGAGGCTGCTGCAACAGCTGAAATTTCTGTCAGTTACCAGTTACCTGCAGATTTACATCCATTTTAAGGATTTTATAAACTTAAAGCGCAAGGATCTTGTTTTTTGTAGCAGTGCTTTATTTTAAGCTACTGAGAACTTTTATTTAGAAAGGTTAAAAATCAAAGGAATCATTTGTTTCTGATTCAGCGAAAATGCTGATCTGAATCTTAACATAGAGCAAATAAACAAATTAGATGAACTTCAGTCAACAACAAACACAAACACAATTTTGCTATTCAACACAATAACAGTCATGTGAAAAGTGGCATCTCATATTAGTTGTTATTTTTTTTTGTGATATGGATGTTGTACGATTCACAGGCTGTTCTCAAGGCACAGTTTTTCTAAGACAAGCTCTGCCATGTCTCATATCGTCAATAACCACATGAACTCCTTAGTAAACAATTTAGTAAACACAACGAGCACAACTTCCCTTATGAAATTTGATCTCCTTTCTGTTGCCAGCCTTGGTTGTAAATTATGAAATTGGTTTATCCATCCATCCATTTTCTACCGCTTATCATCTCATAGGGTCGCGGGGGGCCTGGAGCCAATCCCAGCTGTCTTAGGGTGAAAGGCAGGGTACACCCTGGACAAGTCTCCACCTCATCACAGGACACATAGAGACAGACAACCACTCACACTCACATTCACACCTACGGTCAATTTAAATTAGCCAATTAACCTAATCCCCATGGATGTTTTTGGATGGTGGGAGGAAGCCGGAGTACCCAGAGAGACCCCACGCAGACACGGGGAGAACATGCAAACTCCACACAGAAAGGCCCCAGACCGGGAATCGAACCTGGTACCTTCTTGCTGTAAGAAGATACTAGGTTCGACTCTTGCTGTGTGGCAACAGCGCTAACTGGTGCACCACTGCGTCGCCCCCAAGTAGTTTTATAAACAAACATAATATTAAACAACAAATCGCGGCTGATGAATTTATTTTCACAAAACTCCCAAATAATGACATCGATATCTGCTCAAAAATCTTACACCCCTTTAGCAAGTTAAATACTTGAAAGAGAAATTTCATTTGCAGTTCACAATTTCATGTAAAATGTGGAGACTTTGGAGAACCTCTGCTAACAAAAAAGAAATGGAGTCATTTATCTTCTCCACACTGGCAAAAGATAAGTGTCATGGACAAAAAAATATTCTGTAATGACACCATGTTATTATGGATGACAATAATAAAGACTACTTTTCCAGTTTTGGTCGGGATCTTAAAAAAAACCCCACAGATGACTCAACCCTTTAACTGCTGAATGAAATGACCCACATTGCTGAACACTAAGAGATGCTTTAGAGCATCAAGTGACAATGCCACATCCATTATACTGTGCTGTGACTTCCTTCAAGGAACCCTGTGGCACACATCAAAGACAGAGCGGGAAGGATCTGTGTGTGTGTGTGTGTGTGTGTGTGTGTGTGTGTGTGTGTGTTTTGAGGCAGGACAGTGCTGTGCACATTTTGACAGATTGACAGCCTCACAGCTTCATGGACTAGCTGCCAGGATAAGTGACCATTAGACAGACCAGGCTCAACTGAGTCTCTCTCTCTCCCTTCCCACATCACTTTCACTGCTTTTCTCCTCTTTAGCCTCCAAACCGGTTTTCCTACAGTTACTCTCTCCTCTGGGATCTATTTGCCTCCCTTTGAAGTGAACTGCAGACCTATTATTTTCTATTATTGCTATTATTTACTTCTTCATTTGCAGCTATACACAGAACAGTGGAGTAGAGTTCAGAGGGGGAAATGATGGAGGACCAAAAGGAAATGAGAGGAAAGAGAGAAGGAGTGAAATGTAAAGCAAGGGGGATGTGACAGGCAGAGGAAACACAATTAGTCATAGTCTGATGTGGAAATTGTGGTTTCTTACTCTGTGTGTATGTGTGTGAGTGTAATGGGCAGATCAAATTGGGAATATTTTCTGCATAGATAAGGAATCTTAATGAGTATATGTTCATGCTCATGGTCTAAATTAAGCACAGAGGAGCACTTCAGGAGAGGAGTAAATGAAGGGCAACGCAAAGACTTGTTCCTCTTCTCTGCTCACACTTTTGTTCATCATTTATTCATCAAGCACACCATGTTTTGATGAGCTGATCCAGTCAGCACCAGAAGCCCCACGTCCAAAGAAAATCAAAGGAGAAACAGGGAAGGTGTGAGGGGAACCAAAATCTGACGTTACGATTTAGAAGACAATGACACAAAGTGAGGAGTAATGTGTGAAATAGGGCACGCAGAAACAGAAAAGGCCTGAACAATGTGGAAAATAGGAGAGGAGGAAATGTAAGCTTCACATAGAAATGTTTGTCTAAAAGGTCTAATTAACAGAGGTTTGTCAGGCTTAATTGCAGGTGCACATGCTAATTGTAAACTAGCTGAATTTTCCATGGGGGTGCCACAGTGGAGCCGAGAGAGAGAGAGAGAGTGAGAGAAAAAGAGAGAAAGAGAGAAGGAGGAGGAAGAAACGAGTGGGAGAAAGGCAGCAGAGAGAAGAGGAGAAAGAAGTGGGGCGAGGGAGCGAATAAATAGAGACACACAAAAGAGATGGAGGTGGAGGAAGGAACAGCAATAAGAAACCCAGAGAGGAGGGAGGGAGGTGTGGAAGGGCAACACAGCTGAAGAAAGAAAGATGAAAAGAGGACATGATTAGCACAAGATGATAAAAGAAGAGTCAAGGATCGGGAGGAGGTTAAAGAAATCTAAAGGGAAAAAAGGCAAACTAAGCAAGGAAGAAAGAAACGATCTCAATCCACACTATGTTGAGGAAAAAAAGGATGGAAACTCTGCTAAAGGGCCAATGAATCGACTGAGATGAGGCACTGGAGAAAAACTTTAAAAATAATGCAAGAAGTGTGACAGTGAATGAGGGAAGAGAGAGAGACCCATTTGGATATGTGTTTCTGTACAACAGCAGAGCTTGGTTTCCATGGTAACAATTCAAATATGCCTTCACATAACATCCAGATGGACAAGAAAATACACACAACACACACTAATTCATGCAGTACTCTACTTGTGGTACGTGCCCTCTCCTAATAATACACAATTTACTTTTATCGAGGCTAGAGCGTATAGCTGCGCTGACAAAAATAAAACACTTGTAACGTTAAATAAATAGCTAGGGCCTTCACACAAGCGTGTGAATGCACACCCACATATGAAATAAGTTAATGCACTCCTGCAGATAGAGATGATCCACTGCTCCGTCTTTTAGTGTACCTCACATTAAATATTAATCTCCAGAAAGGGCCACAGGCAAATAAACAGAAATAACACGATAGGGGGAGCATCTAACCAGCAAACAGGAGCCACTACCAGACATACATACAACATCCCAATTAATTGCATTTAAATGGAGAGAGTCAAGAGTGGATCACACACTCATGGCATAATAGAATGAAAGTAAACCATCTAACACTGTCAAAGTTGATTTTATGTGCAGATTATAGCACTCACACATCAATTACAATAACATATGCAGTGCAGGAAAACATGGATAAGTGGTGCTGAAAGGCTACACAAAACACCCACATGTGTGCATTGCTCACATCCAGTAATTTTTACTGCAGACGTGACTAAACCCCAGTGCTCCGATCAAGACAAGCATGTATACAGCTGGACAGGCAAATTGTTTGCTTGTACAAAGCAGGTTAAGCACTGTTTGGGTCAGACATCTGAGACCTCCTGATGAGTATATGGCTTCTGTTTTTCCAATATGAGACGACGTGTGTGCAAAATTTACGCATGTGCGTTGGTTTGTCACCTTTTGGGGTATTTAGGTAATTTTACCACGCCTTTGGGAAAAAAACTTTGATTTCCTAAAAATTTACCTAACTACACCAACTAACCCCCTAACCTCCTAACCTCAACGTAACCCTAAACTCAACATAACCCTAACCTCCACCTAACCTTAACCCTAACCACTGACCCAAAATCAAGGTTTGAACAACATGGATTTTGTCCCCAATTGCACATGCCGTCCCCAATAAGTTGGTATTAAGTCAGGTATGTGATCCCAATGTGGATATAAGGCAGACCACACACACCCACACACACACACACACACACACAACCAGGTTGATGTACATACAGCAGGATCCGGGTTGAGCCAGACAGAGGCATCGGTCATATCACACTTAACATTTACAAAGAGCATTGATTACAGAAGCTGGTCAAATGGCACAAGCCACCAATAGAATAAACTAGAGCTGCTTGACAACGCCAACAGCTCATTCTTGCACTCGTTGACTTCCAATCTGTTAGTAAAGACTCCAAAAAAAAAAAAAAAATCAATCAAGCCATGTGCCTCAATCAAATTGTAATCCACAGTAATTAATATGAGTGGAACAGTCAGATGTTTTTCCTGAATATTGTTTAGGATTGCAGACAACAGTGTTTATACTGCAGAGGCTCTGAGCAGCAGACTAAGAAACATTTTATTCAAAACACACATATGCCACCATGAGCAGGCTCCACTCTATCCCTAGAGACTTGATGTGGTGGGCTGCACTGTATAGCATTTGAAAGGCATTGTGAATAACATAAGCTGACAGGCATATCTATTTAGGAGCCCATTTACATTCAGTGAGTGGTCAGTCAATGGTAACAGTGGTACTTTTGTCATCTCCACTGGAACACACACATCAGATTTGATTTATAAATAAAACAAATCATAAAAAAACATTACTGTAGCAAGCTTTAACAGTTGAGTTTTCATTATAAGATCTAGATAATCCCTGGAGAGACGCCACAGCAAGTGACATGTTTGACATTTCTGTCACAATGTCAGTCAGTATGTCATCAATAATTCAACAATGTGCTTTATTTAATTTATTAACTACAGACTGGTTTTCCTACACATACACCCAACATGTTTTCTTTGAGAAATGTTTTGTGGTATTTAATTTAAAAGGGTTAACAAGTGATGCAGGTGATTTAGAAGAAGTATGGCATAAAATGGTTCAGCTGTGGGCCCATGTTAAAAACATACCTAACCTAAACTAACTAAACTAAACACCACAGCAGCAAATCAGCTGTCTCAGTGTCTGTTACTGCTATTTTGCAGGTGATCTTTGCATAAAATAAAAGGGAGCATGTTTTAGATTTTGTGCTTTCCCAGGGACTCCCAAGGAGTTAAAGAGTACAATGAAATTAGGAGCGCTGCGCCAAGTCTGTACTTTGCTGTCTGCAGATAAAAAAAAGAAAAAAACAGTAGTAAAAATACTAAAAATAGTTAAGATAAAAAAAGATAAGATTATTTTATATATTTACAATTATTACAGTGATGATAGCAGCTATTGCACAAAAAAAATATTGCAGTTATTTAAGTTTAGTTGAGTTGAAGATTACTGCACATGTTGGTATTAGCTATTGCAGGTGTTCTAGTTATAGCTGAATCCTCACTGGTGGGTTCACTCTTATTCGATAAAGAGTCAAAATACTTTTAGTGAGTGCACAACCAACAGTCCTATGATTTATAAATCCCTTGCACCAAAAGTCTGGTGATGTTTTTGAGGAAAGCCATTCTGATCAGTCAGTCAGAGCTGTGTGACGTTGTGTTCAGGTAATCAGACGTGATGCAGCTGTAATGACTCCCCTGCAGGAGCAGAGGAAGTCAACACAAGTTCTATTTACATCCTCTGTTATTATTCAATTCACTCTCACACAGTCAGCTGTCACTGTGAGTTTAACATTTGCGGCTAAATACGTATACTGACTCTCTACTATAATGTCAGAGCCAGAATTGAATAAAAAATATACTACATTGCTGTTGAACATGAGGTGTTGTTCTAGATTTTATTCCACATTCTTGTTAATATGAACAAATCATATGAGAAGGACCAGAACAAACAGCATGTTAGTGGGCATAAAAGCCCTGAAATATGATGATACAAAAATGATAATGGCTGTAATTATTTTACCTTTTATCGATTGCTCTGTAATTTCCAACAGATGGGTGCTGAAGTTTCTAACAAACAAACAGTAGTAAACAGAGCATTTGTTGGGGTGACTATATTCAGCTGTGGATTAACACACATTTGGTGGCCTTATGAATATTGACGGACGCAGGATGGTTATTTCGAGATTAACAAGAAATAAAGTCCTACTTTCATCGTAATGAAGGAAAATGTCACCCACTGCGTCAGTGTGCCAACTAAGATTTTAATATTATTTTAAGAACTGCTGAGACCTGTGGCACAGAGAAATAAACTAGGCTTTGGTTATAGAGACGGTCTGTTTTGGTCTTTTCATGGCATTTACTGTTAGTGAGAAAAATAAAGAATATCACCCACTTTGTCGTTTAAATCATGCTGATTTTTTTGGACGCTTTAAGATTTTTAATTTAGTAAAAAGGGTGGGATGAGAGAGGCTGAGAGAAAAATAGAAAGCTGGAAATACCAATCCAAAATTAGCAGCAAGGCAGGGTTGGCAAAAGAAAACAGTCAGGGTAATATAACATAACACAAAACAAATGATAATAATCTTCTAATACAGCATTCGCTTTTGGATAATCTGTCACTTTGCTGCCATCTTAAAGGAGGACCAGAATTGTAGTATATTGAAGAGGATCTTGGCTGTATTAAGTGCAGTCTGGTCAAGAACCCTCTCTCTGCTAATTGCACTTATAATGAGAGACACTATGACTCTCTGCTATGTGCTGAAGTAGCCTCAGCTCTCTAAACAACATTATATGGTCTCTTCATAAACTGATGAGGCAGAGAATGCTCACACAGAAACCTGTAAGGACATACGCAATGTGCAAACATGCACTCAAAGGCACAGGGATGAAGAAAACACAGGACTGAGGCAAGATTCATCTATCCCCAGGGGTTTTCATCACCTCGTTGAAGCCATTTATTCCCCTGAGGTTGTGTCTCATGCTCTGGACTTAATTTAGTGGCACGTGATGTGTTCCTCGATACAGCAACACAGGGGTCTTTACAGCCTGGACCACCACCCTATAGCGCTTGTAGATGTCTACATGGGCAATATAATATCTTTATGGATAATAAAGTTACAATATGTCACAACAGTCAATGCCAGATGTTACAGGTTTCCAGACTGATATTATTTCTAAAGGGTACCACAACTCACTCCATGTTATCCCTTACTATCTGAGACAGAGCAGTCTATAGAGAGTCAGTCTCATGCTCTCTCCAGCCTCAGCCAATGATGCATTTTCTCAGGCTTTTCTGGAAAGTTTAAATATGATTTTCTATCCTCATTCGAAGCCAGTTTATCATCTACTACTTTACTGGTGGCAAACTCTGTGACAGCGTTAACAGCTACAGGTCCCTTGAGGTTTTCATAGCATGTCTTTGGAGCCTGGGACTCATGAGACTAGTTGTAATGAAAGGCCAGCTGTGTTCTTACTCTGTTTTATACTTCCTATTAATTACGTCAGTGGTGGCTCATGAGGCATCCTTACACCTCTGCCAGCACCTGTAGCCGCACTGCCTGCAAGCAAGCCCTCTGGGCCAGGCCATGTCACTTTGTTAAATTAATTGTATTTATTTATTGATTTGATCCTTTGACATGACAATCCCTCTGTCTGCACCAACCAAACAACATCCAGAAAAAAAACTCTTCTGACTTGAAGCCCAGCTTTCAGGGGTGAGCAAAGGCATTGTATGAAGGGCAATGACATGTTGCTATTCCTGCATGTTCTTGAAATGAGCTCCAGCAATTTCTTTAATTTTTTTATGGCCCGCAGGGTGTGCATGACAAAAAAAATGGTAATTGAACATTATTGTAAGTTCCGATCAGTGTACATATTTAATTCTTCCTCACAAATTTTAGCAAAGTCTTTCCTACATAATGTCTTACGTAAAATTGTAGGTATGATTTACTATAGTTCTACCTTATTTTACATGTATTTACACTATTTACCGTTTGTAAATCTGTTATAAAGCACCAAGTGGAGCAACGCTCCCAATTTCGTTGTATACAATGATAATAAAGGCTTTTGATTTGATTCGTATGTATGTATCATTATTTCTAGAGAACATGGTGACCAACATAGCAAGGCTTAAGCTCAATATCTGTGGCACTGAATATACATTTTTTAACTTTGAATCTGCCAGACTACACATTTTCCTTCTTGAAGTACCTGGAAGTGCAGGGTACACCCTGGACAAGTCTCCAGTTCATCACAGGACACAGAGACAGACTACTACTTTCACATCCACACCTACGGTCAAATTAAATTAGCCAATTAACGTAATCCCCATGCATGTTTTGAATGGTGGGAGGAAGCTGGAGTACAGGAGAGAACCCACGCAGACACGGGGAGAACATGCAAACTCCACAATCAAACCAGGTACCTTCTTGCTGTGAGGTGACAGTGTTTACCACTGCACCACAGTGCCACCCTTCACATAAACATAAAGTACTCAATTCAAACTGAGGTTACAACAAATGACTGCTTTCATTATTGCTTGATTGATGGTTATTTTCTCAATTTCGATTTGTCTAAAAGTCAGGACCTCTACTGGAGCATGCTCTCCATGTAGGCTGAGTCCTTGGCATAAAAAATAGTAGGCAGTTAATTTTCAGATCATCTCAACTCATCCAACCAGAACCTGGACCATTTATTTAAAAAAAAAAAAAAATCCAATCACACCAAATCCTACACAAATAAATCTCAGTGATGTAAGCCCACACTCCCCTTCACTTTGGCCTCAATGTGGCAGCAGAGCCCCAGACACATAGTTAAATGTTCTCCTTTTCTCTTTCCTCACCTCCCAATTTACCCCCCTGAGAGGTTGGCTCTACCTTTCGGCCTTGCCTCTGTCTCATGAATCACCTGTTCCTCTGTTTTGTTAGAAAGTTTAAAAAAGTAACTGATAACTGCAGCTTTTCTCTATGGAGCTTCTGTTGTTCCTTCAGGTTGAAACCTGAATATGTGGAGGGCAATTTCCTCCTCACCTCGGCAGATGTCTACACTCCTAAGTCTCGTGTTGCAGCTAATTAATTGACAAGTTGCCCGACTGAGTGGACTGAATGGAGACAGATTCATTGACACTTGGAACGGTTTAGCAAACACAGCCACTGGGGATGTGAAAGAGCTGCCACCTGCTAATAGCTCTGCAAAATGGTTGTGAAATATCAACAAGACAATATCCGATTGAAACATTGTAGGTTACTTAACTGTAAAACTGTACAACCTAACCTGAGGGAAAAAAAAAAACAACTAAAATTTTGCTCTTCATTCCAACAGGTATTATTATTATTAGTGTATGGCTGTTAACACAAGTGAATTACTTTGCCAGTGATATCTAAACCTGTCAAGATTCGCCCCTTATTAACTCTTTCCCTCTCTCTCTTTGAAAACATAATTATCGTCTTATCATCCCCTCCAAGCAAAGCCATCTGCATGACATTGATTCTCGTCTGATGTATGTCTCTTGTGCGCCTTCTGAGGACAGTATCATCAAATATTACTCATCTTGTTCAGCCTTTAAATCCCATCACTTCCTCTTATCTACGCACATCAAGCCTCCTCTTCTGTCTTTTGTTCTACTGGGCTCCTCCATCTGTCTGAAAAATCATATGAAAATAATTAGGACTGAAATTGAGGTTGAATTACACCAATCAGTCAAGTTGCAGTTCACATCCTTGTCTGTCCAAAATGTTATCACGTCATCATTTGCTCCAATTAGACATTTTTTGTGAAATTGTCATAATCAACATATGAAGTCTCGAGTTAACTCTTTGAGTGGCATTGATGTATTTTGACATCAAAGTGTTTTTTCAGCAGCAGGTCGATGATTGCGGTCTCCCACAGCCTGTGCCTAATGTTGGGGATTCTGGGAGATGTAGTCCGATCATAAAGAAATGGATATTTATGCCAAATTTGAAGAAATTTTCTAAAGGTATTGCTGAAATTTCTTGTGTGGTATAGATGTATGGACACACAGACAGACAACCCACAAACATAATGTCTCCTTGCTATCATGGAGGCATAACAGCATGTATGACTCTCTTCTGTCTGCCTGTGGAAGAGCCTCAAAAGACCTCCTTTTGGCAGGACATGAAAAAGTGACAGTTTCTAATTCAATTTCTGCATGTGTCAGCCCAGTCTGATCGCATCATTAGTGAACATATACAGGGAGAAAGACAGATCTGTAGCCCTCTTTCAGCATCACTGAAAAAAATACTTATATATCAATACAGCTTGCTTTTTTTGTTCAGAGGCTGCACAAACAGATCTGGTTGAATGCCTGCTGACTTCAGTAACAGAACGGCACTCCAAGAAGCTGAGCAACGTGGGTAGAGGCGGCATCACAGCATTGGGCCCCCTGTTCTCTATTCTTAGCTCTTCCTCCTTCTCTCACAGTCACACATGACTAGGTATGGAAGAGGAGAGGTAAAAGAGACACATGAGCTTCTGTTTCCAACCAAAATTGGATGGCATCTATAATCGAACACCATTTAAAAGTTCACGACAGAAACTGTATGTACAAGTACAAAATAAAGGGCCATGAGAATAAAGGACCCCTGTGTTAATAGCATATTTTCATTGTGCATCATTGTGTTGTTTAAAAAAAAAAAGAAACAAAATGCATGCATGGCAGAGGCTGTTCTAAAGCATTGAGTAACTACTTTGCACTTCACTCCCTCCCTCTCTCTGGCTCTGAGTAAACAATAAACAACACCAGGCAGCTCAGCACCTCTAATCCTTCAACGACTCAATCAACATTTGTAAAGCTGGTCACATCAAGTTTGCATCCAAAACTGAGTCAGCTGGCTGTCTGCGAGCCCTAGCGTCAACATCTTGACGCCCATATATTCACTGCCGCCACAGTTCACCGATCAAAACGGGGACCATGCTGCCTCCGCTCAGATCCAGTAATCCCTTCTACCCAACCCACTCTCCAAAAACATGCAGCATCATCACGCTGCAACAACATGCCCCTCCTAGGCCTTGTTGCTAACACACTCAGAGCTACATCTGTCTACAAAGCTGCCTCCTTCAGCCACTGTCAGTGAGGTTCCCTTCGGATTTAGTGCCTGCTCCTGGAACTTTGCGTGTCTTTTGTCTGCCACACCTTAACCCCTTGCACACTCTGTCATGTTATCTCTCCTCTTGTAATTTCCCCATTGAGGGATCAATAAAGTAAGTCTTCTTCTTCTTCTTCTTCTCTTTCTTTTTTTATTTTTTTAAGATGGAAAATCTGCCCTAGAAACACAGTTCAGATTGCAGCCAATACCCAACTGTCAGAGCGGATGGCAAAGTTTAGATTGAAATATTGTGCTGAGGGATTGGGGACCTGTAGAGTACAGTGTCTGTGCAGAGTATGAGAGTGAGGTATAAAATGCAGTGAGTCTGCTCACTGTTGAAGCTGCTGTGTCATGAAGGGAGGACATATATATATACACACACACACACACACACGTGTATATACATATATATTGCTGTGGCACACCTCCTCAAAGTCACACATCCACAAAGAGGCAAGTCATAATCAGATAGCTACATCAGATCCTATGAGTCAGTGAATGCGGTTAAGCTCAGTTTAGATTTGCGAGCTTTAACTAGTCTCACCCAAAGCTAAAAACAGTCCTGCCAAGAATTGAATCCGTGATGCCACCAAGAGACAAATCCTGGACTTGCTCCATTGGTGGCAGAAGGACACTGTGACAGAACGTGGGATTTTTGAGCATTTTCTGTTGCAAAAAAATGCTCTCTCACACACAGTGAAATGACTGGTTTAAAAGTTAGCACTGCACACATGAATGTCATGTGAAAACTCCACTTTTGAGCTGATTTTACTTTACCTTTTCTCTTGTACACATTGTCACATTGCCTCTTAGTCAAGTCTTCCCATTATCTTTACACACCCCTCTAACTTTTAAATGTGCCTTTTATCAGTCCTGCACTGCTGCTGAAAAGAGCACTAGCTCAGCAATAAAATAGACTCCAGCCTCCCCATTCTCCTGCTTTATACAGTTACTATTGTCTAGACCTGTTTTCCCTTGTGAAACAGCACAACTCATCGTTTTGATGGGCTTAGTGAAGCTGGTGCCTCGTTATCCGTTATCTCAACACTGGGCTCCCTCGCAAAGCACAGCAAGAAATTATGTTTGACTAAAAAAAAAAAAAGGCAATTTGTCCGTTCCTCTTTTGCTCTATGAATGTTCTGCATCCTTCAGTTCCATGTGCTCCATTTATATTGCTCAAAATCTGGGATAAGCTTCAACACATTTGAACATACAGAATTGTACAACCATTTGCAACACAAATCCTTTCCATACATATCCTAGAATTTCAAGCCAATTTCTAAAATATGTGATTATGAAGTGAAGCAGAGGATCACGTTTACAAAATTGTACAGCCCAGTGAACTCCCAATGAACGGCTCCCAATTATATTTTTACCATCATATGAAAAATAAAACCCAGTGATTTTCTAATTTGACTACTACAAACCATGAGGCAGATCCTTGAGGCTATTATTTGCAGAAACATCAGATGTGTTCACCAACTGGTTGAAACACATCTCCAGATGTTCCATGGTGGATATCAGAACAAACAATATTGTGTAATTTGGGAAAACACATAATTTCTTCGTGTGAGTGGTTGTCTGTCTCTATGTGTTCTGTGATGAACTGAAGACTTGTCCAGGGTGTACCCTGCCTTCCACCCTAAGACAGCTGGGATAGGCTCCAGCCCCCCTGCGACCCTATGTGAGGATAAGCGGTAGAAGATGGATGGATGGACATCATTTCTTCACCTCTACCTCCTATGATGTTTTACATGTATTTAGCAAGAATGAGGAAATTAATTTAGAGCCAAATTAACAGACACTCCCAACTGTTTTTTTTATGATTTTTTTTAATGATCTTAGATTCTAGGACAGAGTATTAGAGGTAGAGCTGAAACAATTAGTTGATTAATCGATTTGTCAACTGTCAGAACTATATTTTGAATTTTACAGTCTAAATTTAATCAAAACATACCTGTAATAACACCAGTTAGATTCATTTTAAAATGAGACGTTTGAAGAAAAAGTTCAGTTGAAATTCACTTCAGCAAATAAACGGTGAGTGGATTTGAGGAGAAAAAGTTTCGGGCAATGCTCACAGACACACAAATATAATTACTGGAATCACTAGCCTACCTTGAACATTGCCAGCCTGGATCTCCCCTCTACTCTTCAGAGCTGGCATGATGGAGAGATCTGGGATTCGACTCCTCCTCTCATAGCCTCGGATGAAGGGATGGTAGAGAGATGAAGTCACGCACAGTCGACTAAGGTGGGGTCTTGTAGGGTGAGGGGTGAGCGGTCTTGGGTGAGGTGGGTAATACTAAAGAGTTGTAAGCATGGGGAGGTGGCAGGGGGATGAAGTGCACTGATATGTACAAAGGACACTTAATTACTTAGAAACAATGTTTTTTGTTTTTTTTTTTAAATATAAAAAGGCCAAAAAAGATGAATCTGTTGATCTAACCCGGTGAAAATAAATTTTGAGTCAGCTCTTACTAGACTTTATGTGTACTCAATAAAAGAAACTTAATGATAGATGGTATGTGACAGATGTGTGATGAAGGGACGCTCTTTTATTCGTCGCATTCCATCCGACACTCTTCCCCCTTCCTCCAACGCTGGTGATGCAGCTCACCAAGGTCTCCTCCCAGAAGTCTGTGAGCGTGTGAACACAGTTGCCGTGGAGATGAGGAGATGAGCAGCAGTGGGTGTGTACGTACTCCTCTTCTTCTTTCCTCCCTTCCTTCCTTCTCGCCGTTGCGTAGCTTTAGCCAGTCATAATGGTCAATTTTCCAGTTTTCTGCGCTCTCCTCTATTTCAGTCTAAAGTGGAGAAGAAGAGAAGGACAGAGTCAAATGGCGCAGAACAGCCTTGGATGGATGTGTTGCCAGTAAATACACAAGTCACACGTCTGAGGTTAAGGCTTAACTCAGTCTACATGCCCACTTTAACTGCAATCTCAATGCGTTGAAAGCTGTTGTATATTAAGTTTTTTTTTTTCATTATTCTCTGGTTACATTGTCTCTGATGTGACTAACTGCTGGTCTTTTTAGTCTTCTATGATATTCAGTTCATGTTTCAGGTTTTGGACTGTTGGTCAGAGAAAAGAAGATATTTTTAAGAGGTCACCTTGGACTCTATTGGACTTAATTTTCTAACGTTTTAGAGATAAAACAATTAATTATTAATCAATAATCAAATAACTGTTGCAGACAGCAATGCCTGTTCCTTCTAAAGTTTCAATCATTCAAGTATTTAAGTCGTTAACAGATCAAGTTAACATATTAACATGTATGTGCTCACAGGGATATGTCTGTATTTCTAGACAGGCATGTTTATTTGTGCATTTTGAGGAAGTCGGATTTGTAGGGAAACACAATTTAGCCTTAGGAAAGGGTAAAATTTTAATCCTGTCAAGCAGTATAATGAATTATTCAGTCAACCAATATTATTTACGAAACTCCAACTTTCTCTCTGGCTCCTTTAAAGTCTAATGAGCTCACAGAAGTATCGAAATGACACTGACAGCTTGACTCATGTAGAATAATATAGTATTTCCTTTGAATAAGGCTTGTTTGCTTGTTTAGTTCACTCGACAGGTTCATGACTTAACACCTTTTCACAATGTTGAATAACGGTATTTGATGGTAGATATTCCAGAAAGACAAAGGTTTTAGTATGTGCATGTGCAGTATGTTACTTCCTTACTTCATCAGAAAGCCAAAATGTGCGTCAAAATTAAACAAATAAACCTCCTTTTTTCTAGTCAGTACATTTCATTTGCTTTATGGACGTCACTGATTTGATGTGAAACCAACTAGCATGTGTGTTCTTGATGTGCTTGATGTCTAAAGAGCTCCACAATCTTAACATAATCTTAATAACTCCTCTTGTGAACATAAATCCTTCATTAGCCTGAAACCCAAGAGGTGAGCATGCCCTTTCAAGCCTTTATATTTTAAACCAGCGTGCACTACAGTGAGCCAACATCACACCACTCGTTTTTAAAGATGTCCTAAATCATTTATGCTGTCTGGGCTTAAAGACATTGCATTAAAATCTACTTAAAACTTTTAGGGCAGGGGCCCACACTTTCACTCTCTTAATGGAGAATATTTCAGAGGAAGCCACCATAGAACTCTGGTTCTATTTTAAGTTTGCATATGTTTAAATACTAAGTGACTAAATGACACAAACATCTTATGACACTTAAGGTCAATTGATGACTGAAAATAAATAATTATTTACAAAGAATGTAGGATTATTTCTTGATGATTTGCTTTTTTTATGTGTAAACAATTGAGTTTTGTCTTGTTTTGTCTAATTATCTTCAGGATAATGACGGCATTCTTAATTAGCAAATTAGCTGATTAGCTAGTTAATCTGAATAATAAGGCATCTGATTGCAGAAAAGCTAACAGCATTGGATCACCTGTCCAACATACAGTATATGATGCACTCTAAAGAATGCAGCCTAGCATGTCATCTAAAGCACGCAGTGTACACATTAAGGTCATGCTGAAGAGTCTGATACAGTAAAGCTGGTGTATGAGTCACATTAGATCTCATGTCATTCATTTCCAGAGATCTAGTAGTTTTTAGAGATCTGTTGCAGATCCATGGAGTAGGAGACAAGAAGATGACGGAGATGGTGGAGGAGGAGGAGGAGGACGACATCAACAAAGGTTAACAAACCTTAACCAACTAAAGTGTACAATAAGGAGAGGAGAGGCTAAAATGAATGCATTTAAATGCATGCGCCTGCACACTGCACTGGACCAATTGAGTGAGTCAACTGATGTGACCTGATGAAGGGAGATTTAACCAAATTAGTAGTCGTGCTTGAGTTGTGTCTGTTGCTTAAAATCACCATTGAGAAAGTGATAATGTGGGAAATTCACAGATGGAACAGTGCATGTATAGAAAATGGATAAAGACTAAAGGCATGGCCTGATAAACAACCAATTAGTCACAGCAGGGTGAAGAAAGGTTTAGCAGCCCAAGTGACTGTGGCAGAAAATATAAAGAATACCCTTCACAGAGAAGCTGCTGATTAACGTTCATGCGCAATACATTTCCATCAGTATCATGCAGACATTCAAATGCACACACACACACAGACAGACACACACGCGCACACACTCAGAACAGCTGTATTCTTGCATACACAAACCTACTGGACATGCATGTGCATACACTCAGTTGCGAAGAAAAAGTGAGTGCTATATGAATTCACTACTCACCTAATTAACTCTTTTCTGTAACACATAATTTATAGACTGTAGTGGAGATGTTTTACAGAGGAGCAAAGTTGAGACATAAAAGCAAAGACAGAGCAAAACGACTGGTCCTTCATATTCCTTCATGATGACATCCCACTCTCTGAACAACCAAAGAAGGAGGTATTTATGAAGCCCCTTTACCAGTCCGTAAAAAAGGCAAAGAGCAAGGATACTGGCTGGCATAGGCCTACGCTACTGGGCATAATTTTTCAGTTTAAGGTTGAGTACACAGGTAGATGTCCATTGATGTATAGGCTGAAAACTTACAGTCTAGCAGTGGCAATGCTTTAAAACAGCGCTCCTAAAAAGGTGTGGCAGAGAAGAAGTATAGATGAAGCATCAAACACAGCGTAAAGAAAGAAGGGAAATGTGACAGAGGAAAAAAGAAAGATAGTGATGAGATGGGATAATAACTTCTATCTACAGTTATCTGTCTATCAGTCTGTCTCTATATTACAAACTGCACATCTATTACACCTCAAATCCACCACAAGGCATCACTCACTTAATCCACTGTTCAACATCCAACTAATGCCAACTGGTCTCTTCTGCGTGACAGAGGATGAGACGGAAGACAAGTGTAAGGGGAAGACAGATGAAAACGTCCAGTTGTAGATGAAAACCAATTCCACGAGGGAAGGGAGAACTGAAAACAAGATGAAGTAAGAGGGTTCAATTCTGAAACATATTTTGGGGAGCGTACTCAAGGTTTTAAGATTGTGTTTGTGTGAATAGGGAGGGTTGTATGGGAACTAATGGCTGCTGATGGACTGGCAGAATGAAAATGAGCACAAAGCAAGCCTGAAATGGGATGTTTTCTTAGTGACCCGAGATAGCCATCAGCTCCGAACTTTGAATGCAGCTCAATAAATGACATGAAGAGTATTTAGTGTAAACTAAATATTCCAGATTCCGTCAAATTATAATCAAACATAAAAGAATGCAAAAGTGCCAAGAAATTAATTTCGTTCTCCCTCGGCGGTCTGCACTAAACTTATTTTTTCTCCCTTTGTTAATTCACAACAGGGTGCAAAAATAAATTGATATCTTTATTAGACGGAAAAGGGAATGTAACATGTGGACACATAAAAAGATTTTTCTGAGACAACAATTAAAAACGGACACACTTTGCCATGCTGAGGAAAAAAAAAAAAAAGATGAGGAGAAGGGCACGACAATGGAGCGAGACCAGCCAGATATTGACCTGAACAACGTTCTTTTAGGCATAGTTTAGTGTGTGAGTGCATGTGTGTGTTAATGTGTGTTTTATGTATACGTAAAGCACACACAAATACACACAGACAGACAGACAGACACTAAACAATAGTTAACCTACCTAGAGTAACATTTAAGAATCCCCCAAGAGTGTGATGCAAAGAAAATGGGTGTGGAAGGACCAAAAGAGAAGGAAAAGGGAAAATAGTCATTCATGAGGAGTTTTAGTTGTCTTTGAAGAAAATTCATCCAAGTTCATATAACATCAGACTTTAGAGACAGAAAGAGATGCAGGATGGGAAATAATCGACAGACAGCCGTAGCTAAAAATGCAATGTCAAGGAGGGATTGACAGGTATGATATGGTGAGGGAGGAAAAGGGAGGAAAGAGAGGAGAGAAGAAAAAAAGGACAAAAATTAAAAGAACTCCTTTCTCTTTTCTCTCACTCATAAATAAAGGAAATTATACACCAGGTAGATGGAGAAATAGATGAGGAGGCAAATGACGGAGAGAGAGACTATATGAAAAGACGAAGCACCTCCCAGCACCGCGATGAGGAATAGGAAAAATATAAAACGAAAGAAAAAATTGAATACTCCAAAGCCTTCCGTTTTTGCTCTGATTAGTGAGGCGAGGATTGTCAGCTACATCCCCCCTCTCTCTCTCTGCAACTGGTCAATCTTCTTTTATCTTCTGTCCTCCCCAAAAGCAAGGTGCTACCTTCCCCTTTCAGATGAGCTATAACCCTTTGCCAACACAGCTGATAGACATGGTACTCAGGCTGGCTGCACAGTGGAGCGCTGCTACCCAGAGATACAGAGTGTAGCAGAAAACACACCTCTGGTTGGCATTGCGCACAGAACACAACTCAAACTGCACTCACTCGCTCTCCTCCCCCTCTCTCACAAGAGAGTGAGCAGGGGAGGGGGGGAGAGAGAGATAGAAAGAGAGAGAGAGAGAGAGAGGGAGGGAGAGACAGACATTTGGAGGTGGGGGTGCTACAGTAAAGAAGGGCTGTTGCAACAATTGTCAAGAAAATTGTTTCCATAAAGAAACCAATGGCTCCCTCTGTTGTTACACTGTGATCAGACAAGAAAATAATATGGTCAATGAGGTTTAATTTCATTTTAGTAATTTAAAAATGACACGTCTGCAAACAATGCATGTTCCTTAAAAAAGTATTTCAAAAGCATTGATGTAATTATGGCACTGTAATGCCTACAGATATATAGACATTTTAATTCAAGGTGTTATTCATCAAACTAGGATCCCAAGGCTTATGATAGATAGATAGATAGAGATATTCTGTGACCCGGGCCTGTAAGACAGAGTAAAATGAAAATGGCTAAAAACAATGACCATCGGGCTTGCTGTGGATTCAGATGTTTAGTATGAAGAATCCACCTCCACCATGAATTGCTTGCTTGGACCCAGGACAGTGAGAATGGGAGCTATGGTGAATCGGAGTTTGAGCTGGTTGAAAGCTGCGTCGGCTGCTGGACTCCACTGAAACGCGGAATGAGGAGAGGTGTCGCAATAGCGCGATAGTTCCGAATGAACTGACGGTAAAAGTTAGCAATTCCAAGGAATTGCTGCACCTTTGTGCGGTCATTCGGAACTGGCACCTCTGCCACAGCTTTTACTTTTGCCGGATGAATCTGTACTGGCCCAGGAGCTATCACAAAACGCAAGAAAGATACTGATCCGGCGGGGAACTCACACTTTTCAACCCGTAAAGCAGGTTTTCCAGCAACGTGACGTTCATGGGTCTTTTGTTTGGGGGAAAAAATAAGAATTTCATCTATATACACAAAGACAAATCTGTTCAGATATTCTCTCAAAACTTCATTCACAAGATTCTGGAAAACCCCCAGAGCACTGGAAAGACCAAATGGCATGACAAGATATTAATAATGGTGTTGTCCCGACGGGATGTTGAAACCCATCTTTCACTTGTCCCCCACCCTGATACAAACTAAATGATATGCATTGCATAAATCTAATTTAGTGAACACCTTGGCATTTTGCAATTGCTCAAAGGCTGATGACACAAGAGGGGGTACCTGTTTTTTATGGTGATGTAATTTAGGGGGGCATAGTCTATGCAGGATCTCAGGGAGCCATCGTTTTTTCAACAAAAAAACAAAAAACAAAAAAAAAAAAACCCACACCTACCTCTAGTGGCGACAAGGATGGTCTGATAATGGATTGGATGTAATCGCCCATAGCTTCTCCCTCTGGTTTGGAGATAGCGTAGAGCCGACACTTGGGCAAGACCCCCCCGCAGCTCTATGGCGCAGTTGAATGATCTGTGGGGAGGCAAAGAGGTGGCTTTGCCTTACTAAAGACTTGGTCAAGGTTGTGATCACAGGAGGGGACAGCATTTAAGTCAATACAGTAAGTAGCAGGTGTAACTGCAGATGCAGACGGCTCCGACCTAGCCTCTGCACCTAGTCCATCCACCGTTACCCCGCTTGTCCCTATTCAGACACTGGTCTGAGCATTTCTTAGACCACCCCTTATAATTTCCCCAATTTCCAATCTATGACTGGGTTGTGCTTGCATAAGCAGGGGAAACCTAAAACTATGTCATGGTGTACAGAATCATATATATGAAAAATGAGCTTCTCCCTGTGGTTATCAATACAGACAGTCACAGGCTTGGCAATGTTGGTAATCTTGAAAATCTTGTTGCCATTCAAAGCCTTGGCCTCTAAAGTCTGTGGTAAGGTCTCTATGTTCAGTCCCAGATCCCGAACCACCTCCCAGTCCATCAGGCTTTCGTCAGCCCCCAAGTCTCTGACCACTTTATGAGTCATTTCATTATCTTTGACTGAGGAGGTTACCTCTGTCAGTTGCTGTAGAGGACCTTCCACCGCCACAAATAGCGTCACCAGTCTCCTGCGGTTTGCTGGTGAGCCACGGTCTTTGTCGGACAGGTGCTGAGACAGTGGCCAGCTTCTCCGCAGTAGAAACATAGTCCCTGCTGCAGGCGCTGCTGAGACTCCTCAAGGGTAAGTTTTGCCCAACCGACCTGCATTGGCTCCTCCCGAGGGGCCAGAAGCGCTCGTTGTGTGCAGCGCACTGATCCCGAGGAACAGCCACAGTGTATTTCTTAAAAACATCAGTGAGAATCAAGACATTCTCGACGCCATTCTGGGCTGGCTCTAAAGTAGTGTAATCGATGGCAAGGATTTCATTAGAGCGGGAAGCCAAGAGGTGCCCCAAGGGGCCATGCGCCTTTGGATGGACATCCTTGGCCACCGCTCACATTTCCGACACCATCAAGTCACATCAGAGGACATCCCAGGCCAGTAGCATTGATACCGAAAGAGTGCCAGCGCTCGTTCTACCCCCTGTTGGTGCTCCTGGTGCACTTGGGTCAGAACTTCATCTATCAATTCACTTGGCAACAACAACTGAAACATTGTCTCAGCACCATCAAGATGAAACACCTGTCGGTACAAGTCACCGTACTTCTCAACTAGGCGATCCCACTGCCGGAGAAAAAAAACCAATGAGGCTTGGGAGAGCTGAGCCAGCTCCTCACGACTGGGGCACTGTTTCTTCCTCCAAAAAGCCAACAGTTCCTGTATCACTGTATCAGGGTGAGCCTGTTGAAAGAGACAAAGCTCAGAAAAAGTGTGCTGTGGCATAGCCACAATGGCAGCTTGAGTGGCCTTTGGGCCTTTCCCAACCTCAAAGCTTGCTGCAAAGACGTTGGTATCACTGTACTTGGAAGCATCGTCGTGACATCCTGAAGACCAAGTGCTGATAAAAGAGAGAGCGTCAGCATTGGTGTTACTCCTCCTTGATTGGTACTTGATCTGAATATCAAGTGGCCAACTGGGCTGCCCACCTCTGGTCAGTAGCAGCCAACTTAGAAGACAAACGACTGAGGGGGGTGTAAACAACACATTATTACCCAACAAGTACTCCCTAAATTTCTCTGTCATGGCCCACTTAAGGGCAAAGAACTCAAGTATCATGAAGCTATAATTCACTATGTTCCTCCCTGTGGGTCGCAGGCCCTGGCTGGCATAGGCTTTCATCAGTCTCACCCTGCCTGCCTGAGCCCGGGAAAGAACTGCACCCAAGCCACCATGGCTGGCATCAACCTCCAAAATAAATGGAAGAAAGAAGCCTGCATAAGCCAACACCAGTGCTGTGATGATCTTAGCTTTCAGCCTTTCAAAGTTACACTCAACAGTCTCACACCTTGAAAGCTGTTGGTCAGTCTTGTTGCTGAACTTTGTGTCACCACTCTCAGCCACAGCCCTATGCAGAGGAGGTGCAAACTTGGCAAATCCATCCACAAAAAAAAATAAAAAAATAAAAAAACAAAGATCGGAAGCAGTCGTGGGAATCTTGGATTTTGCCCGGCTCGGTGGTGAAGTAGTGTACCTCTTTGCAAAAGAATGAGCACTTGCTGAGCTTGGCCTTGAGGCTCTCACACTGAAGCCACTCCAGCACCACCTTGAGTCTCTCAAGATGTTGTTCCACAGTGGAAGAAAAGACAATGATATCGTAAGGTATAACAATAAAGACTGACACTGCTGGTCACCAAAGATATGTTGCATTAACCTCTGGAAGGTGCTGGATGCATTGCAAAACCCAAAGGGCATTCTATTCTACTCGAGAACAACCCAAAAGGTGTACAAAAGCTGGTCTTAGGCCGGTCAGCCTCTGTGACTGGCACCTGGTTATAACTACTGGCCAAGTCCAGGGTTGAGAACCAGTAAGCACCTGATAATGCATCCAGAGACTCCTCTATGCATGACAGGGGGAAGGCATCTCTTCTGGTTTTACAATTTGAGCTGCAAGTAGTCAACACACATAGTACAATCTTTCTTCCGTACCAACACAATAGGGGATGCACAGGGGCTGTAACTCTCACAAATTACTTGAGAAAAGAGCAGCTGGTTGATGTGCTCTTTCACAACCTCATATTCTGAGATTGGGATGTGCCTACAGTGCTGCTTCCCTGGAGTATCATCTATCAAAGGAATGTCGTGGAAGATAAGGTTAGTACAACCCAGATCAGTGTTGCTGTTAGAGAAAACCAAAGAGTATTGTTCAAGCAATGACAAATCCACACTGTCCACCTGTGGCCGGACAATAGAGGAAGTGGCCTGGGAAGACACAGTGACCCCTGAAGGAAGGCTGCCAACATTCACAGCTTCCAGCGTGCCAACAATAGTGTGGAGGTACAACAAAACATCACGACGGCCAACATTAACGACAGGTATGTAAGCAGTGCCCCTGATGACACAAACTAAAGAAGGGGAATCAAGAAACCCAGCAGGCAAACCAACCTCTGAAGGTTCAAACAATACTGTGAAACCTGAATACTGCTCAGAGCAGGTGGCAGCCACAATTTTCATCATACCACTAGGAATCCACCAGCCCCTCTTACCCCTGACCTTCACTTTCCCTGGAACTAGCTAGATCACCAGCATGATGACACTGTTGCAGTCCCTGAACAACTGGCTCGGGGGCCTCAGAAATACAGACGTGAAAAAACAAAGCTGCACCTTGTTGGCAAAACAGCTCCTGATAGCACTTACAATACAGAATTGTCAGACTGTTGGCAGCTCTAAGCTCCAACCCATGACAAGAACGGAGGCGCTCCTGGCCCCAAGGCTCAGGATGATGGCAAAAGAAACTCTCAGAAACGGTATACACCATGGAGCCGGTGTCTACCAGACACAGGACCTTTACGCCTTCCATGTCCACATTAAATGACAGCAAGATGAAATCAATCCTGAAACATCTTGTGAGCCAGCCACAGCCCCACCCAAACTGTGGCTCTGCGATTTGGGGGACACTAGTTTTCAGAATCTGAAGGACAGCTGACCAAAATCCAAAAGGGGGGGGGTCCCAAAGAAGACTACGAATGGGGAGGAACACATACCCCATCACACTCACGTGCATAGTGTCCTGGCTGATTACTGCGCCTGCAGATCAAGGGTCCAGTGGATGACAGCACTGGCGGGAATCCTGTGGTTGAGCGATGCTTCCCATCAGCTGATTAAGCTGCTCTTGCTAACGCTTCAGCATCTCCTTCATCTCACTCATCCGGGACACTGAGGAGGATGGGCAAGGGGCCACCATGAACACCATACTGGACACCATATACTGAGAGAACTGATAGACTATGACCTCTCACACAACCAAACAAATGTTCATGCTCCCACCGAATCACCTCGGCCCTCATATCAAGCAATGTGCAATTAGGCTGAAAAAGCATCAACTGCTTCAACTCACAGAGCAAGGAAACATTCAAAACATGCAAGACAAACTGGTCTCTCAGAAGGGCCTCTGCATTCAGCATGTCAGTGGGGACGCACTGCTCCAACCTTTCCATAAGTCCCATTAAAGCAAGGTAGAACTCCTGAAGAGTTTCTCCTTCTTGCTGCCTCCTGGAGAAGAAAGCCTCCTGCAGTGCAAGATAAGACTCCGAGCACTTATACAACTCCTGTAAAATGACAAGTATTTTCACGAGGTCGTCTCTCTCAGGAGCAGAAAGATACATCTCATCCTTGGACTCACCCTCTAGGTGATCAAACAGGAAAAATGCATGGTTAGACTGGGATAACCGCCGAGCCCTCATACTCGCCTGCACCTCCTCCACCCACTCACTCAATCCTATGCCTGTCCTTCCTCTAAAGATGGAACACTTTCTCTCGTCATAAAAATTAGACTCTCTGCTCCAGAGAGATCAGAGGTAGAGGGGGCAACAGGTATCGCTGAAGAGATAAATGGCAGAACACTAGGGCCAGCCTGTCCCTGACACAACACTTTTTTTTAGGTAGTAACAGTTATTTGGCGTCGTATTTGTGCCGGATCTTAAGTGAACAAAAGCAGATCTGAGCACATAAATATATTCTGTGCTTAGTAAATTTATTTTTGCGCATGCCACAATCACCGCTGAGTCTCAGTGTTTCTCCTGCACATGCATTTGCTTGCTCAAAATCTGTCTTTGTTCGCTCTGGAAAGTGGCACAAATACAATGCTATACAGTTAGTTTTGTCTAACGGCTCTAGATTTTTTGCAAAGCCTTGTTTTGATTTCGCACCGCACAAGCTTTGCCGGGTGAAAACGAAAATTCAGTGACGTACTGACATTTTTCAGTGACGTACTGATGTTTTACAGAACTAATACCAAGTTCCTTCTGGTGGAAAAGGGGGATTAGCTGATTGCATTTCTTCCTAACCATAGGGAAACTATAGCTAGTGTTGCTAAATTCACCCTGAAATACTGCAGTTACTTGCTACGCTAATACATACATATCTTTTTATCGGTAACATGGGGACACACGTACACACACACTCGCACCGGAGAAGGGAGGAAGAGAGGGCTCCAGTCGTTGTCAGCGTTTACCTGTGACACACTAGCGCGTCAGACAGCATTGCCTACTATGAGGCACAGAATTGGACAAAAGCCGGGCGAAAAACGCGAGAGGAAATGTATGAATGTATGCGCAACAGAGGTTGAAACTGCGCGAGACAAAATTAATATATGCGTGAGAGATCGAAACTGCGCGCAAGAGAGGTTGAAACTGCGCTAGAGGAAATGAATGCGTGCACAAGAGAGATTGGAACTGCACGAGAGGAAATGAATGTATGCGTGAGAGATCGAGAGATTAGAGAGCTTGAATAGAATTGAATAAAGTGGAATAGTGGAATAATTTGAATATAGAGGGAATGGAATGGATAAAATTGTTCAAATGTGTTCATCTGCAATAAATTATTGTCAAACAACATCAGCAGCTCCATCACTGTAACAACTTCAATATCTAAGTTAATTATAGTTTGTTTTTTTCCATTGGTGAAGGCCACTGAGATTATTAGCCTACCTGTAAGTAACATGCAACTGCAGGTTATTCTTTGTATCTTAAACTATAGTAATACTTCAGGACACTTTATTTATATAAATGCAAATATACTATAATAAATCAAATGAGTTTGTTTTTATGTGCTATACTGTTACACGCACATGTCTGAGCATTTGTGAGCGTCAAACTCAATGTCTATATTATAGTGAGGCCAATCTAACGAAAGTCAATAGTATAATAACATATGTTCTACAAGTAAGTAGCCTACTACTGCACTATAATGATGCTGTAATTCCTAATAAAAAAACTCAATCTCTCTTGCGCGCAATTGCAACCTAGCTCGCGCATGCATTCATTTCCTCTCTTGCACCTTCCACCTTGCTCGCGCATGCATTCATTTCCTCTCGCATTTTTCGGCTTTCGTCCAAATCGGCGCCTCATAGTCTACCATGCTGAGAAAGAAAGGCTAATTACCATGCAACAGATACAGCACATAAAGGGGAACCAGAGCAGCACGTCGCCCTACTGAAAGACACAAATGCTGTGAGCACACAGAACCAGGTAACCAATGTGGTGAAGCAGTGGGTGGCCATACCTGTCAGGCCAAGCAACCTTTGACCCGGAAGTGACGCACCAGTAACGACAGGTGTGCAAACGGAAGAGCAACTGAGAGTGGCCGCTTTTTATAGCGGTCTACTCATCACGGCCACCAGCGGTGCTAAATACAAACAGCGACATGAGATGGCATATCTATAGCCTACTAATACATAGCCAAACTACCAGACTGGAGTATTCTCGCCTAAAGGCTGGAAACATACTTCTCCGACTCCGTAGCTACAGAGACCCTCACACTTCTCCGTCGTGATGGGTGTTGTGCAGCTGCCATGAAATGCACCCCCTCAGAAAGTGAAGCAATTTGCCTTAATATCGCAGATAAAAGGGTATAAATACTATTTTATGATTTAATTATTTGTGAGGGAGACAGAAGAGAAGAACAGCTTTCAGTCTTTAAAACTCTTCTTCCTCTTCTCAATACAAAATCGGATAATAGCGAACGCAAACCAACAACTTTCAACCAATGTTCTTCTCTTCTATCTCCCTCACAAATAATTAAATCATAAAACAGTATTTTCGCCTGCTTTTGTCTGCAATATTAAGGCCAATTGCTTCACTTTCCGAGGGGGTGCATTTCATGGCAGCTGCACAACACGCACCACGACTGAGAACTGCGAGGGCTCAAGGGGTCTCCATAATTACGGAGGCGGATAACATATTACGCAGTTGGAGAAGTATATTCCAGCCTTCAGGGTCCAGTGTCTCCGTTATCCAGGCTGTGTGCTGTAGGGTCGCTGTGGTATAAGCTGGCTGTGTGTGGTTTCTCCCGTCCTCTGCCGATTGCTTCTGCTTTTCCTCCTTCACCATGTGCACCGCACCTGTTGCTCCTTTGCTGATTGCTGCTCGGGGTTTGATCAGTGACTGTGCATTTAGGAGCAATTGGAAAAAAACACTACATGTGAGTATCACCCTAAAAACACAATCAATTAAAACTAAGCTAAAAGTTAAAAACCAACACAGCAAATTCAAAACACATTAAATAAACCCTGCATAAAAACCCCCATTGACACCAACCCTGTCATATGCGCATTCATCAACAATTTGAACGTTTGGCTGTAGCCTGCCTGTTGTGGGAAAAGGTCAAGGCAGGCCAGTGCAAGTGAAGTTATTGGCTACCTACATTATGTACCAGGTATATAGATAGAGGTAAAGCTTTATTGTTATTCTTCTTCCCTGAGCTCTGTCCTTCTGTTGCACCCCATTTTGTGAGGTGGGAGGAATGGAGAGGGGTGTCTTGGTGTTGGTGGAAAGGTGAGTAGTGGGTGAGAGAGCTGACAGCTGCAGTGAGGGAGTGGGGGGAAGGGGGGAACTTGGGCTGGTTGAACTGATTGAAGAAGCTGTTGAGGTTGTTTGCCTTCTCCACTGTCCCATCCCCCTCCTTTGTTTTCCTTGAACTGAAGCATGTGATGGATTTCACACCATCCCAGACCTCCCTCATGCTGTTCTTTTGGAGCTTCTTCTCCAGTTTTTTCCTGTAGCTGTCCTTTGCTTCCCTCAAGCACCTTTTAACCTCCCGCTGTGCTGCCGTAACCGCCTCCCAGTCTCTCCTCCTGAAGGCTGTTTTTTTATTGTTGAGGACAGCTTTGACTTCCTGTGTCACCCAAAGTTTGTTGTTCAGGTAACAAGGCACAGTCTTAGCACAGGCAACTACATGTGTGAGACTGCGTGTCATTCCCTCGATGTCCTCACTGTGTGGGCTCAGCAGCACATCCCAGTCGGCAGTAGCTCAGTCTGTAGTGACTTGGGCTGGGAATCGGAGGGTCACCAGTTCAAGTCCAGGTCGGACCAAAATGTGGAGAGTGGACTGGTAGCTGGAGAGGTGCCAGTTCCTCCTCCTGGGCACTGCCGAGGTGCCCTTGAGCAAGGCACCGAATCCCCAACTGCTCGGGGCGCCTGGATAAGGGGCAGCCCCCTCACTTTGACACCTCTCCTCTAATGCATGTGCATGTGTTTGTTTCATGACTTGTGTGTGTAATGTGCAATTGAAAAAATATGTGAAAAAAATTTAATTCCCCTCATTGAGGGATTAATAAAGGAATTCTTCTTCTTCAGTCTGTGGTTCCACAGTAGTCTCTCAGTGCGTCCTCCTTTTCAGGGGACCACCTCCTGGTGCAGCATGTTGTTGGAGGCTGCCTTTTGACCAGGGGGGTGTGCTGTGGCTCTAGGTGAACCAGGTTGTGGTCAGACTACCCCAGTGTGGGGGAGAGGTGTTGCACTGTATGCATCTTTCATGTTAGCATACAGCAAGTCAATTGTCTGGTTTTTCCTTGTGGGACAATCCACAACTTGATGTTAGTTCCAAAAAGGAACTAATGTGGTTCCTGGGAATGGTAGGGCATTAGTATGTGCCTTAAGCCACTTTGAAGTCTCTATGTAGGCTCAGGACTGCCAGTCACTGTCTTTACTGACCATAATCCATTGATACTCTCTAAAGTGCCATAATCAAAGGTTAGTACATTGGTCTCTTATGTTAAAGTCCTATTGACTACACATATAGTACATCACATGAAAGGGTCTGGTAACTTGTTGGCAGATGCACTGTCATGTGCCCCTGTGATGTAATGCGGCCTGTGTTGTATTGACCTCTCCTCTTACTTATGTAGTGGACTAACAGGATCCTGGTGCTGAGATTGATGGGAGTGTTGACACCAGGTTGTATGTACAGTATATATTTTTTCATTTTTTTTCAGTTTATTGTCGTAGTCCCAGGTGGTGCCTCATTTTTTTGGGGGGTGTGTCAGCCAAACCTCTGGGAGCTGTTGAGAGTACCAGGTTGTCTGTCTCGTTTATGTATTGCAGATTTCCAGCAGGCGTATCATTCGCGGCTGGAAACACCTGGACCCGGTGTTCCCAGTACTATAAAATTAGACTTCACCAGCTCTGCGATGAGACAGAAAACTGTTTTCCACTCTCCACACCTCTTACTTTTGTTCATTTGTTGTTATTTCCACCTACAACACACCACTACTTTTACAATCATGCATACATGTTAAGACAACATATATACACTGACACCTCACACTTTGGATATGGAAATGTTGGAATTGGCTTAGTTAAATAAATTGTGATTTCTTTTCTGTGTGGCACGGTGGTATAGTGGTTAGCACTGTCGCCTCACAGCAAGAAGGTACCGGGTTCAATTCCCGGCCCGGGGCCTTTCTGTGTGGAGTTTGCATGTTCTCCTTGTGTCTGGGTGGGTTCTCTCCAAGTACTCCGGCTTCCTCCCACCATCCAAAAACATGGGGATTAGGTTAATTGGCTAATTTAAATTGCCCATAGGTGTGAATGTGAGTGTCTCTATGTGGCCTGTGTTGAGGTGGCAACTTGTCCAGGGTGTACCCTGCCTTTTGCCCTAAGACAGCTGGGATAGGCTCCAACCATATGTGAGGTTAAGCAGTGGAAAATGGATGGATTATTTCTTTTCTTTAACTTCCTGTGTCACCTCCCATTGTTTGTCATGGCTTTGAGCCGGCCATCACACCACACAGTAAGCAGACTCATAACAAAGGAAATCTTAGAATCGTCAGTGGAATATGTGACAGGTTGTTGACAGAAAAATCAGGTGACATTGGTGAAAAAGTTACCTGCATGACCCTGATGTACCTGAATATTTGAGGGGTGCAGGAATGACAAGCTCACAGGGATGGCTGGGTGGATTAGTAGGAAGACCCAGAGGCTGGAGTGGGTTGGTAGGTGTTGAGCGGTGAAATCATGCATTTGAGTGGAAACCAGTCCCTGTTGTCCAGGTGCAACAAAGGACATAGGCTGGATGAGGGAGGCAGGCAGGGCACAGAGCAAATGGAAACATGGAGATGGTGGTGGAGTGAAGACACGATGGAGATCTTGGAGGATGTGGAGGGTGGAACGAGGAGATGAAGGAGTCAGGGAAAGCACGAGGATGAGGCACACAGAGAAACTGAGGAAAACAACACACAAGATTGAGCAACACAAGGAAACAAGGTAAGTACACAGAATGCTAAGTGATTTGTGCTACTGTAGGTTACCAAATTATCTGACAGTGGAGTAGTGGAGACAGGACAGAGCTCTGGCCACCCCTCCTGCCTCATTCAAGCCCTGCCTGGAAGACACAAAAAAGGGGAGAAAACAGAAAAACAAAAAAAACAGAAACTGTGGCTCATGACAAAAAAAAAAACAAAACACTATGGGCTATATTATAGGCCCGATATAATCCCAAATAGTAATGACTACTGGTCGGGCTATATCCCTATTAACCGTTTGAGTGTCAGCCGTTTTTTAAAATCGAATGTGCCTTGTGCCAGCATTTTTGCCCATTTTGACAGAGTAGCTCAAGTGAAAGAAGAGACCCTCTATTTCATCATGAAAAAAAGTTTGTTTTTACCTTGTTCCATTCTTGTTTTGTTTGGAGAAGAGTAGAGCTTTTTGTCCAGAATGCGTCTGTTTTGCTCTCTATGCGAGTATCTCGACTTCCTGCTTTGATCTCTGTGGCATATATTAACTCTTTATGTCCCAACTACAAATCACAGAAGCCCCAAAATTACTCACAGGCTGCGAGAGATTGGCAGCTCAGTCAAGAACAGCACTCTGCAAAGTGAACTGCTTATTATGAAAAGTTCTTACTTAGGCCTAGTTTTGTACTGAACTGTAAGTAACCACTCAAACCAACATCATGAAGGATTGTGTGTCTTCTGAAGAATGTTTTATTGGTGGCGCAAATGCTTAACCTAGGTAAAAACTGAATGAACCATATAATCTACAAATCTTTGAACTTAACCAAGACGTCCTCTTGTATATTTTTGGGAACAAACAAGCCATGTTGGGAACTGTGTGGAGGCAATGGAATTGGACTGAATTCCATAGATGGGACCTAGCTTTACACATTTACCAGCTTGTGGTCTTCTTCCCTGTCTTTGCTGGTGTAATGCAGCTTGTTCTTACTGCCCACTGCTGATGTTGACGAACTAGTGTGACACCACTGTGGAACCAATCCCCACTTTCAGTCTGGGAGGCAGACACCATCCCCTTATTTAAGAGCAGACTTAAGGCATTCCTTTTTGATAGATCAGTCCTTAATTATGCTGCTTTAGGTCTAGACTGCCAGGAGACTTCCTCTGACACACTGAGCTCCTCTGATTCTTCATTTGGATACCTCCATTCAGTCATTTTACTAATTCGCCTTCTTCCCCGGAGTCCTTGTGCTTTTTCATCTCCCAGGTGTCCATGAGCTGGGGCTATATCGGTGGGAAGGAAGTGGTGTCATCCAGGCTTCATCTGTTTGGCAAGATGGAGAAGAGGCGATGCTGTTCAGGTCATATCTGTTAGAGTAGTGGAGAAGATGATGTGTTTCTTCTCCCTCCCTAGAACACATTGCAAATAATTTTTGTGCCTGGTAGTTCCTGTGCATTCTCATCACATAGGTATCCATGGGTCCAGTTTACCTGGGGCCTGATGTATCAACGTAGCGTACGGCAGCATCCACGCTCACGTTCTGATGTATCAGCAGTGAAAGGAGTGTGGAAACCGGTACTGCTCCATGCCAACTTCGTAGCTGACGTATGCCAGGTTTTGATGCTTTTGTTTCCTTTGACGCTTAGAGGGGGTGCTGGGAAACTGCCACTAGTTGTTAAATAGCTGTGCGGAGAGCTGCGACCGGCCTTGGAGCACCACAGTGAGGAGCTGAGTGCTGCTAGTGCCCACACAGGTGCTGGCCACACTGGGCTTCTTAGCCACTGGAGCTGGCCAACCGATCGAGAGTGAGCCAGTCGACCCTGAGCCGGGCCATTTCACCTGTGTCGGACTGGATCATCCACATGTCAGCCAGGCATATAAAATTCCCATACAATGCAGTTGAACATTTAAGTGCAATTTGCAGCAATAGCCGGATTCCCTGATGTGATCGCAGCGATCGACTCCATTCATGTTGCAATAAAAACACTATCTGCTCATCTGACCAACTTCGTTGTGAGGTGGTCTGGCTCAACATGCGATTCATATATCCTAAATAACAGTATGGTGGGAACAGACTGCAGGGCAGGCATGGTACAGGATGGCTGGAGTAAATGTTGACTGGTCATCAGGCTTCCTCCTGACTCATGGTTTGCATGTATGTGTCCCCAACTGCCTGGGGTGCCTGGATATGGGGCAGTCCCCTCACTCTGACACCTCTCCACACATGGCATCTCTTTCACATCTGTCCATCCGGGAAGAGGGATCCCTCCACTTTTGCTCTTCCTGAGGATTCTTCCTTTTCTTTTTCCCTGTTAAAAGGGTTTTTTGGGGGGTTTCCTTAGCTGATGTGAGGATTTTTTTTTTTTTATAAAGGACAGAGGGTGTCATATCCTGTACAGATTGTAAAGCCCTCTGAGGCGTAATGTGTGATATTGGACTATACAAATAAAATTGACTTGACTTGGACATTGACTTGACCATTGGTAGAACTGTATCATTCTAATAATTGTAATTACTCATGTTGGTTGTTCTGTGGATCATTATTGGATGGCAGATATGTAGAGCACTCATGGCGTTTTCAGGCCGCCGGAGAACCATGGCGGTGCCAGTTCCCGTACCTAATCTCAAACCGACTGACGTGTTCACGCCAAAAATCAGACTGTTCGGGAACCGAAAAGTTGGTCCCCAACCGGAACAAAGTAAAACTGTTTTTTTCTAAGCAAACCATGATAACAAAGTAGATGTCAGCAGGTTCATCCGGGTCACTCGTGGTAAAATAAAGCAAGGAAAACCGGTGTGTGGAATATGGCAGCAGATGTTGTAGCATAGCTTGGTGCAGATAAATAATTATTTGTATGAGTACAAATGTTCTCTGGTATTTGATGACGCAATCCATGATTGTTATTTTCCTTGCTATGACATCCGCTTTCGTATGGCCTTGGTTTTATTTGGTGGCAAATCAACACCCTCTGTTGATGACGCATCATGGGTGCACTCAAATGGTATGAACACGAGTCATTCACTGGTAAGCACTTTGGTTCCCACTGTAACTGGTGCGGGAACAGCACTGTTCTGGCCGTCCTGAAAACAGCATCAGAAATTTCTGGGAAAAACAAAGCTGCAGCATATCTGCTCAACTCTCTGGATCACTATGCAAGGGAAATAAAAAGCCTTAACTTCTTCTCTGCAAAGTGCTGTATATCCAGTTAGAAGTAGTGAAATGTGGGACAGATGTTTCTGTATCCAGTTACCAAAGTGCCAATGTCTCTGTGGGGCACTGACGTAATTGTAATTGCTGTGAATTGCTGGGAACTGAAAGAAGATGATGAAAATTGTCAAAATAACTAAGCCAAAATTTTCATAAAAACTTTTATTATGTTTGCCAAAGTCTGGTTGCCAGACAGATTTTACAAAAGTTAACAGTTTCTACAACACATTTATACATTTCTGTGCAATTCTGAATTTACGCAGACAATCCTGTCTCCTATTCTCAAGTTAAGTAAGAGATCCGGACCAGAATAACAGCAGACAGCAACATAAATATCTGCCTTGACAGAGGGGCAAATAAATGTGTATATATACACAACAGCTTGAGTAAAAAAAAAAAACAAAAAAAAACAAACATTTCACACATTGACCAGACAAGCAGGTCATCTGCCATTTAATTTCTCCAATTTTATCATAAGTCCAGTTGTTATACAGAGAGATATTTACAGATGCTGTATGTGTTTCAATACACACTATTTGAGTTCCTGACACATTAAGAAGTAAAAACAAGTCATGAAATCTTATTTGACTTTTCAGCTAGAGCTAGGATTGATGACATTTGTGCACTGAGGTTCACAGAAGGAGCCAAAGCGCCCATAGACGTCTTTAGCTCGAACAGCAAAATGATAAGTGGAGCCAGACTGGAACTGCGTCAGTGTACAGGCCATAGGCAGAGGAAGAGCCTTGACTTCACCAATCTTCTTCCAGTGCTGCTGTGCTCCACTGCTGTTAGCGTTGTCTTGATGGAAGGCATAGAGGTGATAGCTGTCTACAGGTGCACAGGTCCGATCTGTTTCTGCCACACACCAGGACAGAACGATACCGGTCTGACTTGGCACCAGCTTCAGCTGAGGTTGCTGAGGAGGTGAGAACCGCTCAGCTTCAGGGGGCAGGCGTGAAGGCGCAGGCGCAACTGGGAGAGGGGGTAGTACCGTGCTGGAAACCCGGGTTGGCGTGCCAGTGGCTGCAGTGCGGGATTTCATTGGAGAGTCCTGAAAAAGACAAAACTGTTGTCATGAGTTGTTCCTCTGGCAAAACTTGCTAAATGTGACATGAGCACTAATCCTTAAACACTATAAACAGCTCTTAGTAAACATTCATATAGAAAATGGCTCTGGTGACAGATTTTTAGATGCTGAAATAAATTCACAACATCCAAACAGTTATCAACTCAAGCTTTTGCAGTCACAGATCTGTTTTGTGGGCAAAGACAACTGGACTACTGGTAGTCTTACACAATCCAATCCTATCCAATTATTTATAAAGCACAATTTAAATAAACACAAGGTTTCCAAAAGTGCTGTTCATTAGAATAAACACAAAAATAATGAAAACGTAAAAATAAAAAAGATAACAATAAAATGTAATAAATAAAAAGGAAGTTCATCCCAGGTAAAACACCCATGCTCATAAAATGAATTGTTGTTTGAAAGGCCAAAGAGGTGGGTTTTAAGATGCATTTCAAAATTAGAATCTCTTAAGAGCATCTGGTCAGAATAAGCTCAACCAATTTCACAATTGCAAATAACAATCACCCAAGACTTGTATACAAATATTTTATAGAATTACAAGACTATGTTAGTGCAAATATTTCAAATGTAGTTGTAAGTTCTCACCAGTGGGGGGCGGTGGTGGACTGTCAGCTGAGGATTGCTGGAAGAACTCTGATTGCTTAGAGGCGATGACCTTGCTCCTGCACCTGAGGGCAGAAAATTATATATCTACAATTTATAACACATAACACACACGTTATCACTTTTATGTTTGTTTTTTTCTTTCAGCAATAAATAATAATTTTATCTTAAAAATGCCCCATAGAAGGGATGAAGAGCACTGGCATATCACAGCTCCAAATCACCCTTTCAAGCCCTCAATAAAAGGTGGTGGTCTTACTGTTGGGAATGCTGATGACAGGGTTAGGACGTTGGGTAGGGGAGGGAGCAGATGCAGTGGCATTCTTCACTCCTGTCACTAAACATGGAAATACAACACAATAAGACATATGGTTCCTTTACATTAATGTGTGCTAAGGTACAGGCAGCAAACCTTGATACAAGAATCTATAAAGGTGGAGGGGGCCTTTCATCCTTACCTTGTACGTCATCGTCGTCTTCAGTGAGGTCGATGACAGAACCTTTGGGTCGTGCTGCCGGAGCAGCTGCTTTGGATGGAGTGGATCCTGCAGCTTGGTTGTCTACAATACAACATTAAGGTAAATACTAAGATCTTCTTTACATCCCATTTTGACTTAGTGACCAGCAATTTGATTTTTAACGGCAACTTAGTTAATCAAAGTACTACTCCACCTGTTTTTGATGTCAGAGATGTCCCTTGTGGTGGCCCAGGAGCGGTGGAACCTGTTGCTGCTGGACCAGAGGTTGCAGGTGAAGAGGTTGAAGACAAAGCTCCTGCAACAGACACAGACTGAGCCGGTGTCCTAGCTGTGGTCACGGATACTCCTGCGTTGGGTGGAGTGATTCCACCAGCACCACCTTGGTACACTGCCCGGGCAAGAGAGATCTGGGCAGGGGACATCTGGCCGGTGGAGGCCTGGAGTGCTGGGACAGTAGCAACAGCTGGAGTAGATGCTTGAGAAGTGGTAGAGGCAGGGGCAGGCTTGAGTATAAAAGTGGCAGTAGGAGTAGTGGTTTTTGCCTTGCTAAGTGAGCTGGCTGCAGACAAAGTGGAGACAGGGATGTTGACCAGCGTTCCTGTCTGGCCATTCGCCATCGACAAAGGCAGCTGGATGAGGAGCGGCTGGCCCGCAGCCATTAAGCTGCTCCCAGTGGCTGTCTTCAGCACCAGGGTGCCTGTGGGACTCTGTGTAGTGATGCCAGTGGCCAAATTGGAGCCAGCATTAGAGGTGGTTGTGATCAGCTGGAGGATGGGGGCCTGTGAAACCATGGCAGTGGAGGTGGGGGTATGGGCCAGACCTGTGGCAGAAGCTGGCTGAGCTAGCAGAGCTGTATTTGCTGAAAGAAAATAAAAAAAAGTCAGAATGTGTGTCACTGAGATTTTCAAAAGAGCAGCATTTTGTGCCCACTTACTCATCTGCTCCGTATCACTGTAAGTCACCAAAAGGTACAAAACCCAGGAGCAAACATGCATTAGCCATGCATTGATTATTGCTAGCAAACATCACAGCAATTAAAAAAAACCTGCCATGCAAACACTGAGCGCACCACTAACATGCAGCTAAATTTAATCACTCGCTTGCACATCGGCAACTTTCTACATATGTGTCGCTGTAAATAAATCCCAGACCAAAACCAACATGTTTGTTAATCTCTTAATACTTTCTGACTTCCTCTGTCAGTGGAACTGAGCTCTATGCCACTCATTCCTAATGAAAATATTAAATTTAAAATGTTAATGTTAATATAGGAACATACAGGCAAAACTTGTTAGTAGAACCTATTCACTGTTGGTTTCAGTCTTTCAAAGAATGAAGAATTTGCACTGTGAAAGGAAACTTCAGCATCCAGACACACATGGGGATCATGCACATTTCACATGGAAAGAAACAACTCTGTTCACGGGAGGTGATACTGCTCACCATCGTGCCTTGAAATGAAAACGACCAACACAACATCCAGAAAAAAAGGTAAAGCCCGCTACTCACCAATTGTGCTGGACGAAGAAACAGTTGTAGGAATCTGCTTTACCTCCATGGAAGTACGGACTGGCCTGTTTAGAAAGATTGCTTATGCTTAGAGCTTTGCTTCTGTCCACAAAAAGAGAACCACCGAGTGGTGAGGTGCTGACATATGTCGTGATCATTTTATTCAATTTAATACAGTCATATTTGAACAACTAATGGCGAGACTCTGCCTCATCGCCGAAGTACATGTCTGTGGTGACAATGGATTCAAATGCCTTTCAACATGGAACTTGCTTTTAATAAATTCTGACAAAACTCTAAAAGCAATGAGAATGATATTCAGACAAAATGTTTTGATAATTTCATTGATTCACAATGACAATTGTCCCAGTATGCTTCTGTTTCTGTAACAGAGGATTGTCAAAATGACGCAGCAGTTCTTTCATCATACTCTCGAAAAAATTCTGGTCGTCTCTTCACTCGCAGTATTTCATTGATAACGTCGCGAATCTCTCTCCAGCTGTCACAAGTCAGTACAGGGAATCGACGCTCAATGTACATCCTCATTGTCCTCCTCAAGTTCGCGGGCAGTGCCTCCTTGCCCATTAATCCAACATAATTGACCTTTGCTACCCAGTCGCAGTAGACGTCGTATGGGACTAGGTTGCGGAATATATAAGATGCGTAGCGATCAGGTCTGGGATTCCCTGAGCTTCTCTTGCAGTTGTGGAACAGCCCTTTCTCCAAGTGGGAAGTGATTGGGCGGAGTTTAATGTCTGCTCTGCATTTTCCTTCATTGTATTCTGCCAGCTTTTTGGCCATGGCAATATGACGTGACATATCCTTATCCTCTTCCTCCTCCATCTCCTCTTCTTCCTTCTCCTTCTTGACAGACAGTACAGGAGTCTTACCAACAGAGGGCGCCACTCCCTCTCTGGGCACCTCAGGCTGCGCCTCTACTGTCTGCCGACGGAGCACGCTGTTGGGAGGAGAGGTGCAGTTTTAACTACACTCTGCACTGCCTGAGGAAACGGCTTCACATTGTAGAACGTCACAAGACTCAGGACCTGGACCCATGCTGGGTTACTTTGCAGGTGCAAAACACAGACTGACATGTGTGTTTGTTTATTCCAAACAAGTCTTATGAACTATTTGGAAGTTAAGAGCTTTAAAAGTTGATCCCGACAAAACGAAGAAGGGACATGGAATCTTGGGTTTCCAAAACGGTATGGATTTGGAGGATGTAGGAATTCTTTATTCTATTTGTTTTAAATTCAGTCTCTAGTAATTACAGATAGCAACCCGGGACAATGTCAACTATTCACGCTGTGAACGGCTCCGTGTGTAGTACTGGCATCAGTCCGGTATTGTCACGTTCATACAAAGGCCAAATTATATCCACACAAAATACCAAAGTGCACAGACTGCTGTATGATTCAAATACAACATTTTTTAATACATTTATGCTATGTGAATTTTGATGAATCAAAATATTTTGTCACAGTATGAAATGGTCTGGCAAACATGAGTCTGCATTGAGGTAATAAAAATCACTCCCAAAAAACTCTGAGAACATAATTTCTAAAAGCTAACATAGATTCTAAGTATGGCTGACAGGGATTTAGAGGAGAAATGGACCCACTTACCGTTGAACTTGAGGGCTGTTTACGACAGGTGCCGTCTTGGCAGCGGCAGTAGCGGCAGCGGCAGTAGCAGCAGCAGCAAGCGCCTGTGGAAAGCAGCGTGCCATCAGAAAATTTTCATGTAAATCACTTGTATACCAGGTGCAAAGATTTTAGCATTTAACGATAGAAAACAATTCTGACCTCCTGCTTCCGTTTGTTCTCTGAGGCCTGATTGGCCTCTCCAAACTTTTTGGTTAGTCGGTTGATCTTGGCCTAAACAAACAGTAGAGCGAGACAGGGACTTTAGATGTGGGCCTTGTTAACTACACAGTAAAAATCATAGCCTGTGAGTAAAAATGGACAACATGACAGCTCCTCAGCAGTAAAGCCAAAACATTGCGACTACCTCGGTCCCAAAACCAAGAAAAGTCACCGTATTAAGTATGTTTTTTTCTTCCGAAATGCCCTGTCATTCTGTGTAGCTCATGACATGTTGATCTATGCTTTATTCTGATAAATTTGGTTTTAATTATTTATTTGATTCTATAAAAAAAGATCACTTTAGACCTCCGAGCGAAGTTGTCGCACAGCCACAGCTCTGCAGTTAACACAAGAAAGATGTAACTTTGACTTTCCATACCTGTTACTAGTCTGTGTCACAGAACGTGTCAATCTGACCATAAATGGAGAAAAAGTACAGATACCATTTTTAGTTTAGTTTAGCTGTCTTTCTAAGCCAAGCAGCTACCATGGCGTTAGTGTAGCAGCTCCCTCGTGAATGGTTAGGACAGGTATGTGGGCAGGACCCTGATCACTATTGATGGTAGCTCCTGTCATAGGCTTCATTGTTGTGAGGTGGGAGGAAGTGGAGACGTACTTACTTGAAGAGTGGTAATGGTGGTTTGGTGTTTAGTGGCACAGTCGATCTTGTCTATTCTGTCCTTTAGCTCTTGGAAATGCTTGTCAAAAATTGTCAGCTCCAGGACCCTCAACCGTTCATCTACTAGCTGTTGCACAATCTGAAAAAAAAATATCAGACAAAAGGGGTTAAAAAGGCAAGATTAAGTAATGCACTATCCACTGGCATTGAAGAATTTGGTTGGCGTAAACTTTAGGAAACAGGTCTGTGCTTCAGAATAGTTGCATACAGACCTTTTGAAGTTTATGGTGACTGCCAGCTTTTGCAGTAAACTTTACTTCCAGTTGTGCCTCCAACTCATCACGCTCCATCTTGGGCCTCTTCCCCTCTCTTTTTATGGTTTGTCCATCTTTATCGAAACCCTCTGATAAAGTACGCTTCAGTCCTGTGGTGGAACCCTTCTCCTCTTGCACTGTTTGGTGAAACAAAGACAAAACTAAATATGTTGTGCACAATATGCTTTCTGGTCAGTGTCATCCATCCATCCATTTTCTACCACATAAGGTCATGAGGGGAGGAAGCCGGAGTACCCGGAGAGAACCCAGGCAGACACGGGAAGACCATGCCAACTCCACACAGAAAGGCCCTGGGCCGGGAAAAGTGTGAAGTTAAATTTTAAAAAATATCAAGATCAATTTACAAGCTTTGTCAAGTCTGTGTGGAGACTACAAATCTTTGTACAAAGTGTGCAGAAGAGTTCAAAGGGCTATGGTTATTCTTTACTAATTTAAATTACCATATTAATAACATACAATTCCGCCTACAATGGCAACTGAAAACACAACTATCTAACTTGAACCACACAATCTCCATGGCCATCCATTTCGCCCAATGCTAAATGTAATGCTTTTGGTCAATTTCCTTTTGGATTTCCACTGAACTTGAACAATATGGAGCAAATATTTCAAAGCTACCCGGGGCCACTCGCGTACCTGTATTGGATGGTGGAGTGGATGATGGCCGAGATGGCTTCTTTGTTTCTCTAACTTCGGTTTTCTCCATTTTTTTCGAGTCCACCTTCATTTTTTCCTCATTTATTGAGCCTTTCTTCACACTCTCTTTTTTAGCCTCCTCTTCTTTTATATCCTCCTCTTTCACATCATTAGAAGAGGAAGCTGGATGAGATGAGGAAGGAGAAGGAAGAGAGGAATCGGAAGTGGTGGATTTGGGGCAAGAAGGCTTTTCATCTTTTATTTTGATTGTGGAGGCCTCTGGGTCCTTGGCTTTTGTAGTGTGACTATCTGTGTCCATTGGTTCTGTGCATTCAGATACTGCAGTTGGTACAGGTGAACATGGAGCCAAACCTTTATCAGAATCCTTTGACAAATCCACATCTGGATCCTCTGTTGGAGTCTGGTCCTCCTGAGGGATAACATAATTGACGTTGATTAAAAAAATGCTTTTGCACACACCCTCACTCTATTCAAACTTCACTCTTAACAGTGGCTGTCTGAACCGAATCAGTGTGAAGCTATCAATGCAAAACTATTTCCTGAAATGTTCTAAGTGCTTACCTCTTTCTTTGCCATCTCTGGGATCACCTCAGTGTCTTTTTCATGGTTTTCCTTGGATTCTGTTGACACTGGTGCAACATCCTTGGATGAGGATGATAAAGAACCTGTCTTCGACTTCTCCTTCTCCTTCTCCTCACTCTCCTCCACCTCCCCCTCCATCTTTTTCAATTCAAAGTTTAAAGAGTGGAATGGTGATGTGGGAGAAGTTGTTTCTTCATTTGCTTCTGGGCTTTGTGAAGAGCCCGGGGAAGGGGACAGATTCAAGGACAGGAAAGGAGCAGGAGAAGCAGGGGATGTAGCTCGAGGGGAGTTTGAGTCCGAGATGTTGTTTTGCTCTTTGTCCCCCACTTTTGGTCCATCCTCTTTGTGGGTGCCATTCATCAGACGTGGCAGGGATGTGTCGGACATACCTGGAGCTGCCGCTGTTAACAAAGTGCTGTGAAGACTCTCGAGTTGCTGTCGATCGCTGATCTTCATGGTTTTCCTGGCACGGAAAATCTTCTTCTTCTCTTCTGTCACAACAACTTCCATTGCTGCCTGTGGAGTGACATGGAGAGATGAGATGCTATCATAGGGCATGGTGAGCCTGGGACAGAGCTACAAAACCCTAGTGATAGCCGCAAGAGTGAGCAGTCTTCAATATTCCGCTTATGAATCTGTCCTGGACTTTGCGTGCTGCTTATAGAAATGACTGCTGGTTTTCAAAGTGAACACTAGAGGTCACTGTTGAACCCTGTGTTTTCTTTGTTTGTTCTTTTCTAGAGGGTTCTTCTTTCACATAGATCCGCATACCAGACTAGTCTGTCCCCCAGCAGCCCGATACTTTGCTAAAATTTGACTCAGTATCTATGCCAAATCAGACAGCTCCTTACTGCAGGATCATACATTGATGTATCTATCCTTCAGTGACAGCAGTCAAGCTGCAGCTCAGTGAGCCTCTCAGTGTTTTTCATGTCCGTTAGAAAAGGCTTTGCTGCTCGGACAAATTCTCCTTTCCTACATTCTCTGATTAACTTATGAATGTCATGTTTACCAAAGCCCTGCTCCAGAGAACAGAAATGGTATTGAAGTCAACAGCAGCAAGCCAACCTTCCTCCCATCCCCCCACCTTCCTTCCTATTGGTGTAATCCTCAGCCAATCAGAACAGTAAAATCAGGTCTGTGTTGGCAGCAGTAAGGAGGTTATGCAAAACTGAAGGATTTTTCCCGTACATAGTTCTGATGGTTGTGCACATTGTAATGTTGAGGCTAGTAGTCATATTTTATTTGTAATCATTCTATATAGATTAATTTTACATGCATACAAATATGTGATGATTTCAACTTCCTTTTAAAGTCAAACAAAATCACAAATGCATTGAAGCTGTGTGCTGCACAAGGCAATGCTTATCTGCAGTAAATTCTGATTTTACATTCAGTAGCAAATGAGAAATGTGTAATGATATGAAATAACATAAAACGCATAGAGTAAGCAAATAAACTAGGAATAACTCACCTTCAACTGAAGAGGTTTTTGGTCATGGATTTACCACCAAATTTTTCGACAACCTGAGGGAATAGAGGGATTTATTTTAGCAAATTTTATATTAATACTTCAAACTAGAAGACATCAACCTTGTATGAAATCCAAAGACAATGCAAATGAAAAGTGTAACACCCATACGGACATAAAAAGTTAGTATATATATATATATATATACATATGGGATATGATATGATATGATTCCTGGAAATTCGTATGAATGGATATGTGACAGAAGAGTAAGATTTAACAGAAACAAATTGCCAGAACAGAAGACAGAGAGAGGCGTCAAACTGCAGGAAACTACCCTTTTCCACCCTCCTGCTTTAAATGAAGAGGACTTCAAGAACGTGTTAATTTTTTACCTGTTAAGACGGCAGCATTTCTGAGATCAGTCTGTTAACACCTTTTACAGATATATTCAAAAGGTAGACACTGTACACAGTTAAATCTGTACTGGTTAGCTTCACCGTTATAGCACTGCTGGCCTGCAAGACTGCAACTGACTGAGACACCAGAAAGGGCCTCGATCTCCAACCATGTTTAATTTAGCCATGTGTACTTTGCAACTTGACAGGATATCACAGATGCAGGAAAATGCAACTTCACTGAAGGAGACTGATCTGGATTAAGTGTATACTTCACACGGTACAACTGAACAGCGCGCCGCGATGCTGCCGCATACGCATCACTAATAGTCTGCTTTCATATCAGCAATGATAAAAATTCCTGACTGTAAAAACAAGTGAGAAGGTATTTCAGCATAATTGCTGAACCAGACAAAATGAGCAGGTAAAGAAGACAGCATAAACAAACTAATAATAAATAAATAGAGAGCGGTTTAAGTTGTGAGCTCGATCACTGCATTCCAGTGTTGTTGCACACTGCGCAGAGCACAAAGTCCCCCTCCCCCACCATACGGTCTCATTTACTGCGCCTGAATTCAGTGCAGAAACTCAAAATGGCCGTCAGCTCTGCTGTTTGCTGGCAGACGGAGCTCTCAGTAGCTAGCTGAAGTGGATTCTCTATTAGAGATATTAAGTTGCAGCACCACCCTGCTTAATGGCAATTTTTTTTATTCAGTCTGCTTCAGTAAGTTCACAGAGTAAAAAATATAATACATAAATGTAATTATATCAAACAAAAATCTGTTATTATTAAGATTAAATGTTTAATTTTCCAACCCATCAACTCCGATAAAATTATATATTTAGAAAAAGGGCTATCTGCAGCTACATCACTGGGTGCACTGCTGAACCTGACTCTGAGAAATGCAGAAAACAGTCAGTACACGTGTCAGAGGAGTGTGCACGTGCTGGGTGTGGCTTTTACTGCACACCTCAAGTTAGGCATTCAAAATCTATTTAATTCACTTAAACAGCACAGATACACATAGATACAGACGTGCTTTACTCTCGGGGAAGCTTGATAACCCTTTAGGAAAACTAATTTCCAAATTATATTCCTTGCCCAGAACCGATATAACAAACCGATATACCAGTTGTGTTTAATGCATCTTTTCTCGAATTTAACACCCGCAGGCTTACATGTAAATTGGAGTCAATAACTCAACATGCTCCAATTTCAATGCAAAGAAGACACAGCTTCCATATCAATATCCATTTTAATATCTTAAAATTATTTCTTGACTGGATTGTGTTTATTGTTGTCTTTGTTAACTAGGCTACCACACGAAAGAAAGTTTGTGTTTTTTCGCACACCTTCACATGTGATGTGGCGACATCAACAACAGGAGAAATATCCAGTGTCTCTCACTTGACTGCTTTTCAAAAGTTGCAACATTGTTGTTTCAAAACTAGGCCACTGCAGTCCACTCTATCAACACCAGATGACTACTGTATTGCTGGTCAAACATCAAACTCGAAATAACTCAAACTAGACATGCAAGTCTCTAAAACTCTAAATAATTAGCCAACAGGGTGACCAATAAGTCCCGCATTCAAACTTAGCATTCCGACATTAAATAATTCTCTTTCAGGGTACACAGATCATGGTATTGGTCAAAATCTGCGAGATTCAACCCTCTTTCCCCAGGATGACATCTTGTCCAACAAGACTCAAGCTGTTCCGAAGACAACTGGAGGGTTGATCACAACCCAAAATAAAAGTCATTTAGTAATTTCTGGATGTGAAACAGCACATGGACATGCATTATGATGTATCACATATCCCTGATATCATTTATTTCTCGGTATGTCCCTTGTTGATAAAAATAGGCTGAAATGCATATCTATGGCTACAATCCATTTCCAAAGCATTATCACTTTTATACCTCGCTTTAGAGTTGTGCGATATGGACAAAATTGTGTATCCAGATATAGCCAATTTTATATCCCGATAAAGATATGGATACGATATAGTATTTTTTTCTAATGTAACGTTACTGGTAATGTTGTTTTCGCTCTCCTCCATCTCCTCTGTGGTGTAATCAGTGTTATATCCCCAATACACTTTTATTCTGAAGGTTTACTTTGAGAGCGATCGGAAGCCCGTGTTTGTGCTGTACTTTTACTATGTAGTTTGGCTGGTAATAATGATGTGTTTTGAGCACTAATAACTTGCCATAGAAATCATTCACAGGCATCATAACATCCTCCAGGCTGCTTCACCTCTGTTTACTCCCAAGTTACAACTGCCAGAAACCAGTCCTGGCGGGTGACACAAACATGCTACCACAAAGCAGTAGCATTGCTGCGGTTACAGTAGCCGTCATATTATTATCTCTGTGCTTCGTACAATACACGTTTTGAACTCTCATGATACATTTGGATTATCCAGCAGTCATTCCGACGTTGAGTTGTACTTTACACGGCGTATCTAAACCATAACCAGAGTAACGTTTATGTTAGCGTAGCAACAGAGCTAACTAGGTAGCTCCATGTTAAAATTACGATATAAACAACAGAGGCTTATATCCTACAGTAGACATTTTTATACCGCATTACGATATATATCGTAATATCGCGTAGCTCTACCTACACGTTAAAATTACAATATAAACAACAGAGGCTTATATCGTACGATAGACATTTTTATACCGCGCTACAATCTATAGTGTAATATCACACAGCTCTACCCCGTTTTACTCTGGCTATAAATGCTTTCAAAAATGCACCACTGCACATCCATTGTAACACTGGACGTATGTCACAGCAAGCCAAACTGTACACTGTTGAACCACAGTGTGGCATGGACAAATAAACAGCAGCAAGTGAAAGAAAAAAAATCAAGCATCACTTTGCAGGTAATCTATGACATTTACACGTTGTTTGAAAACTGAATGAAAGGATGTCCAAATCCTGTTCAAAGTGTTCCGGCACAACAGCACACCCCATGGGATCCTGGTGGTAGCGACAGCACTTCGATATATATGAATACAAACTTGTGGGTTTTACGTGCATCTAGACAGCACTGCATAAAGTTAACACAAAAAAAATGAATGGTCAGCTTGACTGTTGGAGATGGGTTGCACCTGTGTGATATTAATAAGATTCACATAGGCCTACAGACTAAATAAAGATAAAGATTGCACAAATACAAATGTGTTGTGTACAGTGACTCAACTTCCGTTACTGAGCCCAGAGATGCGAGTATGATTGGCGCCTCGGATCCCCCACAGTGACGCGGGTAACAACATTTGCAGCAAACAACATGCAAAATGCTAAATTCTTCAACTAGCATAGCATCATTTACAAGCATCAAAAGCTAACCTTGAGATGAGAGCAAAGTTGCAATGACAAAAACTAAGTTAGATTTATATGGAAGAACTTAATGTTGAACATGCTTTAAAAACAAAGAAATATCCACCTTTAGCAGGATGTGTGGGATTGAGGCCTTCCATGTATTTGTTGATTGTGGGAGCAGGCTGAGAGGCCAGCAGGAGAAAATGGAAGGAAGGAGGAGGGGCTCACTTAGGACTAGTCCATCTTGTTACTTGCAAAGGGTGTGTACTACAAAGGGTGTGTGGCCTACATGTGCCTATAATGGATGTAAATAAAATCCTTTAAAGTAGAAAGTCAGTTGAAACCTCCTGACAGCAGTCTCATGATGACTAATAAAAAAATTATTTTCCTCTTTCTGATGACATCTTATCAAGTGCATTATATATTTACAGGATCATCAAATACAAATCAAATCTTGTGTCTACAACAGTTTGCAGCACAGCGTAGTTATTATGAAAACCAGCCCTAGCTAGCACTGCACAGACAGAGGGGCAGTACACGGCACAGACTGTTGCTTAGTAACACCCATCCCCCAACTCTAGCACAAACTAGTCCACAGTATGGAAATCTACAGCCATCACAGACGAAACCATTGTGAAAAAAGGGCAGGGGGAGCTCTCCTTTCCAAAATAAGACTATAGGCAAGAAAGGCTAAAAAATGTTTAAAAAGGTCAAGGACAACACTGAATGACATCTATTATTTCCATGCCCTTGTTTTAAGATGGCTTCTGGTACTGCAACAGTTAATTTTCACCATAAACAAAATACAGAACCCTAACCCACATAGCTGTAAATTGGCTTTATAGTATATTGCCTCCCCTGGTCATGGAAAGATTTCGTCTGAACTGCATTTAACACAGTACTTTGTGCAAGAAACTGAGCAGTCGCTGCCACTGAGCACCACGTTCATCTCAGCCAACCCAAATGACCCAACCACTGTCGACCAGGGCTCGCTCAGGATGTAATATGATCTCACATATCAGCTCTCTTATAGATCATGCTAAAGGCTAACACGATTCTGCTCTTAGTTGAACTACGCATATAAAAGTAACCTAATGAGGGGCCTAAAATAACATTAGTGTATGATCAGTCTAGCAGAAGATCAGTTATCAGGCTTTAATAGAATACATGTACCACTTAACATCTATTTAAACATTACCTAACCATAACTTTATTTTATATGTTGCAAATGCTAATAAGGATCTGGCCTTGAAGGCTCTCGTTTCAATGGGGAGGTAAGCTATTGTATTTCAGCAGTTTCCACTGAGAACTGAGGAAAATCTGTGGCATTGCTGCTTTTTCAGTGTGCTTTAATGTTGTACTTTAAACAGCACAAAACCACATCCTCCTTTATCTTCCAGAATTATCCAGCAACACATCCCAACTCTTCCCATGTCTAACGCTCTTTTACCACTGAGGTAGAATTTAAAATATGCCTCAAATCACCTGGGCTCATTGATATTTCACACTATTCTCTCATCCAGCTCCATCTTCTACTGGGCGAACAGAAAACAAGTCTAACTAAAAAACAGGCTCTATAAGGTCCATATGTGGCAACAATGACAAACTAAATAGTAAAAAACTCTCCATGTGCCATTAAAGAATAAACAGTAAAACATGTCCAAACAATTTATGCATTTTTACATTACCAAACAGCACAACATGCACAAGTCAGAGCCTAGCTAGCCGCGCACAGGCAGCGCTAAATTGAACAGCCACAGCAGAGTGAACCAAAAGGCAGCTGCACCCGCCCTTTGCCTCTCTCCCTCTCTCTCTCTCTTTCTCTCTCTCTCTCACACACACACACACACACACACACTCTTTCTGTCTCAGGTCTCCAAGCCAAACACGGACTGAACCATTCTGGTGGCGGGAGAGAGTGGGGGAGGGGCACTGAAAACAAAAGAGGAAAAAGGACAAATATTCATGTGCTCAAACAGCAGATCATCTCCAATTTTCAAATAAGTTTTTTAAAATGTAGTTCCTTTAGATGATATAAGCCAAAAAAAAGATATATTATTATATTATATTATCTCAGAATCTCTATTATATTATCTCAGGGAAAAACTGCCACGTGTGTTTTTTGCTAATCATTTAGTTTAGAAGCAAGAAAAAGTGCTTTTTAGCCACCCAGTCCCATGCTAGTTACGTACAGAAAAAAAATAGAGCACTGCTTGACACACTAAGCAGCTCTTTCCCACTTTGCCTCTCCCACCATAGGGAGGGCTGCTGTTAAACAGACTAAACCATTCCAACACAGGGGTGGATCTCTGTTCAAGAGGAACAAATAACACCCACCTAAAAACTGTAACATATTGTGAGCATTATTACTTCTGCTATTTAGCTTTTCACCAGTAATGTTTTCTTAACAAAACAATTTATTACTTATAGTAATAGATTTTTTTGAAACTCAAATCGAAGAAATATTTTGAACAGTTAGCAGACTGGAAATATAATTAATTACATGAACTTTCATTTGCAACCTTCTACAGTCTCAATCAAAAAGCCCTGTGACTAGATAAAACCTTGCTGTGCGTTCCTTGTCCAGCCCCCTTTTCTGCTACTGAAACACAAAATGGCCACCAGCGCTGCTGCGAGCAGCATGCTGAGCACAGGCTTGAGCAGATCCTGTAACAAACTCCGCCTCCTAAAAAAAAAAAGAAAAAAGCTCAGTATGTGCAGAATTCTCTATGCTCATGTGGATCTTGAGGGAACATTGAACAAAAACGTAATTCTTCACAATGAGCTCAAATAATGTGATTTATATCTCTTTGTGATTACCTCTGGTTTAGAGTTTCACTGTTGTCACTGTTCCACATGTCGCAGCAACAAGCTATGACTGAAGCGTTAAGTAAACAAGTTTTTCCACCATGAAAGCTAGCTATACTGCTAAATGTCTTATAAACCCAATTCATGAGAACCAGGCAATAAAATAGGCCAATGTTTTACTCCTTCTGGTTGTGGTTAGTCCCAAAATGTCACCTAAACCTGACACTTAACACACAATGCATGCTGTTGGTCTGAATTTGAAAAGAAATTTATCAGTTATCTAATATTAGACATTTTCTATGGAGGCTAAATACCGAGTGGAAAAAAAAAGATGTCAGCCAGTGAGAGCAGAGTCTGCATTCCAACATTACTGCGCACTGTGCGCAGTCTCCCCCTCCCCAACTCTCACTGTCTGCATCTGGATTCAGTGAAACTCAAAACGTCCACCTGGTCTGCTGTGCGCAGCCACACAGAGCCCCTCAAGCTCGCTATATCTAGCACACCATCTTATCCTGTTGCGGCAGCACAACACCATTGAAAGAACTTCCTATATGCATTATTCTCACCAAAGACATTTTAATTTTCAATTGAACCCACTAGAATATGTAGCTAAAGCAGCTAGCCAGCTGGTAAAACCACTCTGGTCTTCAGTCTATTCATCCATTTTGGTCAATTTGCACTGTTTGCGAAGAGGTGAAGCCACTAATTCATACTTCTTCACATTCACTCGATGTTGAAAAGCTGTTGATATTTCCTATTTGCAACACTGAATCCCTGTTCTTATGATTATTTTGATAATGACTAACTGCACACCGTTCAGACTGTTTTTCAAGACGTGCTCAAAAACATGATAACAGCCAGATCTCCACTGATTCTCTTATTAACTGATTTTACTCTCCTGGTTACATACAGTGATTGTGTAAGCAGTAATGGTGTTGTACATGGGAGATGTAGTTTCCAGCGAAAACACATGCAAGTCAGGTGGAAACTGCCGCTCACCCAATGTGTGCAAGTTCAGGCTTCTGTCTCCAGTGTTCGATGTATAGAAAGTGTTTTGATGGATGCACTTCAATGAATAAATGTATACATTGTAGGTATTGTATATCACACTTCGTGGCCTTAAAAAAAGAAGAAAAAAAGAATTAAAAGATCCTAAAAGTTAGCTGAACTGTGATAATTATATATTCTAGACATATTAGTAATGGTCGACAATGCAGTCTGTCTGAGCCTGTAGCCTTGTATACACACCAAGAAAAAGTATATTAATCATATGTTTGAATGTCCTGGTGATGTGGAATTACTTTCACTATATTTGCACACATTGCACTTCATATTAATCTCACTCATGGCCTGCAGAAAATGGAACACAATACCAACCTTCATCTACCACCTACTGCTTTTCCATAAGATCAGGTAGATATGCGTCTATTTGACAAGCAAGAAATCAGATGGAGCGGCGAGATCTGAAATATAACTTTTTACATATTATTCAGAATTTTGATTCCAATAGAAGACACGAATGAAATCTTCGCAGCAATGAGTTCATAGGTTGATTTTAGGCCATTGTTAAGCTCTGTGAAATCTAGTAAGATTTCAAGTAGAGAAATGACAAATTGAGATAAAGGAAAATTCAGGCATGCCAAAATGTTACTGTCAAAGTTTATTCTCAAAACATGGTTAACCTGTTCAACAACGTTGTAACTGCTACTTAGCCAACATTGTACGCGTGATTTCTTAGAGGTTTGATTTTTTTTTTTTTTAATGAATGCAGACTAGCAAGAGCTGGACAGAAGGAAAAGAGGGAAGAAAAATACAGTGGGGTGGGGGTGGGCAAAACCAGGAGTTTCCATGTGAATCAAGCAAGCACATGGTGATTATTCTTGAGCCATGCACTGCTGAGGGAGGCTCCTGGTGTAGCTACAAAAAAAGCCAATATCTGTTGATTGGCATACCACAAAATAAACAAGAAACACCAGGTTCAAAATAAAAGTAAACCTAGGCTCTCTGAAGACATAATAATATGTTTGGTAAACTGCAGAAGTGACCTATTTGCATGCAGTTGCTCCCTATTTTCCTATTTAAACTCTGATAACCTTAACACAATCTTTGGAATTACTACAGTTTAAATCAGATTCCACAAGCTGTAGCTAGCACCACGTAGTCAGAATCCATGTCCTTATACAAAGCACTGCCAACACCCCTCCCCCACACCAGCAGTCTGTTCAGTCTGGAGCCTGGACTAAACCATTGCAGCAAAAGGGTGATCTCACCAACAAGGGAGGGAGCTAGTGAGGTGAAGGACAAATTCAAAGCTCCCTGAATGATTTGAAATCGTAAGGTTAAATGTTCAAAATTAAATTTGCCTATGGTTCTTCAAAACTGATTGAAAACCCCTGGACCTGAAGGAGCTCCTTTTTCTTGAGCTACTTAATCACATTTATGTTAGTAGCTCATCTTTGTTTATGTCTAATCATGGCACATCCAGACATTTTTTTTTATGTGAAAACCAACACAAAAATGGTGTTTTTATAAAAACATAAATCCAAGCTGTTTTTTCACCTTCTCTTCCAAAATGCACATCTGGGCATGAGTAGGGAGTAGCTCTGAGGAAAGTACTGTTTTCTGTGAAAAAACTGGCATAAGAAGTTTCCTGAGCTTAAAGATTTGATGTAGTCAACAAGCTAGCTACTCAACACTTTCCCCACCCCCACTCCTTACCCTTAGATAGACTGCATGTAGTGACTACTACAGCACAAAATGGCTGCTGCTGTACGCAGTTCCAGCAGAAAAATTCCCTTTCATCATAAACACGACAGACTGACTGCCTGCTTATGACTGTACTGCTTTTGTCTCTGGTTTGTCCTTGATGTTTTTTCTATCTACAAGGAGTAACATACTGTCTCTTTGTGTCCAGTATTTAACCTGCATCTCTCTGACTGCCACATTCTACACAATAATAACAGTATTCATTATTGTTATTTTTAAAATGTGTAGGATTCTCAAGCCAAATTCAGTGACTCTTTAGTTTGTGATTTGTGATACTCAACTTATAGCCCGCAGGCTATATCTGTCCCGTAATTGGGTGCCAGGTAGCCCCATTTTATAAAATAAATTGATTCACAAGGAGATTTTTCTTGTTATTCCACTTTTAACATCAATATGATGCCAGAGCACATAAAAACATGAAAATAGTCTAATAGAACTAGTCAGGATCATCTGACAGAACTATAAACCTTTACACAAGGGGTGTGGTGACTAATGACACGAAAAGGCAAAATACTTGCAGTGAACATCTGGGGCTTTATTCACTGCATGCATATGGACAAGCTTAATCGTATGATAAAGGCATCGAAAACATATCAAATTGATGTGCACATGCTAAGGATTGTATCTGGATTAGATTCGCGAATCCGATAGGAACCCCTTGCTTAAGCCGTTGATAATCGTTTTTTGTGCCTCTTGTGTGTGGGATCGTATTCGCCTCCTGCGTACTGCTCGAGAATGTCAGCCGGGGATTCTACCCAGAAGCGGAAGGAAGCACCAACCTCCTTATAAATTGTAATGTTGTTGCCGGAAAAGTCAAACGATGCCATGGCTTCAAAGAAATCAACAACTCACTTAAGCCTGGTTTATGCTTCTGCGTCGCGGCGACGGCTTAACTACGGCGTAGACTCGTTGAGCATTCCAAGCTCTGCGTCGAGGGAACGCGTTGCTCTGCAATTCACCGCCAAGCTGATAGGGAGGTGTGTCTGTGTCTTTGTGTGGCTTCTGGGGGCTCATATTGCATTCCTTGGTTTTCTTCCGATAGTAAACCATGACAACTGAGATGGAGCGGGTGTTTCTGGAGATGGAGCTCATACAATTGCAAAAGAAATGCTGTTACTACAAATGTTGAAGCACAGAAGACGTTTGCGGAGGTGGTCTGTCCGACTATTCTGTACCGCTCGTGCCGCTCCACAAGTAGCGGTGTTGTTGAGCTGTTGACCGGAAAAGCAACAGCTGGAAATTACCTTCTGAGCGGACCAACCACAGTCCTTGCCGTTCGCGTCGCAACGCGTTGACGCGACGCGTAGTCAGGATTCTTTGGAGGTGCACGTCAGGCTACGGCGTAGGGTCCGCGTAGGGGTCTGCATCGACGCCGTAGCTACGCCGCAGAAGCATAAACCAGGCTTAATGGACAGACAAGGAAACAGAGTTTATTACTTATTGTTGTTGTTAAGCAGCCGTCAACCTGAAGTAGTTCCAACACCACTTGTTGAAAGGGCTACAGCTCTACCTAGCGTAGCGGAGTCAGCCAGGTCGTTGACCATTATCTGAATTAAATGAACTCCATGTGTACTTGGATTTTGTGACAGACCACCAACTGAGTTGCAAATTCGTATTTGGTGAAATCCAGTACGACCCTACCATGTGACCGTAGTGATTGTTAACGGAAGAATATGCTAAGCCAAGATTGAAAGGTGAAACTTTGGCATCCTGGCTTGGACATTGCAGACCCTCGTATTGTTGTTTTGCAGGCGCACCTCAACCAGATCTGCACAACTGGATGGGTTGCTGCCTTTATCTGCAGTGCAAAAAAACTCTAACTTGTTCCCGAACAAAGTAAAAGTATGCAGCTTTTTCACTGAATTTTGCATTCAAGCTATTAACATGAAGACCCCAAACCAGCCAGTGCTGAGACTGTTACAGTTCAAAGGTAACTATAACCTGACCAGTAAATGAACTTAGCTAGCTAACATTAGTTAGTGTGAACTGAAAATAAGCAGCTTGTTCAGGGATTAATTTTTACTACTAGAAATTCCCATTTCAACCTGCACAATTCCAGCACCCACCTAATATCTGCTTCTGGTCCAACCGACTACTTGTAGCAAGTCTCGATTGCTACCATCCAAATGAAGTTCATGAGGGCTCCACAGTGAATCAGGCTCCTTGCCTTTCTAGCTCCATTTACTATGGCCATATCTTGCTATAGTAAAGAGCATGGACAAAACCGTTCCAATTCCAGCCTTACCACCCCCGACTTGCTATGTCTGGTTCTCATAGCAGCTCCTCTTTCCTTGACTAGTTGTTAAGGTCAACAAACATACCGGACTATAGTTTAAAAAAATGTCCCGACAGCATAGAGGGGTTATTGAAGCAATGCAGTCACCCTGGAGATTTGCCTTTTCAGGTAGAAAGTTTGCCATGATTTAAAGCTGATTTAAGCTGTAAACTGAATTCCAAAGCTGCAACATATGGTTCCCTGTTCAGTGCTCATCCATAGGAAGGGCTTGTTGAATGGCTGAAAAGCTCCAGAACCCCTCTGCCCCCTAGTACCCCCTACACAGCTACATCTAATTACTGGGGGTTGTGTACAACCACTTCTGTGCCTTTCTGACACCGACACCCTGACCAGGGAGGTAGTGTGATGCAGCCTATAGGAGGTCTTAATCTTTTTGTTCATGGACATTTGGATCAAGTGTTAAGTATTTTTCCTTTAGAGAGTGTTTTTAAGCATGCATACTCTTCAAGACCACCAAAACATAAGAATCTGCACATGTGAAATGAAAAGGAAAGAAAACTTTAGACAGCGCAAAGCAATGGCCACGTTCACATCCTCTCTTTACACTCAGGCCTGTGCGTTACTAGCTAACTTACAGTGCTATACATCTGTATGGTTGGTACAATTGGCGTCTGGGACATACAAACACAGTGTGCACACCAGAAAATTCAAGTGCGGTTCCACTGTTTTGGTATCCTGCAGTGTTAAGCTAAACCACCTGCAAAGCTGTCATCTCAAACTGTTTGGGAAAAGACAGGGAAAAAAAATACTTGGCAGGGGACTGGATGATGTAGGCCTAGGGGTGTGACGATACACTCAGCTCCCAAGACAAGACGATACACGATATTGGGTTCACAAGAATGACAAAATATTTTCACATTATTTTAAGAAAACTAAAATGATAAAATACATGACTGAACAGATATTTAACTCTACCTCTTAAATAATTCATCAAAAATACATTAAAACAAAATGGGAGCACAAAATTAGTGTTGTAGTATCAGCAGCTTGAGATGGGGTGTCTGAGCTGAATTTGGGGATACTACAGGTCATAATCTATACGTTATTGAATATGATTTCCATAAAAATCAAACAATAATGCATACAAATTACACTTTTTGTCAAAGTCAGTGTTGTACTTTCAGCAGCATGAGGTGAGATGTGTCTGAGCTGAATGTGGTGATGCTACAGCATATATAATGGGAACGCTTTTCGTTCTGGTGTAGCACTTTGTAGATGGTCCCTTGCTCTGCCTTCGCAACTGCTGGCGCTCATTAGGAGCAATGTTTTCCATGGAGCATCGTGGACGCATCATTTCAGTAAAAATATGGTTGTAGCTCATCATGTGCCTCACCAACATAGTAGAAACGCATTGTTTACAACTTTAGATCATACTGCATTTGAAGTATTGATCCAGGAAGTTCAAATATGCCACGGCGCGGCACGCTGCACAGGGTAGGGTGCAAACGAGCGCAGAGCAGGACCACCGCAACCACACTACTGGGATACGGCTCGAGCAGAAACCCCTGGCTTTATTCATGCTGATGAGATGGAGATCCGCAAGAAGAAAAGTCTGGGTACATGCCACTTTGAGGGGAGGCAGGACGTGGGAGAGTTTTGGTTTGTCCAGGAGCTACAGTCTCGTGTACCACAGCTCAGTCAAATTGCTATACAGCAAGCAGCTCCTGGCATCTCTCCTGCAGTGCGCAAGATTTGTTTGGTTGTTTATTAATATTAATATTCGAATATATTTCCATATTTATCAATAATATTTCGACCATCAAATGCCTTCAGTTAGATTATATTGTACCAAACTAGTTCGTGGACAAAAGCTTGAAACCTGCTCCCATATATCACGTTAATTGGACTCATATTTTCGCAAATGAACCGGGTCGCTCTAGTTTGACATTCCGGTAAAGTGAGCCGCCGTTCGTGACAGGCATACAGGAGGCCTCGTGAAGGAGGTAGCATGGAGTCGATTCTAGCCTGCAGTCGATTCTAGCCTGCTTCGTCCCCGATCCTTCCCCCTCCTCCTCTTCCAGCTTACCGGGATGTAGTGTTGACAGGTGGGCTCCCAAGTTGCTGGTTTTCGCGTGGTATGTGAGTTTGGTTAGGGCTGTACAATATGGATGAAATTCTATATCCCGGTATAGCCAAGTTTATATCCCGATAACAATATATATTCAGATATAGTATTTTTTTCTAATGTGTTTTACTTTCCATTGCGCTCTCCTCCGTATCCTCTATGGCATAATCCCTTATATGCTTTTAGTCTGAAGGCTTACTTTGAGAGCGACTGGAAGTCCGGCTATGTTTGCACTGTATTTTATTATAAAGTTTGGCTGGTAATAAAGATGTGTTTTAAATGATAATAAATCATTCACATGCAACGCGACGTCCTCCATGCTGCTTTATCTCTGTTTACTACCAAGTGAGAACTGCCGCAAACCTGTCCATAGCATTGCTGCGGTTACAGTAGCCATCATACTATTATGTCTATCCATCATACAATACACGTTTTTAACTTGCATGATACATTTGGATTATCCAGTGGTCATTCCGACATTTAGTTGTACTTTACACAGCGTCTCTAAACCACAACCAGAGTAACATTTATGTTAGCGTAGCAACAGAGCTAACTAAGTAGTAACATGTTAAAATTACGATATAAACCTCTGTTGTTTATATCGTACGGTAGACATTTTTCTACGGCATTACAATATACACTATATTGCCAAAAGTATTCGCTCAACTGCCTTGACTCGCATATGAACTTTATGGCGATTTTCCACTACACAGTAATGGAACGGCACGGCCCAGTTTTATTGCTTTTCCATTACAACTGAGTACCTCCTCAGCGTGGACGGGGTCGTCACATGGCAGCGCGAAACTGCCGTAACTTCATTTGCATGCGACACAGAAAACCGGGAAGAAGAACAACAACAACAACACAAACAATGGAGGATACTGAAGCAATCATGTATTTGTTGCTCACTCGGTGACTTTTTGCCACGCACAAAGTGAAAGAAGAGAGAGAGAGAAGACTCCAGGAAGTGTAAAAATAGCGAAGCAGTTGCCGGTTTAAAAATGGTGGAGTCAAGTTGTGTTTGGTTTTCACAGTCCAATCGGACGTCTTAGTATCACTTTAGCTTGCTTGGAACCAGGGCTTAGAAAGTACGGAAAAAGTACCTAGTACCAGGTACTAGTGGAAAAGTGCCACAACCATGTAGATCTGTGCCGTGCTGTACCATACCGTGCCTGTGGAAAAGCACCATTAGTGACATTCCATTCCTAATCCATAGGGTTCAATATGACGTCAGTCCACCCTTTGCAGCTGTAACAGCTTCAACTCTTCTGGGAAAGCTGTCCACAAGGTTCAGGAGTGTTTATGGGAATTTTTGACCATTCTTCCAGAAGCGTATTTGTGAGGTCACACACTGATGTTGGACGAGAAGGCCTGGCTCTCAGTCTCTGCTCTAATTCGTCCCAAAGGTGATCTATCGGGTTGAGGTCAGGACTCTGTGCAGGCCAGTCAAGTTCATCCACACCTGACTCTGTCATCCATGTCTTTATGGATCTTGCTTTGTGCACTGGTGCACAGTCATGTTGGAAGAGGAAGGGGCCAGCTCCAAACTGTTCCCACAAAGTTGGGAGTAATGAATTGTCCAAAATGTCTTGGTATGCTGAAGCATTCAGAGTTCCTTTCACTGGAACTAAGGGGCCAAGCCCAGTTCCTGAAACACAACCCCACACCATAATTTCCCTCCACCAAACTTTACGCTTGGCACAATGCAGTCCGACAAGTATCGTTCTCCTGGCAACTGCCAAACCCAGACTCGTCCATCAGACTGCCAGATGGAGAAGCGTGATTCGTCACTCCAGAGAACGCGTCTCCACTGCTCTAGAGTCCAGTGGCAGCGTGCTTTACACCACTGCATCTGACGCTTTGCATTGCACTTGGTGATGTATGGCTTGGATGCAGCTGCTTGGCCATGGAAACCCATTCCATGAAGCTCTCTGTGCACTGTTCTTGAACTAATCCGAAAGCCACATGAAGTTTGGAGGTCTGTAGTGATTGACTCTGCAGAAAGTTGGCGACCTCTTCACACTATACACCTCAGCATCCGCTGACCCCGCTCCGTCAGTTTACGTGGCCTACCACTTCTTGGGTGAGTTGCTGTCATTTCCTAACACTTCCACGTTTTTATAATATAGCTGACAGTTGACTCTGGAATATTTAGGAGGATATTTCACGACTGGATTTGTTACACAGGTGGCATCCTATCACAGTTCCACTCTGGAATTCACTGAGCTCCTGAGAGCAACCCATTCTTTCAAAAATGTTTGTAAAAACAGTCTACATGCCTAGGTTCTTGATTTTATACACCTGTGGCCATGGAAGTGACTGGAACACCTGATTCTGATTATTTGGATGGGTGAGCGAATACTTTTGGCAATATAGTGTATATCGTAATATCACACAAGTTTGGTCCTCCATGTTTTACATAACACTTTGTCCTTCGTCATGATTTTTCCCTGTTCTTTTGGGAACCCCAAAGTCGTGCCACATGTTCCTTTTCAGATGGTCTGGAATGTAGATTTCAAACTCCTCAGGCGTAGTTGATGTAGGCATTGTCGTGGCCATTGTTTTGGTATGCAACGCTAACCAGGACGCTGTCACCAACAGGAGCCCAGATGACCAATAAGAGCCTTGCTAATGAGCTCACCATTTCACCAGGCCTGAAAAAGCCCCAGAATCTAATTTGAAAACAATGTTTACAAGCAAACCTGTTTACAAAAATAAAAATAAAAAATAATTCCAAAACAGGTTGGAATAATAAGGGATGCCTAATATTAATTCGAATATCTTTATTTTTGTAAATATTCAAATTATATGTGAACAATGAAGTTCAGAGTCAAAGCCCTACAATGAATGGGTTTCTCTCGGCACACCTGCACCTTGTGTGTTCGGTGTGAATCCAGCTTAACTTTACTGAAGTGCTGCAGTTGCCGCTTTCCTTCTCCTTCTTCTTGTCAGTTTCTTTTACTGCCACCAACAGGTCACAAATAGAAGTTTTGATAGCTCAAAGTCTGATATGTTTCTTTCTGCCCTGTGCTCGTGAGATATCTTTTCACTAAACAAGAAATATTGTCATGATCTAATGTCACGAGATCTCATGCCATGAGATCTCGTCAAACCCCTAATTATCTGTCGATCAAACTCTTGCCGAAGCCAATTGTGAGGAGAGTGAAAATGTCTTAACCACTGAGAAAAGCCTCCACTGCCCTTACTTTCCCTTCTTTCAATGAAGAAATGCACTCTGTTCTGAAGCTATTGCTGCATCTATATTGACCTCTTTAGGAACTGTTAAGTAGGAACAAATTTGGCAAGAAATGTCCCTATCAAATAAATTGTGAACCATAGTCCAATCCAGTACATTCAGATTAAATATCCTACACATTGAAACAAAAATTTTGATGATCTAAATTCAGTTTCTTGATACACACTGGTTCAAAGGTGTAAATTCATGTTCATGCGATATGAACAAATACTTAAAGATGCGTTTGCTGTAGGGCTGGGTATCGATTCAGATTTTCCAGATCTATTTGATTCGATATTTCAAGGTCCCGATTCCATTCAATATCAATTCAGTCAGGGATATTTCAGTTAAAACAATGCTGTAAATTTAAAGTAACCTTTTGGCCTGATACATTAAATATTGTGTTTACCTTAACAATTAAACCCAAACCAGTTACATTAATCATGGACTTACATTCAAACATGACCACCTGACCACAACACAAAAACAAATTAATCTAAATTAAATTAAAATAAATTACAAGGCAGACAAACAACAAACAAACAGGACACTCACTTAGCTGCCTGCAACTGTCTTACATCTAACCGTTGCGCAATAATACCACAGTGGTTGTGAGACAAATAAATATAAATAAAATGGCAACCGTCTCAGTTATTTTCTGTGCACGTTGAGAGTTTGCTGGTAACTTAGGTGCCAATACCTGTTCCAGGCTGGTTTGTTTGAGCCGTGCCGAGTCTGTCGACTGTGTTTCCAGGTGATGTCTCGTCAAATGGTTGCGAAGATTTGTCGTATTGCCGCTGTATTTTATCTTCCCGTTGCATATTTTGCATACTACTTGATTTTTGTCCAACTCGTCATTTTCTTAAATGCGAAATGCATCCAAACATCAGCTTTTCAACTCATCAGCGGTGCCTGGAGAGGTGGACTCGCTTCTGCATTGTTTGTTTGACTGCTGGCAGTAACATTTCATGACATCTTAATCTTTGGGTTTTATGAATCGATTATCAACCATTTAAATGGAGACTGATCAAAATTGATAGGATCAATTTTTTAACCCAGCCTTACTTTGTTGGTTTTTGGGTTATTTTTCTTTTTTTTTTTTTTAACTACAAATCACCCATGATTATACGTTTTTATAGTTTCTTTCTTACTTTCTTAAGTAGAGTCAGTCAGTCTTGTTGCTGTTTTTAGTTTTTTTTTTCTTGTCTTGTCTTTTATATCCACCTCATCTGCCACGTCTGGCCAGGTCGTCAATGATTTTGTTAAATTAAGGTTAAAATTCTAACGATAAATAATACAAATGCTGCAGAGAGAAAACAATATTTAGACACTTCTACCTAAATGTTTCGTATGCTGCTCTTTACTAACAGAGTGGAGTTGTAGGCATTGGAATTTGTGAATTCTGCCAACCTTTCTCTCAGTGGTGTGCCCGAATAATCTTCCACTTTGTCTCTCACGTCACTCATACCGCTTTCACACTAAAATTGCGGATTTTCGAACCCGGGTCAACCCGCCTCGGCACAGCATTAGGGAGCTTTCACACTGCCAGCTGCCGCGGGTCTGACCTCCCACAGTGAGAGCTGCGTGCCTGTTTTTCCTCCCTCCCATGTCACCATGCTGCCATCATCATTATATCATGATTGTTTTTGGCATTGCAATTTTGTACCTTTGCAAAGCGTACAAACCCAGCGCAATACTAATACTAATGCATACTGCCACGATCAATAAAAACACGTACCAGATCACTGTACAAGCTGTATATAAACACAGTAGCCGGTGAAACCCGGTATGAACTAGGGTTCATACCGGGTTTCACCGGTGGGATTTCCCGAGAATGACGCAGGACTAAATCATGTGCTCCCGTTAAAGATGATGTCACTACACATTTGATTTGTTTGATTGAATAAAATCTCTGCTCTTCAGAGATCAGTCTCTGGAGATCAACAGGAAGAATGAGCTTATGAGTGAGCAGCTCTTTATATGAAAAATTATGCAAAGGGAAGAGTGTTATCTGCTTGTTATCCGTTTGTTGTTTTCTCAGCCTGCATCACTGATTTTTAATCTTAATTTATTGATGAGGTTCTTAAGCTATCATTATTGTGAACATGAGGCCTACTTGCTCATTTTCTCATCAATTAAAAAAAACAATCTAGGCTTCAGAAATCTGTCTATTTTTTGAAAAAAACATTACAAATGTATAGAATGGCAAGATGCAAACTCTTGTTAAATTCTTGCTCAAAAGATGCATATGCTAAATATATTGTTTGGTCATCCACGGATTTCGCATTAGTAAAAATTAAATTACAAGGTAATATGATTATTGATGTAGTGGTACATGAATGTTATTTCTCTCACCGATCCAACATGAGAAGAATACCAACAACCTAAAATCATTTGCAGTGTTTCGTGGTTTATCTAACAAGTTTTATTCCCTTCATGCAAAATTGAGACAATTTATAGAGTGCTCTTGGTGAGGCAAATGAGAAGATGTGCGTTTCTTTCTTTGTATGTTTAACATTGCACTACTGTGGCCTTACATTAATATAATGGCAAATCTGACGCACGGCAGACATAAGATTGCTGCCATGACACAATTTGGTTGTCAGCGTGTTGCACGTATACACCTATGCACTAGTGTACGCCATAAAAATCACAAACAAGGACAGTTGTAATCAGAACCCCTTAAAAAGACACAAACTTATGTAGGTCTGACCAATTTATTGAGATCCATGTGTGAAATACTAATTTAAAACAAGAGTGTATTTAGAATCAGTATGGCAAGACATAAATGAATAACAAATCCTGGGTGTACTGACAGTGCACCAAGATCATATTTCTTATCTGTAATTTAGAGCCAGAGGCAAAGAAACCAGCTGAAACCGGTTGAAACTGGATTGGTTGAAACTTGGTTTGAAAAAAACATAAAAATTAGGCATGGACTTTTCCCAAATTAATTTAGCATGTAAAAATGTGATGTCATTAGCATTGCTTTAAGTAGCGCATACACAGATGAATGGTGATTTTAATAGTGATAGAGATAGACTCCAGAACATTCTGTTAGACTGCCACCTCTGAGCTGATAAGTCAACTGTTCAGTCTGATTGGTCGACTGATATTTCTTTTGTTGCTTGGTCATTTGAATTTGTAGGCTTATTTCCAAAAAACTTGTGCGCACATCTTTGGTAAATATACAATTGAAAGTGGTGAAACATAGTTCATCTGCACAAAATGCATGTCAGTCATCTGAGAACGTCTGTGGTCGAGATAACCATTTGCTCTCTAATCATTTATCTAATGTGGCAGTGGCATACCTGCATTGAAAATTACTATTTTCTCCAATTAATAGTGACTAATGTGAGTACATTTAATATTCATATAGCTCTAATTTTTGTGATTGAATTTTCCTACATTCATAACTGGTTAATCAGAGGCAAAATACTGAGACTGGGCCGCCATAGACCTGTGGTGGCTCATGAGCAAACAGCTGCTCAGCATTGACTTTCTTTTGGCACCAAACCTGTATAAACCAGGACTGAGAAAGGTGCAGATAAACTCCTCTTTTTCTCCCCAAGGACCTTTGGAGTTTTCAAACTTAAGGTGGACAGAAACTCAAATTGCCCTACATTGTCATTCAGTGTACAATTTAATGTAGGATAATTTGAAAATCTAGTACTGCAAATATGTGCAGCAGTTGTGTGATAATAGGAAATTGTCATTGTTTGTATTGGTAAACTAATGAAGGCTCCTAACATCAACACGAAAGCTTTAGAAAAATGTAGGAGGAGCCTTTCATGGTAGCTTCCTCTTCAGCAGAAAAAAAAAAACCCACACACAATGAAATTCAAGTGCACCATGTGAGCACTGCCACTGGGTGAAGTGGGGGAGGTGTAACAAGAGACAGGAGCGTACCATGTTCCCAAAAGATAAAACAAAACACGAAACAGACCAATTTGTATTAAGTAAATTGAATCCAAATTGTTACTAAACATCATGACAATAATTAAACTGTCCAATTCTGCAAACTGCTCCAGCGATTGACTTAGAGTTCTCAGGTTCATAGAGCAAACACTCAGTTGGTGAGTTATTTAGTTTTTCACGTCACCTAAACAAAATAAAATGCAGTTTTCATTCTCTTTTAAAACCCCACATGACAGGGCAAAGAGGACAAACTGACAAAACCTTGTATTACAATTGACATTAAGCCACACCCACATTCTAGGACAGTGTGTTGCATGGAAAATTACTGGACTGTACCACTTTAGACCAGAGGGGGGAATGTTTAACTGCACCCTGTGGGTAATGCAGCAGTCTCCTCTTCACTGTAGCATATTTTGTTGTTCTGTGCTATCTAGGCCTCAGTTTATTGATCATTTTCAGTTTGGGGATTCTCTCCATTAACCTGCATTAAATTATGATTGTTTTAAAGAATGGCCATTGACACGTCATTAAAGATGACACAGCTAAAATATGAACTTTCTATTAGCCTCATTACATGATATCACAAGGTAGATGACTTCTAATTAAAAAAAAAAAAATCTGTCTTCCATTTTGCTCCTCCTTCAACCTGTCAGCACTAGAGTATGCTGGATGTGCTTACTGCTTGTTTTAGCACCAATACGCTCACTTGCGTCAACACCTTGGTCAGACTTTAGTGGTATACAAACATATCCAAGATGAATACGTTTCCAGATGTTAAATGGGGAAGTCACTTAACTGCACTAATAAGAAGGTTGACTGTATCAGTCAATGAGCAAAATGAAAGGTGTAAGGGCATCTCAACAAAGAACTGGGTTATTTATATTATATGCGCATTTGTCAAAAACTGTTTGCAGCAAGAACAGTGTTGATTTAAAAGTAGTGTTTAAGTGAATACAAAATTATTTTTTTCATTTTGACATGACAATAATTACAGGCTACATGAAAAATAACGTCATATTAAACGTAACATCAGTCAGAAGTCACTGATTTTATATTAAAAAAAAAAAAAACAATTCTGCAGAACTCACCAAACTGCTTTCAAAAAGGAAAACTTCAAGAATATGTTGATTGTGATGTTTGAAAAACAACATTTCACTCTTAAAGTAAAATGCAACAAATGTCAGTGTCACTGATGAAGCTAGCTTGCTCCTTCCAGTAGCCGCTAATATTGTAGGACTCGCTGCCACCCATGTACCAAACAGAAAAAATGACCATTTTAATAACATGATATAACATACATTCAGTGTTTGTGTTTGTATTCATAAGCCAAATTTCAATAATTTCACAATAATAATAATGATAATATCTCACTGCAAAGGGACAAATGAGAGCTACTTAGCTACCATGCTAGTTGCAATACCACTACTCACCGACCCTTCGCGTCGTCGAGCGATCTTCTCGGCAAACGCAGTCTCGATGTGTCGAAAATGGTCTCTCTGCCGCTGTAGTAATCTTCCGGTTGTGTGACTTACAACTCTTTGCAGTTGGGATTAAGGTATCCGTCCACCGGTTTCGGTATACACGGCAAAACTAGCGTGATAAACCACAACAACTGAATAGTTGTGCCTTCGCGGACTCAACCGACTCCTCTACCCGTTACAAATAGACTCCTCCTCTTTTCGTGCAGGAAAAAAAACTGCTCACAGAACGGTTGGTCGACAGATTAGGTGCGTTGATCAACCGTCGTCGCGGTCTGAACGTTAGTTCTCTTCGCTTTTCTTAGTTAAAGCCGGCAAGGTAGGTATGAAACAGCTCCAAGACGTGATCGATCGGTGTGTATAGATGGTCTGGGCTGAAGCTAGTGTGTTTTAAAGCAGCAGTGACTCTGCTTGGAGTAACTGCAGTGAGGTTCAAACAAGCCCACAGAGCCGACGATAGGAACAAGGGACCACAGGGAGCAGAACATTAGCATGGAGAGGGAGGGGTTTGTGATTTGTGCACGAGGATGTGGGGGGGGGGAACTGCGGGGCTGAGGGGGAGGGGTCAAATGGCGGAGGAGGAGTCAGGTGAAGAACAGTCTGTTAAATAGACATTAGTATCATTGTAGTTCATCCATCAGTTTTATTTTGACTGTACAGGTGCCCATCATTGAAGTACTTCTGAGTGTTTTGCGCCTTGTTTGATTATTTTAATTGGCACACATGACACTACAAAAGACAAACCAAGGTTATAGAAGGAATACTAAGCCAAGTAGTGACTAGAAAGGTTTCGTTTAATCTCGGCTACAAATAATTATTTACCACCATGATTTTATAGACCTTAAGAGCAAGACAAGATGACAAGGACCAATCTTGTTATTATTATTACATTACAACATAGTGTCTGTACTTTTTAGCTCACTTCTGACGTCATCATACAGCAGTAAGCAGCCATTTTGTTGACTCACTGTGTGAAACTTGTAGTTCCCCAGGAGGCCAGCAGAGGGCGAGCTGCAGCGTTGTTATATGATAAGCGTTGAGGTGCCCCTGCCCTCATGGATAAACCCTCACTCATCCTATGGTCTGTGTCATAGCTAATCCCCTTGCAGGTTGTGTGTCCATATTCTCCTAAATTCATGTGATGTGGAGTAGGAATTGGTAGCGGTGCTTTTTCCATACCCTTTGCTGCTCTCTCACTCCTGCACACCAGACAAGGTCTGCAGTGCTATAAAACAAAAAAACCATGAGTTTAGGCACGTCTCTGTTGTCATCTGAAATCTAGCTAGACTACAGTGTAACATAGTGCCTCTACATGTTTCAATATGACACAGCTCTCGTGAACACTCATGTACGCACACTCCATGGTCCAATATCCAGCACTGAAAGAGCTGCAATAACTGATGATAAACAAGTAAACAACCATAGCAATAGTTAAAGAAGACTTCACATATACGTTTCTGCACAAAAATGGGCTTTTTATTGTTATCGTAACTTAAAGAAGGAGTAGATGAGCTGCCTAAGCACCTTGTTTTTGGTTGTTTGTGTTTTGCATTTTTGCCTTTATTTGACAGCTTGAAGTAAAGATAGACATGAAAAACACGGAGAGAACTAGAGGCAGTGTTACATTTTATGTAGCATTTGTTTGTTAACTAGGAGAAGAAATAAAAGGCAAAGATAAAGAATGAGGATAACCTGCAATTATACAATTATGCCATTCTGCAGACAGACTGCCTTTACCCCAATTCAGCATAATAGATTGGCCAAAAGGTCAGATGAGAGCGGAAGGAGCCAGAACGGCTGAAGAGTCGGACACAAGCTCTCGTGGTGTTTCACAACATTTAGACTTCTGCATAAAACAACAAAAAGTTGCCCAACAGGACAGCAGAGGGCGCAGTAGTTCAAAATAACAAATTGGACAATAATTTGGAGAAAATGACGATGATGCAATGATAGTGGCAGGCAATAAAAACTCTTCTGTAAAGGTTGTTTGACTTATTTTAAGTAGCACCACCACCATACAGCACCTTCACTGCTGTAAAAATGAGTGGGGAACAGAGCTACAACATTACAACAACATTGCAATAACAGTGACATTAGCTCTGCCTATTAAAGGGTGCGTACATATAACTATGAATTTTGCCATAAATGTTGCTATAAAAATGCCATTTCCTTTAAGAGCATATCATTAGGGTCTTTGAATTACTTAAGCAATTTTAGATTTTCTACATTTGACAGGCGGTTGTGGAAAATGTAGTTATCCTCTACAGTAAATAGAGCCAGCATTAACTCTAAAACCTTCATGGGTAGAGTTTAAAATAAACATCATCAACATTTTTAAAGGCAAAATACAAATAAGTGAGTTGTTTTAAAGTAAAGGATCCAATGTATACAGAAAAACAGATTATTGCAAATGAATTCTTCTTAAATACATACGTGGTCAGTACATGTATGTAGCTTGCAACACTGGCGCATATGTTATAAATCAGTGTGATACTCCTGCTGTTGTAGTAGAATGTGAGGAATGTGCTGTTATTCATTATTATTGATTTTAGAGTTGCTAAATGTGAGAATGGGTGCAACTATCGCATCCGCACGGCTCTCAAAATGGCGACGACTGAGCTTGCAGATAGTAACCACCCAGCAATGTCAACAAAGCAAGAAGAGGCTGGGATTACTGCGCACACACACACCAACACAAACATTATTTGCACAAGTAGACATTGCTCTTCTCCAGAAAGAAATATCATATGTACATATATATGTGTATGTATATATATATATATATATATATATATATATATACACGTACATATACATATATATACACGTATACATATATACGTGTATATATGTATACGTGTATATATATATATATATATATATATATATATATATATATATATATACATATATACGTATATATATATATATATAGGGACCATTCATTCTACTGAATTTGCAATGATTAGGGCTGGCAGATACCCAGATATGACAATTACCATACAACTTATGAGACATGCTGCGTTTTTTATTCAGTAAGCCAGCCCTTTCTATCTACATTCATGATCTCTATATCTGTTAATTATACATGTAATTTACATTTTACATTTGTAATAATCAACAGTTAAAAGTCGGATTTGTGGAGTTGTGCAAGTTATTGCATTTTCCACAACACTGTCCTGCAGCTACTTCAGAGTAAAAGTTTCATGTTAACAAATGAAGGAATTCTGTGCACAAGAAAAAAAAGCTATTGAAGAAAAGAAACAGGAAGTGTTGGGTTGAAAAAATATAACTACAATAGATACAATAGAATAATTTTTCATTCATCCTCCATTGGGGGAAATTCACCTGCAACATAAAACAAGTTACAGTAAGAAAGCAACAATAAACAACAGCTATGAAATAATAAAATAAGTAATAATATTAATGATACTAATACTAATAATAATAGTATAATAAATGTAAAAATATATATTTTATTTTGTAAATAAATAAAATTATGTTTTACTATTTCTACTATGGATGTGACTTTTAAATTTTGATGTATAAAAATAGACATAAAATTAAAAAAAAGTACAAATTAATATTGAAAAAAATTGGCTATGACAGTAATGAATCCAGTTGTGTTAACATCAGCCAATGATGCTGATGTTATAAAGTCTTACTGCTGATGGCAGGAATGACCTACAGGGTCTTGCAGGGTGGAAGTCTGAGTCTGCTGCTGGAGGAGCTGTTTAAAGCCTCTACAGTCCCATGGAGAGGGTGAGAGGGGTCGTCCATGATGAATGTGAGCTTTGCTACCATCCTCCTCTCACCCACCTCCTCTATGGAGTCCAGGGATCAGTCAAGGACAGAGCTGGTCCTCCTGACCAGCCTGTTCAGTCTCTTCCTGTCCCTCACTGTGCTCCCTCCTCCCCAGTAGACCACTACATAAAACACTGCAGATGCCACCACAGTGTCACATAAAGTCCTAAGTAGAGTCCTACAAACTCCAAAGGACATCAGTCTTCTCAGCAGGTGGAGACGACTTTGGCCCTCCTTATACAAGACATGAGTCCAGTCCAGTTTATTGTTAAGGTGAACACGCAGCTACCTGTAGGTCTCCACCATGTCAATGTCCAGATCGTGGATTTTCACCAGTGGAGTCTGGGGTGTCTTCCTCCTGTGGAAGTCAACAACCATCTCCATGGCCTTACTGGCATTGAGCTGAACATGGTTACACTCACACAAGTCAACAAAGTCAGTGATGAGAGTCTTGTACTCCCACGCGTCCCACTCAAATGCTCATCCAACAATGGCTGTGTCGGAGAACTTCTGGAGGTGACAGCTCCCAGAGTTGTGCCTGAAGAGAAAGGGGGAGAGCACTGTCTCCTGTGGGGTCACTGTGCCGTAGACAACCAGGTCCAACACACAGTCCTGAAGCCTCACATACTATGGTCTGTCTGTGAGGTAACTCTCCTGCACTTTCAAGCTTCCCCCTGAGCAGAGAAGGCTGTTAAAAGCACTGGAGAAGTCAAAGACAATGGCCCGTCACAGTGCTACTGGTGTTCTCCAGTACCCCTTTTCCACCAGAGGGAACCTGGTGCTAATTCGGTGCTTGTGCTGGTGCACAGTTGGTTCAACTTGGGTTCCTCTTTAGCATGGTCACTTTTGGCAAGGAGCCCAGTCAGAGCCACGTCATTATGTCACTGCAATACGTCACTGCAAAACGTCAGTACCTCACTGCATTTTTGTTTTCACTCGGCAAAGCTTGTGTGGTACAAAATCAAAACAAGACTTTGCAAAAAATCCAGAGCCAACAAAACTTAGTGTATGGTGTTACATTTGTGCCACATTCCTGAGTTGAACAATGACAGATTTTGAGCAACCAAATGCACAAGCAGGAGAAACACTGAGACTCAGCGGTGTTTGTGGCACATCCATCCATTATCTACCGCTTATCCTCATAGGGTCCCGGGGGGGCTGGAACCTAGCCCAGTTGTCTTAGGGTGGAAGGCAGGGTACACCCTGGACAAGTCGCCACCTCATCGCAAGGCATTTATATCGCTTTTCCACAGGCGCGGTACGGTACAGTACGGCACGGCTCTACACGGTTGTGGCACTTTTCCACTAATACCTGGTACCTGGTACTAGGTACTTTTTCCGTACCTCCTCAGTCCTGGTTCCAAGCGCGCTGAAGTGATATTAAAACACGACGTCAGCCAACGGCCTTCGACTGATTGGCCAATGAGTGCCGTCATTGGAAGCGTCATTGGATGTGGGACGTCTGATTGGACTGTAAAAACCAAACACAACTTGACTCCGCCATTTTTAAAACCGGCAACTGCTTCGCTATTTTTACACTTCCTGGAGTCTTCTCTGTCTCTCTTCTTTCACTTTGTGCGAGACAAAAAGTCACAGAGTGAGCAACAAATACACGATCGCTTCGGTGTCCTCCATTGTTTGTGTTGTTGTTCTTCTTCTTCCCGGTTTTCTGCCACATACAAATGAAGTTACGGCAGTTTCGCGCTGCCGTTTGATGACCCTGCTCTCGCCGAGGAGGTACTCAGTTGTAATGGAAAAGCAAAACAAAACTGGGCCGTACCGTGCCGTGCCTTGCCATTATTGTGTAGTGGAAAAGCGCCAATAGAGACAGACAACCACTCACACTCACATTCACACCTATGGGCAATTTAAATTAGCCAGTTAACCTAATCCCCATACATGTTTTTGGATGGTGAGAGGAGAACCCACGCAGACACGGGGAGAACATGCAAACTCCACACACTTCTTGCTGTGAGGCGACAGTGCTAACCACTACACCACCGTGCCGCCCTGTTTGTGGCACATGCAAAAATAAATTTACTAAGCACTCAAATCTGCATTTGTATGTTCAAAATCTGTCTTTGTTCACTCACAAATGTGGCACAAATATAATGTCATGTAACTGTTATAACCACAATCACAGTCATGGTGGAACACTATTGTTCTGGATTTCAGTGTGCAAAACTTCCATGTGTCCCGGGAGTCAATACATTTGATTTGCAATCGAATCAAGCAGTATTTACTTCAGTGTTGTTGGTTGAAATGACCCCACCCCAAGCCTCAGACATTTTGGTGCTTAGCTCTGGGCCAGCAAAGACTTGGTGCTTAACTAGCCCCAGTTTTAAGCGCCAGGGGCTGGTGCTTAGGCTGTTGAAACACAAAGAACTGGTGCTAAGTCAGGCTCTGGCAACCAGCCCTGGAACCACCCCAGTGGAAAGGGGGTACAGGTGAGTCAGTGATCTGTGCAGCTGGTAGACAACTGCATTATGCACTCCAATGCCTGGTTGGATGATAGTCTTCATCTTGTGAGAAGTGAGAGCCACAGACATGAAATGGTTGGGCTCCCTGGGGTGCGTTGTCTTTGGAACAGGAACCACACAGAAAGTCTTCCATAACAATGGGACCCTCTCCAGACTCAGGTTGACGATATGCAAGAGCACCTGACAGAGCTGGTGTGCACAGTCCTTCAAGAGTCTGGAGCTCATGCTGTCAGGGCCCGTGGCCTTTCTTGCCTTAATCTTTTTCAGCTCACTTCTCACCTGGTCAGCTGTTATGGAGATGGTGGTGGTGGTAGTGGAGGAGGGGCAGTGGTGGGGGATGACAGAGCTGTCTGGCTGGTGCTTTGATGAGTGGGGGGAGGAGGGGGAACAGAGTCAAACCTGTTGAAGAACAGATTCAGTTCATTGGCCCACTCCTGGTCTCCTTCAGCTCCCCTCCCATGGCCTCTGCTGTGACCAGACATGCTTTTCAGGCCTGTCCAGACCTCCCTTATGTAATTTTGTTGCAAATGTGTTTCCATCTTGGTCCTCATCGTGTGGGCTGCACACTACATCCCAGTCTGTGGACCTGAAGCAGTCCTGCAGAAGCCTCCTCTGACCACAGCTTCACACACCTTATGGTGGGGGGTTGCCTCTTCAATATAGGTATGTAAATGCGCTACAATCCACATACTGGCTGAATGGGGGGAGAGTGGTTTACCGCTTTCACACTGAAATTAGCGGGTCGATTGAAATTGTCATTTCAATGGAAATTTTTCGTCGTTTTTTTTCAGTCTAGCATTGCAATGGTAATGGTTTTTACTGAGAAAAGTAATAGCCATTGTGGCACCATCGAAACGCACAGTTTGACATATGTCATGCCTGGGTGCATGGTTCGGCCGCATTAATTGTCGAAAATGTATCTATAAGAAGAAGAAAAAAAATAAACCCAAATCCTAGATACTAATAAAACGCATTGGCAGCCAATACACACTCTTGCAAATGTGAGTGTTTTTTCATCACGTTTATTCATTTTTGAGATCAGAGATCAAAGCAGGAAGTGGAGACGATCGCATTTATAGAGCAAAACAGATTCTGGACAAAAAGTGGCGATTTTGGTGAAAGAGGTCTCTCCTCTCCTCCAGACAAAACAAGAACAAAACAAGGTAAAAACAAATGTTGAGTGCCAGGCGTTTTATAAAACAGAAAGTGCCTTGTGCTGGCATTTTTGCCCATTTTGAGTCATATTTCAAGACCCACAGATTATTTTGTCTCTGAAAACACTGAATAGCTCAAATGAAAGAAGAGAGTCTCTTTCCTCATGAAAAATATGTTTGTTTTTACCTTGTTCCATTCTTGTTTTATTAGAAGTAGAGTAGTGGCGAATTTCACCAGAAACGTTACTTTTTGTCCAGAATCCATCCGTTTTTCGTGATCGTCTCCACCTCCTGCATTGATCTCCATGGCTTAGACCAGCTACATCTCCCAGAAGCCCCAACATTACTCACAGGCTGTGAGAAACCACAATCAGCGACCCTTTGATGAAAAAAAAACACTTTGACATATACAGGGTTGGACAATGAAACTGCAGCACTGGCCAATTTAGTGTTGGCATGGCTAAATTTGACTAGCCTTCATTGATTGCACATTGCACCAGTAAGAGCAGAGTGTGAAGGTTCAATTAGCAGAGTAATAGCACATTCATCCATTTTCTACCACTTATCCTCAAAGGGTCGTGGGGAGGCTGGAGCCTATCCCAGCTGTCTTAGGGCGGGAGGCAGGGTACACCCTGGACAAGTCTCCAGTTCATCACAGGATACATAGAGACAGACCACTCACACTCACATTCACACCTACGGTCAACTTAAATTAACCAGTTAACCTAATCTCCATACATGTTTTTGGATGGTGGGAGGAAGCCGGAGTACCCAGAGAGTACCCGGAGAGAACCCGGGAACATACAAACTCCACACAGGAATTGAACCGGGTACCTTCTTACTGTAAGGTGACAGTGCTAACCACTACACCACCGTGCCGGCCAGTAATAGCACAGTTTTGCTTAAAATACTGCAATGCACACAACATTATGGGTGACATATCAGAGTTCAAAAGAGGACAAATTGTTGGTGCACGTCTTGCTGGTGCATCTGCGACCAAGACAGCAAGTCTTTATGAGGTATCTAAAGCCACGGTATCCAGGGTAATGTCAGCATACCACCAAGAAGGACGAACCACATCCAACAGGAGTAACTGTGGACACAAGAGGAAGCTGTCTGAAAGGGATGTCCGGGTGCTAATTGTATCCAAAAAACATAAAACCACAGCTGCCCAACTCACTGCAGAATTAAATGTGCATCTCAACTCTCCTGTTTCCACCAAAACAGTCCGTCGGGAGCTCCACAGGGTCAATATCCATGGCCGGGCTGCTATAGCCAAACCTTTGGTCACTCGTGCCAATGTCAAAAGTTGGTTTCAATGGTGCCAGCAGCGAAAATCTTGGGCTGTGGACAATGTGAAACATGTATTGTTCTCTGATGAGTCCACCTTTACTGTCTTTCCTGAGAGAGTTACGGTGTGGAGAAGCCACAAAGAAGCGTACCACCCAGACTGTTGCATGCCTAGAGTGAGGCAAGAGGGTGGATCGGTGATGGTTTGGGCTGCAATATCATGGCATTCCCTAGGCCCAATACTTGTGCTAGTTGGGCACATCGCTGCCAAGGACTACCAAACCGTTCTGGAGGACCATGTGCACCCAGTGGTTCAAACATTGTATCCTGAAGGCAGTGCTGTGTGTCAGGATGATAATGCACCAATACACACAGCAAGACTGGTGACAGAGTGGTTTGATGATGGCCTGCACAGTCACCAGATCTAAATATTACTGAGCCACTTTGGGGTGTTTTGGAGGAACGAGTCAGGAAACGTTTTTCTCCACCAGAATCACGTAGTGACCTGGCCACTATTCTGTAAGAAAAATGGCTCAAACTTGTATCTGTCATTCCCAAGACGAACTGATGCTGTAATGGCCACAAAAGGAGGCCCTACACCATGCAACACAATAATAACCAGGTGTTTCAGTTTCATTGTCCAACCCCTATGGCACTCAAGCGTCTGATTTTTAAAGATGTAAATATACAATGGCACTCAGTGACTTAAGGAGGAGGCGCAGTTCAAATAATATCTGTACAGGCTGTACACACAGAAACGGCAGGGTGGTGTTCAGGGATTTATCCACTCTGGGAGGCGGTTTCAAAAATGAGTGTATATGGGCTCCTGAAATGCTGGTTCTGTGTGGACTAACAACAATCTGACAAAAAACAGTGTTGGTAGTAACGGCGTTAGAGTATGATGGCGTTATTTTTTTCAGTAACGAGTAATCTAATTAATTACTTTCCCCATCGTTGCAACACCATTGCCGTTACTGAGAATGTGAGGTGGCACGTTACTACAATTTGGTTGAAAGAAGCGCAAGGTGTCCAGTTTCGGCCACACATCAGCTGCCCGGAGAGAGCGGGATGGGGATGATGACACCATTGCAAATGTGAAGATGATTGGCTGAGTCGGATCATGCCCTGCTCACACTGTCTCACTGCACATTCTGACTGCCAAACACAACAAGATAACGATAATGGTGACGAGCCAGGGAAATTCAAAGGTCGCGCTTTCAAACTGGGAGTACCAGCACTACTTCTCACTCATTGAAATTAAAGACAAAAATCTTTATCTCCAACACACTGATCCGTCCACTTTCCCAGCATAAGGGGACAAACATCTCCAGAGCATTAACGTCACTGCAGCAGCACTGGGAGCCTCGTGGTTCTGTGATTAACCAACCTGACATAGAATTCATGCTATCTGCTACTTACATCAACAGTAGCTACATTATTTTTTGTATACCTGTAAGAAAGAGCTGTGAGCACTAAACTTTCAGGTAACATTAATCTGAGCTCTAAGTTCTGACTTCCAGTGAACACACCACAAGGCACTCTCACTCCCCAGCCTAAAGAGGAACTAAGAGGTTACTTTTACCAGTAATGCGTTACTATTTGATGTAAGTAATCAGTAAAGTAATTGAGTTACTTTTGAATGAAGTAATTAGTAACTGTAACTAGTAACTATTTTTCAGTAACTTGCACAACACTGTTCATTAGAACCTTTTTCATGTCTGTTGCAGGACAAGCTCTCTCAGCTAAACATGCCCAACCCCACCTGCAGGTGGATCACAGACTTCCTGCCTGACAGGAAGCAGCATGAGAAACTTGGGAAACATGTCTCTGACCCTAGAATCATCAGCACTAGCACCCCAAATGCCTGCTTTATTTCCCCTCTGCTCTTATCCTGAGAACACCTGCACCTCCAGTCATCAATCCTTCAAGCTCCTGAAGTGTGCAAATGACACCACCCTCATTAGGCTCATCTCTGGTTGAGATGAGTCCTTCTAGAGGTGGGAGATTGACCATCTGGTGACTTGGTACACTGACAAAAACTTAGGCAATGTCCACACGGAAATGGGTTTTCGGAACCAGCCTTTTTAATTTTTAAAACCACACCCCAGCGTGAATAAACCCCAAAAGGCAACCTTGGCTTTTCCGTGCCCAGCCTAATCTTTCTTGAATTTCACCTCCTTCTTAAGTCACCCATGCGCTGTCCCCTCCATCAATTATACCATGCACTATTTCTTCTTTTGTTTTGTGTGGCTGCATTACAGCGCCACAAACAGGCCGGTTGAATATATTGCAGCGTTTCAGCAGTTTCCTGGGGGGACAAACATTTCCAGTGACAGTGCTGTGCTGTCTTTTCAAAAAAGACATTGGCTCCATTTCTGTGTGGACATGGCCTCTATATGCATCCCCTGCTGTCCAAACTGCACAGGAACTTATATATTTTTTCTGGTCCTCAATTAATTTTACTTGATTGCACATCCCCTACCCTTTTTGCACATATCTGCACATTGCACATTCTCTACAGTTTTCATTCATCCACTTAAAAGCCATATTGCACGATACTGACTTTATCTCAGTCCTGTTTTTATGCATCTTTGATTTCGCACTTTTTTATATTTTGTTGTTGTATGTTTGCCTGCACTACACAGACCAACATACCAAGTCAAATTCCTTGTATGTGCAAACTTAACAGGCAGTAAACATGTTCCTGCTTTTTATTCTAATTTTGATATCGGGGTCAAAAGATAATGTCCATCTTTGCAGTGAACACAGCTCTAACCTGTTAACACTGGTACTGAAATAAAAAGAGTCAGGTTCCGTAATGCTCGCCATGATATCATCACACATGAATACAATTCGACTTACAGGAGTTTCCAAAAGCTGAGGATACTGGTATCCTCAAGGAAGATGTTCATGTGTTCCTGTTCATCAGAGTGATGGCCTGTAGGAAGAAACTGTCTTCTGTCTGCAATCTTATGCTCAAACAAGTTGTGCCCAGGGTGTGATGGATCTGCAATGCTGTTTCCAGCCCTGCATGGCAGGTACCAATGATCTTCTCTGCAGTTCTGACTGTCTGTCCAGTAGCTTAGAAATCTAGACACACCCTAGCAGGAAAAATTATTGGCGCACCATAGGAACTAATCCTGGTTCCGGCAAGGAGTCTGTCGGACCAATCACAACGCTCTATCTGCACGATGACAACAGGGCTGCGTGACACTGGATATGGCTAACGTACAGCGGTTGTTTGAATCGGCTCTGTCATCGATATTGGAAGAGTTAGACTTGGGCATTTCTTTGAAAGTTGAGCAGAAAGAAGCACTCAAGTCATCCATTTTAAAGAAGGATGTATCTGCAGTTTTGCCAACCGACTACTTTGCAGACCGTCTATGGCCAAAGTCTAATATACCAGCTGTGAATGTGAGTGTGAGTGGTTGTCTGTCTCTATGTGTCCTGTGATGAGCTGGTGACTTGTCTAGGGTGTGCCTTTCACCCTAAGACAGCTGGGATAGTCTCCAGCCCCCGCGACCCTATAAGTGGTAGAAAATGGATGGATGGATGGATGGATGGATGTTGTAGTCCAATCCTGTCCTATTTGGCCACATAGAGATGAACAGACATGTTAGAACAGACTGTTTTAGACTGTTGCAGTGTAAAGCTGTGCCATAGTACATCCTTTGACGGGCTTTTGTCCTGATGGTGTGTATATGTGGGAAGTCCTCTTGAGGTCCTGGGAGATCATAGATACCAGAATTCTGAAGGTTCCCACAGCAGATACTACACAGTTTTGAGTGTGTTCAGCTGGATGTGATTTTCCTCAGTCTTACCCGCTGCATTTGGTATTTGCACGGTGAGCTGGGTGAGTTTGGCACTGAGGATGATGGTGTTGAATCCTCAGCAGAGGTCAACTTTTACTTGTTAAACACAGTTACCATTTATAGTGCCCAGCATTTTTTTTATTTGAAAATTGCATTTGATGTGGGGCGGCACAGTGGTGCAGTGGTTAGTGCTCTTGCCTCACAGCAAGAAGGTACTGGGTTTTCTTAGTCTAGTGACATCTAGAGGCAACAGTGGGCTATATTTTTTTTTGAGTGAGCATCTGACTTTCTGTGTCAGAGCAATGAGACTGAAGATACAGTAACACGTTTACAAATCGTTACAAGCAGATTTTATGCATTTCTTTACAGCAGAATGGTTCTACAGAATTACGTGTTGTTAATATTAGTTGACACTGTGGCAATACAGATAATCGTTTTTGTTTGTATGCCTGCAACATGGGTTGCAGTGATACCCTGCAGGGATAATTATTAGTTCGTGGGTGTTATGTTGCAGTACCTAAAGAGTCCAGCAGAGGGTGGCCTGAGACCGTTTGAGTTACCAGGCGCCATGATAAGCATGCAGAAGCTGCAGACTGCTGCCAGCAGGTAACCAGAGAGTTGTACTGCATGTGTTATGCTGCAAGAGTTTCAGTAAAGAGGAAACACAGTTTGCGTGTGGACATTGGATTATTTATGAAAATGCAACAGATAGAAAAACACTTTCAATAAGCAAATAACATTCAATTGATTGTGTTTTATAACAAACATTATTTGAAAAAATATCTGTGTGGTCACAGTTCAACACAAAATGCAGTTTGGTGAATAAAGCAACACAGGATAATGAACATGCTCAGCTACTTTTCTGTCAGTTTGCATGCTAGACTGAGATATTGTATGCGTTCACATTCGTTTGAACCAAGAGAGAGAATAGGGCCCGAACACAACTTCAAGCAACAGATCAGGCAGGCAGAACACAGTGTGGTGTGAGGGCGGGATGAGTAGAGATGGGCCTATATATATATATATATATATATATATATATATATATATATATATATATATATATATTTCTAAATATACTACCAGGCTGATTAGGGAAATGGGAAGTAGGCGATTAAGTGGGTAGGAAGGTCAGGTGATGTGAAAGGCAGAAACAAGGGCTACTGCAGGGCAGGGAGCGATCACATAGCACGACAGATTAAACAGAGCAGGAGACTGAATGACTTGGAGCTGTAAAGAGTTATGACACATGGATTGTAGATTTTACTTGCCAAAGTTGCTTAATTGTGCCACTATGTAATCTAATTTCTGTTTTGGAGGTTTCAACCATGCCCATCAAATTTGGTTGCTGTAAAACATGCTGTAATTGCTACAGTTCAGAAAAATAAACTAAATGTAAAAAACTTACTATGATACTGAAAAAGGCATCTGGCCTGAAACTTTACAGGAACCATTATTGGCCTTGGTCTAGTTGCTTTCAATGTTTTAGAAACCTTTGCCTGATGTGTTTCATTGCCCTGTTAAGGCATATAAAAATTACGTTGAGTGGTGCACAGGGTAGCACTGTCGCCTCACAGCAAGAAGGTACCAGGTTTGATTCCCGGCCTGTGTGGTGTTTGCATGTGTCTGCATAGGTTCTCTCTGGGTACTCTGGCTTCCTCCCACCATCCAAAAACATGCATGGGGATTAGGTTAATTGGCTAATTTAAATTGCCTGTAGGTGTGAATGTGAGTGTGAGTGGTTGTCTGTCTCTATGTGCCCTGTGATGAACTGGAGACTTGTCCAGGGTATACCCTGCCTTCCACCCTAAGACAGGATAGGCTCCAGCTTGCTTTAGTTTAGTTTTTGCTTTAGTTTCCTAGATGAATCCTCTCCAGAGTTGATCCTAGTGTAGTGTTTTGTGTATAGTATCCTGTCATTTATATTTATCCCTTGTTGTAATTCCCTCCTCTAGTGTAGAGTTGTAGGTGATCATTAGTTTCCTTTAAAGTTTCCTTCCTAGTGTACCTGACCCTAGGGCCCTTAGTTTATTCCCGTTTATTGTCATGCTCCATCTGTCTGGTTTGGTTAAGTTCACCATTTTTGTCTTGTGCCTGCATGTTGTCTTGTCTCTTCCTGTTTTATTTTGAAAGTAACCCTGTCTCCCTCTCGTTTCAGATCTCTTTGCTTACTGCCCCTGTTTCCAGCATCTGTGATTAGGAAACCCTGCCCTAATTGTTTCCGCCTGTGTCCCCTTACCTCATGTTTAAATAGTCTTGTCATTTGTATTGTATCGTATATTATATATTATATACTGTATTTGTTCGTCACAAGATCGTCATGTCCCTTTGTCCGTCTCCAGTCCTGTCTCCCGTTCCAGTGTTCCAGCAATCCCTGTATCTCCAGTGTGTTTTTTGTTGTAAGTTTAATAAGTTGTTAGTTTAATTTTGATAGCCTTTTAGTTACATTCTTTATTTTTTTCAGGTATTTGGTTAATGCTTTTTCCCTCTCCACTTTGGAGAGTGGTTTTGATTTTTCCCTTTAATAATTGAGAGTAACTCAGCGTGTGTCTCCACCAGCCTGGTGATGCGTGCGACTCTCCATTCCCCTGCTGGAACACCGTGCTCTCAGTCCTCAATCAATCAGTACCTGTCTCTCGAGTCGTGCGTTTGGGCTCTCCTGAAAATGGAGCCCTCACAAGTCTGTGTGCCACATACTCTGTATGCATCTGTGACACTGATTATTGGCAAACAACTCTCAAAGGAAAGATAACCAGCACAACAAAGATTTTGCAATTAAATGCAGGGTTAGTTATTTTGCAGATTTCGTAAGATTTTTAAGATTTAGATTTATTTACAGTCTAGTGTTTCCAACTTGTCTCCAATGAAAGCAGCCAAGAATCCTTGCTCCAAAAATCACTAAGTCTGCTAAGTTGGCATCACTGTCACTTCAGACCTCCAAAGTCACTCCTCCAAAAGTGTCATTAAACATAAATTCTCAATTAATAACTCAGATAACCTCATTACTAAACTATGGAAAATAATATGACACATAATACGAGTATGAGACACAGGAGATGATGATGATTATCCAGTTATTTGTCACTTGTCTCTTGGCACAAACTATGTTTTTTTCTGTCACTGTACTGAAGCAAAAAAAAAAAGACAGAGAGGACAGTACCTCAACGCACTGAATCAATCATATTTAGAATGTGCTGTAAACTGGCACAGCACAACGACTGTTATTTCCTGCAAAAATATGTGTAACAGTGCCATTGCAGACAAAACCCAAATGGAGTATTTTTGTTTCCAGATACTTGTGCGCTGATCAGCAGGAGGCCTTTAGACAAGGGATAGAGGAGTATGAGAAGAAGAAGGAGAGGAAGATACAAGAGATGGTGAGAGTGATGGAGATACATAGAGAGGAAGAGGAGAAGGGAGAGGTGCTTCAAGAAAAGCTTGACAAACTTACTAAAACGCTTAAAGAGCAGGAAGAGAAAATGAGAGAGAATGGAGGAAGGAGAGAGAGACGGACTTTCAGCAAATAGAGTAGGTCATCAGGCAGAGAGAAGAAATGAAGAGAGACAGTTTGCAAAAAGAGCTAGATAAACTCACCCTCATTTCCAAGTGAGCCAGAGTGTTGCAGACGTGGGGACAGATTTCAAAAAATTTCATTCAGTCCTTCTAGCTGCAGAGTTCACTGGTGCTAGGCTAACGCAAGTCAATGGTTCAAGTTAACCTGCTATTAAAAACAGTCTAACCCACTCCACAGTGAACCAGAGACAAATCAGTTATAACGCCAGACTATCGATGTAAATGTCTGTTTTCACAGAATATTTTTAGACATAAAACTAACCTTGCATTTTGAAGGCAGCAGTGCCTTATACTTCCTGGTAGTAAGCTCGACAGTGGCAGACTGATATCACCTAACAGCCAGGTTACCAGATCTATAATAGTTTGTTTACATGCAGCTGTCAATGATAAATGACATAGAGAACACAAAGAAGCCTGTTCTGAAGACCAGTTTTAGCCAAGGTTGGAGGACTTTCCAATGTTTTTGAAGACAACAATGAGCAATTTTCTCCAATGAACCGTACCTGGACGAGCCGGAATACACAGACGAAGAGCTGAGAGAGATGGATGCTAAAAGGGAAGAGCGAGAGAGCATCTGTAGAGACAGCCACCGCTGGAGCTGTAGAAAACCGGGACAGAAGAACCAAAGACTGGTGGTGCCGGTGTGGAAACTGTACACAAATGCAGACGGAGGAGGAATGCAAGTGAATGCAACTATTATAGCTCCAATAACCTAGTTGCTAGGTGATATCACCGCTGTCGAACTAGCTGCTGCTACTGAGACATAAATTTTTCAAAATGCAAGGTTAGTTTTATGTCTAAAATTATTCTGTCAACACAGACATTTACATCCATAGTCTGGCATTATAACTGATTTGCCTGAGGTGCACTAAGACTGTTTGTAATTTCAGGCTAACTAGAACCATTGACTTGCGTTACCCTAGCACCCGTGAACTCTGCAACTAGAAGGACTGAATGGAATTTTTTTCATTTCATTCCAGTGCCCAAGAGCCTTGCAAGTCTTTCAAAAAGCGTAACATGTTTAATGAAATTCTGATATCAGGAGGAAATAGAAACACATTCAAGTACAGAATAGTCAGTGCCTGTCTGTCTTTCCCAATAGGCTTTTAAACCAGCACACAATGTGCCAATAAACACATACACCCACATTTACAGGCTCATCTTCTTGTTATTCTGGTCTGGAGCCTGAATGCCAGATGACTTCAAGGCATTGGATGTTATCAATGTGGGAAGAACTCTAACAGTTTCTCCTAACATTGTTTGTTGGGTCAAAGCAGAGATAAGCAGGCACCTGTTGTACGTACGCACATAGAGAGATAGAAAGTTAGAGATAGAGATAGCTAGATATATATATATATAGAGAGAGAGAGAGAGAATTTGCAAGTCTTGGCTTAATCCATGACTTGGGGATGAGATTTTGGCACCTTGGGTGGGCTGGCAGATTTTCTACAAAGACTTGCAGAAAAGGAGAAGTCATAATGGCCAGATGGCCTCGTCCCCTCTATCTCTCTAAAGTAACAGCTCAGTGACTGAAGCCTCATGTCAAACCCCATTAAACCGCAATGAGCTGTTTTTGCACTTATTTATTGAATAAACATTTGTGAGATGAGCAGATTTAATATTTACAGTGTTTTTAACTGTTTGACAGTATGTATTATTTTATTAGATATTGGCAAAAATATTTTGCATTCCCTATTAGTTGATGGTTTGTTGAGTTATGTCAAACAAGTGCACCAGTAACACGTAGTAGGATGAGATTTGCGTTCCATTTTACTTGTTCTAGGAGGTCATGATGTCTGCCGCTGCTCCCAAGAGCAAGGTAAGCATGACATTATTTGTGTATAATTTCACTTTACTTCCTTTACTTCCTTTATGTATCAATGTTTGTCATATATAGCTATGTGAATTTCTTGAAGTATCCTGAATGTAATGGAATATTGCATTGTCATGAGCCACTCCCACATTCATGGTATTCGTGAAACTTGCCCCATCTTGCTGAACCTGTTAATTTCTCTAACCATGAGTCAACAGTAAAGTCTCGCATCAGTTGTCCTAATATATGCACAGCAGATGCAAGAAATTAACAGACACACAAACAGAGAAGCACTTTGTCATGTCTGTTCTGTCTGAAAGCCTGAGTCTTCACAAGAGAGTCAAGAAGCACTATCTGTCTCTTCCCAAAGGTACAGAGTGTCAAGTGACCTATGTTTGGATCGATGACTCTGGAGAAAATCCACAATGCAAAACCAGGACTCTGGACAAAGAACCATCAGGAATCACAGGTACAGCAGAATGAATAAAATATTGTTCTGTCATTTTGTGATATTATTTTAGGGCTTTAGATAGCACTCTTTCATTGTCTTTGAATATTGTGTCTGATGTGTTATGTATAGCTTATGTTTATATATCTATGCTCTATAATTTTGTAGATTTTGTTGTATTGTTTAGATTTTTAGTTTTTTTTTTGCACTAATACTGCATTTTTGCATTATTCTGCACTGTACATATTTTTTTAAAACAAAGTGCAACAGAGGTGGCTATAAAGTTATCAAAGGTCATGAACAAGGTTAGTGACTGGTTATATTATTCATCATGCCTTATGTTAGGTATTGAGAAATCTGTAACCATGTTCTTTACTAATATGTGGAAACTTAAAACTTATCCTGAGATTGTAGTAAATGGGCAAAAATAAAACACGTAGAGCAGTTTAAATACCTGGGGGTAACTCTAGATCCAACACTTGGATCATGCAATGATCATCTCCCATTTTTTGTACTGTATCACATCCTGGTCTCAGACATGTAAAACAGTTAAAAAAAAAACCCACTCGAATCATTGTATAAACCTAGTCTCAAGATCCATGCCACAAAAAAAAAACACGGCACTTCCATCAATGTCATGTACTTGCTAAATATGGTATTCTGAGTTTTGAAAACTTGATCATACACTCAGATGTCAGTTTAATTCGTAAAAATATTTACAATACTTGTGCTTCCCCTCTGAAATCACTGCATGAGTAACTCGATCTGAGGGGTGAATGTAGCGTTCCAAAATGTAAAACTCAGTTTGCTAGTTTTTCCTTTTCATGTGTGACCATGAGTCAGTGGAATGCCCTTCCCACAGAATTTATCATATGTACAAATTCCCACACATTCTCATGCTTATCAAAGCGTCGGTTATTGAGTAAACAAGCTTGCACACATTGCTGAGTTATGTGAGTATGTTTATGCATGTGTTATTTATAGGTATGTGAGTGTGGTTATTAAAGAAGGGTGGGGATGGGGATGTTTGGATTGTTATGTGTTAGTTTGTTCTGTTGACTTTTAAAATATTATGACCATCACATCATCATTCTGTTACATTTCAACACTTTTAATATTGTTGTTCTGTCATCTGCTGTCGATGTTTTGTGCAGTGTCCCTGTTTTTAAATAAACTCCTTAAATCTCTGTACTTTTTCCTACTGTGTATGGCAACTGTTGTATAAGAATTACCTTATATTATATTTAGACATAATGTGGCAGTCCAGGGGAATTCAAGGTAAGATTCACAATAAAATAATGCCGCTTTTCCACAGGTGCAGTATGGTACGGCACGGCTCTACATGGTTGTGGCGCTTTTCCACTAGTACCTGGTACTAGGTACTTTTTTCGTACCTCCTCAGCCCTGGTTCCAAGCGAGTCGAAGTGATACTAAAATGCGCTGAAACTGATTGGCCAACGAGTGTCGTCATTGGAAGCGTCATTGGATGCGGGACATCTGATTGGACTGTAAAAGCCAAAAACACCTCGACTCCGCCATTTTTAAAACCGGCAACTGCGCTATTTTTACACTTCCTGGTCAGCTGGGGGCCTACCTGGGAGGAGTCAGAGACTGGGTTGTGAGCAGTCAGTGATAGCCCCAGAGCACAATCAGGGGCATGCCACTTCTTTAGAAGATTTATGTGATAGATCTGACAGGATTTTCTTCTCCCCGGTTGTCTCACCTTGTAGTTGACCTCACTAACTCCACTACCTCATAGGGACCGTGCCATTTAGCGAGGAATTTGCATTCGGCTGTGGGTATGAGAACTAGCACCAACTCACCTGGGTTGAACTCCCGCACATGAGCCTTGCGGTTATAGACCTGGATCTGGGCCTGCTGCGCTTTCTGCATATGCTCCCGTACAAGGGGCCATACATTGCCCATCCTCCGTTGCATTTGGTCGCTGTACTCAATGATGGAGCAATGAGGTGATGGCTGCTGTTCCCAAGCTTCTTTGGCCAGGTCCAGCATGCCCCTGGGTCTCCTTCCATACAGCAACTCAAAGGGTGAAAACCCTATGGAGGCTTGGGGTACCTCACGGATTGAAAAAAGGACAAAGGAGATTAGTTGGTCCCAGTTTTCCCCATCCACATCAATAACTGAGCATTTGCTCGAGGGTCTTATTAAAACGTTCAACCAGGCCGTTGGTTTGCAGGTGGTACACTCAGGTTCTTATCTGGCTCACTTTCAACAACCCACACATCTCCTTCATTACTTGAGACATGAAGCAACTTCCTTGGTCCGTTAAAACCTCTTTGGCAAGGCCAACTTGACCGAAGAGGAGGAACAGTTCCCTGGCCACTGCTTTAGCACTAGCACTACGTAATGGAACTGCCTCTGGGTAGCGGGTGGCATAATCCATCATGACTAATATATAACGATGGCCCCTGCTAGACTTTGGGAGGGGTCCCACTATATCCAAGGCTATTCTCTGAAAGGGGGTGTCAATGATGGGCAAAGGGATCAATGGGTTCTGAAATATACCTTTGGCGAGGTCTTCTGGCACTCAATGCAGCTCTTGTAATAATCCTCCACGGCCCTCTTCACACCTGGCCAATAGAGGCGGCCCAGGATTCTGTCGTAGGTGTTCTCTACGTCTAGGTGGGCTCCCAACAGGTGCGAGTGAGCTAGGTACAACACTTTGGGGATGTAGCATTTAGGGACCAGCAATTGTTCAACAATGAGTTCCCCCATTTTAACTACCGTATACAAAAGGCTGTTTTTTACAGCGAAATGTGGAAAAGTAATGGGACTCACCCCTTCTACGGGGAAACCTGTAGAAGGGGTGAGTCCCCATTCCACACTGTCCTCGTCTGGTCTCTGTTTCCCCTTCTGCTAAAGGGAACTCTGAAAAAACCTCAGAGAAAACCTCATCTGAGGAAGCCTCATCCTGCTGTGGTTCATCCCTCTCTGGGGTTCGGGCTGAAGCCGGAGCATCTCCATCGGTGTCCACTTCAGATGAGGGGGAGTGGCCAGAGGGTGCTGCACAGGCGTGTGTCACTTTGGCCTTCCGTCGGCCCTTAGGCTTCTTCTTTGCATTGTTCCTCCTGTGGCCAGGAGTCCTGGGGGCCCACAGCCTCCAAAATATAGGGCAGTCTCGCCCTATAAGCATGGCGACCGGTAAATTCTGGGCCACCCCGGCCACAACCTCAAAAGTACCCCTGGTGGTCTGTACCTAGATACGGGTGGTGGGATATTGCCGCGACCCTCCATGGACGCAGGAAACAGGGATGGGCGGCCCACGGGGGCCAGTTGTCAGCTTAGGCCTTAGGAGGGTGATGGCACTGCCGGAGTCCAATAGAGCTTTGGCATCCCTGGCCCCTATCTTAACAGGCAGCTTGGGAGCCTTGGTGCCTTCAAGGGCCAGCAGGTGGTGAGGAAACTGCTGGTCTTTTGTTGAGAGGGTCCAGCTGTAGGCACTGACTCCTCATGGGCAGGGCAGTTCCAGGCCAAATGGCCTTCTTGGTCGCAGCTGAAGCACCTTCGACAGTCCTGATTCACCAGGGGTCGTTGCCGGGGGTAGGGGATTGACTGGGCTTGCCCCACCTGGGTGACTGGGGGGAGGGTAGGCAGCTCCAGATCATATCTTCTCAGTCTTGGCCTGTCTCCCCTGGGGTCAACTCAGCTGGGTCAGGGATTCTCCCCCTGGCTACTTCTCATCAACTCTACGGTGATCTGGTGGTTTTCCAACAGTGCCACCAGTTCATCCACCGTCACTTTACTGCTTTGGGAAGTGTGGTGTTTGGCCTCCCCCGGCAGGGCCCTGATGCACCGGTCCATTACAATTCAGTTAAAGGCCGGAGGTCCCGCCCCTGTAGTCAGCCAACTGCGGGCCAGGCGCATCAGTGTGGGAACTTGTGGTCGAACGGGGGCGGCAATGTCAAACGTCGAGGACTGGAACCTCTGAGCCCGTGTCTGGAGATTGTGACCATAATGGGCCAAAATGGCCGCCAGGACATCATAATGATTTGCTTCAGCATGGGTGAGGTCTCGGCAGGCTCTTTGCGCTTCTCCTGTTAAAAAGGGGGCTAACATCCCGGCTCACTCTGCTTGAGGCCACCGCTCTCTCTCGAATACCTCGAGGTAGGCTTCAATGTCATCTTCAACACTCTGGTGAGCACCTTACTGGGTTCTATTGGCTTCTCTGGCTTCATTAAGTGCTGGCCCAGTACAGTGATGGTGTCCTGTATGGCTTTCAGGCTCTGGGCCTCCTGAGTTTTGGTCTGGATGAGCTGGGCCAGTGCATTTTCCATGGCTCTGTGCCTCTCGCTGTCGAGTACCTATTTTATTGTGAATCTAGCGTGACAGAACTAATGCCTGCATTCTTCACCACAATGTGGCAGTCCAGGGGAATTCAAGGCAAGATTCACAACAAAATAAGAGACTCTGAGGCATTGGCTTCAAACACAAATTTATTCTTTAATTAATAAGGCGAGGGAAAGGGTTGAGGAACTCAAAGATCTTCCCAGTCGTGGCTTAGTTGTCCTTCGTGGCCTTAGTTCAGGGTGGGGTAGTCCCGCCAGCCTGGGAAGAGCAGAGAGAGAGAGACCAGTCAGTCAATGTTACCTCAGCACGGTCGAGGTGTTTCTTCCCAGTTTTTTCCTCCGTGAAGCTGCCTGTGTGCTTTTACTCCCCCCGTCTCCTTCTCCTGCCTCTCTTCTCTCCTCTCTTGCTCCTCTGGCGCAGGCTGTCTCCTCCTCCCTTGATTGCCTGATTCTCTCCAGGTGTGTCCAATGCCATGCTCCCAGTGGCTGCAGCGCATGCACAGGGTGGAAGACTCCCTTCACCACCTCCCCCAACCTGAGTATGGGGATCCACCCCCTGCGCTGGATTGGTCTGGTGGTTTCCCCTGGTCTGCCACAATATGGAAGTCAAAAATGACAAAAAAAAGGATAAATTAACTTTTCGGAAGATATCGTTACTATAATATGAGGATATGTTGCTGTTTCATATTACGATGTGATGTGTATCTCCCTAACAGATATCCCAGAATGGTATACTGTCTTCTCTACTGGACCTTCAACAGCTGTGGCTGAAGTCACTTTAGTCCCTGTGAGAATGTTTCGTGACCCGTTTAATCTCGACCCCGACAAACTGGTTCTGTGTGAAGTGCTTGACAGAAACCGAATGCCTGAAGGTAATTAAAGCGCTGACTGCTCAAGCTACATACCAACAAAGGATCATCATTTAGGAGGCCCATAATTTTATGTGCAACCCCAACTGATTTTTCATTTTACTATTTTTTACAGATACAAATAAGCGTTCACACTGTGCTAAAGTCATGGAGAAAGCCAAAGAACATGAGCCCTGGTTCGGGATGGAACAGGAGTACACGCTGTTTGATTTGGATGGACGACCCTTTGGTTGGCCTCCTCAGGGATGCTCTACAATAGGTGTGATTAAAAATAGAGAATATTAGATTGAACTAGAACGCCATACTTTACATTTAGATTAATGTTTATGTATTTCCATGGTTAAAAATATATTGTCTGTGTAGGTTCTCAGTCATCCAGGTTGAGGTAAATCAAAAACAGAAAAAAAGCTTGGGCTTGCATGAGGTTTGTTGAAGACTTTTCACCTCTCGTCATCAAGAGGCTTCTTCAAACAACTGAAACCATCAAGAGACAAGAGTGCAGTTGGCTCTTTTTTTAATTTAGAATGTATTATGTAATATTTTCAGGGTCCGTGTTTTATCATGCTTTTTAATTGTTTTCTCAGCAAATCTTGTTTTGTGTTGCTTGTTTTTTTCAGCGTATTGTGCTGTGGGCATTAACAAAGTGTTTGGAAGAGACATTTGCATCTCTCACTATAGAGCCTGCATGTATGCTGGTATAAAGCTCTTCGGCACCAATGCAGAACTGTTACCCTCCCAGGTATGAGGAAATTGCCTGACTGCTTATAACAATTCAATCTCTGTCTGTGCATCTCAATACCAAAACTATCATACTCTTTATTATGCCAGAAAAATATTTAGTCCTGTGTCAAATGTATGTTTTGACAAAGTATTACAGTATGTCCCAATTATATGCATGCCATTGTGCATGCTTATAGATATCTCCTTTGCTCTCTTTGATTGGTGTTTTGTCTCATTAGTGGGAGTTCCAGCTCGGCCCATGTGAGGGGATTGAAATGGGAGATAATCTGTGGATGGCCCGCTACATTCTGCACCGTGTATGTGAAGAGTTTGGGGTTGTTGCGTCCTTTGATGTCAAACCTGTCAAGGACAAACATGATACAACAGGCTGTCACACCAACTTTAGTACCAAGGCGATGAGAGGCAAAGGAGGACTTCAGTAAGTCTAGACCACTTGGCATGTGGCAAATACACTTATACCGTGCTCTTTGTGCACAAATGACATTTAATGACATTTGACATTTAAATTAGATGTATAAAACTCTGTTCTCTGTCACATGATACAGCTACATTGAAGAGGCAGTCACAAAGCTGAGCAAGCGCCACTCTGAGCACCTCCGTGTTTATGATCCGCACAATGGCGCTGACAACATGAAACGCCTCTACAAACATTGTGTTGCCGTGCTTCCTGAATACTGCTCCATCTCCAGTTTCCAAGATTTCACTGCAGCCGTAGCCTGTCGTACTGTTAGTGTTCGCATCCCTGGTCATGTCAGTGAGATGGGCTGTGGTTACTTAGAGGACAGACGTCCTGCCTCCAACTGTGACCCTTACGCCGTGATGTCAGCCATAGTTGAAACCTGTCTGCTGGAAATCTCAGGGGAAAATGATGATGTGAAACAATAATTGACAACTTAATATGTAGTCATGCACCTTGCATGACATGCAGAAATTTGGAGATGCATAAATGAAGTGCAAATATTTTTTTTTCTGCAGAAAAATGTTGGGTCCAGGCAAATTTATCTGCACACTCTTCCTCCAGTACTTCATTTGAAACTACCAGTTTTGGCCCTCCTTTTCCTTACTTTGCATTCAGTTAATTAAAAGCGAATATATTGACAGATGAGTTTATTCTCCCTTGGTTTATCTAATTCTATTGTGTGTTACCCCTATGTAATTTCTAATATGTATCTGATTTATTGGTTTGTGTCACTTTTTAATTAATCTCATCCTATAACTGACCACTTCTTCCCTTTTCAGTTTCACTACTTCTATGCGTCTGATTGTATCTAACCGCTGGTATCTTTGCTGTATGAATAAAAATGATTCATTACTTGAGTCTGATATCCCCTGTAGACCTACTCAATTTAATTCAATTTACAAAAGAACAACTATAGGACGCACTGTGGGAGTAATTTGAACCAGACTTTGGGGGAGGAGAGGGAATATAAAAGCACTCGCTTCTCTTTCTTGTGCTTTTATTTTGAACATGTGGTCGAGGTTCGACCACAAAAGCACTGTCAGTGACTAAGCATCTTGACTCAGCTAACTCATATGCCAGGTTTTATTCATGGAGTTTTCATCTAACACAAAGATACTTTTTGTATGGATAAAGTATTTTTAAAGTAAAAATAATTGTCAGAGTTAACTATTTTAAAACAGTGTTTTAATCACTGGGATAGCACAGAGCTCTACAAATCACCGGTAATAGTAACATAGTGTCACTATTTAAATGTGCTGAGGACATGGAGACTGATCTCATTTTGCAAACAAACCAGTCCTCATATTAAACATTGTGTCCTGGTACAGTTTCATCAAAGAAAAAAAGCAAGGCAACACTTACTGAATTGATCAAGCATGTAATCAAGATCACAGGCACCACTCAACCCTTTTCAGAAAATTCCTTTTATTCCCACTGAAACATCAATTTTAACAGGCTACCACTATTTTTACACATCTGCTCTTATCCATCCATCCATTATCTACCGCTTATCCTCATCGGGTCACAGGGGGGCTGGAGCCTATCCCAGCTATCTTAGGGTGAAAAGCAGGGTACACGCTGGACAAGTCTTCAGTTCATTACAGGACACATAGGCTACAACGGACATAACGGACAGATCACAGGACAGTATCAACAGGTTAGCCTTAAGCTAACGTTACAAAGCTGGCTCTACATTCCTGTGATGTTAGCGTTATTAACGTAACGTATTTTAACAATTGTCCCTTAACAATTGTAAGGCCATTTTAACTCTGGCGTTAAGGAAAAACATGTTGCTGCTGTTGCTGTCATTAGCCGCCATTGTAGACAAAACAGATGTGCAAAGCATCTTGGGATATGGGAGGCCGCGAAGGATAGTAGTGGTGCATCCTCCGAATTCGGGGGAAAGGAGGACGCATTTGGAGGATCCTTCGAGTTTGAACGAATTGGGACAGCCTTCGCGCAGCGTTGTGACGTAAGCGGCCTTCAAATGCGCACTCCGAAGGATGCAGACCTTGAATTGGGACACATCTATAGAGACAGACAACCATTCACACTCACATTCACACCTACGGTCAACTTAAATTAGCCAATTAACCTAATCCCCATGCATGTTTTTGGATGGTGGAGGAAGCCGGAGTACCCAGAGAGAACCCACAAAGACACGGGGAGAACATGCAAACTCCACACAGAAAGGCCCCGGAATCGAACCCGTTACCTTCTTGCTGTGAAGTGCCAGTGCTAACCACTACACCACCGTGCCGCCTAAAGTATAATCTTTTTTTTTGTTGTGTCAGTTTAGTTGTATACAAGCAGATATTTATATTTTTTAAGTTCCTCCTTATGACTTTGAGACTGTTCTACAACAACTGACTGAGTAACAATATTAAAAATATCATAAAATTAATTTGGCTCTTTTGAGGAATATACTGTAAATCATGTTGCATTGATAAAACAATGAAAACAGTTCATTTCAAAAAACACAGGATTTTGCTTTTATTAAATAAAGCGTAAATTACAATAATAAGACATTAATGCATAAATAAATCAATATAACACTAAAAACTATATCTCAATGTCACAGCAACCTTTGTTAAACAAATGTTCATTGTGAAGTTCTACTGATTCAAAGGGATGAGTGATACGTGGATAGTGGGCTGTCAGTTCAGTTACAGCGTTTTTACCTCATGAAATGGCAACTTAATGTACACAAAAATAGTTGATAAGCTGATGTTAAATTGCAGTGATGTGTAAAATGATTGGCCGAAATCAATCAGGCGATATGGACACAAGCATGCACACAGAAACAATGTTTCAATTTTCTGTTTGAAACCTTTGACTGCACTATAATCACAGACAATTATTATCAGTTAGTTGCAGAAGTCACATTTCATATCTAAATCGCACACGTGTATAATTGTATAAAATAATAGTTTATCTTAACAATAAAGGTTGATTGATAGAGAAAGATTGAATTATTTGTTGGCATATTTGAGCACTAGACTGGCAGAAAAGTTGAGTTTCTGAAGAAAACTTGGTAAACACATTTACTTAGTAAATCAAATTAATTTAATAATTTAACTATAATTGCACTAACACTTTGAGAGCATACCACTGGGGTAATATCCTTAAAGCTGCTTGTAAACCTCATTTGGAGAGAGATATATTAGTTATCACTGACAGCAGTGGAGGGTATAAACTCTGTAAACTTTGCCAGGAAATAACAATGGATTGTGCAAAAATTTACAGAAAAATCTCAGCAGTCTGAATATCTGAGGACACAAAACTGATTTGAGCGCCAATTTCTTGTGCGAGCAAGTCACTGCTTATACGTGGCAGAGTCTGCCCCCATGTGGTATACGACATAATTACAACAATTTTAAAATGGCACGAACAGAAATACTGGTCGTAACCTCAGTGTTCAGTCATCTTCACAAAAAAAACTTACAATCTCACTTATTATCAGGTATAGCTATCACACAATTTCCTGTTTCCAGGAATGGTCAGTAGGGACAATGAGGAGAGAAATGCACTGAGCATTACAGAGCAAAGAAAAAACAAGTAAAGGCTAATGTCTTTTCTTTAAAATATATCCTGTATTTTTTTATATTGACATTAAAATTTGGTGCATGGTGTCCATTTGGCTGTCAAAATAGAGCACAACTCAATCTGAATATTACTTATTTAAACCACTGATCTGTTGTATAATTACCCTCTGGGGTCATAAGCATCCAAAGTATACACAGCTAATACAAGTGAGCACATGCACAAATGCACTGGACCATAATAATTTCTTTCCTCTATACCCACTGTGGTGTATCGTCCCAAAGTGTTCAGCTCGTGTGCACTATTGAATCATGGAGTCACAATTTGCACAGTAATGCACCATTTGTACTCAGTTAACTACATATCTCTCTCTGCCTCTTATACACATAATAACTTGGCACTTTCTAATCTTGTACTACTTGGTTGGTGATCAATGACAAGATATTGGCAGTTAATTCGTTAATTATACAGTGGCACTAAGTTATCTGCTTTAGACCGCCCTTTCATCCAATATTCATAGTAATGACCTTGAAATGATGGGTTTGATATGTGTTTGGGGGGAAGAAAGTGTAGAAGACAATAGACAGAGTTAGGAATCAGAAAATGACGCTGACTTATACAGATTTAAATGTTTTCCAATCATGCAGCGATGCCACGGTGACAATTATTATAATATTCTGTAGATTTGTCTATAAGCTTCATTACGCTATCCTTATTTTCAGAGACTGAAGTGACTACAGGTTGCTTTCTTGGGTGCCATTAGAAGATATGGGGTGGAGTCCTCCATTGTCATTCAGTCTCTTGGCACGATAGGTTTCGTAATGAATGTTGTGAGTGACCTCCTTCAAATCCTGGAGATGAGACCTGAGAAAGACAGGTACACACAGGGACATGTTTCTAGTTATGTATTCGATAATTAAGTATGGCTTAGTGATTCTTATGTTTTTTTTTTTAGTAAGTGGTTTGACTGGTTTAATAGTGCTGCAATCCTGCCAGCTGCAAAAGCATGACTGGAAGCAACCTGAACCAATGGGATAAGCTGCAGAGTCAAATTAAACAGTGTGCAATTACAAGTAAAGAATTAAGCAGAATACAAACAATAGAAATACTTATTTTGGGCTTATTATTTTCACAACCTTAATTTATGTCACATCTAAAATTATTATTATTATTAATTAATTGGTCAATAGAGAAATAATCACCATTTTGGTAAGTGAGTAATTATTTGAGTCATTTGTTTCAGCAAAAAAACCAAAAAGTTTAGTTTATGCCTCTCGAGTATACATAATTGCTGATTTTCTTGGCTTTCTGTGAAAATAATCCAAACTACTAACTAACAAGAATAGGCAAGCTTTAGATTTTTTAGATTTTAGTTTGACACTTAAATTCAGACATTCATTCACATTGCTCCTTGAAGTCAGTAATGAAAAAAATATATTTTACCTGATGAGGAAATCTCTCAGCTGAGCAAATTCACAATGGTTGGGATTTTCAACTGCAACAAAAAATGGACAGAATCAAATATCTGACGACCATCAGTACAAGTGTGCAGATAAAAATTATGACTGTAAATGTTACTTGTCAAAAAAGGTCACATCACTGACCTTCTACAATGCCCCATGCTGTCTTCCTCCCAAGAACTCGTTTGCCATTCACTTGATATTCTTTGTCACTGCCCACCACAGCAAAGGGCATCGCCTCCTATTCAATCAACATGGTTCAGTGTACCAAAGACAGCTGCACATGGTTTATGAGATGCAACAAATACACAGCATGTCCCAGTAGTCTGGCATTCCCTTTGAAGGAGGGAAAGACTGAACAAATGTGTGAGGAGGAAAGAACCAAACTACTTACTCTGATCTTGTCATTCTCGCTCTTGTCTTCCATGTCCTCATCAAACTCTTTTTGAGGGTAAAACTCAATCCCTCCCATCTCCAGCTCCTTCCTGACCTGCAGACAGAAATATAAAGAAGGAAGAACACAACATCAGCATTCATATGTCATTTGTGTTTCTGTTCACCTGAAGAATGTAACATTCTCTTTTAGTTCTGGTTTTGGTCTCCACCAGCTGCTGAGGGGAATATCTGTCTCTTTAGCGGCTAAATGCTTCACTTTGTTCACTAGTTTGTCATCACCTTTGTCTCTCGACTGTTTGGTGCTCAGTAGGTTGTGAACAGTGGGTTGTTGGAGCTTTTTTCCAGCTGAAAACAGCTGCCTGCTGATGTAAAACTATGGGACATAAAACCCCCAAAAATAGTCAAAATATACTCAATGCTTCATAGAAGCTTCTCTGAGGGTTTGTCACTATAAGCATCACCTTTCACATTACAAATAGTCTTTGATCCATTATAGAAAATATTGATTAAAGCAGCTTTAATGGACAAGTTCAGTATTTTTCAAACTGGTGCTATATAAGTGACTAATGGGGACAACAATTCCTAAAAATGATCCAATATGGAAGGATAACGCTGTACCCGCAGCAGTGAAACAAACAAACATTACGTCCACTACTCAGATTGTGTCATAGTCCTGCTCAAAGAGAAATATTGTTGTGAAATATGAATAGTTGTATACCCCATCTCAAATTTTAAGTCATGACATACAAACTCTGCTCGGCTGGCACTTATGTTTCCAACATGGATGTATTCCACTATTCCAGCGTTTTTCTGTTGTCAGACATTTATAATAATAATTAGAACCTTTCATGTCAAAAACAAACACTTTTAGTGGATATAAGTGAAGGTGCTAGTTTGCCCCTCTAAGCCCTTTTCACTGCAGCCATTTTGACATGTCATTGCAGTATAAACATTATTTATGGCCCTGTTCCATTTAGGTGGCCCTGGTATTTTGCATGCTGGTTCACTGGAATAGCTGTGACACATTCAATAGAACAGGATCATAATTAATTTTACAATGTACTCTGTCTCCTCTGAAAAGGGCCTGCAGCATCATATTGCAGTGATACATCAATGTTTTATGAAAATAACTGTAATTACTTAAGTGTTGACATTGATAAAGAAATTACTACTGTTGTATTGGAAGTAAGCTACTGTCTGCTATATAAAGGTCTGGTTGATTTTGCAGTCTGGCTTTAGCCTTTTAAGAAGTATGGGAGTGCTGGTGCTCCAATGTGCATAGTGAATTTCAAATGCCGTATACAGTATAATCCATACAGCACTTCATATGTTGGAATCTACAGTACGTCATTACGTTGTGTGTGTGTGTGTGTGTGAAGTAGCAAATGATTTTCTGTTGTAGTTTATTGCACTTTTATGGATGAACATGGTCTTATACCAAGATACATATGCTCATAAGTATTTCGCACACTTAGAGATCTGGTTGCACTATTGTAAATTGTTTTTTTTTTTTTATGTACATGCCTAATGTAAAGAATGCACTGGTGGACTTGCTGTAAAGGGTTAGTGGGCTCATCATTGACTCACCCGCTGTTTGAACTCCTGTCTCTCCTCAACTGTCATCGTGTCTGCCTTTGCAATGACAGGAATAATGTTGACCGAGTGACTCAAGCGCTTCATGAACTCGATGTCGAGTGCCCGAAGACTGGGGCAAACAGAGAGACAGAGAACAGAAAAGAGAAGGAATGTGAGTAAATCAGTCGATTTACGAGTTGTGTGATTCTCCCAGAAGGCTCGTATGAGAGGCACAGGGATTTTAGTCGTCATATTTCATAGATCTGACAACCCTAGTCGTGCAGCAATTACAAGAATGACAGTGTGGCTGCTAATCGAAAAGTGGGCTTATGATAAGACAAAGGTTGTGTCCCAGTTCCTGTTTGTCTGCACAAAAAAAACATCCTGTCGGCCTCAACTACCCATCTAAGAATGATGGGATACACTGGCTGTAATACACAAAAGACTGAGTCCATTTATCCATTAAAGAGCATTTTCACAGTTGTAAGCTGGAGTTAATTGTGAGGTGTTCAGAGGAGACTGTTGTCAATGTAATGGAGCTCTCTTGATTTAAGGCTTTGTTAATCTGATTTGAAATGTTTTTGGATAAAGGGAAGTGAAAACTGTGTGCTCTCTGTGTATGTATGCTGCTCTTTTTGCCAACAGATAACTAAGAGCACTTTTTGGATGGAGATACTTAAAGATGGCTTGAGTGATTACTTTCCTAAGCGCTTTAGTTCTGAAGGCAAACTCACGAGTGTCCAGTTGGGGTGATAAAATAGAGACAGCAGTGCACTCTGGTGTCAGGGATGCGCTTCTTTCTGGTGATGTTGACCTCCTCCTTGAGGAACTTCTCATACTGCTCATTGATGTACTTGGAAATGGGCTCCCAGCTGTGGATACAACAGATAAGGTTAAGGCTTGAGAGAAAACCAACACTTACACAAGAAAACTGAAGGAGAGGAAGAGGAGCATTTTGTAAGGCAACAAAAAATTGTTCTTGGAAAGACAAAGCAGCAATGATTACATTTATGAAGGTCAAATGATTCCTGAAAACCCACCAGTTGTCATTATTGATTTGGTCTCCAAAGCCTGGAGTATCAACAACTGTCAGCTTCATCTTCACACCACCCTCCTCAAGCACTGTAAAAAACACACACACACACACACACACACACACACACACACAAAAACCCAAACAACATAAGCCGGGGCTAAATGCTTTGATTGTGGCAACACTATAGATTTTATGCAACTGGTCTGTATTTGATGGATTTGGAAGGAAGTATAAATGATCCGATTGAGATATTTTTAGCATGTCTGCTGCGTCTCTGTGGCAACGCAGCTCTCTGGCGAGAGCATAATTATGTCAGGTCACTGTCAACCGCAGGCAAATGCATGCATGATCATGTAAAACTATGGCAACCACTGGGCTCCGTCCAACGGTTCGACGTATCCCCGCTGCTTCCCCATTGCTGTTAAATCCTAAAGGCTGTGGATGAGTTCTCCAGTCCAAGAAGCCATAATGAGCACAGTACTGAACGCCACATACTGAAGAACATGCAGAGCTGACTGCCACAGGGACTGACTGGAGGAGAGCCCCAAAGTCAGACATTTTCAAATACCATGCATAGAGGCTTTACATAGTAATCCCCTCTACATTCTAGCTAATTAGGACTCTTCTCAAACCAAAACCATGGCTGATTCTTGCTGCTCAGTTTGGTTTATTGCAGTGGAAGGCTTGTAATGTGCAAAATGATTTTGTGAGAGGAACTCAGAAACAAGTCTAATTTCTCACCGTACAACATCATTTGCAATCTGTAATGAAGCCATGTTGTGCGTGCCACTTGTCAGACAAGGTCATTCACTGTTATTATGGAAAGCTCTCAGTTCAGAAACTGTGTAGCGGTATGGTATCAAATGTTTTTTTGTTTTTTAAATTACACAATAGACTTCTCTAATGTTTGAATTCATGTTGACACATTGACACCATTAGCATGATGCAGCAGTTTCAAGTCTAGATTATCACAAAAAAATTTGTCAACTGATCCTTGGACAACAATTTGTTGGTAGAGCTCAGTTATATTCCAGAGCAATGCATCTGGAAGAAACATCAGACAGTAAACAAATCATCACAGCTTCTAACACACACTGCCTGCAGAATACACAAAAGCTGGCACGTTATTTGTAGCACAACTAAAATAAATGGTACCGAGGTGCACTGATAAGACTGAAGCTGGCAATGTGGGACTTTTAAGATTGATAATTTTCTCTGTCAAATTAAAAACTGCTATAAATATCTGGCCCTAAAGAAAGAACAGAAGCTCTCTGCCTGTACTCACCGTGAGACACTGCTTTAATCTCGGCAGTTTTGGGGATCTTCTCATCACGGGCCCACCCCGCACTCCTCCTGCTCACCTGGGATTTGAATAGTGTGTTCACCAGAGTGGATTTTCCAAGACCGCTGTGACCTGAGACAACAGGAAGGGGAAAAATGTAATGAACATGGTAAAAGAGGAGATAAAATTATAGAAAAATAGAGACAGAAGGTGTCTGTATTGGCATAACAGAAGACATTATATTCTTTTCCTTTTATCCAAGAACAAAAATCAGAGACAAAGAATGAAAATAATACATAATATTTGAAGTCTGTAAAACTACCCTCTACAGCTTTACACTAATATTCTTTCACTTTTTCTGTGACTTACTCACCAACAACCATGATATTAAAGTCAAAGCCTGCCTTCATGGTCTTCTTCCTCATCTGCTCAATGATGGTGTCAATACCAATGTACCCCAGCAAAGTGGATCCACCGCTGGAGCTGTGGGAGCCTCCATGACCTCCATTGTGTGCTGCAGTGTGACCTCCGACATGGCCGGCACTGTGGCCTACATTATGGCCCACACTATGAGTGCTGCCGTGACTCCCGATCAGGACTGGGATGGCACTTGGAGCTAAAACTCCGCCACCTCCTCCAGTGCCTGGGCATTGGGGTGGGAAGGGGCTGGAGGGGGAAGGTGCCCCCACATTTGGGGGCTTGGCGGGGACGGCTGGTTTGGGTCTCACTTCTGGAGGCACTATGTCTGACATGTCTGAAGGAAGAAAATGAGAGGAGGGTATATCAACAGAAAATACTGCCACATTAGGAAGTAAGCAAAGGCCTCTCCACCCTTTCACTTGTTCTACACTGAAGAAATAGGTTGTTCAAGTATTCTCAAGGGTTAGTTCAACCAAATTATGAAAAAGAATACAATTTTCATGTAGCCACAGTGTTAGATTAGTGTTAGACTTCATAAGGCAGATAAGCACTCAGGAGAGGCCAGGATGGCATATCAGCTGATATTTGTTTATTGCAGATATTTAGCTATTAGTGTTTACAGGTTGGCTTTTAGTAAGAAATTGCAGAAAAATTAAAAATGAAAGAAATGTTTGACGATATGTAAGTCCCAGTATCATTATTGCATAGTTTGTCTACCAAAGACCACTGACAGAGTTACTTTTATGATGCAAAATGTAGACAAAGATCATATCTTGATCACAACCTGTATTAAAAAAATGTGAAGTATTTTAGTTACAAAATGACAGTCATGGTAGTGAGTATTGGCAGATAAGCAGACTTTATGTAATTTAATATTGTGAACTCCAGCTGCAACAATTAGTTGATTCATCAATAAGTCGATCAACAGAAAATGTACTTTGATAACTTTGGTGGGACAAAACAAGACATTTTAGGATGTTATGATAACATTGTGTTACTACAGGCCGAATGATTCGATCAATTGCTAATAAAGGTTACCACAACTGAAATTACAATCACCTCTGTTGGATCACGGTGGCAGTGCAAGACCTAACTCCACTACAGGCAACTTAGAAAATATGGTAGGCTATGTTTTGTGAACTGATCCTTTAAGTGAAGCAAACAGTGCAGGCAGATGTTTCCAGTAACAGGCATGGATCACCTGCTGCCATGCTGAGGCAGTCCCTTTGATTACAGAATATTCACAGAATTATTTCAGCATTCAATTTCAGGAAAATCACTATTGAATACTGCGACATACAATGGCTGCTGCTGACAAGCAACGACTCTTGCAAAAAGAAAAACGTCATTTATGTTATGGGTGGTTGCGTAAATTAACGTTTAAGGGTCACACAAAATGACTAGAGATATTGCATCTATTTTAATACAACACACGAGGTTAGCTCCATCACACACGGTCGCCTCCCATTGTCTCTCCAGTCATGCTTTGTAATAATGTTAACAGCTAGCGGCAGCTCCGTGTTAGCTGCTAGCTACAGACGGTGGACGGCGGCGCTGCTGTTCAGTGTAACCGTCACACTCACCGATTCCCGTTCAATTAACCCGCAAATCCGCTTTTAGTTGACCGACTGATCAATTGTCGCTCTGGGTCCCCGAACAAACGATGTACATCCAAACACAGACGTAACAAGATGAGTAGCGGTCATGTGATTAGTCTGGGTACCTCTTCTCTCCTTCCCTCCGGCCGTGAGCCCCCCTCTGCCGTTACCTTGGCGACAAGAGGAAAGGGAGTGGGGAGATGCAGCGCGCATGCGCAGTATAACTGGCGCTCAAAGGGACTTTTTGGCACTGTCTTGTGTCAGTGATGCAGACTATTTTAGGGAACATTTTGGAATATATTAGACAAAATTGGTGAACATATGATTCTGAATTAAATATGCACAACCTTTAAGCAAAAGTGGCGGTATTTCAATGTACAACATGTAATAACAATCACTGTTACGAGAATACATTCTGCATTCTAAATTTAATTTAAGGTTATATTATAGAGGATTTTTCTAAAAAAAATAATTCAGGGATATAACTTTATACAGCAGCATTAATTACACAACTTTTGCAAGTGTTGTTGTGATATTGTTTAGTAAAACTGACAGGAGGAGAACATTAACTGTACCACGTTACTCACACTTGATCTCTCAGTTGCTCTGCTGTCATCCTTTTGCTTTCCTTTCTGCATGTTTTTCATGTGCCTTTTTGTCTCTGTGGAGGACTGCATTGGCATGTCCTCCAAGACTACTCACTTTGATCGAGTCTGCTCACCAACGCTGTCGTGTCTCTCTTCAGCATGTCTGCTACTTCACTGATAAGGGGTGACGTTTTAAATCCCTCTGCTATCCTCTTTGACCACCTCCTTGTCAGACTTCCCACCCCCTTAGACAGAAAATTATTGAACTCTAAATAATAAAACAAGAGAGGAAAGACTCTCTCGTGTGTGTTGAGGAATTTTTTAAAAACTTTTTTTTAACTGAAGTGTTCCAAGTGGTGTGGATATCTTTGTACTCACCCTCGTACACCGAACCCGGGTAATACATGGTGACGTAATAAGGGTCCTCTGGCTCGTCCATGATAAACACTCTGTCTGCTGGCAAGTAACGTGTCTGGTGTTGTGGAGGGGAAGCTGTTGTTGTTGTCTTGTCTTGTCTCTGGTTCGCTCTGCTGTGCTGTGGCTGGGATTGCAGGTCAAAGACCCCCTTTGAACTGCCAAAACTGCTTTTGTTGGCTGGGCAGTAATTCTCTGAGGGATATTCTGGTAGCTTTCCAGGGAGCCTGTGACAGTCAGGTGGTGCAAAACTATCTGTTTGATTCAGCCCTGTGTCACTGAAGTTCACCTCTTTTTGTTTTTTATTCTCTTTGTGGTGGAACTGATGTTTGTGAGTGATAATGTCAGGTTTTGTAAAGGTTTTTGATGCGGCATATGGAGCAGAAGCCAGTTGGGAGGCCTCCTGTGTCTGAGGTGTCACCAGACATGTCTTAATTTGATTTAATCTGTGTGCATACTGCGGAGACACAGTTTCTTGAACAATGTCTCTTGACTGGCAGCTGTAATCCTTTGAAACACAGTCAGACTGGCTTACTGAGACTGGAGCCTTGGACCAGAATCTGTGTTTCTGAGGAGACTTGATGTTTTGAGATGCATAGGTTTGTCGAGAGTGTTTAGATGAATTTCCTGTGATTGTCTGTATGTTATTTTCTTCTTTAGGTCTCCTGAGATTAGATAGAAATGTTGTATCCACTTGTGTGTCATTGTTGAATTCAAATCGTCTTCTCCTGGTCTCAATATTGGGTGACCGATTTGTAAGAGGATCTGTGGAAAATGTAATTTTGGAAGTAATTGGTGAAGCTGCACTTCGTGTGGAATACATTTGTTCATATATTTGACTGGAGGTATGATTCCTCCTCTGAGAGTAGTCTATATGCTTCCTGTTAAGGTTCGGGCTTGACTGAGGAGTCAGTACATCAAACGCAGACAGAGACTCTCTCTGAACAACATGAGCAGACTTAATCCATTCAGACTCTGAGGGAGATGTTTGTGTACCTGTCGTTCCACTCTGTAGATATTCCTGCTGTTGTTTGATATTTGACTTTGGCTTAGGGATTGAAGTAATGTCTGTTTTCCTAGGCATAGTTTTTGGTTTATCTTTTGCAAAATGTTCTTCTTTTTTACTTAAACCAGCTTTGCCTTGCAACAGACAGGAGCTCTGAGACATGACTACTTGTCTCCGTGACTCAGAATGAGTCTGATGTCGAGACGTAGGAAAAGCCCGTCTTAACATTGGATGAGTAAAGTCCAGTAAAGCGTCTTGGTCGAGAACATCATGCTTTGCCTCATTTGAAGACCTCTGTTTGGTGGACTCGGGCTCAACTTTAGCATTCGATATTGAGATAGATTTTGCACATCTTTCTTTAGCTACAGGAGAAGGTTGCTTCTCTCCTCGGCTATCCAAACTCGGAGATGGGGTCAGTCTGGGTGTTGGGACAGTCAGAGTTGGAGATACACTTGGTTTCTGCTGAGGCTGGTGCAGTAATGGAGAGGAATCACTGAACAGTGAGGTGGGGAGATGGAGAGATTCCCTTGGCTTTGTTTTCAGAGTGGGAGAGGAATTTGGCATTGGAGCAGGAAAAATGGAGATGCTGGGCTTTGCAGAGAGAAGTGGAGAGCCATATGTTTTGGGCTTGGTTCTTGGGAGGGTTGACGCTTTTTCTCCATGGTTTCTCTGTGAGTGCTGACATGATTTACTCCATGAAGGCTGCCCGGATGTCTTGGAGGAATAAATTGGGACAAAAGATCTGCAGCCACAACACAAAAAATGTCAACTGCAAAATGAATTCAACACAATATTTACTGTATTACATGAAAGTGCAAAGCAGCATCTTAACTAACCTGTCAGTGTTTTGTTTTGTGTTTTCATAGATGAGTCCCTTCTCATCAAATGATGGGATTTTAATGGCTTTTTTCTTGACGACAGGAGAAGAGAGGGACAGAGGAGGAGACAGACAGACTGGTGGATGTTTACTTGTTTGTCTGGAGGATGCAGATACTTGAGGGGGTGTCAGACGGTCAAAAACACTCATTCTGTTTTAAGTTGTGTTGGAGAAGATGAAAAGAAAAGCACACATTCAATCGATGGGAGCGAGGAAAAGAAGGGAAATTAAGGTTGATAGATCTCTTACTATTTTCTTCATGTCAGAAAACATGACACCACGATGTAAAAGTACTCAGTACAAGTAAGAGCCGCTTCCAATCCTACTTGAGTTATAGTTATAGCTGCATAAGGTTTATATTAGCAGACTATTAATAGTTTGTACTGCTGCAACCAGTTTAATCTATGTCATAAACTGTTGGGCTAAGCCATTTCCAGCAACATTTTCTATCATTTCATTGTGTTTTTTTATTTAAATTTTGAATTAATCTGCAATGTAAAAAGCAACCACTGCATAGCTGTAAAGTGGAGTAAAAATACATTATTTCCTGTGACGTAGTAATTATTGGAAGTATAAATTAGTGTAATGTTACTTTCAAACACTGCAATCTGTAACCACACATGACAGCTACACTGACACTGTACATCATATTTACAAATTAAAATGCAATAGAGGAAAACAGACACTAACCTGAAGGAAGCAATGTCTTTTGTCGACACACTGAGTGAGAGTTGAAGTCACAGACTGCAGGACAGGGAACTCAACAGTAGGAAGTGTTGGGCACAGAAGAGCCATTCTCTCCATTCCTCAACACTGAAGCTGCTCTGTTTCACTCCCACTCTGGCATCGTTCTATTTTGTTTGGTTCATGGGACATGTCTGTGATGCCTGAATGTGGCCTTATTTTAATATTTATTATTGTCTGATTACAGTGCAGATCAAGGGGTGGAAAAAGTACTCAGATTCTTTACTTTATCAATAAAATAGTATCAAAAGTATAGGTGAGTCTCTAAGTATTATCAACCTAAGCGGTTGTGAGATGATTAGTGAGGACATTACATTTACCTCTGTATTTTTTGTATGTTTGTATTTGTTAAATATTGGGCATTTCTGACATGTTCAACCTCATAATAACGCGCAGAGTGAATCAAGGATTAAACAGTTTTATTTTGTATTAGCAAAGGAAGCATATGATCATCAAAAGAGCTTTGATACACACCCACAGTTTCGTCACCATGCTGTCAAGTAAAAACAATGAAAACCTAAAAATATACACTTTGAACATTACCAAACACAAGCTTTCTGTAATCTTGGTCCATCTCTGATAAATTTGGCACCTTGAATAAATCAGATAGCATGTATTCTGTACATTTTACTTTAATAAAGTCACTACTAACACCATTTGGCATATTGGAACTAACAATCCACATGTCTCTCAGCAGCTGCTGTTCCAACATCACCAGACAGAGAGGATTAAAAACGCTCCCTGCTGGCAACAGATTCATTGCACTTATGTCACTCCACTAATTAAAAGCACAATGTAAGTAAACTTCATGATTTATGTAAAGTGATTGTCAAATTACAAAACGTATGTAAAATTTGGCACAAGTATAAGATGGCATGGAATTTACATTTTCTAAAGGGCAACATGTCCTCCAACCACCTGACAAGCTCATCCTGTATGAAGTCTTCTCCTTGTGCATTTGGCTTCCCACTCTACTTCACTTTTCCCTGATCGCGACATAAAGTATGTTAGAGATCACAGAAAAATAATTCTAGGGCAGGGCAATCTCTCCTCCATCTCTCTCATCCTCCACTCCCATTTTCTTTCTCCATCTTTAAGGTGTTGGCTCACATCCCACAGGCATACTGGCAGCACCCCTGTCCAGATGGCCTCCCGCCCTGCTCCGCCGCTCCATCATATCAGGGCATTGCTATCGTCATCTCTGCAATTCACACTGGCCACCAGCGGGTGATGCCGGACTGTTTTGTTGCTCCATTTGTGGGTGTCCTGCAGCCCGGGCTCGAGGAAATAAAGGCACGCTCCAAAGCCTGCCAGCACCAAAACTGACACCAGCAGGTAGAGGGGGATGAACCAGTCCAAGAAGAGCCACGACATCCCTTCTGTCAGAGTGAGGGAGCTGATGGGAAAGGTGGAGGAGGGAATGACAGAGGATGGATGAGGAGGAAAGACATGATGGAGAAAGGGAAGGGAGTTTTTTTTTTTTTTTAATATTCCTTCAGGGTGAGGTATCACACATGACAGACTGCAGCATCTCTCGTTATTTTCAGTCATTTCTTGGAAAGCCTTCCTCATTACAATCACACTAACCAAGACATTACACAATCAGCAGACAGAATACTATCTGTCACTGCTTTTACCAGACTGACATATGATTATTGTTAATTTGCAAAATACACACTGTAAAAATAGAGCTCAGCAGTTAATAAAGCTTACCTGCAGACAGTACTGAGTCACTTCTTGGTCACTTGGTCTTAGATTGTATGTGATGTCAAATCAATCATCAGATTACTTCCAGTGCTGCAGCTTCCAGCCGTTGCATGTGCTCTCTGAGAGGCACAAGAGACAGAAGCTGCATGCGGCTTCATCCTCCAAGCTCCTGGCTCTGACGTTCAAAAAGGAGGGGTGGGGGTTGCTATGACAACATCCCTGCTGATGGTGGAGAGAACGGAGGGAGTGGGAGGGAAACTTATATAACTATAATCATTTTTTGGAGGGAGTGTGAGGAGGAGGGGCCCTTCAGATGTCTGTGGATGCCTGTCGCCTTGCTGCACGCTGTGTAAAATCAATTCCACTCCATTTAACAGCAAGGCCATCACACAGTTTATGTGACATTGAGAGAAAGAGAGGGGACCATTTTTGTGTGAGCTGCACCTCTAATATCTGCTCTGACTGACAGCAGCTGCAGTATTTTATGGAGTCACTCCCCAGAGTAAAAGTGTTAAAAATATATTTTTGTCTTACAGACTCCAAGCCAAAAGCCGAATACAGAAACGATTGGCCTGCATAATGCAAAGTTGAGGAAGTCATCTCTTTTAATGAGTGTCATTTTTAGCTGATTCCTCACAGGCATCAAATCCATGAAAATACCGTTGAAGTAAACAGATCAGCTTCAAATGACATGATGATTTTATTCAGTAAGTTCTGGCCTTGAAAGCGGAAAATGATTTGAATGCGATGGTTTGGTTTATATGACAGCATTGTAACACATAATAGATAGAATTACATATAATTATATGTATGTTATTCATCACACGTCATAGAACTATACTCTATCCTATACTCTTGTCTTTTGTTTAATCTAATAATACTCCTTAACATGTTGTTGCCTTGAATTTGCTACCTTGACTGAAACACTAAAGTCTTACCAGATTTAATAAACATTAGAAAATTGGAACTACAGCAGTAATACAACATAAACACATGCTATCATAATTGTACAATGATTTCAACAAATCCAACTAAGCAACATACAAAGACAACCTTAATGTGAGGATGTCTTACAACTAGAACTTCTCTTTACATTGATAGTTTGCAAATGTTTATAGTAAGAAGCTTTAGTAAATCAACAGTAATTTCAATATTAATGGATTCAGTGGAGGTTTAAACATTTGGATTATTCAAATTATCAGAAAATGTAAAAGACTGCTCCTAGAAGAGATGATGACAGTGTACTGAGACATGAAGTATGACATTTCACAATAAAAATGTCTGTGTGTGTGTGTGTTCACTATGCCTTCAGCTGCAGCTGCAGAGCACTTTGGTCTGCAAGAAGTCAAAAACAAAAGGAGCAACGACTTCAGAATCGTTCAGATGAATGTGATGATCGCCTGATACAGTCAGCACTGTGTGCTGAGAGAGAGAAAGAGAGAGAGAAAGAGAGAGAGAGAGCGAGAGAGACAGAGAGAGAGAAAGAAAATATCTTAATTTCTCTTAGTCTTCATTATGTTTAACTGGCACTGGCTGGTGGTGGAATAACACAAATTTCTGAAAGGTTATTTTTTTGGATATAATTCTAATGCTTCTGACACTGTCCTGAAATTCAAGGTAAAAAAAAATCATATAAGTCAATTTTACCCTAACCCTAAATCAGTTTGTTTTCATTTCTTACAGTGCACCATGATCCATGCAGGGAAATCATGTTGCCACATAGAGGTGTTAATAACTTTCATTTGACATTTTACTTTTTCACATCTACATGAAATGAGAAGTGTCTCGTTTCCTGTCACAACTTCTGTATTTTATCACACCATGATTTGTCTTAAACCTTTTATTATCCATCCATCCATTATCTAATGCTTTTTGGATGGTGGGAGGAAGCCGGAGTACCTGGAGAGAACCCACGCAGACACGGGGAGAACATGCAAACTCCACACAGAAAGGCCCCAGCCCGGGATTCATACCCGGTACCTTCTTGCTGTGAGGCGACAGTGCTTGTTTTGTTTTGTCGTTCATCTTGGTTTGCAATTGTTTTATGATTGCCCATACCGTTCACATTAATATATGTTTATATCTGTTTGCTTGGATAATCTGTATATTACAAGTTATGGGATTTAGTGTTAATTTCCAGCAAATGGGAGCCATTTGGTGCAGTAAGCTATGCCAGTGAGCTAACATGAACAATTAAAGGACCCTGAAACCAAGCTCAACTAAATGAAATCATTAGTCATTAATAATGTTATTAACTCTTTGAGTGCCATAGACAGATATGTACATCTTTTAAAATAGAACGCTTGAGTGCCAAAAATGTATATATACATTTTTCCTTACAAAAGGGCACTCTCATACAGCCTGTGAGTAATTTTGGGGCTTCTGGGATTTGTAGTCGGGACATAAAGAGACGGTATACACCACAGAGATCAAAGCAAGAAATTATTAGAGAGCAAAACAGAATCTGGACAAAAAGTGGTGATTTTGGTGAAAGTGGCCTCTACTCTACCTCTGAAAAAACAAGAATGGAACAAGGTAAAAACAAAGAGTCTCTTCTTTCATTTGAGCTATTCAGTGTTTTCAGAAACATAGTACAAAATATCATGAAATATGAATCAAAATGGCCAAAAATGCTGGCACAAGGCACTTTCATTTTCAAAAAAGGGCTGGCACTCAATGAGTTAATGACACCTGTGATTTTTCCTGCTCTGACAAGCCATTATGTCCTGTGAAAGTGGTCTGTTGTATACCGAGAAGGATTTCCCCTGTGCTAAATTATGATAATGAAAAACACAGTGAATTGTTTTTACATTTGAGTGTAAATGAAATTTTTTTCTTTGCAAGATTAAAACCTACATTTCTGTCACGATATCCTTGGAGAAGCTTGGAGGACACTTCCTGTTTGTATGATTTGGGAAATGTTGCACCAAAGCCTTTGTCGCCTCTGGGAAAAACAGATATTATAGGATGCATAAAGGGCCAGTTATAACATAATGCAAAAAAAAAAATCATTTTCAGTGTATTGATCAGAATCTTACAGAACAACAAGAACAGAGGCTTGAATCTTTGACTGCATCTGCAGAGTCTGTTCCAAACTGAGCCGCATTAAGTTTTTCTGAAAACATAAATAAAACACTTGCAGGAAATTGTTGTTGTTGAAAAAGTTGATGACAAGGTGGTGAATGTCAGGGAAGGTCTGCGAGGTTAAAAGTGACTTACAGAATTAAGTTGCAGGTCTCTGGAGAACACAAATCCTGCAGAAGAGAAAACCAGCTGAGAGCAAAGTGATATTATTCCTCCGTGAGAAGAGGAAAACAGATAAAACCATACCTCCTTCAACTTGAATTAGACCTCGCTCTAATAGGATGTGCACTGACTCTTCAGACAGAGTCTGATTTGCAGCCAACAACCTGAAAGTCACAAAACACAGAGTATACACCAGTATACTAGACATATAATAGCCATATTTCATTTTAATCTGTCATCCTTATTATATTTATCATATTATATTTAAAGTGCACTCGCACATTTAGCAATGCATTCCAATAACACTTGTGGTCGCAGTTTATTAAAAAAAAAACAAACTCCCAGGTTAGCCATTGATGGCAATAATAGTTGATACATCAGGTTCAGGTGGCATAATTTGTAATGATAGGTAAATCTGATTTGCAGTAAAAAGACAATCCATCATGATACATATCACACACATTTTCCAAATGCAGATAGTCGACAAACATCATAGAAAAATCTACTCCCTAGGCTCTACTGATCACTAAAACCACTAAAATACAATGAATAAATAACTAAATAAGCACAGTCACTATGACTTGTTCTACCAGGTATTTTTATACCATATATTGGGACATGAATCCTCTGTCCAGAGGGAAGAAGCTGGACTTCACTGTGCAAAGGGTGACTTGAAGCAGTGACTTTCTGTAACTGTCTGGTCTACAAGGACTCTGCTTCAGTGACTCACCAGTCAGCTTACTGACTTACCTTTTCACTTTTCTTTTACACATTGTTCTGGTTGCACATCCAAACACCATAGCAACATGTCCACAGATAAAGGCTGGACAGTACTACGTGTACCACTGATTTAATGTGACACTAACGACACAGAAGTGCTATTACACAGTACATTAATTCAGCTTTTTTTCTTCCTGATGATGCGTGGAGCAGCCATTTTTTTTTCGATTCAAATGGAAAGCATCGTTACACTACCACCTTAAGCCATCAGCCTCTAGTTGAGATGGTCTGATAAGCTCACGCCAATATTTCAGCCCCCGACAATGCAGACTCAAGTGACATCACTTGAGGTACTTTGTCAGATTTAGCACAGCTCCCTCTGGAGCCACAAAATGATTTATACATGTGCAGTAGTACTCTCTACAACCTGTAAACAGACTCTGGTGTGTAAAATCATTTGCCTCATTTAAACACACTTCCAATAAGCAAGAAACATCCTACACAGGTTTATTTCATTTAAAGTGTACATTTAGTGGAGCGGTGTACCTCTCAACTGCTTTCTCATAGGTGTAAACTCTTTTCTTCTCTTCTGTCTTTTTTTCAAACAGGAGCATCTCATCAATGCCCTGCCTCATCTCACTGGATATTCCTTTCTCCTGAAAAAGAGACAGAAGTGGAATAAGAAAACAACCAAGGAACAAAGCAACACGGCTCCCATGAGATCATCTCCCCTTTAAAGGTGTGTGACACACAATGTAGTGACAATAAAAACTGTTCAATTACTGGATCTGTAGTTAAGAATCCAAAGGATTCCAGCAGTACGACGGCATCCACCATTTCAGGATACAGTGCACTGAACTGTAGAAAAACATGGACATGGAAATTGCAGGAAAGCTTTTTCTGTATTTTGTGTAAAATCAGTGATAAGTAGCATGTGATGAATGTTAGTTACCATTGCAGCAACGTTACCACCTGCAAGTAAGAGTGAAGAAACAATCATGATCAAAGGTTTAGACACTCAAAGTCATGTTTTAATGCACAAACGACACTGAAGATCTGAATTTTGCAATGATATAAAAAAATGGTGTTTCAAACAAAGTGACTTAAATGCTCAGTCAATTACCAAAGCATTCATTTTCTTTTGACTGTCAATGAAATCACTTATTTATCCAGCATTATTTGATTGATCACTTGACAGACAGCACAGTATAATTATAGCCCAGTGGCAGTTTTAAACAACTGGCCCTGATTTTACAAAGAGATTGTGTTCCAATAAAAAGAATCCAGTTCCGTGTATTTGAAGTTTAAAAGATGTGAAAGTGTGTTAGAGTATGTTAATCAGGTGCATTATCTATAGTTTGCTTAGTCTACACTCACCCATACTGTGGCCTATGATGGAAAATTTTGTCCACTGGAGAGCTGTAGGATTTATTTCACAGAAAACAGATATGAGTAATTTGGTTTCACATACAGATGAACTTCACAGTCACAGAGATGGTGAATCCTGAGGAGACTAATGGCTAAAAAGATCCCTGCAACTTCCTGAGCTCACACACCATCAACAATTCTTCGTACGTCTGCCACATGTGCAGGAATTGTATAGATCGCTCCAACGGGACGATGGGAGGACAAACCATGACCTGCCAGGTCTACAGCCACATATTTGCAATCTGACAGGAAGTAGAAAGAGAAATAAGATAAGATGAACCTTTATTCATCCCACCAACAGGGAAATTCGGGAAAAGAACATCAGTAAACAAGAAAAGACTAAGTAGAAACATAAATGCTTAAAATGATAGTCAACAGTGGTAATAGCGGGCAAGTATCAATAGCAGTAGACATACACTATATTGCCAAAAGTATTCGCTCACCTGCCTTGACTTGCATATGAACTTAAGTGACATCCCATTCCTAATCCATAGGGTTCAATATGACGTTGGTCCACCCTTTGCAGCTAAAACACCTTCAACTCTTCTGGGAAGGCTGTCCACGAGGTTTAGGAGTGTGTTTATGGGAATTTTTGACCATTCTTCCAGAAGCGTATTTGTGAGGTCACACACTGATGTTGGACGAGAAGGCCTGGCTCTCAGTCTCTGCTCTAATGCAGGTTGAGGTCAGGACTCTGTGCAGGCCAGTCAAGTCCATCCACACTAGACTCTGTCATCCATGTCTTTATGGACCTTGCTTTGTGCACTGGTGCACAGTCATGTTGGAAGAGGAAGGGGCCAGCTCCAAACTGTTCCCACAAAGTTGGGAGCATGGAATTGTCCAAAATGTCTTGGTATGCTGAAGCATTCAGAGTTCCTTTCACTGGAACTAAGGGGCCAAGCTCAGCTTCTGAAAAACAACCCCACACCATAATCCCCCCTCCACCAAACTTTACACTTGGCACAATGCAGTCTGACAAGTATCGTTCTCCTGGCAACCGCCAAACCCAGACTTGTCCATCAGATTGCCAGATGGAGAAGAGAGAACTCGTCTCCACTGCTCTAGAGTCCAGCGGTGGCGTGCTTTACACCACTGCATCCGATGCTTTGCATTGCACTTGGTGATGTATGGCTTGGATGCAGCTGCTCGGCCATGGAAACCCATTCCATGAAGCTCTCTGTGCACTGTTCTTGAACTAATCTGAAGGCCACATGAAGTTTGGAGATCTGTAGTGATTGACTCTGCAGAAAGTTGGCGACCTCTTCACACTATGCGCCTCAGCATCCACTGACCCCGCTCCATCAGTTTACATGGCCTACCACTTTGTTCCCAAACACTTCCACGTTCTTATAATACAGCTGACAGTTGACTGTGGAATATTTAGGAGCGAGTAAATTTCACGACTGGATTTGTTGCACAGGTGGCATCCTATCACAGTTCCACGCTGGAATTCACTGAGCTCCTGAGAGCGACCCATTCTTTCACAAATGTTTGTAAAAGCAGTCTACATGCCTAGGTGCTTGATTTTATACACCTGTGGCTATGGAAGTGATTGGAACACCTGATTCTGATTATTTGAATGGGTGAGCAAATACTTTTGGCAATATAGTGTAGTTTGACTCTGATCCATGGTGTATAAAGGTTACTGTAAACATATTTAAAGCAGCTAATGGAAAGCAGATGGAAAACTATAATCAGTGTTGTACAATATAAGTGAACATTTGAACATGTTGATACCGATTTAATGAACGATGAATCAAATGATCCAAATAGTAGTAGGTGCGGAAACCCGAACAAGCTTCAGGTTTGAACTGTAATAACTTCATTTAATTCAATATTAAAAGTGCTAAATGTGAGATTGAGAGCATTTCTATAGCCACTGCATGACTCATGGTGTTGGCTGAGCCAGCAACTCACTGCTAATGGTACAAACAACAACACTGCTGACAGTGACAGAGTTAACCTACAGAGTAGGGGATGGATGCAGAAAGAGAAGCTTGGATTACAACACATTCGGAGGTAGAGTGACTTGCTCTGGATATCGTATAGAGAACATTTAAATAAATGTTGAATTTATATATTATTGATAATATTCATTGAATTGTACTGACTCATATATTTACTTGTATATTTATTACCTTGTTTATTTCAAGATGTATTTCATGGGCACATTTTAATCTATTTATTTAAATACTGAATGAGATGACAGTCTATATAATAATGTGCAGTGCAGTCAAAAGGAGGCCATATTTGGTATGCATACTGTCACATTTGACGGTACAATATCATGTCACTTTCCGAGTGCAAACACACCACCGCACACACAAAAAAACCCTGTTTCCACCCAGTGAATAATGTGGACACAGCGATAGACCTATTGAAATGGGGTTATAAAGCGAAGGATAAATTATAAACTGTACGTTTCAACACCCACATACTACCATACTATTTGGTAAGCCAGAAAAATATTTAGAAGGTCCTAATATACTGTATAGTATGTTAAACACAGTATTCTAAAAATACCAGGATGTTCTACTACATCTGGTTGCACTTTGCAGTATGTAACCCAGCATGGTTTTGCTTCTATTCTGACCCACAATGCTCTGCACAGTGGATATATGAGCAGGCAGGTCAAAATGCTAAAGTAAAACTGCTAAAGTAGTACACTGAATCAATGAGGTAATACTTTGTAAGGGCAGCTGTAATCTACTAATAGTACAAAGAGAAACATGCAATTTAGCATACACAGCCGTAGACGTTTACTCCTGTGTCTTCGGTTACCTTTGGGTAGAAGGGGAATGAGGGTGTTGAATGTACCACAGTTGTCTGACCAGCCATGCAGGCACAGCACAGGATGACCGTGATCAGGACCCCACACTTTACCTCTGATCTCTCCCCACCCGACCGGGACAGAGAGCTCTGAAACTGGACACATATCTGAGAGGTATTTACTGTTGATAATGAACAAAAAGAGGACTTTACTGCATCTCTGACAGAGGTAAAATGCTCAAACTTGATCACTTGAAATGTGTTGGGTTATTGAGAAATACTACCTGCTTGTTTAGATGACATTTCAAGGTCTGGTGGTCCTCGGTTTATCTCTGCCAAATAAAAAATGAAATCCTCACACAGTGCTGAATATCCAGCAAAGTGGCTACAATGAACTTAATCTAAACAAAGCTGCAAACAAATCCTTATAAATCTGTTCAACATATGAAACATGCATAGAAACTGACCTTTGTAACCCGCAGGGAGCATCATATTTTCTACAGCCAATGATTTCATTGGATATTCATAATGACAGGCTGTTGTTATTGGCCAATCACTGCAGAGGTGAGCCAGGTGACAATGAAAATGTGTATTCCCTCAAGCATGTCTGTCAGGCAGTCTCCTGCAAGTAAAAACATCTGGGAAAAAGTAAAATCTGCTAACATCACCATTCATCCTTCTCTCTGTAATGTGATGATTATATTTTGGAATTATCTTATATACTATTTTTCACACAATTATACACCCAGAGTGAGAGTAAACTTGAATCTTCAACAGTGTAATGTCATATGGCCTACATGATTGGCATCCAGAATGTCAGTGAAAGATGGTGGAACCCATACATATCACACCTTCCACACACACCTTTCAGTGTTACTTTTCATCTGTAATTACTGTCTATCATGAAACAAACAAACAACACAATCTAATCATCTTATGAACAGTATAAGGAGGGATCAACTGCATTAAAGGATACCAATCACAATGGAATGGTCACTATCTATGTGGTGTGAAGTCCAATGGTTTATAATTTACAGCCAGTAATGCCACAAGGCTTGAGCACAAAGTACCTGCAAGTGGATTCTGTAAATTGAACATTAACTTATAGCTCGAAGGGTTGAAGGGCTTTAGTTGTTCATGTCACTTCTCTCCACTTTTGTGCAACACAGCACCAACGGTATTTCACATCCATGGCAGTGTGTGTGAATTAAAGTGCTGCATTGGAAATACACTTGTTTTCCTGGAATAGAAAATTGACACCACTCATTCACAGTGTGCGATAAATAAGAGGCTACAGCCAGCAGCCAGTTAACTTTGCTTGGCATAAAGACTGGAAATGGGGAAAGGCTAGCCTGCTTCTGTCATAAACTATGTATAATGAGAAATAGTCCGGCATTTAATTCGCTGTGAAACCACAATTTGTGATCCTTGGGATCATTTACTCTCCTTGTCTGACTTGAAACAGGAAAAAAACAGCAGAATTTGTTGACTCTGTTCCCAGAAGAAATCAGAAATAAACAACAGGCATCATATTTTCTATATATGTTGCTGTTTTTTTTATTTCAGTAAGCATGTTGATGAAAAATGCTATAAAACATTAACCTCAAACAGTGTGGCTGTTATTGTGACCATCAATTACAGACTTAACTGATGAGGAGACAAGAATCGAGGCAGCAATGAATCTCTGCTCAGCCTGGGGGACCACTCGTAACGAGAGTGCAACACTTGAACACTTGAAGTTATTTTTTTCTTTCTCTGTGAACATTGGAAGGAGGAAATTATAACCAATAGCGGATGGTTGATCGTACAGTACAGCCTTCTCAACAGTGCGTGCTACTCTGGCAGAATGTTAACGCACATACTCACTAGAGACTTCCACTAGTTGAGCCAGGTAATTTCTGTGCTGAGTTGAGTATGAATAAAGTGATTTAATCATGCTACTCTTCTACATTTTCCAAATGTTATTGTCTCAAGTTCATCAAATTAATTTAAGTTAATTAAGTAAAACAGTCATTTTGCATCTTCACTGTTTGACAGCTGCAAAGCGACAGAGTAGGCAACAGTGGAGCCCATGATGTAAGCTGTTTGACTAACTTACGGTAAATATTTTGAAATTTTTCATGGCCGACTGGGATTTATCCCAGTATACCAGGCCGCTAGTACATATGTAGTGTTAGGGTGTGTCATCGAGTCACGATGTCAGGCCATCCTACACAAAGGAAAACACAAAAATGGAGAAAAACAAAATAAATTTATCACATGTTCACAGTTATTTTTGAACATATAACTAACATACAAATATCTGATTTTGCTTTACCCGACTTGATCTTATAAACAGCACAATATCATTTTAGTGTGAGAGTTAGCTCATAACTTGTGCCGTCCGTTGTTTGACAGCACTTTCGTTAGCAGGAAGTCAAATACAAATGGAGCAACGACTTCAGGCTTATTCAAATGAACGTGATGATCGCCTGATACCGTCACCACCTTGTGCTGAAACCAAAAGCAACAGAGATGGATATTAAGTGCACACATACAGAATCAACAACCATAAAGATGTTTAAATAATCACAAGGTGCAACTTCAAAAAACTTGATTGTAATTAGTTGCAAACTCACGTTTCTTTTCTGGAAGCATTGGAGAATTGTTGGGATGAATTTTCTTTGAGCTGGTTCAGACAATCTTCTATTGAAACCTTGTTCTGCGCTAGAGAAAAAGATTGTGAACATAAGATGTGAGAATAACCCATTTACTGCAGAGGAAGATAAGATAATCCTTCCCCACAAGCGGGGAAATTTGCATCATTACAGCAGCAAAGTGGATAGTGCAGCATTAAAAGAAGAGCTTACATGTATATAAAAAAATAAGGATAAGAACATCAGCAGAAAAATAACCAAGGGCAAAAGCTAAGACATCTTATATACAATATAAGTGAATGATTAAGGTATCATATATACAAAATAAGTGAACACAATGGACCGATTGCAAGTAAACAAGTAAATAACAGTGGTATGAACAGTATGTTATTGATGGAAAGCTATTATATGACTAAGATTTGCGACTTGCATAGATTAAAAAAAAGCAAAGCATCACTGGGTCAGGGATATGATTTTCACATTGTTAGCTACTGTATGTCAGTCAGCTGTTATAAATATCTGTCTGCTGTCACATCGTTATACTATAGTCATAACATAATGAAAACGTATAGTGATCAGAATCTTACAGAACAACAAGAGCAGAAGCTTGAACCCTCGACTGCATTTCCAGACTCTGCTCCAAACAGATCCGTGTTAAGTTTTTCTGAAAAAATGAAACACCTGTGCTTTATGAAGCTGAATGCTAATCGCCTGGTGTTATGACAACGTAAGATAACAGAGAGGCGATGTGACTTACAAAATTAACTCGCAGGTCTCTGGAGAAGACAAAACCTGCAGAAGAGAAACATCTTCAGCTGAAAACAAAGTGAGTTTATTCCTCTCTGGGATGAGAATAAGAGATAAAAGACGTACCTCCTTCAACTTGAACTAGACCTCGCTCTAAAAGGATGTGCACTGACTGTTCAGACATAGTCGGGTTTGCAGCCAATAATCTGAAAGAAATAAAACACTTCAGCCGATAGCCGACTACAGTGACAAGATATCTGAAACACATCTTTGTAATTGATACCTCTCAACTGCCTTCTCATAAGTGTAAACTCTTTTTTTGAGCTCTGTTTTCTTTTCAAACTGAAGCATCTCATCCATCCCCTTCCTTAGTATTTTGGAAAGATCTTTCTGCAGGAAAAGAGAGAGAAGCTACTCAGAGGAGCAGAAAGTAGAGCAGAGCTCATTTTATGAGATATACTATCAGATACAATATTTGAGTAAAAGAAAGAATGGAAATAAAGCGAGTGAAGTGGATAAAACACAGCAGGGATCACTTTGACCTCCTCAATAAAGACTATTCAGTGAAAATAATTTTAAGTGAAACTCTTCAAAGGCTCCAGTAAATGTGTTACACTAGCATTTTATACTTATTCTACATTTAGGACACTGAGTTCAGATTCTCTGCATTTGTCTGGGGAGTCAGGAGACTCAGCTACCTGGAGGGCATTTTTCATTCTGCAATCAATAAAATGACAAATGGTGTGCTATCAACGGCTTCATTATGGGATTTTTAAAGTAATAAAAATCATTGCAGCCAACAAATTAAATGACAAAAAGGAGTAAATAAAGGATTCACTATTGCCCCTTTCCTTCCTGAAGGTTTTTCATTTGGCGTTTGGTCAGACAGGACAGTCTGACTGTGCATTTAACCCATTAAGGCTTCACAATGAGTGTAATCTGGGGAGTCAAAACGAGTCGTACGGGATCTGTAGGAAGGAATCCGTAACAGTCCAGCAGCACGATGGCCTCCACCATGTCAGGATACAGTGCACTGAACTGTGGAAGACACAGTTTGCACCATATGATGATACCACAAATAACAACACTGCAAAATGATCTCTGAATTTTGTGTGGAAAACAGGAAAGAGATAAGACAATGACACTCACCACTGCAGCAATGTCAGCACCTGTGAATAAAAAGAAGCTGCATATGGTTTGCAATTTAAATGATTCTGTAGCACAGCTATACAGATTAAGAAAAAAACTGACTGTAAAGCTCCACTCACCCATACTGTGGCCTATGATGGAGAATTTCCTGAGCTGCAGAGCTGTGGGAGTTAATTTTACAGCTCATCAACCAGCTTCAGTGTCTGATCACAGAATGCTGAGCTAGTTTTTAGTGGTGATACGTCCTTTTGTGGTTTACTTATATGCATAGATAGCAGAATGACTCCCTGTAGACGTACTGTACATTGTACAACATTATGAGTGCAACCCACCATCAGCGACTCTGCGTATGTCCATCACATACTCGAGGAGTGTGTAGGAATCTCCTGTAGGACGATGTGATGACAGACCGTGACCTGCCAGGTCTAACGCCACATATCTGCACTCTGAGAGGACGTACAGAAAAGAGAAGTGTCAAATACTTGAACAACCCTCAGGGAAAATGACCAAATCCCAAACACATTAATATATTGATGGAAGCTTTATTATCCATTAATGTTGAATTGTTTGCTTGTATGTTCTGGTGACCTGGTCTGCACTGACTGAGCACAGTTAATGGAGTTAAACTATCCTTGTTTTGTCAGATCTGTATCCAAGAAAACATACATCTAAAACTCAAATACCCCTTGTTGGAGCATTATCGCTATACACTTCCTTTATTACAGATATTTTGTGAATAGTGAGGAGCCGTTACGGTTATACGAACTGCTGTCTGGACCTCCTTGGTTGCTCACTGTAATAAGTGAATTATTTGCTCACAGCCGCCACTTTGCACCATGCTCAGATGGCAGGTACATCTTATAACGCTGTCCAGACTGACACTATTAACACTGAAGCGTTGGCTGCTTGAAGTCTGCAAGTTGAAAACGGTTGACATAACCTTGCCAAAAAGCATAAGGATAAAAAAAATGCATCAAATAACCAAAAATAAAATGTCAGATGAATTGGATATTGCAACTCACAAAGAAAGAAGTCAGACAAAATCTGGCATAACCAATCCCATATCTATGTAAAAAACATACATTTTTAATAAGAAAACAAGTTTAAGTACGATATAACTGATGTGAAAACACTGAAAAGTTCAGAAAAACAAGTGGCCGGGATTTCTGGCCATTTGTGATGTCACAAATTTACAATGTTGAGACCATTTCACAGTTTTAAACATAAACCTTATGAATATCCCAGTTTATTTTCTGTTGCAATGTTCACAAAAGACAGCAAGTAAACATGGCCCAAAACGGAAACTTTGATATAAAAGCCACTTTGATTCTATTTTATTTGATATGGGACCTTTATCTGCTGATTAGCCACATCTCCATTTGAGGAGCAGAGCTCCTGAGGGGTCACTTTTCCCCATCAGACCTGGAAAATGATGAGACCATTACAGACCCACTCAGAAAGTCTCATTAGATGCTAGCCAGTGATTACCTTTGGGTAGAAGGGGAATGAGGGTCCTGAATGTACCACAGTTGTCCGCCCAGCCATGCAGGCACACCACAGGACGACCATGATCATGACCCCACACTTTACCTCTGATCTCTCCCCAGGGGACCGGGACAGAGAGCTCTGAAACTGGACACACACCTTTTCGGTTTAATAATGCCTATGAATGATTGTCACCGCTAGTAATAAGTTAATAAAAGAAATTTAAACATGTTAACATAATGACTATTATTATCATTACTTACCCGGGGGCAAGAAAGTAGAAAAGAAAATCTGACAGCACAGAACTAACTGACATCCATGAAAATAAAGTACGACATTCACACACAGACACGAGAAAAACAAGTAAAAAAAAAAAAAAAAGTGCTGTTTGGATGCTGAAAACTACAAGCTAATAAGTACAAATCTGTGATTTACCTGTTGTAACGTCAGATCTCTGACAGTACAGACAACTTATTAAAGCCTGCATAAAGTCAGATTTTCTTACCTTCTTTAGCCATTATAGTTGAGGTTGCACAGTTTGCAGTAGCGCTCGTATTTCTAAACAAACATAACAAACAATTCGTCAACACGTCCCCGGTCAGTCACTGACAGTTGAACTGACTTCCGTGTTGGTACCAGTGGGCAACAACAGGGTCAGTTTAGAGGATGCTCTTGTTCCCTCAGTACGGTCTGTCAGGCAGTGCCACCACAAAGTGGTCAGTTGATATTTTTCACCTTTAGCTGGTTTTGTATTGGATAATCGGCCAAACTACCAAGAGACTTTTAGGAATCTTATATCTTTTTCTCAACTTTGACTATTATAACTCTTATGACCTGTAATCATAAATTCAGCCTGCCTTAAATTGCGTTTTTAACACATAGTTGGTGTCTCCATCTGTCCTTTTGTAGGCTGAGCATAAACCAGTAGTTCAAGGTGCTGCAGCACAGAATCCTTAAATTATTTACCCAAAACCAAAAGATCATCCCATCATCGACAAATTATCTTTTTACATTTCACTTGAGGTCAATGGCCTGATACCTATGATAAAAAATCTCTATGTGATATTTTGTTTTCCAGAAATGAAAAAAAAATGTTGCTATATCATGATAGCATATTGTCATTTTATGGAAAACTGTGCAAAATATCTTTGGGTTAAATATTAACACCAGACAGCCTGTAAAATACATTAATATACTTTTAATACATGTAATTAGATCACCACATAACAGCTGATAATAAATGTTTAAGGTAAAGTTCCACTGATTTTTAACAGATAATCCTTCAAAATAACAGTTTAAAACAAGCTGTAAACAAGACATTGTGTGACAGTAGCATATAGAATAATCCTCCACTCTCTCTGTAGTGCTCAGGTTATTTTTGTCCTCACAGCTCACTTACTTTTGAGATTAAACATGAGGATGCACCAACTTCAGAGACATTGTGCTGCTAAAATATTAAAAACAGGCAGCAGACTTCTAAAACACCTGACCTGCAACAGTGCATTTCAAACAACCCTCAAAGGCTACAAGGTGATATAACTACTGCCTGCTAATGCACAACAGTCTGTGCTGCAGGGCTAGCAGGAAGACAAGAAGAGTGTTCAGCAGTCCTAAGAAGGACTGTATATGACTTTATTGACATTGTTGGAAAGTCTGTTATTTGTTTCAACTTCTCCCTATTTACACACACAAAGGGGGGTAAAATATCTCATTGTTTTCACATTGCCATTTCATACATTGTCATGATAAATATACTGATTTGTGTCCTAATAAATCTAGATAATGGCACTTGAATTGAAGTCCAATAGTTCACTTCATGATAGGACAAGCCAGGTCTCTATATAGCCCTCTGACATTATTCACCAGATTCCCTTCATTGTCAAGTCTACTATTAGTCCAACTGGCAAGGTTAGCAGCCAACAAAATAACTGTGTATGTTTGAGTTGCATTGCATTGTGGGTAATGTAAGTGCACAGTTTTGACAAGGATGAATGAATGGAACAAAGTATAAAAGATGATATTTCTGTTTCCGTCCATTGTGAGTCCAACTGTGCTTCAGGAGTGCAACGATTAATAGGCCGAGTGCTCTTTTCAGATAATATATCTGCATCATGCCATCATCAGCCAAAAAGTTTTAAAGTGTCACTCTAAAATTGTCAATTAATTCAAATAATGTTACATCACTGTCATTTATGTATAAGTACACACAACACCGTATGAAAGCCTGGTGTTAATATGTGTCTGATTAAAGTCTATCTATTCATTGGATCAAAAGCAAAAGATACAAACTGTACCAAAACCATAATTTGGCTGTTTGGATGCTATGATAGCACTGTGACAGGTTAAACGCCAAGATGAGTACAGTATGGATGATGTGTGCCATAACTTCAAGGGCTGTTCATAGCCTGGCTGGCTGTGACAACACTTTGGTCTGCAGGAAGTCAAACACAAGTGGAGCAACGACTTCAGAATCATTCAGATGGATGTGATGATCGCCAGGTACTGTCACAACTGTGTGCTGGGAGAAAGACACAGAAAATTAAAGGAACGTGAGAGATTTAAGTCTACCATTTTAATCTCCAACACGATGAAGCAGAAAAACAGCAAAGCAGTTGTGAGCAAGAGAGTGACAAAAATTAAATCACCATACATTGATACAGTGAATTTGTTAGCAAAGCAAGAGTTGCTTACACATCTAGCAGTGATGGTGCCATGTTATCATTCATTTAGAATGAATAATAATAGTGAATGGAGTCCAATATTCATGCTCTTTTAGCTCTGTTTTGAGGATATGTCAGGCTGTTTTTATACTAAATGCTCCACGATGTTCACCTGCTAGTTGTTGAATGTGTTTGCTTATCGTTTGTCACTGGTAGCGTACAGGTTTTTAGCATTTTTTTCCCACTGAAAGCAGCCGTCTGCTGTGGCCAAAATGATATCTTGAGAGAGGTGTAATGAAGTATTGCTGCTGAAACACTAAAAGCTAAAAAAGCTAAAAGTTATGTCTGATGACTATTTTATCAATTTATAAATGAACTGTTTGATCATTAAAATGTCTGAAAATTGTGAAAATGTTTATCAATGTTTTCCAAAGCCTAAGATGACATTCTCAAATGTAAAAGTCAAAGTTTATAGTCATAGAGGAGTGAAAAAAAACAGAAATGATACACATTAAAGAAGCTGGAATCAGGGAATTTTGACTTTTTTCCTTAAAAGAATTACTCAAACTTATTGATTATCAAAATAGCTGTCAATTAATCATTAGTATTCTGACATCCCAAGCTGGCAGTTTTTTTTCCTATCACCACTGACTTGGAGCTCTTTGGAGACGTTTAGTTGACGATCTCCTGTTCTCTGTCATCAGCAGCACTTGACCAAACTCCAGTATGTAGGTCAGCATTAAGGTTTGCTGCTATAAAGGATTTCTGCTGCCTCTGAGACACTGAAGCACGTACTATGCAGCCACTTCAGCATGTCTGCCTATCTGTCTGTCTACTAGGCACAATTATACACACCAGCTTAAGAGCTAAAAATAAATGTGAGGATGCAAGCATACCTACTTTACTGAAACACACTGTAAAAATACACTCACATTTTTGTCCCTATAGGCCTGGAGAAGTGCTGATGCTGATTCCTTTTCTGCAAATTTACCAAAGCCATCCTCTGCACTAGAAAGACAACGAAGACAGAGAAGAAAAAGATTGTATGCATATTATGTGAGGTGCAATTGACTGGAATTACTGAGATTAGTACATAGTAACAAGGAAATGTGAGCTGTACCATCTTACATGATAACAAGAACAGGGGCTTTTATCTGCGACTGCAATGCCAGAGTCTGCTCCAAAGTGAAGCGTGCTATATTTTTCTGAAAAGAAAAAAAAGTATGTGTGTTTTATGGGCTGCATACAACACTTGTGGGAGACATAAAAAGGTGAAGTGATGACATACCAGATTAATCCTAACATCTCGGGTAAATGCTACACCTGCAAGGGAAAAGCAAATTATATTTTCAGCATAAGATGAAAAACCATTCAGAGACTGAATTATCACATTAGCTTTGTTCTATGTGGAGAGTCCGTAACAAACACAAAAGCAGAGAAGAGGAAGATGATGATTACCTCCTTCAACTTCAGCTAGACCTCGCTCTAACAGGATGTGCACAGACTGTTCAGACAGAGTCGGGTTTGCGGTCGACAACCTGAAAGAAATGAAAGGTGTTTTTAGAAATCGTAGTACAAACACCATTACTGGATGAATGGCTGTTCAGTAGTCTTTTTAAAAATCCACATAAAGAGGAAGGAGTCAAACCTCTCGACTGCATTTTCATAAGAGTAAACTCTTCTCTTCTGCTCTTCTGTCTTTTTTTCAAACTGAATCATCTGATCTATCCCCTGCCTAATCACTCTAGACGTTTCTTCCTGCAAGAAAACAGACATAAATGATGAGAGAAGCAATTCAAAACTACTAAGTGGACTGTACAGCACAGCTCTTTGTGATGAAATATTATGGAGTAAGGCAATTATGGAGGAAGGTTATTATGCAAATAATAATCATCTTTATTAATTTGCTTAGCATTAAATAAAGGTGCTTAGCACCAACCCAAAGGCCAAAACTTTGTCAGATTCAAATGATAAGCTTTTCATAAATGTGATGCCTTTCAAAATGTTAAACAATGTGTTTATGTTCTCCTCACAATTTAGAATGCATCACACATCTTTAAATTTACAACTAACAAGTTTATTGATATCACATAGAATGCAATTTAATACCCGTTTATTGATTGTACCAGGCAAAAAATGACAGCGGGACCCACGATTATTATAAGATATATAACTTTTTTCTGTACACCTTTGCCTAATATAACAGTAATTAAAGGTGACAGAACTAATTAAATAACCTTTTAAGGTTTTGTTAAAACTGACACTTGAGATTTTTCAATACCTTCTAAGGTTTCATTTAAGGAAATTAAATTCAGTGATTTTCTTTTCTTGGAGGACAGTCCACTTCTATTAACTCATTGAGTGCCAGCCATTTTTTAAAACCGAAAGTGCCTTGTGCCAGTGTTTTTGGCCAATTTGTGTCATCTGTCATGATGCACAGAATATTTTATACTATGACTTTGAAGATACAGAAGATTCATCATGAAACGATCGTCTCCACTTCCTGTTTTGATCTCTATGGCCTATACCGCCTTTTTATGTCCCGACTACATCTCCCAGAGGCTCCAAAATTACTCACAGGCTGTGGGAGACAACGACTGGCAACCCAGAGTTAAATCTCTCTGTGACATTTTTGTGACTGGTTACTGTGCAGATAATTCAGTGTTAAAAGTGAACTAAAAAGCCAATTTTCATAGTCTGGTTTTGAAGAAAATGATCACTTCTATGGTAAAAAACAGGGAAAACCTAAATTAACAATGAATTCTCAATGTGGCAGGAATGATACAAATAAATGTAAGAATGTTTTGCATCACAACTCCACAGTACATTGTATTTTTCCACCTTTAACTAAACAACAAATTACAGCACTGTAGCAAAGGTAGTCTGGGATTTAAAAACAGTTGTTTTACCGCATTTGTAGGTAAGAATCCGTAAGAGTCCAGCATTACGACAGCATCTACCATCTCAGGATACAGTGCACTGAACTGTGGAAAACACATAAGTATTAAATAGCACACAGTAAAGCAAATATACAGTCTGTACAGAGTCTGTATGTGTATTGTGTGAAAACATCCGTCATAATTGTCACTTACCATTCCAGCAATGTTACCACCTGAAAAAATAAATAATAAATATAGATATAACATACCGCCAACACTTTGATTGCTGTAATGTAATTCTGCTGTAAAGCAGCACTCACCCATACTGTGACCAATGATGGAGAACTGGCTCCACTGCAGAGCTGTGGGAGGTAATTCCACAGATCATCAACCAGGTTCAGCATCTCATTACAGAATACTGAGACTGTTTCTAGCTGAAAGACAAAATTACTACAGCAATATAGAGCTAGGTGGTGATATATAAAATACATCTCATAGTTTTTACATACATTAACAGAGAGATCTCAGTTGTAGCCCGAATTAGTGGCTAAACATTTCTTGAGGCCACGCACCGTCAATGACTCTGCGTACGTCCATCACATACAGAGGAAAAGAGTAGAAAACTCCAGGGTGGCGATGTGAAGACAGACCATGACCTGGCAAGTCCACCGCCACATATCTGCACTCTGAGAGGGACAGAGGGAAGAGCTCACCGAGGTGGATGAATTGGCTGAAGTAAATTTTTGAAGCAAATGACAGTGGTGGTACCATCATTATCAGCATGCATATAGGCCCGGAATTTTTTTTTTTAAAAAATAATAATAATAATAATAAAATAAAAAACAACATCCTTTTAGAGGGCCAGCTGAGTGAACACTTCAACACCTGAGCCTCAAAATTTCTATCTGGACTTTTTTTGCTTACCCAGAAGACTTGGAAATTACATTCAAAATTCAAAAAGTATGAAAACTTTCCACAGGCAAAGTCCATCCATCCATCCATTATCTACCGCTTATCCTCATAGGGTCATGGGGGGGCTGGAGCCTATCCCAGCTGTCTTAGGGCGGAAGGCAGGGTACACCCTGGACAAGTCGCCACCTCATTGCAGGGCACATAGAGACAGACAACCACTCACACTCACATTTACACCTACAATTTAAATTTGCCAATTAACCTAATCCCCATGCATGTTTTTGGATGGTGGGAGGAAGCCGGAGTACCCGGAGAGAACCCACCCAGACACGGGGAGAACATGCAAACTGCACACAGAAAGGCCCCGGGCCGGGAACAGGCAAAGACTAATCAGTGAAACACCTGCATGCAGCTACGCAGGTAGTCTTGTGAATGTAGAAAAGAAAGTACAAGCACATTTAACAGGACCATAAATGGGATTCATGTCAGGTGGAGAGTTAGCCATACTGAGGGTCAGGCCAGGGTTCTCCTTCTCTTTATTTGCACTTTATTGTTTGAGTTTATTGATGAGAGGCAGTCATGCAATGTGGAGGCAGACAGAGATAGGAGCAGAGTGCATTCATACTAGTACCCAACCGATTAAACAGACGACCGATTTAATCTGCTAGTTTTACCCCTTTTCAAAAATAATCAACATCAGCCAGAATTTTGCTGATTAAAAACAGATCATTTTCATAAAACTGCAGGCATTAAATGGTGTCCCTGTGCTATTTATCCAGTAGACGGAGCACCGACTGTAATCACTCCCTAGCCCAACTTTTCCAGCGAAACCGCAAATGTAGCCATCTGTGCCACGCCTCTTTTACTTTTGTTTCATATAGTCGCGCCCAGTGTGAACGCACCTTTACTCAGCTGGAGCCATACAAAGTTAAAACAAATAACGTCTCTGTAATGTATTCTTCTACAGTAACCGTCATGAGGTCATGTCACTTTTAATTTGACTTTGTGAGCAAAGTTAACATACTGGCTGCTCACTAGTAGTGTTTGCATTAATTGACGTTGGTGTCAGACTATTTTTGTGACCATTCCATGACTGTGGTGACATCAGCCATCTTTTTATGGAGTGGTCTGCTGGGCGAGCAGCAACACATCCAGGGACATGCCGGACAGACTGGTGAGGAAGGCCAGCTCTGTAATGGGATGTCCTCTGGACTCAGTGGAGGTGGTCGGAGACAGGAGAATGGTGGCTAAACTATCATCCCTGCTGGACAACACCTCCCACTTCCTGCAGGACACTTTGGCAGCACTGGGCAGCTCCTTCAGTGAGCGGCTGCTCCACTCTTGCTATGTGAAGGACAGATACCGCCAGTCCTTCCTGTCTGCTGCTGTCAGGCTCTTCAACATGCTCAGTTCCCATTAATCCACACACACGTGCAATAATCCACGGACATGTGCAATATGTGCACTATATAAATAGTCTTGTACAGTATGTATGTATGTTACGTATGTGTTGAGAAACTCTCTCGTAATGTGCAATATTCTTATATATGTGTGTGTGTGTGTGTATATATATATTCATTTATGTTGTACATATGATGTCTAGTTATTCAGTTGTTTTCTACTGATGTTACTATTCATATTTTTTAATAGGCCCTCCTTGTTATGTTGCACTGTCCACTTTGTTGCTGTAACAATGCAAATTTGCCCATCTGTGAGGCAAATAATAAGAGCTTATCTTATCTCATCTTATTATATTCCAAACGAAAAGAGATGGTAATAATGGAGCAAAGAAAATGTGATTTAACATTTAAGGGCATCAGAGGGCTGCTGAGATCAGAGATTTTCTCATTTTTTACATCATTATTTCATTTCATAACTCCTTTTATCTTTACATTATATTTACTTTATTTATTACTGCAATTTTGCATGTTATTAAAAAGTTCACTTTTTTGTAAAATTGGTACACTTGTGGGGCGTTTAAATTTCACAGTTATGCCTTCAATTTATATTGTTGTTGCAAGTGTTAAAGGGCGGAAAAAAATCATTAAAAATGTTATATTGATGATTAATCATTTATCAGATTTGTTCCTTTTACATATCAATATCAGCATCGGCCTCAAAAAAATCCATAACAGCTAGACCCTAATTCATCCGTACATTATGTTGTGCAGGCATAAACTGAAGGAGACAAAGTGTTGAAAGATGCAGCTTTCAGTTTCAATGGCAGTGAATGGGAGTCAATAAATTAAAGGAAATTCTTAATAAAGGAGGCTTGTGGCCAAACCTTAAGGAATAATAAAGGTGTCAAGACTTAAAACTGAGGTAATGAGATCAGTGTTTTACATGAACAACATTTACCTTTGGGTAGAAGGGGAATGAGGGTGTTGAATGACCCACAGTTGTCCGCCCAGCCATGCAGGCACAGCACAGGACGACCATGATCAGGACCCCACACTTTACCTCTGATCTCTCCCCAGGGAACTGCAATAGAGAGCTCTGAAACTGGACACACACATCTCTGTTTGGTAATGCCTTTGAATGGTTGTCACCGCTAGTAATATTAACAGAAGGATACACACATTTCTCATCAAAAGAGGAGGTTTCACTAGAATAGTATTGCCACCAATATTTGCTTTTAGGAGTTTCTTTTGTTTACTGCTTAAGAAAAAGTCTGAGTTCTCGCTGAAAATATAGGACATGTTCTGGACTCAAATTGAGATGCCCACAAGCTGCTGCTAACCCTTTTTAAGTCATATCAATGTACACAGTGGTGTTATTTCTCCTCCTCAAAATAAAACACCTCTGGTGTTCAATTTAAGTGACATGTAGTTAAACACAGTTCATTTACATATCTCTTTTCTGTACAAGACATAGCTTTAAATCATCTGTTAACTTCACAAAGACTGCCATGTTTCCCAGATAGACAGATACACTAGTTACCTCCATGTTTCAGTGCACTGGACTGCAGGTGTCTGACGCCTTTCAAAACCTGCAACATGTTGGAGAAACTATCCTAAAACTTCGAAATAATATAATTTTCCGACCTCTCTAAAGCTCACTTCCGGTTTTCTCTAAGTGAAAACCCATGTGACGCTCGCTAAAGCTGCTATTGGATAAACAGACATGCGGAGCTTGTGTTTGGACCAATCACCGTTGAGGAGAGGCGGGGCTAACCTTTCACACAATATGACCAACAGAGTGGTTTATGGTTTTAATACAACTATCAACAATTGTTGGTTAAAAAGCAGTTAGTTGTAATTATTATCACTACCATGATTTCATTTAATATTTTATTTATATATTTATTTCATTGCTGTACATCACCCATGTAGCCATCCTCAAACAGCTGGTCAAAAGCCAAGCTAAAAAAAGCACAAGGTCATTAATAACTTCAAGTACTTGAGGGGATGTTTTAATAAATGCAGACCATCGATCCTTCTGCACATGTTTTTTTTTAACTAGAAGTTGCATGTTTTGCATCCCATCATTTGTATCCTGTAACGTGAAGCAGTTATTTGACTTTCTCTTCAACAGATTGCAGAGGTCACTGGTAAAGTCATAGCGGAAAAGGCAGGACTTGATGGCACTTGACGTGATGATCGTTGTCATCGCTGACATTGAGGCATGGCTGAAGACTGAAGTCACACAAAGTCATACCAGGGTCAGATGACTGATAAGAAAGTGTTCCACATGCAGATCAAAAAATAATGAAATGGTTTGATTTTCTAAAAACTTACAGCTTATTTAATCAGCTTATTTGCAATGAAAGCAAATTCTTCACATATCAAACATAAATTACAGTGTCAGATATTATTATAGAGTTGCGAATCATAAGAAACATACTATATCTTTCATTGCAGTATTAGTGTTAGATTGTGTTTTACAGTGTAGTCCTTTCTGTTATTGTGTCCTCTTGTAACTGCTCAGTAATAAACATGCTTTTATTTCAATTAAATGAGATTGATCTCATCCAGGATTCTTAATTAAAAACAAACTCTCCATCTGTCACAGATTTCTAACAACAAATCTGGTGCTCTTTTCCGCTTGTTATTTTTTAATCATACATTCCTGAATATTAGGAACACACACTTGATGAGTTTGTTTTGTTCCTCCTAAGACAATAGAGTCCTAATCAGTTCCATTTAAACTGAAAACCAATACAGTCTCTGATAGATAGGAATCAGGTCAAGTGCCTGGACACACTCTCACAATCAGACGCACACAGAAAAAAAACTTGAACACTTCACTCCGCTGCATGTCATCCAAGACCCTCTTGCACACTATTATCAGTAGTCACCTGATCATATGAGAACATAGCCCCTGCTGGTGTTGCTGTTTGATTAAACTGCTCATCTTCTTGGTGACATTACAATCCAGAACGAAGCCATTCAGTGTCAGGGTAATGTGTACTTGTAACTCCTGAAAACAAACCAAAGAGTATATACATTTTGTCTGGTAGATAGATGTTGCATAGATATTATTGTGGATATTCACACCTGACTGACCCCCTTTGTCCTTTCAATTCAGTCTTCATGCCATGACAATGTTTAGTTGGGTAAATGCCATGATGATAACCTATTAATAGCATTTGTGTGTGCGTGCATCTAGTGAAAACATGCAGACGTGACACCAGGCACAGAGCCTCTGGTTGCCCTCTGAAGTCTGACCAACACACGTCAAACAGAACAGGGGACACCAATTTTTACATAGTACAAGTACAGTACAAGTGGAAAGTACAAGTAGCATTTTAATATATTTTCGTATCATGAACCTTCAGTTTCTTTAGTTTGTTTCCCCAATGGTGCAATGGTGAGTTTAGAGTGTGGCTGGGTAATATGTAATATGGTTTAGATTATTATTCTATCACTATTATTACCACTGTCCATATATGATAATATGGTAAATCTAGGATGCAATCCTACCTTATACTGTTGTTGAGTCTCATAATGTGACACCAAATTATTCAGATTAAATAAAAATTATAAATAATATAAATAACTGTGGTATAATTAGCTTGCTCAGATACAGCTTGTATGGTTTATCACCTTTTTGTTTCCATGATAAGCTACAAAACAGGGATTGCAAAATAAGATTATTTATTTATGCCGATTGTTATGCAACATTTGCAAAACAAAGTACGAAATGTAAAAAGTCAAATTAAGAAACAATAAAAAACATTATACATGTGCTACACAGTACCACATGGTATAATATGGTTTAACATAATCTGTGAATTAGTGAGTCTGTTGTGAGCATCGGAGCTGAGTTTATATAATATGATGTGATAGTCCAAGAGAAGGAGAGGGAGACCTCAAGTCTCTGTACCTCTACTGCTCATCTCTCAACTTCAGTTGGATGAGTTATAGAGTCTGATGGTCGCAGGGGAGAAAAGACTTTCTGTGGCATTTGGTCAAAGTCAAACTAAATAATTATCAAAGTGCTAATATACAGTATGTGCACTCACACAACTGTAACTGTAACAACTGTAGATTTAATCTGGTGGCACATGTTCAGTAACTAGTATGCTTGGTGAGCATCAGCATCCATGCGGTGTTCATACTACTTCATGGCTCAAATGGGACCTAATGTAAACAACATCTTGGTAGTTTTGGTATACTGCAGTTAATATAATATGGATTGGGGCATATTGAATATTTTCTGGCACATCAAATAATATGGTAGAATGGGTGCTGCTCATTTCTCCAGAACTGAAGTCTCTTGGGTGAGAAGTGAAACATCTTCAAAGATCTTCAAGTAAGTCTCTCTTCTTTGCTCTTTGGATCAACCATGAGCTGGATCTTCACAGACATGTCTTTCTTTTATGCTCAACTGCCAGTTTATTAGGTAGATCTAGCTAAAAGTGAACTGAACCCCAAGTTGCCCACTGGACACTCCCAAAATACTTCAGGTTAAATTCGGAGGCAAAATTTGACCTGTACTCTATGTATATGACAAATGTAATAAAGTCTAAATGTAGCAGACAAAATATTGGAATACCTTTAACACAAAACAAAAAAAGTTATCACCTAACCCTTTAGAATGGTTTCAATAAAAACAAGCATCATAATATACAATATCAATTTAAAGTAAAACAGATTTTATTATAGAGCTGTATTTTACTACTATACACCTTTATTCCACTATAAGCACAAAAAGCTCAGTGAGGTGAAGGAGAAAATAAAAAAAAAATCACTACAGTGACGCATAATCATACCAGAGACAATATTTACATTAAATTGAAAGTTTCCGGGTTAGGTTTAGAGATGTTGTGGACATTTGAAGAAACGTGCAGTGAGAGCGGTACATGGAGGGGAGGGTGGGAATTTGGTGACAGAAAGGAGGGAGGGAGTATAAAAGGTCAGCTTTGAGGGTGAAGTCAGGCCAAGAAGAATTTGATATAATAACACAGCATATTTTCCATCTTTGCAGGTAGGTACTGCCTTTTTATATTGTCTGAATGTTAAATCTTTCACATTTGGTAAAGACATTTATCATATTAGTATGCAGAGAAATGTCCTGATGGAAATTGCTGTTCGAAGAAATAAAGCATTTTTTTAATGTCAAGGTCATTTCATTAGACGTGTTCTAAACAAAAAAATATTGTTGGGAGGGGGAAAAATATACTGAAGAGAAAATATGTTTGAGAACATGCTCTCTATCATCACGTGAACCAAGAGTCCTCTTGAAGTTACTGTATTTAATATTACGTGCCATTGAATGCAATGATTCATGGCTGCTGGCCGTCAAATCAAAAATGAGAAATGAAAGAGTGACTGGTGTGTAACTTGTTGTGATCCAGGAACTTAATTTCTCTGAAAACGGCCTTTTGTGCTCTGTGAAGGAATCTGCTTTTATTCCTCAAATCAATGTTTTGTTGTGTCCTGTTTCCTCATCAGATATCATGTCTGACTTTGACATTGTGCTGAAGCATTGGGGTCCGGTGGAGGCAGACTACGCTGCTCATGGGGGCTTGGTTCTGAGGCGGTCAGTGGCTCTGACAAGATAAGATTACCTTCTCCTGTAGGTCAGGTGGTTCACAGGGCTGTAGACAGGAGTTATTCACTTGACTTACACTTTGTTTTATTTCACGATGTGAAGAGACGACAGTGCACTGGGCAGTTTCTAAGTCCATGGTGTGTGAGAGTGTGTTATCTCTGGTGAATCCAAACCTTTCATTTCCCTCACAGTTTATTCACAGAACACCCAGAAACCTTTAAGCTTTTCCCCAAGTTTGCTGGCATCGCCCAGGCTGACCTGGCTACTGACCCAGCTATTTCTGCCCATGGTGCTAACGTCCTGAAGAAACTGGGTGAGCTGCTGAGGGCCAAAGGCACCCACGCTGCCATCCTCAAACCTCTGGCCAACACCCATGCCATGAAGCACAAGATCCCTCTTAATAACTTTAAGGTGAGATTGATGTACATGAGGGATGTTTTAATAAATGTTTGATCCTTCCTCACATTTTTTTAATTAGAAATTGCCTCCCATAATCTTTGTCCTCTAACCTGATGTTTAAAGCAGTTCTTTGTGTTTTCTCCTCAGCTGATTGCAGAGGTCATAGGTAAAGTCATGGAAGAAAAGGCAGGACTTGATGGTGCCGGGCAGCAAGCCCTGAGGAACGTGATGTCTGTTGTCATCGGAGACATTGAGGTGGAATATAAACAGTTAGGCTTCACCGGCTGAAGATTTAAATTACACACAGTCAGATGACAGCATAACCATAAATTACAACCTCAAATATATATTATAGATTTGAGGATTAAAGGAAACATAATATATCTTTTATTGCAGTACTGTTAGATTGTGTTTGAGGGTGTAGGCACTTCTGTTATTGTGTCCTCTTGTAACTGCTCAGTAATAAACATGTTTTCATTTCAGTTAAATGATCTAATCCAGCACTCTTGAATAACCACTTGTCATAAATTACCAACAACAAATCTGTTGCTCTTTTCTGCTCATTATTTTTGGTCACATTTTTTGATAAAGTTGTGTTTCTTTTCTGAATATTAAAAATACACACACTTGATGAGTCTGTTGTATTAGTCACCTCCTGTGTCCTTCTGAGGTTAACCTGATTATGAAGATAAATTGCCATCATAGATGTGGATGATGTGATTTTGGGTTCAGGAACCAGGCAATGGGCTGAAGATTTGACATGATTTGGGCTGTGAAAACGATTCCTTATAGATAATGCTGATACTTTTTGTCAAATATTTTTGATAATCTAAGAACATAACATTGATACCATAACAACTGTAGCTGACTATTGTACATGCGTGCTTTATTGAATGCATCCAGGAGCAGAGCTTCTGGTCACCCTCTGAAGAAGAATTTTAATATATATTTTCACATTACAAACCTTTGGTTTTCATTTGGTTTTCCTCGTGTGCTATAGTTTGAGCTGGGCAACATAGTTTGAATCATTATTCTATCACTACTATTACCATCATCTGATATTTTGCATCGGATGTGAAAATATGGTAAATTTATGAAAACATTCCACATTAAATTACAAAACTGAGGTTTATATTAACTTCAACATCAGTATCTTAAACTGATTTTGAGTCTCATAACATGACATCAAATTATTCAGATTAAACAAAATATCAATGTGTTAGTATTAAATAGTCTGCTACTACAGTTTGCCTGATTTGTGTCATTAATTAATTCAACAATTAATTGTAAATTTCAAATTCCATAAATACATTTTCTGCAATACAAATTTTCATCATGAATAATATCAGTCCCGCTATTATTGATCATTGAAAAATTAGTTTAATTTTGTGGTATTGAATTTTCCTGTTCATCCAATGGTTCAAATGTCTGTGAACCACACACACAAAATGTACTGTACATATATATTGTACTGTAATTAATCATATACACAATGCAATAATATCCAGCGACTTTGAATTATATACAACACGCAGACTGTTGACAGTGGACTATATTTTAAAAACAGACTGTAACACCCCACTGTCCAGAGAAGCCAAAACAATTTAAACACCTGTGTGGATGTATTATGTGTGTGAGTTTTTATACATAAAGAAATGGAAATTTAATGTAGCTGTAACACACAGTTCTAAGGGTCACTGTGTTGGTGAAAATATTCTACTACATATCAAAAAATTAACAAAGAATTTAGTTTGTGTGATCATTTGCTGCAAAAGCTGTTTGACTCACCACAGGATGAAAAGTACAGGACTGACGCTGACTCTGTTCTCAGTCCCTATAAGCCACGGCAGTGTGCTGCCACCACTTACAATTTTTCACAGCAGCCATTCTGACATGTCACTGCAGGGGTAAAGACAGGTGGAATTAATAACAAGGCCCCGGTACTGTGCATTCTGGTCATGGATATATAAGAAAAACTGAATACATACATTTCTATGAGGTGCTCAGTGGGACCAATACTTTTTATCAATTGCACCTGTGCTTACCCTGCAGTGACCTGTCAAAATGGCTGCTGTGAAATGTGCATATACCAGGACCCACAGATAATTTATCATTGATTATTTACACTTGTTTTCTTACTGTAACAAATGTCAAAATATATTCTGTGTCCTTCACAGGTCAGGAGTAAGAATTGTTCATGAACCAGGTCAAGGTGAGTTGGAATATATTGGTATGTTGCCTAATTTTAGCACAAAGAATATTATTTCAAAGCCCAACCCAGCAAATGGTTAAAAAAAAGTCTTCAGTATCAGTTCTGATGATCAGCACTTTTGGGAAAAACTGCAGAGAGAAGACAGAAACTGCAGAACTGCAGCTTAAGTCCAAAGCACAGGTGTGTAATGTAACACGAATGTAGGAAAAAACATGCTTATCTGTTATCAGTTTGGAGAGTTGGATCACAAAGGACTACTACAAATAAATAGATACATGGCAAAGTGATAAAATGACCACAGGAATTAATCAAAGTTGGGCTGGTCAATGTCTTGGGGCACAGTGCACCGAGTCAAGCTGGACAGGTAGACAGCCGTAGTCATGGGAACAAGTCCGGCTGCCACCTTCAGGATGGCCATCAGCCTCTCAGTAGCATTGGTCACACCATCTGGTGTCTGGAGGGGAAGAACATCACACAAGACTGCTTTAAAAGAAACACAGAAACACGCTATAGACAGAGTTTAGCTGAGACCTTTCTAATAGCACACATGATGCAATTTAATACCATGTGTTTGGTTTCATGATCATACATATCATTTGACAATAAATCAATTGAAAATGGAGTTCAGTTGATCTGGGTTTTAGATTGTCACTTAGACAAAAATATATTTGAGAAAAGAATGAAAGGGCAATATTTTCTGACTTTACAGACAAAGCAAGTAATTGAGAAAAATTATCTGCAGATTGAACAATAATTAAAATAATCCTTAATGACAAACCTTATATTGTAGCCACCAATAGCAAAAATCTGCCTTGCCCTAAAACTACCTGCTACATTATGCGCCACACATGAATGTGTCTCTGAAATGATGTCTTATTTGTGACAAAAGCTGATAAGAACCTGATCCTCTGCAAACAGCAAGGGGCAGTGCAACGATGCAGCCAACTTTCTCACAGCGTCCAGGCGCTCTATGGGGACCAAAGCGTTGCGAGCTACAGGAGAAAGATTAATAAGAGGGCAGCCAGTCAGAGAAAGACATGGAAAGGGTGAGCAAAAAGTTGGTCATTTTAAAACAATATAGGGAGGGATCCTCCCTCATGCTCCTGTATTGTCTGTCATGTGACTGAAAAGCAAAAAAATCCTTAAAGACTTGAACCTGTTGCCATACCATTAGTGACCATGAAGCAGACTTTTCCAAGGAAATATCCAGAGTCTAAATATTCCAGGGAAGCTTCTGCAGACTGGAAACTAGGACAAAACAAAACAACAAAATTGTCACACGCTTTACTTTTATGGTACGGTATGGCTAAAACACAAAACTCTATATAAATACAAATACATATAGATGAACACCAAACCAAAGTCTGTGTTGCATTACGTCACATTTTGGTTTTAAAAGTGAGTAATTTAAGTATTTAAGAAGCACTTTATAGTGGAGTATTGAGTTCAAATTTTTCTAATAATTACATAACAGATGGGGATGTTTCACATGTATTTGTGTGGGTTAAGACAACGAAGAAATGTCTCAATGTGACAACATACCTGTATAAGTAGGATTTATTGAAATTCAGTGATGCCAACTAAAACTACAGTGTAGATATTGTGATACTGTGTATTCAGTTGAGGAGAGTCAAACAGAAATAGATCAGGATTTGAAGGCTACCTGAGCTTTGAGGTCAGGTTGATGATGAACACCACCAGGTCTATCCTGGGACGACTCTCCTCATTCTCCATGGGCAGAGGCAGCGTCTTAGCGAGTCTCCTGATGTACAACAAAACGTGCTTGTTGTCAGGCTAAATGCAATCACTTATATTTACAAATAGATTTGGCTACAGTACATAGAATGATGGCACAGATGAAAAAGATTCTTCTGTTTCCCAGTTGTAATTATGACTTGATCTAAACAATGAGCACAGTATAAAAGTTGAAGAGTAGAGAATAGAATAGTATTTATTCATCCCTCCATTGGAGGAAAATCACCCACCACAGCAGTGTAGACAAGTTATAGTAATAAAGAAACAATACACAACAACAATGACATAACAGAATGAGTAATAATAGTAATAAATATTTACAACATATACTAAATACAAAGGAAGAAATATATGTATATTTAATTGCAAAATAAATGTTAATTAAACACAATTATTATAAATAAAATGTATTTTTTACTATTTGTAAATAGTAATGTCGATGTGACTTGTAGGAATAGACAAAAATTTAAAAAAAAAAAAAAAAAACACCAGTTGTATTAACATCATCATCTTGATTGTCAGTAAATACATTTGCACAGTTGTGTTGGTTAAACATAGTATGTACAAGACAAATAACATACAGCAATTCTAGTTCGAACAGCAGGTGGTGTTTCCAGTTGAGGCCCAGCTAAATTGACCTCAGCAGATTATAAGAATGAAGCAGTACTCACACATTCACAGTGACAGCAGTTTCCTCCACCAAAGCATCTGCTAAACTCTGCTGAAACTGCTCCTCACTTTCCACCAGCTGGAAGGAAAACATTTCAAGTCAGCACAAAACTGGAAAGCTCAGTATGTTCATGTGGTAGAAAGATAACATAGTGGCTTAAATTTACTTAAGTAGGTGCTGGTACTTATTTACTTCTATTTCACTGTAACAGATACATTTGTTTGATCTGACAGCATGCAAACATAATGTAGTGATTAAACACATATGATATCACAATATTAGTGTGTCTATACATATATATATATATATATATATATATATATATATACATACATACATATACACATACATATATCAAGAACAGACAACCATTAACTGTAAAGGTGTATTTGAATTGGGTCTAGTCCATATAACTAAGCTAGCTTACCTCACATTAAAACACTGTTATTGTCCGGTTAGCGTGCATTGTTTGTCTCTCAGCAGCAGCTGTCAACGGTTAAGGTATAATGAAACATACTCACCAAGATGTTCGCTGTGTTCAAACCGGGAAGCTTACTAAACGGCTTCAGCAGCGACATCCTGATGAAACACTTCAAGATAACCCCTGGTTGTCATACATTTGGTAAACTAATACAGTCTCTGTAAACTTCACGGGTGATATGACTCGTCGCGGTCGCGCTTCTTTTCCAAACGTGCGTCTGACGTCACGACGTTTTCTCTACGTCGGGAATTGACGCGTTGACGTTTCATCTTACAAGGCAGTTATTTCCTGCCACATGCTGGCTGCTTCATCGCAGTTCACTCTGTGTGTGTGTGTGTGTGTGTGTGTATATATATATATATGTTGATGAATGTGTTTATGAAAAGACGTCTCTTTCTCTTTTCGTCCATTTCAAGTTACAATTATATTTGCCGAATTACAGGAGAAGCTTGGACATCTATATACATAAAAGGAGGTGAAGTTAAAATAAAATTTGCAAACATATTGTATTTGAAGAGAAGCAGAAAGTTTTATTCACTTACTGGTGGCACAGCAAAGTAAATTCCCCCAGTACATCCAGGTTGCATCACAGCAAACAGGACACAAGTCCCCAGGTTTTAAATGTTGATATGTAAATATGCATGTCACCTAAATGCATTCTCATGTTAGGAACTAAGTGGACATATCTGGGTGACTTCTTTCACGGGAAGAGCTTATTTTCAAAATACAAGCTCATCACTGCAATCCTGAATTGAAGTCAGGCTTGGGGACATGTATCAGCTTTAACAAATAAGATTTTAATGACTGCAAATAAAACACAAACATCCGAAATGCCTTCAGTCATTCACAGCTCATTTCAAACACAACCGCAAAGGATGCCACATTAATGAGTGCAACCTGTGGAAATGACTGTACAGCTACTGAAACAGATTGATTCCTATGAAACAGGAAAAACAGCATCACCATTGAAAGAACAAATAATGATTTTTATAAAAAAAAAGAAAAGAAAAAAAAAAAAAAAAGAACAGCATTTCATGTGAATAAAATAAAAACAGACTCAAAGTAGTACTGCTGTCTCAAGATCAATAAGATGGCATAAAATAATGACTGTACTGCTTCCGGCCTTACAATTCAGTCCTATAAAAGTTATTTCTGCATGTTTCCTTGACCGCCACCACTGAAGCTGTTCCCTCATCCTCATGTTAAGTTTCCACCATGCACCCTTGTTAATGTACCACTTTTAACATGAACACATATACAAAGCCGACACACATTCGCACCAACACACACTCTTCTCTCTATGATCCTTTTAAGTGATTATTATATCCAAATCACTGACTCTGGAGGAGCCCATTGCTGTTCATATCTCCCCGGACTCTCGCTCCTCTGAGCTAGAACGTCGGTCTCGCTCGTATGACAGGGATCTCTCTCGTTCCCTGCCCTTGGCTGTGTCTGCTGATGGGGACTTCTCTCTGTCCTCCCAGTGTCCACACTGCACCCTGTCCTCACGCCAACCCTCTCCTGCTGCACCATCTCTATACCTGTCTTGAGACGGTGAGGGCTCTCTGTCACGAGTGTGAGATGATCTGTCTCTGGAGGACCTGAGGGGAAACGATGAGCCACCATAAAAATAAAAATTATCCTTCAAGCACAAGTTTGAGGACCTTGACATTTGCTTTTGCAACATGAATGGAAATCTAAAGGTTATTGTCCACACTACTGAATAATCTGTGGAATATTTATATTATTTATATGAATTTACTGCAGAGAATTATAATGCCACACCTCTTCCTTTTGTGCCTATGAGAGTGGGAGCGTGAGCGATGCCTCTCCTTGTGTCGGTGTTTCCTCTCTCTCTCCCGATCCCGATCTCCACCACCTTCTCTGGAACGAGAAGATCGGTGGCGTCTGGAACGATGAGAAGACGAGGTGGAAGAGCCTCCGTCCCTAGAAAAATATTTTATGATGAAAAACAGGTTTTAATGTTTCATTAAAAAAAAAAAAATGGAGTGTGCTGCTATAAGCTACACACTGTCAGTCCAAGGCTTTCTATTGAAGCAACCTGATCATCTTGTCTAAGAATTAATTGATTTGGCGAGTGACGCCATCCACACTAAAGAATAATTGTGACTTTTTTGAGAAATAGCACCTTGACTCCTTTTCAGTTGTTTTTAGATAATCATACGGCTTAGAATAATTATATTTCTCAATACTTCAACAGCTTCAAATCAAACTATTTAACAGGTCTGTGTCAATCTTTGAACCTCTCAAATATTTCACAACTTTTACAATATATCAACACTGCTGTATCACTGCTGGTTTTTTGTACCATTACACCTTTGTGTTCATATTTTGTAATCCCAGGGCTTCAAAGACCAAGACCACATCATGGCATATACAGTAACTAGCCTTCAACAATGCTACAGAAACATGTCAATTCTGTGTGGAATTTTGACAAATGTTCAAATTCAGAGTAAAGCTACAGTTTACAGCAGTATGTTACACCTGGAGTCTGTATAATTCATAAAATTATAAGTCACTGAGACAAATACGAAATTTATCAAATGATTCTGGTCAAAGTAGACATACCTGTATCGTTCTCCACTTCTAGATCTCGACCTAAAACAGAACATAAATCAGCTTCCAGGCAACACTGAACACATTATGTGTAATAACAATGCAGTAGGGATGTCAGGATACCAGAAATTTAGTAGTCGAAACCCAATACCACTGTCTTGAGTCTTGATACCCAACTCAATAACACGGTAAAAACCCATCCCTGATGATCTTGCCTTACATTTCTTGCCAAAAAAAAAATAAATAAATTGACCGGACTACAGTTCAAAACATCATAATGATGTTGTAATTTACTTTCACCGAAAACTAATTTTTACAGATTAAAACTTGAACACATCATATTGTAATGTCATGTAACCTCCCTATGTTAGCTGTAACCTTCATTATTTTGCCAAGCTGCACTGTGCAACCCACTGGCAGCCAACAGCTACCGTTACTAACTCAACACAGTCTTGAGCCCTGATCCCCAGTAACTACGGTATTACCGAAAAACAACTACTGTCACGTTTTCAGAGTTTTGGCATTGACTTGATACCGAATATTGGTTTGAAACATCCCTACAAGAGCAAGTCAGACTCTTACCTCCTGCGCTCCCTCTCCCTTTCTCGTTCTCGCTCCCATTCTCGCTCTCTTTCTCGCTCCCGCTCCCTTTCTCGCTCCCTTTCTCGTTCCCGCTCCAACTCCCACTGTCGCTCTCTTTCGTCATCTCTTTCACGCTCCTCCCGTCTTCTTGTTCGCATCCTTTCTTGTTTCTCTACAACTGCTTTCTGTACAGAACAAAAAGAGCAAACGTCTGAAAAATTATCAGTTGATTATTCTATGATTAGTACAACAAACATTTTTGCTGAACAACAATAACAATTCAATAATCAAGTCCAGTGCATTTTTTTACCCTAAGCTTGTCAAGCTTCTCTCGGATTTCAATGAAGCCGATGTGCAGTTTGCCCCCAAAGTGATCAGCTAGACGACGATCGTTGTCGTGAAGACCCAAGTAGGCAGAGCACACCTCACACACCCGTAGTTTTTGTTGCTGAAAGCTGGAGGCTGGCATTGAGTTTCTATACACATCCTACAACAATAAAAGATTATGAGACACTGGAGCAAATTCACTTAAGATACACCATAAATAAAACAACTTCTACTTAGCATTCTGCATGCAGCGTTGGACTAGGATGAAGAGTGTTGGGAAATGACACCCATTAAAACTTACTGATAACTCAAAAATATTGATTGTTGTCATTCATTAACAACACTACAATAAAGCAATTATTAACTTTCTGACCTCTGCTTCTTTCTTTAAGCCTCGTGTCTTCTCCACCATTTCCAGCAGTTGCTGGGCTTCATCTACGTTCCCCTCGCCTCCAAGCTGCTCCGCCCGGGCTAGCAGCTTTCCGATCTCTTCGTTCAGCTCATGGACACGTTCAGCCTTTAAAAAGCAGAAACAGAGACAAACATTTTATACCACCATGCTGTACATTTTTGTACAGATTCATGATAACAAGATGTTGTGAATGCTCTTTTCTTCAGGACAGCCATAAAGACCCAATGATAATCACAATAGCAATGTCAACTACAGTAAGTTTGTCACCTTTGCAGCCACTTCAGCACTGATCTCATCCTGCGTCTCAGCTAGTCTCTTCTTGGCCAGCTCAGTCCTGCGGTCGCAGTCGGCAATGAAAGACTGAAGGTGTTCAGCAGCCTGCGAGAAGACACATAAATGTGTTTGTGTGTGTAAATATACAAGATTACCAGATTGCTGTTATTGTTGCTGATGTCTTTGCTGCTCCCATTAGGGGTCATCACGGTGGATCACTGAACCACATATAGTTTTTATGCCTTCCTAGTGGAACCCCTGAGCGGATCACACTCTAAAATTATCTTAAAACTTCTTTTTTTCCAAGAAAATCAAATATGCATGCATTTTTATCTATTTATGTAAATGCTCTTAAACAAGAAACTCTCTGGACATTTCTTTAATTTAAAATGTATTACTAGTACTAAATACAGTCTCTGTCTGCTATTAAATGTGTTATGGCTTGTATGTATGTATGTGTTTATCCCCAGCTGTAATAAGAGGCATTAAGCTTAAAAATCACTTAAGCTGCTTGCACACCGAATGCACAAGGCGCAGGGCGCTGCGCGGGGTATGGCGCAAGCCGGCGCAGAGCATGGCAGAGCAGGGCGCATCGCAACCTAGTTGCCAGGCTATGGATAGTGGAGGGAAATTGAAATTATAGCGCTCTTCAGTTAGCATGTATTTTTCTGCATCCCGCGGAAAGCCCTTGATTTATTTATGCTGATGAGGAGGAGGAGGAGAGATCAGCAAGAAGGGTTTGGGTAGGCTACATGTCACTTTGAGGGGGAGGCAGGATATGGGAGAGTTTCACCTTGTCCAGGAGCTACATCCCTACGATTACGGCTTCCGAGTCCACTTCAGCACGGAGCAGTTCCACAGTCTGATCGAAAGAGATCGAAAATCACACCTATGATTTTCGTATCCCCCCCCCCCCTTTTCCGTGCAGCTCCTGGCATTTCTCCTATTGGAAGCGTGCACGTGTCGTAACAGCGCGCTGCACTCAAGGGTGCAAAATCCAGCCCCACGCTGCACCTTTGCGCGGCACAGACCACTGCGCCTTTGCGAGGCGCAGCTTTAAGCTGTACTGGTGGTACAGCTACATACCACCAGTTGGCGCTAAGCTTAATTTCGCAGATCTGCTGCTGTTGAAGTGTAGCATAAGTCACATGGAGAAAGCCAGCCAATAGTTTTCACTGATGACTTGCCTGTATTTCCTGCTCTTGCAAGTAAAATATTTAGACTTTTCAGCTATAAATATATAGTATGCATTTGCATTTTTAATACACATACAGATCAGTGCATGCAACTGTAGATTTCATTTTTTTTTAACAAATATTTACAAATCTGATTACACACGCAAATTCTGGACACACCTTTGCAGATCTGTGTACACATTCACAAATGTCACTACACATTTACAGCTTGTTTTATACATTTGCAAATCAGATGATGCATATATGTATTGAGATACATATTTGCAAATTGTTTTGCTACAACAATGGCATCATATTGTGTGTCAACAAAATTTATCTACTTCGCTCAGCCTACTCTCAATCACTCTTTAAAACAGAGTTCCAACTTTTTATGGAGTCAGTCACTATTCATCAGCACCACCATGACCAAAGACTGATATAAACAGTAGCTCAAGTAAAAAAACAAAACAAAACAGAGTTTCATAAAATTTCAGACCCCTTTACAGAGCTTTACATGATGGGGTGTTATAGGGTGTGTGTATCTTTGTTTGCTACTCACATCAAGTTCGAAGAAGTATTCCTGCTCTTTAGAGGCAATCTCGTAGTCTGCTCTGAGGGCCAAGTCATGGACTTTCATACACTCTCCCAGATCCATTCTCTGCAGAAATCAGAAAAATGTATGTAAAGTAATGATGTACTCTGTTGGTATGCATCATCATTTCACTCATCCCTACCATTAAAATGTCATCCTGTCTTACAGCATCTTAAATGGCATTGTGTTAGAGACTTTACAGTCACAAAGTATTGAGACACAAGGACTTCGTTGCCTACTCTCACACAATTAAAGCAGAGAGGCATTGAGAACAATGTGCTGGAGGAGAACTAAAACCAACGACAACAGTTTCTCTGACTGCAGTGTACAATATATGTTACTGTTTCTGTGTTCAGGTGTAAACACAATACTCACGGTGCCAGACAGAATATCATGAGGACATGAATCCAGGAGGTGACTTTTGCAGACTCGCTCATCTGTGAATTTGATTCTCTGCCGCATGGTATCTCCTTAAAAAAGAAACCACAAGAGCAGACAGACGTGTTGACCTGTCAGCCAGACTTGAGACATGAATGACTCACATATGTTATCATACCTGTAAATCCTAAAAGTTAGCCACTTGGATATGGTCTGATCAACGTACAACATCGGGTGGCAAGATAATCAAATACGGTGCTAACACATTATCAATACTGCATGATTTGTGGATGACGGTGACAGCAATAATTTAACTTGCCATGTGCAATCAAACCCAACAGGTAGCTAGCCGGCTGAGTATAGTCAAGCTAGCTAGCCTCTGCGAAGCATGCCTCTGTCACTGACTGGCATTTTGGTTAGCTTCACGGCTAATGCTAGCAACCACGCAAACTCTCGTCTTGGTACGATCTGACAACGAGCGCTACGACAGCCGGCGGTGCTCACCGTCTCTCCCGGTTCCCATGAGCTGGTCCAACATCGCTCGCATCTGTGCCTGCGCCGACATATTTAGCTAACGTTGTGTGAGTCACTCCACGCCAGCAAGTCTTCACACATGCAGCCTCCTCGACTGCAGGCCTCGTTTGGCTCCTCGTCTCCACCACTAACCGCGGACAACTTTTTCAACAAGGAGAAGAAGCCCGAGTCCCGCTGAGCTACTGAAGTCGTTTTGTGTACCGTTAGTACAACAGGCTGGTTATCACAGCACTTTAACGACAGCTAAATGTGACTTTGTAACGGTGGATGGCTTCAGGTCGGTTCAGCAACGTCTGTTTGAAAACTGGAGTCCCGTGGTCGTGTCGAGTTGAAAGAGCGGGACTGAATGTAGACAGGGCGTTTGGTTAGTTCACTAAATCTGTGTAGAAATGAGTAACCACTTCTTCTGAAACATGGCCTCTAAATGTATTCTAGCCAGTCGGCTAGAAGTTGGCAAGTTTATTCAACGTCCTGTCTTCCGCCTTTTCCACTTCCCCTTCGTGCGCGTCACCGCGAAGCGCGCTCCAGTCCCTCTGTCTCGAGGAAGGGCTGCAGTCAGCCTCGCGCCTTGATCGGTTTGGTGACGTTACACTATTATGAAAATGTAATGAATTTTTTTTTTTTATTTGAATACCTCACATATAAGAATACATTACTCATGGGTTGCATAAAAAACGGAAACAGTATTGAGAATCAGTACTTATGACATTATTTAAAACTATAGTTGGTAATCCTGTCCTGTTTGGTACACTGGGTGAAATGCTCCTTCCACCCTGAGAGCAGTCAATACATTATGTGTTCAGAAAAAGGAAAGAAAAGAATCAAAGCTCTGTGGTGGCTGCAGGACTATAAAAACTCCGCTCCTGCTTTTCGATCTGAATGGAAAGAACCAGTGTGATGCCTTCCAGTGTTTCCCCTAACTTTTTTGCTTTGGGAGTCAGATGCCTGGGCCGGGATTACTGTGGTCCGTCATTGGGAGCCTCAAGTTGTCAATTAATGAATTGTCTGTTGTTGATTTTTTTTTTTTTTTTAACGTAATGATTAGCCAATAGAGTTTTCACTGACTTGTCTGTATTTCCTGCTCTTGCAAGCAAAATAGTTTTCAGACTTTTCAGCTATGAATAGACAGTATGCATTTACATTTTTTAAACACACATACAAATCAGTGCACGCAATTGCAGATTTAATTTTATCTTTATTTTACGAACCTGATTACACACACCCAAATTCTGAACACACATTTACAGATCTGTGTACACATTCACAGATCTCACTACATATTTACAGCTTTTTACACATTTGCAAATCAGATTACGCATACATGTAGTGAGATACACATTTGTGAATTGTTTTGCTCCAATGATGGCCTCATAGTGTGTGTCAACAAGATTTATCTACTTTGCACAACCTACTCTCAATCATCCTTTAAATCTGATTTTCAACTTTTTATGGAGTCAGTCACTATTCAACAGCACCACCCAGACCAAAGACTGATATCCACAGTAGCAGTAGCTCAAGTAGAAAGCCATAGTTTCATAAAATTTCAGACCCCTTTACAGAGCTATACATGATGGGGTGTTACAGGGTGTGTGTGTGTGTGTGTGTGTGTGTGTGTGTGTGTGTGTGTTTGCCACTCACCTAAAGTTCGAAGAAGTGTTCCTGTTCTTTAGAGGTGATCTCATAGTCTGCTCTGAGGGCCAGTCATGGACTTTCATACACTCTCCCAGTTCCATTCTCTGCAGAAGTCATAAGCATTTCACTCATCTTGAGAACTGTCATGGTCAAGAGCCCCTAATGTTAAAATGCCATCCTGCCTTACAGCATCTTAAATGGCATTGTGTGTGTGTTTTACTTTCAAATAAAAAGGTTACAGGGCTACCATACAACACAACTAACCAACAGCGTTATTTTTTAGCAACCTTTACCACCTGTAGCGAGTGTGTAACTATATTAAGTACAGTAGTACTCCCTCAACGTACAAAACTCCTGTGAAAAATCATGGATCATAAATTAAAGTGACCAGATTCCTCAAATGAAATTCAGGGCTACCGGCTACCGTAATAAGTGTTGTCTGCATGCAAACATGCACACTTGTGCTTCCTACCTAGCTACCGTAATAACCGTTGTTCTAGTCAGGATCGCCCCTCCCTAAACACAGAACATGCTGTATGTGTAGGGCTTCATCCTCTATGGAGGGCCACATTTTGTGCGAGGGGCTGCATTGCATAATGGCCATTAAAGAATGTCCATTGCATTATCTTTAGCCTGATTTATACAAATTATAGGCTTAGACCATGGCTCATCAAGCTAAGGCCCACCTAATGCGGAACGTCCATCGACGTCCGTCACCCATCATCCGTCAATACGCACCAGATCCACCTGCTGCAACTATGTTGGACAGCTGCAATCGTGAGAACGGGATCTCGCTGACTACTGAGATCTTGCAAATTCATGTACAGTCGTGCGATATAGTAGGTTGTAGCGGAGCGTCAGAGAAGAGGAACGATAATGTGACCCCCAGAGAAAAAAGTCTGGTGACCCCTGACTTAGACTATAGACAAAATATATACTTGTTTTTCATTTATTTTGTCACTGTGCTGACACTAAATGATTTTTGGGTGGATAGCTGTTATCTGTATGAAAAGGGGTGCAAATGTGAAGACTGATTAAATTGATATTGCAATTTGTTTCTTGAGGTTCATGGAGTGGATGTGAATATTTCCTACATAAGTCAATGATCTAAATGGATTGTTTTTTCTGTCTGACTTTCAAAATTAATTTGTTTTAATTCAATTAATTGCTGAGTTACTTTCCTGGTGCTTAAATAAATGACATGGCAGTTGTTTTTTTTGAATGAGTACTTCAATATGAATAAGGTCATAATGGTCAAACACTTGCATGCACGACACGGAGGATTTTAATTTGCAGTATTTGACTGACTAATACAGCTGATGCATCAGTATGATTTACAGTACTTATGTTGGTCAAACGCCAAGACGCGCCCATAAAGCCCTCCCTGTCCCTCCCATGGAGCCGTACAACCCCTCCCCATTCTCTATCATCTTACAGGAAAAAATGGCGACGAGTACACTGCGGCTCTCGCAGCGTCTTTTCACCCAAAATGCAGGTATAATGAGCCGTAACACCGGCTTGAAAACACCTGACATATCCAGGGCGACTCAAATCAGGACTGCAGTATCAACGCGGTCAGGAGCAATCTTACCCAAACCGGATAAAGTGAGTTTTATTCATGCTTGGTTACCGAGTGAAAACCGACAAGAAAAAAAAAGACTGTCAGCAGAGGCGGGACTTAACGCTGAATTGACAGCAGCTGTAGCGAATAGGAAGACAGGAGACCCGCTCGGTTAGTCAAATCAGCCAATCAACGCATGTTTACACGACTATAGATGTACTTTCAGGAAGTAATTACCCTTATTTTGTCAATTCAAGTCAGACTCAGTATTGATTCAAGTAGATATGTTGTGCCATTACAGCAATTGAAATAATATGCAGTTAGAACATTGTGACACTGACGAGTTTTAGCCAGCAAAATACTTTTAAAATATTTTTGATTTGTAAAGGCAAGATGTGGTAAGAGGTAAGGATAGTGTTTTATGTTTTTAATACACTAACACGTATTTTTTGGAAATGCAGTGATGTCCAATGCGGTTAAATGGCTTCTATCCACACTATAAATAACAAACTTGGCAGGACCTACACAGTTAATCTTAGCTGCAAGTCTCTTTAATATCTGTGTGATTTAAACGTGAATCATTGTTAACCTTTAATTGTCCTTTTCTCAAGGACGTAACAAAGACTACCCAGTTCCTTAATTTGACCCATTATTATGGCCAAATTAAAGAAGTGGGTTGTCCACAATATTTGCTCACCCTCTAGATGGATAAACAGGTTGTGGAGGCCCCTGGACAATGTTTAGTTTATGGGTCCCAACATTCTGTCACCTGACTATTTGGCTTTTTGTTTCCCAGACACCGTTTGGTCTTATCCGCATGACAGCAGTGGTGGTGCCTTTCCTGTATGTGGGAACTCTGATCAGCAAGAACTTTGCTGCTCTGTTGGAGGAGCATGACATCTTTGTCCCTGAAGACGATGATGACGACGACTGAGCTAACTCCAGAAAAAAAAATGGTAACGTCAATAGCTGCACCTTATTTAGCCAACATTTCAACATTGTTGATTAGACCTTTTTATGCACATTCTTATCCATGTGTAAAGGGTGTCTAAACTAAATAGTGACATGGTTATATGGTACTGTCATTTTTGCAACAATTACAGTTATGAGTTTATTTTTTTCAAATTCACATTCACAGGGTACATTGCAATATTGAGTGAGCGCACACCAGCCGGCACAAGGAAGATGGGAAAGATGGGGCACTTTGACAATGTATCTCCTCCAACTGTCCTCCTCTGCTGTTATGTTGCTTTGGCTGAATCCATTGTTTTGAAATGTCTATAATGTGAGGCTATAAGAATATTAGTTATGCCTTCACTCTTGTTTGCATGTTTGTCAACTCAATAAAGAGAGTCGAGTGCATGTTAATAAACACTTGTTGTTATTTAATCTTTGCACAGTGTGTCATCAATTGCACAGTAGTTTCCATAATTCTTATTCTGATTCTTTTTTTTAAATTTTTTTTAACAGTTGTCCTCATCAGTCAGGTTGTTGTCTTGCTCCCTCTTGAAGGGCAGCGTTGGCCAGTCTCAAGTGTTCGTTCAGGGAGTCCCTCTCCAACTGGCTGCGGCCCCTCATGTTACTCAGCTCTACATAGGCCTCCTTGTAATGCTCATAAGCTGCCTCTTTCTCCTAGAGGACAGGTTTGAACAAATAGAGAAGACACATCAAAGTTGAGAAGGTTTAGAGAGTTTACATCAAATTTGTTGAACGGTGTATTCATTTTGAATGGCCAGATCATAAAACATACCTTTGTAAGAGACTGCACTTCATTCTGTAGACAGCTGATTTCTTTTTTAAGATACTGCACCTCATTGTCTTTTGCACTTAGTAATATCTGAAAAACAAAATGCAATACATATGATCAGTTTATAAAATATGATGCACTGTTATAGATTAAACTACATTATACATTGTAGTTAAATTGTCTCTAGGATGATCATCCACAAGAGCTAAATGTAACTTGCACATTAATGCATCAGTAACAATTATACACAGTATGTATAACCTTCACTGGGTCTATTTCTCTGCATCACAAAAATATTTACTTTCAAGTGTTTTGCAGATAATATGTTAAAAGCATGACTTTTACTTGGGTTGGAGTAATTTTACCCTAGTGTATATAAAAGACCTGAAGACTTCCTGCTGGACTGGTAGTCAGGCAGTAGATGGCAGCATGTGCTGCACTATGGCTGACCATAGATGTGCAACACAAATGAGGCCACCAGAAAAAAGAGGGAAGGTGACAATGTTGCTATGGGGAGGCATTACTGGATAGGTACACAATTTTTTATTAATGTGGGTTGAAAATCCCACAGCATATTTGGCAAAGTTTGCCTGATGATGGTAATGTCAACATTATCCTTCAAGCACAGATAAATAGCCCAGGGTAATGAGTAAAACTGGGTCGGGATGCAGCAATAATGACATTTTCACATGAGCTGAGACTTTGCAGGATCTAATTTAGTCGCAAAAAAATTCAATACCTCTAATTCTGACGTAGTGCGCTCACTGTTGCCAAGAGACGCCGTGTCTGACCTCTGCCCTGTGATAAAATAACGCATGCGACTGATCTCTTCTGCCAGTTTGGCCTTCAGCTCCTGAAAAGAGAGTTTTAGCCAAATTACGTCATGGAGCATTAATATGAACTGGCATACTTGAGCTATGAATGTTATCACTGTATCTGTATTTGATTAACCTTATAAGAAACAAACTTTTACAAACAAAATTTTATATCAATTTGTGTAATCTATATATAGCACTTTATTAAAACTGAATCAAATCAGGCATGCATGTAAACCTGGTTCTCTCTTCTGAGCTGCTCCAACTCTCTCTCCTTGCAACTGAGCTCAGCCTCTCGGCCTCTGCTGCTCTGCTCAGTGTGGCTCAGCTCCAGGCACTTCTGAGAGTAGCGCTCTGACAGAACATCTAACTCACTGTGCAAGATGACCGGCTGTGGCCTGACACGCATAAACACACAAGATATGGAGTAAATTATAAAGCACTATCATGGATGGGGGTCACGGTCGAGTGTGGAACATCTTAAGCCTGCAGCAAAAGCCAGTGAGATGGAGAACCATCTCAGTATGGCAACACACTGACTGCAATCAACTTACATGTGGCCTCTGTAAGACGCATCCATGTGTGCAGCTCCTCCAGCCAACTTCCTGGCCTTTTCCACCTCTCTCTCCAGCTCCTCTCTGTGAGCTGCTCTCATTGCCTCCATAGCTTTGATGAACAATTAATTAAACTGTTAATTTATTATCTAAATTCCCCTCACCACATAGCATTAAAAAAGAGCACAATATTCAAGTTCACTGAGAACAGACAAAAAACCAAAAACATATCACAAACCAACATCACCTTAAGATGCATTACTACAGTTACAAAAAATCATTAAAAAGAGGCAAGATTTATTTTAAGAACAAGATAGACTTGTAGTTCTTGAGACTGGTCTTGGTCTCAAGACCACTTTTTGTGGTCTTGGTCTTGTCATGGCCTCGACAGTCTTTGGTCTTGGTCTTGTCTCGGTCTCTGGTCTCTCGGTCCTGCAATGTCTCGGACTGGTGGAGCGGTCTCGAAGGGATTTGTAACCTATAATATCCAGGCATGCACAGTTGTTTTTTTTATATCATTGATATATATATTTATTTATTTATTGTTTATTTAACATTGAAGCATTTTTGGTGCACCTGCATATGTCCAAGTATTTAATTACAGTATTGTGTTTATAATGGCTTTGTTTGAATAAATATATGGCATCATTGGCTTTGAATAATATTTGCATATCGTTGTGATTGATTAAGCATTAGGCTTATGCCATTTCAGTGATGCTATTATATTATAAAAATGCAATTTCAAGTTGATAAATGTTTTTTGGTCTTGGTCTTGGTCTCGGTCTCAGTTTTGAGCTGAACTAGCCTTGCTCTTGACTTGGTCTGTTTTGGTCTTGGTCTTGGTCTTGTCTTGGTCTTGATACTCTCTGGTCTTGGTAGTGTCTTGGTCTCAGTTTAGGCAGTCTTGACTACAAGTCTAGAACAAGGCATAACAAGGAAGAAGGAGCTACTGTTAATTACTGTTGCTTGATACTGTTGTACTTCCTGCCATACCTTTAGCAGCTGCCTGGCTCTCCTCCTGTAGCATCCTATCTCTCTGCTCCTCCAGCTCCCTGATCTCCCTAGTGTGTTTCTCCTGGAGCTCCTGCAGTGTTTTCCAATGGGCTGCCTCCATGGCTTCTAGTCTGGCTCCACAGGGAGCTCCAGGGCCACACGGGCTGTTTACCTCTATACCCATGGCTGCACGCTCCCTCTTAATGCTATCAACTTGCTTTCGAAGAGAGATGGCCTGGGAGATGTATATAGGGGAGGAAAAAGTTTGATGAGATGTGCATCACTTTTAACATACAATAATTTCCATGCATTGAAACCACTTTAAAATGTCATTATAGTGTTTCTGTGCATTATTTTTAACTCTGTTATTTGAGTGACTATAATTTCTTTCTTACCTCCTTTTGAAGGGCATCCGCTTTATTTGTTTGCGTGGCTTGTGCTTCATTTATGGACGGAAAAGCCCCCTTTGAGCTTGATATATCAGTATGTGAAACAGTGACACACTGTTCATCCTCATCAGGGCTCAACTGATCTGAGCTAAGGAGAAACCGCGATGCCTGTGGAGTGCTTGATTTATAAGCCTGGGCTCCAATGAGGGACTGCGCGCTCATGTCCCTAAATGACAATGTCTCAAATTCTACCCACTTCCTGTTGACCTCTAAGTCAAAGGTTTCAATAACAGGCACCGGTACACTCCCACTTTTCAGCTCCATGGAGTCCCACCTGCTGCCCATCTCACTTAAAGGAACCCCCTTCTCAAACCACTTGTTTCTTTCCTCCAATCGCTTGGCTTGCTCGCGGTCCCAGCCCTCCCCTTCTTCTCTCTGACTGGATGGAGATAAGTCCAGTTCTACAGTTTGGTGGCGGTGCTCGGCCTGATGGGAGTTTGCATCTGTGGAGTTGGAGGTGGAAGTGTTCGGTTCATAACCGGAGTCCTCACAGGTGAACCGAGCAGAGGGTTGGCATGACGACGGCCTCTGGGACAGGGGGTTCTCTTTCTCGCTGCCGGTGTCTGATTGGCTGAGGTCAGCGTGAGAGAAAGACAGGAGGGTAGTGTTACACATCAGAAGAAAGATGATGAAGGAATTGCTACAGACCACCCAATCACATTGCCTGCAGTTCCTCACAGTGTTCAGGAACTTTCAGGTCAACAGGTGTCTGTTTTTAAAATGTGACCAATTTTGCACATTTTGCTATAATAACATACAAGATATAAAAATATCAACTATTTAGGATGAAGGATGTCCTGTTTTTTTAATTCTTACATGACTAACTGTAGTTAATTAGTAATATATTATGATTCTCTAAGCATTGTCAGCCAGTACAAATAAAGGCTTTATAAAAGTATCTTACTTGTAATAAAAAACTCCAGAATAACTACTAAAAGGACATTGAAGGGAGATTATGTAGTTTGTTTCCAAGATCAAGGATGAACTTTGTCTCTCCTTAATTTTATTTATTTATTATTATTATTATTTATTCATGATTTATTTGGCTTGAGTCCCTCTTTCAAATTAATTTTATTCCAAAAGCCATGAGAGTGAAGAACCAATGTAAAGTTACCAATATTTTTTAATATAATGTGTCGTTGTAGTATTAGACAATGTAGGTCAGGATTAATGATAAATTCTTGAATTTTATTTTGCGTGAACAGATTTGTTTTTTTACATGTTTTGTGACTGTCATATTTATTCATATTTATGTCAACATTATTTGAAATTTAATTAAATATAGTACAGCATTGGTATGTTGGCCATGCCAAGCATGTTTATGGGCTCTCCTTATTTGAAATGTTGTTTTCAATATGTATTACATGGATTTATATACTCCACTATATTTATTTGACAGCTTTAACTACTGGTTACTTTTCATGTTAGAGATCCCATACAAAACAAACAATGAAGTATGATGCAATGTTATTTAACTTCTCAACAGCAATTATAATATAATACTTTATTATGCAATAATATAACTTTTATCAGCATTGAGTGACTTACTTTTATAATTTCTATTCTTTAGGTATATTTTGCGAATAACGCCTGCACATTTACTTTACTGGTAAGTTTTTTTTGTAACTTTTACAATGTGATATTACTACCTGATTAGAGGATCTGAATACATCCTCCACCACTGTCTCCCAGTATAAAGTCAGACTCACTGCGTGTTGTTCTGGATTGCCTGCTTTAGTAACTTCACCCAGTTCCGCCGTATTCTGGAGGTTATAACAGAGAGAGTGAACACTGCTCTCTTTGTCTGGGGGTGATCAAAAGAGACACACACACACACACACACACACACACACACACACACACACACACACACTGTTAAACAGGAAGCAGCGAAACATGTAATTGATGTGGAAATGGGAGGCAGTGTGGGGGGTGTCTCTATGTCCATCTGTCTGATGTACTGTATGACACAATGAGAAAAAGGAAAAGAAAAAGTACAGTAAATACATACTTGTATTTGGAGTCCATAGTTCTTCTCTACGTCACAGTTGGACACATTCACACAGGATGTTAGCTCTATCTCCCCATCCAGATCATCAGACTGCAGCACAAATGAGTTTGTAATCCAAACAACAAACACCAAAATTAACTGGTATCATAGAATAAATGCCTGTAGAATTAATTACTTTAAGTTAACATGTTGGAGATTTTCCTACAAATCAAATACTACCTTTATGTTACTTATCAGTTCTTACCTCCTCAGCATCCGAGTCTCTGTAGTACCTCAGCCTAGTATCACCCAGAACAAACCAGTGTTTCTTCCACTGAGCAAAAACACAGTATAAACATAGACAACAATAAATACTATGTGGATGTTTTTACAGACAGTTTTAACCGGCATGGATTTTGTACTATCTGTCTGGTATATGAGATTGTGGTTACAACCGGAATTAGATTAGAAAATGAAGATAACTTCTTTTTTTTTTCAAAATAAAAAAAAAGAATAACAATTTCAAAAACTTAAATTTACCTTGCCATGTTCATCCAATCTGGACATCCACCCCTTCAAGTAACAGCACCTGTAATTAAAGCATTATGATCAAGCTCTTTGAAAGCAGTCTGGAGTGGTTTCTGTCTCACGCTAGTGATTGTGAAACTAGAGGAAACGGAAACAGACAAATGTGTCTTTGTGAGATAAAAACATAACTGAGAGCATGCATGCATAGAGAGCCGGGAGGCCAAACTTCAAAGCACAAAAATGGGAAATATACTACATGTTAAACGCAAGAACTGCAAACGGTGATTGTTTAGCAGTGGGAAATAAGAACACAAAGAGGAACTGATGGAATATTATTCGACTGACTTGAGAAAGAGCAGGTGCTATTATAACATGATAACACAAAATAACACACTTACCATACACACATCATATTGTGCAAGGAGAAAAATACATGATGTGAGATAAATGGGGAAGTCACTGTCAAATGTGAGATCACATGTAGCTCTTAATCATATAAATGCCACAGCCGTGTTTCTGAACAACAAAATGTTTGCAGAGTTGCATGTGATTTAAAGCAATAAAATAAACATTACATAACAGTTTTCATCTGTTTGTTGACTCAGCAGTTTTATACTTAACACTGTAGCGCTAACACTGCAGGATACATTGGTTTGAACCATCTCAGAGTCTATTAATATATTCATGATAAATCACATGAACATGCTGCCCTAAAACATAGAGTGCTAACTAATGGCTTTGTTCCCTGCAAGGTGCTTCTGTGAAAGGGGGCATCTGAGATAAAAGTCTTGAACTAAATATCAGGAATCTACTTTAGAATGAATGTATGAGCGACCCATTTCCCTCCAACACTCATGTTTGCATGTATGCAGTCGCAGAAAAGTCAGGGGACCATGCTCACCTGTGTCTGCTGGTGTTCAGGAGGAGCTTGGGCCTTAACCTTTGAAGATCTGTGTTTTCCACTTTGATGATCTGAACTCTTTGGTGGAACAGACAGGATTATAAACTGTGTTGTCTGGATGACGTGGATTATATTGTGACCATGTGTGCAGTTATTGCCTCATACCTGTGACTGAAGAGAAGAGACTGACTGTCTATGAGATGATCGTCCGTTCTCAGAGTCCCGACATTTCTCTCGTCTGTCTCTTCCTCTCTCTCTGCCTCTCCCTCTCTCATCTGATTCAAGCCTTGAACTGTAGATATCTATTTCATCTTGGTACCTTCAAAGAAATGAAATTAAAATGCATATACTTGACAGACACAAACACCCTATAAGCACAATTTCCATCCTATTTTTCTTACTGAACTTTCACATTCCATTACTGTAGACCACTCCTCTTTTCTTTGGCCATATCTAAGGCAATTAACTATGGTCAGATCAAAAGATATCTTCAAAGTCTTTCTACACTTCTGACACCATTTTCTTACGAATCTTCCAGCTGCAGGAACAGTTTAAAGAAACACATACACGAGGAATGCATAATAGATGCACAGTCATGGGACTTATGTTATGGCTATCCAAATATCATTTGGCACCACCAAACCTGTACGTCCTAAGCCTCTGTTCCCTGCATGGGCTGGGACTCTGGTTCCTCCTCCTCATCCCGGGAAACTCTTCCTCCGACTCCAGCTGAATAGTTGGAATATTTGCCAGGACAATGTAGTCCTCCATGGTCATCCCCACCTGAGTTTCATAAAGATTTATCAACATTTTTACATGATATGCTGTAGGATGTGTTGTCTCTGACACAGAATATAAGTGTTTAGAGTCTACAGTCATGAGGCTGTACAGTGGTATTTTGAACTAACTGCTAATGTTAGCATGTTAATATGTTCACAACATAGACTAACTGCATGGTTCACAATGCCAATACTGATTTAGGTAGGTATAATGTTAACTGTCATCACTTAATGTAGGATGTTAGAATTTCCTAATTAACACAAAGTAGGCTGATGGGAATGTCATAAATGGTGACATCACTTTCGGGTGATTAGCTATAAGCAAAAGTTTTGAACAAGCTTGACCTGACAGAGGAAAATGGAGGATTACAAAAGTTATTATAATTTATCCTGGGGAGCACACAAATGTGTTAATCAATTTTCATGGCAATCCATTCAAAGTTATGGAAATGTTTCACTGTTGGCTGCATCCCTTGGGGACTATGAACTGGACTGGGCCAAAGTGGTTGCATGAGTGACGGTAGAGCCATGCTGCAAGCTTGGCTGTAAACAAGTGGGTTGCTATACAAGATATACATACCTCCTCTACTTCTACTGCAGCCCTCTTGGGTTCAGAGATCAGTAAGGCCTCCATGCCTCTCCTCACGTTGCTCCTGCTTCTGTCACCGCTGACTTGCTTATTCCCCTCATGGCCTTTGTCAGTTTCTGTGACCGCAACATGTGACTGTGAACCACCAAGCATCTGAAAATCTGCACCTCGTCTTGATGTGGAGGAACCACATGAGGGTGGGAGGCTGAGAAGAGAGTGTGACGACCCCTGCCAGGAGCCTTGAGAAGGGCTCACTCTGCTGTCTCTGGAGTAGGGCTCCCTTTTGGCTCCCTGTTCCCCCTTGTGACTTTGTGTACTATAGCCGTTCCTGGATGGTGATGCTTCACGGCTGTTGCGAGTGTGAGTGTTGGCCAAGCTGTTAACGGCTGTTCTAGTGCAAGGAGAACTCTCATATGAGTTTTGCTGGATGGCTGAAGAGCCACGGCGGGAAATGGACTCCAGATTCCTGTACAGCTTCTCAGAGTCCAGACTGTGTTTGTTTGAAGCCTGAGACGTACTCCTTGAGTGTGGGATCTTCTGACCACCATATTCACTGTTCTGTAAATGGAAAGAATCTGTGTGCCTGTGAGAAGGAGTGGCTCTAGAGGGCGAGGCAGTCCGAGAGGCAATGGATCCTCTCCTGTGGGATGGACTGGACCTGCCAGATGTATACCGAGAAAGACCATGGGATGGAATTGGAGAGGAGCCATGAGAAGAGGAATGGCAGCCTGACCGAGCCTGACCCCTAGAGAGGGAGCTTTTGCGCTGGTTTCCCATTGTGAACTTGAAGCGATCTGGGCTCACAGAGCTATGACGTGTTGGTGAATTATTCTGTGAATTAGCTCCTCGTCTAAAGTTGGAATGGTACGTGTATCTCTCTGGGGATTCACTTCTCCAAATTTCCTGCATATATGTTTCAGAGTTTCTCCTTTGAGAAGGCGTGCCAAGGTTAACATTCCTGTAGGGGACGCAAGCTTTAGGCTCAGGAACATAGTTGCTAGGAAGTGGATGTCCTCTCTCGTAGTAACGATACGTCCGTTTGTTGAATTCCTCCGTCTGCTGCTCACGATCACCTCTTCTGTCTGGAGAGAAGTAGCCACTCTCTTGTTGCCGGTCTCCTCTGGAATCTGAAAGTCATGCTAGAATGAGGTCATTGCTTTCATATGTAGCCTATGTGAGAGCATGAGGCTAAGATTGTAATTTTGAAATGTTTTATGGTGCAGTGTGTTATCTGACTATACCTGATACCTGGCGGGATCTGTCTCTGCCCCTCCTCTCATCCATCAAGGAGCTTTCAGCTTTAGAGGGGTCCAACCGGGTCATATCTCCTTGGGCCACACAGTGCCTCTCTGAGCTGAGGGATCTGCTCCTCTCAAGACCGTACCACTGATTGGGAGAGCTGGAGGAAGGCAGTACAAGATCATCACAGATACAGCAATGAGGAAACAGGTACAAACATGGGTTTGTCAATCACTGGATTGTCACTTTGCTTGGTGAATAAGACAAAGGCCTAAAAGTGGGCCACAAAATAAAACCATGAGGAAGACACTCAAAAGCTCTGTAGAGGGTGATAAGTCATCGCTATGAGCAACCTCTTTCAAATTACAGTAATTGTCATTCATTGGCTACAAAAATTTTTTAATATATAATCATGCTAAGTTCGATCCATGAACACTGCTAAATGAGTAGCTCATTCAGTGATATTCAGAGACAAAGTGGTTTCTAAAATCAGGATACAGGATACAGTCACCTGGGTTGTATGTCAGTGTCACAGATATTAAGTTCCAACTCAGGACTCAGACTGTGAACCAAACTCCATTCGTAGGTCCAACCGCCGCTGTCGTCATCACTACTGGCATTTGTGGTCACATCAGAAAGGTTGTGAGTATCATCATCTGTGTCCTATAGTCAGTGCAGCAACAAAAACACACAATTTTTAATTATTCATAATAATAATAATAATGATAATAATAATTCAATGAAAGGAAAACAGGTATGTGACCTCTATTTATTTCAAACTAAAGAAAAAGTCATTCATAGAGGTTATTTGGATTGTTTGATTTGATTGTGTCTGTAAATTAGATTATATTTATTGAGATCACCTGGTTTCAAAACACAGTGTGTTGACTTTTGATTTGTATTACGCAGCAACAATCACTTAAATTTGAACCTGACCTGAGTCTTTTATCCCATACATTTTAAAGAAAAAACACAAACATACAATGTTGATACTAATATACAGACAACTAATGTCCCAATTTCCCATCCCATTATACTCACTGTGACTGCTGACTGTCCTTCAGCTAAATCTGCTGTCAAGGCTTTCAGCAGCTCTCCTCATTCCTTCTCTCCTGTCTTTGTAGCTAAGCCGATGAATTTAGACTGCACAGGACGTAACTCAAGCTAGTCTCTGGTCATGCTCATCATTATTTCATTGCTCTAGTGCTTTTGCATTACCAGAACCGCCCACTCAACTTCTTTCTCATCTTTATCTTCATTCCTCCTTCAGACCTACCCCTCATTAACAGGCAGACAACAAAAGATTTGCTCTTTGATCATTCTCGATATATTGGCTGGTTAAAAAAAGTGTTAACTGTTTTCAGATCAAAATCTGGTCTACTGTACATTTGAGCAACAATTTTAATTAAAAAAAAAACAAAAACTTCCTTTACGTTATTCCACTGTATATTTTATCTGGGTCAGTGTTGTGTGAGAGCATTTTTTAAATGTGTTGTATGGTCATATCAGATTACAATCCATTCCCCAAGGATTGTAATGACCTTTCATTAATTAATAATAATGCAGAATCAAATGCCAACTTGTTGTATTTCTCCCACCTCCACGCTAATTTGCCTAAGCTGCCATCATCACCTCAGTGTGTAACTTTTGGTACAGTTTTAACAGTACAGTAGTCATACTGAATGATGGCAAAACATTAAAAACATCTTTGGTTTTTTTTATAATGTCAATAGATTTTAATTTCAATATGTAAGGTATAAACAAACTGTTTCTTGGAATTAAGAAATTTAGTGTGAAAAAAAGTATGAAAAATGGTGATTCGTCTTAGTCAATTAATAGCAAAACTCAATTAATACCGTATATACATTTTTGAGGAAAATAAAGATTTCCATACATGCTAATGTTTTGAATATAATAACTTGATGAGTGTGTCTGCAGTCAACCAGCAGGAATTACATGTTATTAGACTAGAGAATGATTCATGTATGTAGGTTACATACCCAATCCTGTGAACTGTCGTGTTGTGCAGCAACAGCTGTCTCAGCAGTAGTGCTATTGTTGAGGAGGTGCATGTGATCTGGCCGCAGGCAGGAGCTGCAGCGGGAGGGGTCAAAGGTGTTGGGGAGGAACTGACAGCAGTAGAAGTCCTCACCAGGAGGTGCCATGCCGATCATCTAAGGCTGGGAATCCTTATGCACCTTAGCACCAAAATAGACTTTATTTTGGATATACACTATGTGGTGTGGTTATTTCCTAAGAAGCTCTTGGTGGAGCTCAGTATATTATAAATAACATCTATTTAGGCAAGTGAGTTCTTATCAGTTATAATTGGCTTTAAGAAATTAAAACCTAATACCGTAGATATATGAATTGCATATAAGCTGAATAATTCTAATACAGCAGTATACTATATTTGTGATGTTACTATAAACAGAACTCATTGAGTCAAGGGGTGTTTGTGAATATTTGGATACTTTGTTGGATGAAACAAACTCCACTAGTGATGGGATACCTTTAACTTTACACAGCAGTTACAGCGTAACCTATAACGTAACCATTTTACAAAGAAGTAATCCTCCAGCATAAGGTATCTATAGGTGCATAGCTATCCAATGGAATATGGTAAGACACTATACAGTACCTCATGAATGTGGTCCAAAGTCTTCATATTCACAGAAAAATTAGTGCTGCATATTTTATTTCCAAGAGAAGATCCTTCACAGAATTCTCAGTTTCTTTACATCGGGATGGAAAGGGACTCTAGTGATCATGGAAGCTACAGACGCTAGGATCATTTATCAGAAAACACACATTCATTGGTTCTCACATTGACACAATGTGGTGACTGTGTCCTATCAAATATCACCATCTTGAAACATATCTGACTCCTCTTGACAGCTGTCTTATGGACAGTGGCTTGCTACACAGATGGTTTCTCTGGCAGTGAAGTCATAAAGAGGACGTCTTTCAGGCTATATGGTGGTTATGAATAATAACAAACTAATAAAGGGTTTGTATCAAAGAAACAACTTGGTAGTACCAGAGCAATCAAAAGAAAAACACATGTAGCACTTTGACGTTGAAGGTCAAATTGTTATCTAATTGCATTTTCGAGACCTTCCAACAATTTACAACCCTTCAGTACTGGATTTATAACAGATTAATTAACAGTAAACAATACTTTGGTAATAACATGATGATAATGGTATAATTGGTGGCTGAATTAATTCCTAAAAAGGATAAAAATGGTACAAGAACACAAGTGGTTAATGCTCAAAAGCATGAACTGTAAAAATAGAGTAATAAGATATCTGGAATCTATTTTATTTGATGAACACTTCAGTTGTTTATGTTGTTTTCCTGTTGTCCTCCTCTCATTTGGTTTCTTCCAGGCTGGGTGTGGCTGGACTACTGCACAGCTGACAAGGCACACCTGCAATCAACCTCTCCATAAAAGCATAGCATCTCCACTCCTCTTGTACCAGATAATTCTGTAAGTTACAGTAGTTAAGTCACTGTCACCCCACAGAGATTAGACTTGCTCTCTGGCACCCCTATTCTATCCACTAATACCCATGACCCCGTCTTGATTCAACGCTCAGTCCCCCTGCACCAAGCTGTGTTGTTTCCAAGCTCAGTTTCATTAATGCCTACCACCTAGTCAGAATCAGGGAGGGGGACAAGTGGAAAACCACCTTCAAGACACCTATTAGCCATAAGTATCTGGTACTGCCTTTTGGCCTTGTCAATGTCCCTGCAGCCTTCCAGGCACTTGTGAATTATGTATTGCGTGATATGGCGGACCAGTTTGTGATTTTTTATCTTGAAGATATTCCTGTGTTTTCCCAGAATCTCACTGATCATGTCCAGTATGTCCACCTGGTCCTGCAGAGACTGCTAGAAACACACCAATATGTCAAAGTGAAATGCATATTCCACACTTGTTCAGTACCATTCCAAGGCTTCCATGACGGGCCAGATTCGTGCTGACCCTGCCAAGATCATGGTGGTGGTTGACTAGCTTACTCCGAGAGGTCGTAAGGTCACAGGTTCATCAGAGACTACAGCAGAATCTCCTCTCTTCTCACCAGCCTCAACTCTGTGAAGACCCCATTCTCCTGGTCCTCTAAAGCAACCAAGCAGTTTGCTCATCATAAGGAAAGGTTCACTACAGCCCATGTGTTGATTCACACTGATCCAGCCCAGCCGTTCATTGTGGAGTTTGATGCCTCAGGCTCTAGTGTCTCAACGAGTTCATTCAGTGTAAAGCCATGTGCCCTATTTTGACAGTTTGCTGCCCGTGTAGAGGACCAGAATGAAGACACCATACTGCCTTTGACCTGCATGGTTGGTGCTGCCATGTGGGCGGTGGTCCTAGAGGCTTTACAGGCTCATCCCACTCTCTCCCTTCTGCGATGCCAAGGAACATGTTGCCGCCTGGTCTGTTTGTGCTCGCAGCAAGGATTCACACCATCCCCTGCTGGCCTGCCCATTCCTCATCACCCTTGGTCCTCCAGGCAGGTGGTCATCCCCTTGATACAGGACCTTCGCTGTGCCCACCGAGACTGAGAGGACCGCTCTCACTAGGACTGTTGCCTGCATCCAGACCCTCGATGACTATCGTTACACTCCAGTCCTTAATGATCAGCTGAGGTGAGAGGTACGGCTCTCATTCAGAGACCTCTCCACTCAGGTTCAGTCCCACAAGTTGGGACCTCAGTTCATCAGCCCGTTTGAGATGGAGAAGGTCATCAACCACAGCATCATCAGACTCAAGCTCCCTCCGTCTCTCAAGAGCCACCCATCATTCCAGTTGTCACTCCTCAAACCAGTCTCCACCTCTCCACCCTTGTATCCTGTTTTCTGAGATGCTTAATGTACCTTGTCCTTCTGTTTCCGCAGATTCCTCATTTCCATGTCCATGCCAAGAATCCCACAGTGTCTCCACTCCACCACTGTCTCCATGTTTCCATCTACTCCGTGCCTGCCTGCCTCCCTTCTTCAGCCCACGTCCTTTGTTCTTTGTGTTTGTAATTTAATAAAACACTTAAACCATTCTTGCCACTCTGTCTTCTGCTTTGGGGCCCTAAATCCTCCCCCTGACAATAACAACTCTTGGCATCATTAGTTGAGATAATTCCCAAAATGATGGCCCAGTTTACTGCTTGTGTTTGTGTGTGTGTGTGGGTGTAACCTTATGGCATGTCCTAAGTTTGGGATGATTAATTACAGTTTTGTAAGTCTACGTTGTCATGTGAACGCTATCAAATGATCCTCCATGACTCAGGAGTATAAATAAACATCTTTGGCAAGTAAAATGACAATTAACAAGGTATATTTTTGTCTTCTGCTCTGTATCACATGGTCACTGTAGCTACAAGCAGTTACTCTTGCAGTTGTTGCTATAATGAGAGAGCAGAGACAGTTTCCATGTAAATGCAGTTGGAAAAGTTCAGCTGACACAAATTAGAACAAACAGGAAAATAATTGTTTTGATTATTTTGTGTTCATTTTTTTTTAATGTCAGATTGACAGAAAAACTGTCAGAGCTCCACTTTTTGTGTTTTTGCTATTTTATGATGTGAAAATAAAATTTGACAATATTGCCTTACTGACAGACAGACTGACAGATAATTAGAACATGATACACTCACATCATCAAGAGTAATTAAGGCTGTGTCTTTCTCTCCTCCATGTATGGTATAGACATTCAATTATCAATATTTTGCATCATCACTTATCATTGACTATAACTTATGATTACCTCCGCCTGCGAGTTTATGTTTTCACCAGGGTTGGTTTGTTTGTTTATTGATTTGTTGGTTTGCAAAATAACTCAAAAAGTTATGGATTGATTTTGATGAAATTTCAGGATTGGTCAGAAGTGGCCTAACTTAAAACTGATTAATTTTTGGTGGTGATCGAATCCGATTCAAGGTCATCAAGGTCAAATGAAAGGTCACGTCATAGTAATGTATGGGGGATTTTGCATATTTCTTAACTCTCCAGGGTGTACAATTTTCAGCCAATTGTCACCTAATTTGTATATAAACTAATATAGGAATCCAGAAATCAAAGATTCAGTTCGGTCAAGATCAGTAAAAGGTCAAGGTCACCAAGGTCAAATATGCGTTTTTAACCATAACTTCATGTAGGAAGGAGCTAGAGCAACGCAACTGGTCTCAAAATATCCGGAAAAGAATTCTCAAATTGTATTTGCAAAGTTTTACTGGTATTTTGGGACTTTTTTAAAATTCAAATGTGACAAAATATGAAATAGAGAAAAAATAAATAAAAGTAGGTGATATTAATGTGAATATGATATTAATTTGGGTTTCAAAGTGAGTCAAAATCAACACATTCACTCTTAGGCATTGTGGGCTTGCAGGAGTATATGCTCTCTCAGAATGCTGCCTTTGCAGAGGTCTGCGCTTTCTGAGTGCTTTTCTAGTTTATAATGCAACATAATCCGACTGTTAGCAGAAAGTATGTATCTTTGTTTCTTTATGCAAATTAAGAAGGTTCCAAAATGATGGACAGTCTACTACAATATATGGAGGTTAACAATTTTTGTGTATGTATGTTTTGACTATCAGATTAAAATGTTCAAATTATAAAAACTTTGAAACAAATACTCCTCATCATCACACATCAACCCATGTATAAATGCTGCTAGGATCAATATTTTTGTATAATTGAACAATGACAAGATATACACTATATTGCCAAAAGTATTTGCTCACCCATCCGAATAATCAGAACCAGGTGTTCCAATCACTTCCATGGCCACAGGTGTATAAAATCAAGCACAACATTTGTGAAAGAATGGGTCGCTCTTAGGAGCTCAGTTAATTCCAGCGTGGAACTGTGATAGGATGCCACCTGTGCAACAAATCCAGTCGTGAAATTTCCTCACTCCTAAATATTCCACAGTCAACTGTCAGCTGTAATATAAGAACGTGGAAGTGTTTGGGAGCGACAGTAACTCAGCTACAAAGTGGTAGACCACGAAAACTGACAGAGCGGGGTCAGCGGATGCTGAGGCGCATAGTGTGAAGAGGTCGGCAACTTTCTGCAGAGTCAATCGCTACAGACCTCCAAACTTCATGTGGCCTTCAGATTAGCTCAAGAACAGTGCACAGAGAGCTTCATGGAATGGGTTTCCATGGCCGAGCAGCTGCATCCAAGCCATACATCACCAAATGCAATGCAAAGCGTCGGATGCAGTGGTGGAAAGCACGCCGCCACTGGACTCTAGAGCAGTGGAGACGCTTTCTTTGGAATGACGAATCACACTTCTCCACCTGGCAATCTGATGGACGAGTATGGGTTTGGCGGTTGCCATGAGGACGATACTTGTCGGACTGCATTGTGCCAAGTGTAAAGTTTAGTGGAGGGGGGATTATGATGTGGGGTTGTTTTTCAGGAGCTGGGCTTGGCCCCCTACTTCCAGTGAAAGGAAATCTGAATGCTTCACATTGGACAATTCCATGCTCCCAACTTTGTAGGAACAGTTTGGAGCTGGCCCCTTCCTCTTCCAACATGACTGTGCACCAGTGCACAAAGCAAGGTCCATAAAGACATGGATGACAGAGTCTGGTGTGAATGAACTTGACTGGCCTGCACAGAGTCCTGGCTTCAACCCAATAGAACACCTTTGGGATGAATTAGAGTGGAGACTGAGAGCCAGGCCTTCTCGTCCAACATCAATGTGTGACCTCACAAATACACTTCTGGAAGAATGGTCAAAAATTCCCATAAACACACTCCTAAACCTTGTGGACAGCTTTCCCCAGAAGAGTTGAAGCTGTTATAGCTGCAAAGGGTGGACTGACGTCATATTGAACCCTATGGATTAGGAATGGGATGTTACTTAAGTTCATATGCGAGTCAAAAATGATCACATAGCATGCTTCCAGATAAGAAACTTTGACTGTTTTCAGAGGACTTTTTAGTGCACAATTTAGGAATTGTTTTCCTTTTATGTCATGCTATTTTTCTGATAATTCATAAATGGTGAATAATTCTGTGAGCTCACATAAAACTAATTTCAATCATACGGCTTTTTAGCAACTTTTTATGTTTTGTTTTAAAGCAGGTAGTAATACTGCTTGATATTTCACCTTCACCTAGATTCATGGTTTTAACCACTGTGGGTTTAGAAGTTGCAAACATAATCTTGTGTAATCGATTATTTCTCTCTGAATCACTCAGACAGAAATACCATGACATAAATTTGACTACTCATTCGAAAAAAAGGGAGTAATTAATTATTTATTACATGTTATCTACACTTAACTATTCATGGTAGATGATTAAATCCCAATCAGTAATCACCTCAACATAAAGGGAAAAAATATCCTTCATCCTAAACCTTACCCAAGGCAAGTATTGATCTTGATGAGTATTCTTGCTCACAATAACTTTCTGAGCTCAACCGCTTTAACAGCTTGTTCACTCAGGTTTTAGATTTAAAACATACAGTATATTCTCTGTACCACAAATAATCAAATCATTATCAACAATTACATAACTCCAACTGCTGCCTGGTATAATGAGGGTTTTAAGCACAGTTTTAAGTGTTAATTTGTCAAAAAGTGTTTTATCAAAAAGTCATTTTCATTCTTCAAATTGTATTTTGGCAAAAAAATTATGCCATTATCACAAAGCTTTCAAGTTCATCTCATGGCCTTCTTCAGTCGATGGCGCTTGTTTCATATTACAGATTACATGTTAAGATATGAAGACATATTTTGTATGATAATAATATGGATATGATTAAAAAATTATAAAAACATGATTATATTTTATAGTCAATCATGCTTAAGAAGAAGGGTTATAGTTGTTGACAAATATAAATACATTAATAAAACACTCTCCGTATTCTGCTCCAATCTGGTCCTTTGGGTTGTAAGTAATATTTTGTTACAGAAGTACATTGTTACATTACGTACCAGACCTGTGTTTTGTGTCAGTTTCATAAAATGTCAAAAAATTCCTGTTCAGCAAAAGACAAAGACTGAGAGTCATTTGAGATAAAGATAAACACAAAGTAGTAATATGCATATGTTGGTGTTTCTAATGTACACAGAGCAACATACAGTTGTTATTTAGAGTAAATTTATTCATCCATTGGGAATGACTGCCCCCCGGCCTGCTTTTCTAAAAACACGTTGACCTAGATCAGCTCTCAGGGTGAGAAATGAGGCGTCCGCCTTCTTCTGAGTAAATTGGCTCTCATGGCATGAGGGGGAGTCATCAAGCAAGGCCTCAGAGACGGCCGGCACTACAGAAAATAGCTCCCCTCATCTGTTGATCACATTTTAAGAGGACTGAGGGGAGGCATCATTAGAATAATGTTGAGAGTTTTAATGTTATTGACTTCGTCAATGAGGTTTGTGCTGAAAAAAAAGAACTGTATACGTGTGTGTATGCATGCATGCCTTTTAATACTATATTACATTAAAACAGTGTGTTGTAGGCATTAATATCTCACTGCCACTAGATTAGAGTTATTTCTATACACAGCTGGCCATGTTGGCATTAAGGATGGACTTTCTTTCACCTGCATGATTTGTAACTCTCATGACTTAACTCTGTTTCTTAAGTACTAATGCATTCTTTTATACTATTGTACTATCATGTGTGCAACCCACATTTATTTCTTAAGTTAAGTTACACCTCATATTTGATTGTAAAACTTTGTGTGCATGAATCATCAAACTGCCTTCAGCAACACAACAACAATAAAAATGTCTTTCATTCAGACTTGTTACATGGAGAACATTGTGTTCTTTTGACTGTAAGTTAGTGTCAACCTATTTATTCCTGCTGTGTACCCACTTAGTTAATCTCCTCACCTCTGACATGTGCCCACACTGCTTGGTCCTATTTTATTGTACCCCCACTTCCCCCATGCAATGCAACACCCACCAGTTGTCTCATGAAGCAAAAAAGAAAGAAGCTTTAAAAATAAACCACATGGAGAGAGCAGGAGAGTATTTATATGTGTGAGAAAGAACAGAAAGTAGAGTTTCTCTGAGGTTTCCATGGAAACTAAAGAGTTGTGCCTAATTGGTAATAACACCTCGAAGGAACCCACAAAAGAGGCCTCACTCATACTGCCATGCTCAGTCAACATTCCCGTTTTCATGTATTCATGCTTTTTAAAATTATTGACTGACTCACTCTGTGCAACAAGTACAAAATGGTTTTGGCTGCAGCAGCGACCATTTTTCTGTTTTGTCTATTTCTGGGATGAATGGTTGTCAGAAAGAAAAGCAGGAGAGATTATTTTGATTATTTTGCTGTTCTAAATTCTCTGCAACTTGACAAATTAAGGCTCTAGTAATTGCAACAGGACATAAACACAAATCACTATTATGTAACCTGTGTTTAACATCAATATTAATGACTTAATCACCTCCCCTGGCCTGGGATTGCATGTAAACGCAGTTGTGTGGCGGCCCCCTTCAGACCAGTTCCTGTTCCTGCTCTTGTGCTTGCAGAGTTTAGGTGCATGGTCCATCTCTATCGATGCCTGGGCTGCCAGTCTCTCTCTTCTCTTCACCTGAGATATTTGGGTTTGGTTGGTCTTGATTAAGTTATGTCTTATTTTTCTTGCATCCAAACTGCCAACATTATTGATGATCCCATAACACTTTAAGTTGGTTCATTTTTAAATAAACCTATCTTGTTGCTTGTGAGACTATCCTACCTCTGAGTGAGATTGCTATCTGACAATAAAAACATGAGATAAAAAAGTAAAAGTAAATCAGTGATTTTTGTTGAACAGTGTGGTTGTTGGCTGTTGGATGCAGGAAGAGGAAGCAGTGAACTGGTGGAAGTTACAGAGATTGTAGAAATTACTCTCTTCTGCTTCTCTGATTATCTTCAGGAGACTGGCAAATCCCCCATCATGGCTGACAGAGCAAGTAATGTGTCTTCCAAAAAAAGAGACATTGCAAAATCCTCTTGACATTTTAAGTATATTTTTGGTGTTGTATTGTAATAAGATGATTGGCCAGAGGTGGGACAACACCTGTAAAGTCTGTGAAGTCACAAGTCTACATTCTAAGTGTTGTGTTTTCATTACTAAAAAGTACTGACCTGGTGATGAGCTGATTGACAGCAGGTGTTCAGGTAGACAGGCCCAGGTTGTTGGTCTGACAGGAAAATAATCTCTCTCTCTCTCTCTCTCTCTTTCACTCACTCACACACACACACACACACAGTGCGTAGAGCCTCGTCCTTCATGAGGGGCTACATTTTGCGTGAGGGGACGCATTTGTGCATATGTACAATGGATGCACATACAGAGACGCGCAGCGCATACCATCAAATCAGCTCAAGACCTGTAATCAACTGCAATGATTGACAGCACTCGACATCTGACCAATCAGAGAGGAGCGCCGGCGGCACTCACTTGCAGAGCGAGTGAGGAGCTGTTATGTTGTCCAAAAGACATCATGAGTCGGGAGTGAGTAAAGCAGGGGGATATGTTGAAAAGTTTTGTTTACCTGGGCTGCTACTCATTGGAGAAGAATCTCTGTCAGCAACCCTGATTAACATTTATTGAATGTCTTGTTTATGCCCTTTGCCTTCACCTCAGTAAAATGACCAGTTTGTGGCCAAAGATATTGATAGGATATAAACTTTAGCCAATATATTTATCTTATAGCCTAACAATTTATGTTGTTACTGTTGTACTAATAGTAGTAGTAGTAGTAGTAGTTTCTGCTTGTTTTCTCTTGCATCTTGAGTTCATTTATTTAAAAACAACTACAACTCTTTATATTATACAAAAAGGGATAAAAATCCAAATCCAAATCATAAATCATAGACTTACTGTATGTGATTGCCACAGTTGTACAGTATTATATATTTTCTAATTGTCACAATGCAATATGAGACCAAGAGAAAACGTATTTTCTACCCAATACGAACAAACTGCCAAATGCCTCAGAAACACTCTTTTTGAGTCTCTACTGACACTTTGTCAGAGTACAATGATCTTCATTGCTGTGTTTTGTTCGATGTCAGTGCAAATCTGAGTGGGCTCAAGTCTAAATTATACAATCCACATCGCTACACTCTGGGGAAAACAATAGCATATATATAGACAGATTTTTGCTCTCTCTCTCTCTCTCTCTCTCTCTCTCTCTCTCTCTCCCTCTCTCGCTCTCTCTCCCACACAGCCGGGCAGGGATCGGAGCAGATGCACAATCACCAGACAGCAATGACTCTGTTCAGCTACTATGGAGCAACAAGACAAAGCTCAGATTGGAGACATGTACAAGTTTGTGCAACTGAAATATGAGAACACATTCATGAAAAAGATATTTGTTTATTGAGTGACAAAAGAAGACGGAGCAAGACGACTTTTTATGAGGATGAAACCTCATTCAGTCTATGGTATCACCAAGGTAAGAGTTTATACTTTGATATTCTTGCTCTACTGGGATTTGAAAAAGACATATATATTGGTATATATTATATTATGATATTATGCTAGCAACAAGTCATTTTTTTATTTGATGATGACCAAGATAAGTTTTTTTCTTGCCTCCACTTTCAATTTTAATTTTGCAAAACTGCACCTGCTGGACTCCAGGAAGAATAGCTGTTGCATTGGTAACAGCTAATGGAGATCAGAATAAATGAAAAATGGGGAAAAATAAGAAACTTTCATCTCGATAAGTCCTGTAATTGTTTTCTGTCCCTGCTCTGTCTCATTAACTAATTACTCAGAAAACACAATCAATACTTAAACAAAATATTCATGTGGCTGAGTGAGCTGACTGTAAAAAAATCATGGGATTGAAAACAGAGGGACTAAAGGAATTTAAAGGCCAAAATATTTTTTCAAGGTTAGCGTAGTACTCAGCTCCTTTCCCAACCCCACCCGTCCACTCCCAGTCGTTGATTATTCCTGCAGGCTTTGGATTGATTTTCAGCACTGGACAGCTCCTGTGGCCTCAATGAAACATACTCAGGTCACAGCTGCTGCTTAGTTTGCAAACTGCCCCATCATAACTTCTGGTTGCACTCTGTGAACCACTGACTTCCTCTGACAATGACACAGGTGCAAAGGTGGAAACTTTTTTTTTTTTAATTTTCACATTATGTGAACTAATGTTTTACATGTAAGGTCTCAATATGAATGCAACTGTTGAACGGAGCATTAGTTCAACAGAACTATAAAACAGCAAAATGGAAATAATTATTTGTAGTGAGTGTGGGATGAGTTAAACTGTCTGTTATGCATATACATCTCTATTTTTGCTTCTTTCCTTAGGGTGTGTTATAAAGAAACAAAGGACAAAGAGAGGAAATAGCGAAAGAGAATTTCCTGTGAAAACATAATGTGACCAAATATACCTTTTGCTTTTCAGAAAGACATTTGCACTCTTGATGTTTGTAAATCTTCTACTTTTCTGCAAATGCCTTTACACATTGTAGTAACATCATCTGACGTCATAATCTCTTCATCTTAATCTCTATTTCTTTCACACTCTGTCCAACGTGGAAGACCTCATCTCTCCTTATTCCCCCCTCCCCTTCTCATATCATCAGATCTCAGATTACACAAAAGGGCTTATACCAGGTTACACAGCAACTGCCATCCAACTTTCATATTGTTGTTCGGATCGAGAGATTAAGGGACATGGTAATCTGGACATTTGACAAGGGCTATTTCCATCTTTTTCCTTTGCGTGAGATTATGCTGTAATGCTGGTTTAGTTCCTCTGACGTACCTGAATAAGAGCTGCATCTGAGTGTTTAACTCAGTGAGTAATAATAATAATCTTTGTTTGCAAAGCTCTGTGGCGCACTGCAGGTTTTGGTGCTTCTTTATGAGCATAGGTGGTTAACTTAAAGAGTGAATACCCCAACACATTCTCATATTGCAGCTTTGTCAGCCTCTTGACGTGACATTTTTATAGGCAAAACCACTTGGTGTTACTTCAGGTTTAGGCAATAACATCAGTATTGTCAGGTTTATGAAAGAAATACATGGTTGTGCATAAAACTACTACTATTTGTTTAGTGAAAAAGACAATGCGCATTGTGATCATGTGAAATTAACAAACATGTTACATGACTGTAACATGATGCATAGGACACGAACAGCGGTCTGTAGGATGAAGGTCTTGTGTTTGTTGTCCACTTCCACTCCTGTCCACTCAGTGTGTGTCGTTTTGCTCTTTGTCCTACATCAACACACTTCCAGCACTCTCTCTCAGAGTGTTTGTATTACAGATGGATTTACAATGTTATTAATGAAGAGCCAGTGCATTTACAGCTGTCAACTTAGGGTGCTTTGTGAGAACATAGATCTTACCTCTCTCTTTTCCTTCGTTGTCTTGTTGGTTTACCTCCTCCTTGCAAGTTGCCTCACATCATAAACCATCACTACACACACAGCAAATCAAACCCATAGAGAGAGGAGAGGTGTTCCTATGGAGACGGCAAATGCAGTAACTATGATCAACCAATAATTACTGCTACTCTCCTCCGGGAATCCCATCAACTGAGAAATAAAAATATCAGCCAGCCATATAATGACAACCGTTAGCAGCATTAATGACAAAACTGAGTTAATGGAGTTAATGACTGTATTTAATTGTGATTCTGGCATACTTTTACTGACCTATTTAATTTCTCAACAAATGCATACAAATATTTCCAATTGTCAACCTTTATGAAAAAGAACATGCTCAGCCATAAACTATAACAAACATGAAAACCTGACTTTGGGCTGTACTGGCAGCTCTTTCCATCACATAAACTACAATGTAAACAAAACTGGTCATTGGGGTAGCATGAACCAAATATGGATTAGGTCTTTGATCACACAAACACTAACAAACAGACAGTAACAAACACAAACAGTAACATGAGACCAGTAAAATGGCCCAGTGTAATGATCCTGCAGCACATGCTCCATAATGTTCTGAAACTGCTTGGTTGTGATGGGGTAGATTTCTCTCATATCATTTAGGACTTCATGTTCATGACAACTGACACTGATATGAAAGATATAAAACTAAAATAAACGTATAAAATGTCAGAACTTTCACTCATGTCTCCATTGTAAATCCAAACAGACTGACATGTGTTCTGCCCTGATCCCACACAGAATGTTGCTGGCACTGACATGGCACTGACCAATGTGACCATATTGGCATAGTGACAGGCATCCTTAAGAGCCTTGTAAGTAAAGGTTGTAACTTCCCGTAGAGGACACTCTCCTCCAGCTGTGGCGGAGTTATCGAGTTGATGTAATCATCTGCCCTTTTGGGATTATCCAGCCGAAAATCACTCTTCATTCAGCCAATCAGCAGTCAGTTCGCAACATCTGTCCTTGATGTAACAGGAAAACCTTTCTGGAAGCATCACGCACCAGGGTTGCGCACAACACACTACATGACGTCAAATCCCATCAAAACCTGTGCTTGTGTGTGTTGATGTGAGTGTGCTTGAACTTGTTATTGACTGTGGATTGGACAAAGGCTTTTAAACTGCAGTTGTCAGAGATTTTCCTATCACATTCCATTGCTACCTTTTGTTGTCAACTAATTTATATGAACCAAATTGATTCACGTACAATAAAACTAACCACCGTTGTCCTTGTGTATTGCGTGCGATTGGCCCTCTATTGGTTACGCAACCCAGTGCTTTTTGGTTCTCTTGTTTCCCAGCTTGCTGACATAAGCCAGGCGAAATCACCCCCAACCTTGTCATCAGGCCAAACAGCAGATCAATTGTTCCTCTAACAGTAGATTACCACTGATTCATCTCTTTTTTAGACCATTGTCCCTTCCACTGCCTGTCTGGTTTTCCACCCCTGGTTGGCCTGAAGGTCCCTACGGCTAACCACTAGCAGGAACCTAATCAATAAGCTTTCATTACACAAAACTGTCTGGTCTGCTCCATGCATTAAGGCAAAGGCCAAATTTACAGGGAGAAATATTTGATTCTTCTGATTCTTAGCCACGATAGTGACGTGGATCTTATGCGCTTTGATCCAGACTGAAATATCTCAAAAGCTATTTGATCTGCAATTTGTCTAATACTTTAGTTTGTGACTAACTTTTTGCAAAACAAATGCCATCCCCAACAGACTCTGCTGTAGCATCCTAGCATGCTAAACAGTGAGCAACAGTAAGTGGCCATGGTAAACACTACCTGTCACAGTAAGCAAGATAACATCATCATTTTGAGCATGTTAGCATGTTGCATTTAGCTCAAAGCACCACTATGTGACTATAGCCTCATAGAACTGCAGGCATGTCTGTCACCAAGTAATTGTTTTTTGGAGAGGGAATTAGCCATCACCTTTTGAACGTACTGTACCCAAATTCCCCACTGTGATGATTAAACAACTGTTGTCTTTGCCTTCTTTGTTCACAGAACATGTATCATGAGAGAGCAGCGCTGATAACGAATACAAGACAGACCTGAGCTCATTCTGCCTCCCTATCCAGCAACAATTCTTTAATGGTTGGAACTGCCCACCCCAACCTACATTACTGCCCTCGCAGATACAGCCTGATGATCACTGGTGCCATGGGAGCGGTGCGAGTCAATAGGTAAGAGAGGATGGGGAGTAAAATTCAATAGCCATAACGTGTTTATTGATCTATCTATCTATCTATGTAATAAATGATCTATAATCATTATTTAGTATAACATATTATATTGGTTGCCAGGTTGTGACACTCACGCTGTAGTTCATCAGGTAGAACCTAGAACATAGTTGTAGGTCATCATTTATTAACTACAGATGTAAATAGTTTATATTTATTTTATCTTTAATCAACATCCATCCTCATAGGGTCGCGGGGGGGGCTGGAGCCTATCCCAGCTTAGGGCGGAAGGCAGGGTACACCCTGGACAAGTCGCCACCTCATTGCAGGGCATATAGAAACAGACAACCACTCACAATCGCATTCACACCTACGGTCAGTTTAAATTAGCCAATTAACCTAATCCCCAGGCATGTTTTTGGATGGTGGGAGGAAGCCGGAGTACCCGGAGCAGATACGGGGAGAACATGCAAACTCCACACAGAAAGGCCCCAGGCCGGGATTCGAACCCGGTCCCTTCTTGCTGTGAGGCGACAGTGCTAACCACTACACCACCGTGCCGCCCCCTTTAATCAACAGTGAATTAATATTTATATCTGTATTTATTAATTCATGAGATTTTTTTTACAGCCTGACAACCCAAAACTTGATCTGGATTATGACTTGTGATCTACATGCTCTACATCAGTAACAATTATAAGAGAATAGAGAATATATGAGAAAGGGGTACCATGACGTCCAACTGACTGTCCTCAATCATAGCTTAATGTGCGTGGAGCTATAGTAAAAGAGATACTAGAGAAGATACATTTGGAGAGTTTTGCATTTTTTTCAAAGTTGAACACTTAAAAGTAACAGTGTAAAGAATAAATTAAACTCTGTGGCGGTCTCCTCTAACATAAGCTGTGAATGTTAGCATGTCCAATTATTTTCAACAATAGGTCTATATAATAGAAAATTTGACAGTAGTGATAGTGTCCAGCTTCGTAATCCACCAAATTCCCCTGAACTAATTCGTCCTTCTGTTCTTCCAGGTACAGCATCGTTTCCACAGATGAAGATGCCCTGAAGATCTCCAGCCTGGGCCTCCATAATGGCCACAGTCCTATGAATCAGCAGACACTGTTGAGGGCCTGTATGCGGGCTGAAGAAGGGGGAGGAGAATGTCCCGGAAGTGATGAGGGAAGAGGGGCTTTGTCTTTGAAAGTAACAAATGAACCTATCGTTCACAACAGCCGCCGTGCTTCGCCTACATGCCGTGTGGGCCTAGATCTAGGCACTGGCCGCCTGCGCAGCCGCTTTGTGAAGAAGAATGGACAGTGCAATGTGGTGTTCAACAACATGGAGGATAAGCCACGACGATACCTGGCTGATATTTTCACCACCTGTGTGGACATACGCTGGCGCTACCTGCTTCTCATTTTCACCACCACCTTCCTTCTGTCTTGGCTGGTGTTTGGCCTGATCTTCTGGGGTGTGGCGCTTGCTCATGGAGACTTTAACCTTCACTTTCCCGTGAAGGAAGGGGATCCTCGAAACAATATAGAGGACGGGAAAGATGAATGGCGGCCATGTATCCTCCACATCCAGGGTTTCATAGGGGCATTCCTCTTTTCCATAGAGACCCAGACCACCATTGGATATGGGTTCCGGTGTGTCACTGAAGAGTGCCCAGTCGCGGTGGTGACTGTGGTGGTCCAGTCCATTGTGGGCTGCATTATTGACTCCTTCATGATCGGCACTATCATGGCAAAGATGGTGCGGCCCAAGAAGCGCGCACAGACCTTGCTGTTCTCACATCATGCTGTCATCGCTCTGCGAGATGGTAAGCTGTGCCTCATGTGGCGCCTGGGGAACATGCGCAAGAGCCACATCGTCGAAGCACACGTGCGCGCACAGCTCATTAAGCCGCATATGACGGCAGAGGGTGAGTACCTCCCTTTGGAGCAAACAGACATTGATGTCGGCTATGACGACGGGCTGGATCGACTGTTTCTGGTGTCACCGTTGGTGGTGGTTCACGAAATCAACAAGAACAGTCCCCTGTATAACCTGAGCCATGATGACTTGCTCAAGGAAGACTTTGAGATTGTGGTCATCCTGGAGGGGATGGTAGAGGCCACAGCTATGACCACTCAGGCCCGTAGCTCCTACTTAGCCAAGGAGATCCTGTGGGGTCACCGCTTTGAGCCTGTGGTCTTTGAGAAGGGTGACCGTTACCAGGTGGACTACTCCCGCTTCCATATGTGCTACGAAGTGCCATCTACACCTCATTGCAGTGCCAGGGAACTGAGTCGGATGGCGAGTCATGGCAGGCAGTCCTCATCCTCCAGCACAAGTTACTCCCAGTCTCCATCACCATTCGCCCCAAGGGCAGCCCGCCACCTCCTGGGCCCTCACTCCCCCAGCGATTTCTGCTATGAGAACGAGGTGGCTTTGTGCTGCGGTGATGATGAGGAGGAGGAAGATGTGAAAGAGGAGGAGGGGAGCCAGAACATACGAAGTGATAGAGAGGTAAAGATGAGAGATGACATTCACTTGGGTTTCAAAGAGACATTTGTAGAGGAGCAGACATTGGAGATGCTGTGTGTTCTGGACACAGAGAATCAGATCAGCCTTGACAGACTACAGCCCACCCTCCCTTTATACATCAGCAAAGAGTCAGGAGTTTAATCAATGGTAATGGTTTCCCTTCCATTTGTTTCCTCTTTTTTTGTGTGCATCCAACCAAAGTATTGGTACGGTAAAAAGAAAAGATGGACAACACAGTTTAAACTGTACATTTGATGAAAGGGGAGGTTATTTGTTGAAGTTGAAGTCACAAAATTCAAGTATGGATTCAAGTATTGTACACTTTCAATTGTAACGTCAGCAAACAACACACAGCTCATCTAGGTTTTAATATGGTGACCGGGTATTTCACTCAAATCACGAGGTATCTTGGAAACTTTCTTTCTTGTTTTATTCAGTATGACAATGTTTGATCAAATTTTTTGTTCTTGATTTCTGTTCATTTTTTTGTAAATATGATATGCTTTTGTTTGATTTTAAAATTAATTATGCATCCTATACAGACACATGTTATGGGAGAAAAATCCATTAATTTTAAAGGAAGCATGACACAAATCTCAACTTCAAGACATTTATTTTCTTTGTGTAAAAATAAATTTCTGTATTTTAAACTTTTGTCTTCCTGGCTGAATTCTGTTGCTTTTCACATCTGATAAATGAGCAATTTATTCCATGATTGAAAACATGTTCAAATTAATGAGCCATGACAGTTGAAGAACAAGCACTTTATTCTTAATTTTATCAGTAGATACAAACACTTAACAACAGTGTTGTCTTGTATGAACACCTAATAAACAACAGTATATACTGTTAACACATTAATTGTCTCCGTCTCTATGTGCATTTTCTCACTGGTTCAACAGCTCTGCCATGTAAATAACCACCTGTTTCTGATTAAAGTGGATCACACAAATCTCACTTGTCTTGACTTTGGATCAAGACATGAGAGGCTGCTCTTTGTCTCTCAAACAATTGCTCAGAGGCTCCCAGGCCTCCAGTGGTGAAAGCCCTTGGTCCTGCTCTTGGTGTGTGGTTTTTAGCCATGCTGGTTGGTCGGTTTTGGTCAGAAAGAACAGCGCCTGCATTTTCTACCGCTTATCCTCACATAAGGTTGTGGGGTGGGCTGGAGCCTATCCCAGCTATCTTAGGGTGAAAAGCAGGGTACACCCTGGACAAGTCTCCAGTTCATCACAGGGCACATAGAGACAGACAACTTACATTCACACCTACGGTTAATTTAAATTAGCCAATTAACCTAATCCCTAATGTTTTTGGATGGTGGGGGGAAGCCGGAGTACCTGGAGAGAACCCATGCAAACACAACATGCAAAATCCACACAGAAAGGCCCCGTACCGGGAATTGAACCCAATACCTTCTTGCTGTGAGGCGACAGTGCTAACCACTGCACCGCCGTGACCCCAGAATATGCCAACAGAAATCACAAAAAATCTCTATTTTTTTTGCAAATAAATCCCCATTTTTTAATTTTTTCATCTTAATTTTGTTTTGCTTCCTGGTGAGTTCTGAATTCATTCAGAGGCTGAGCTGAACACATGATCACTGACACCATAATTAGTTTACAGCTAACACCTGAAAGGTAAAATTGATGCACTGGCTGTTTGCAATGAAACACAAATATTCAAATTTGTACGAATGATGAATATATTAAAGTGCCATGAAAATCCCCATCTGTATCTCAAGTGGGTAGGGCTCAGTTGGAAAAAAGTGATGTCATACTTCATTACATCAGAATTGAGCAACTTTCTTCTTCAGGTAACCGTTTGTCTAATGAAACAACATCTACACAGTCCTGGTGATGCAGATTCACTGACATTTTGAACAATAAATTCGTATTGAATAAAAATTTTGTTCTTTTAATCATGAATAATTTTATGGCATTTTTTTCAAGAATTTTCACCATTGACACCACCTGAGAAAGGAGGGGAGTCAGGAGAGGGTGACTTGCAGAAAAATGTTGTGAAGCTGACCTCTGTTGTGTGCTGTTGTCAATATCCTTGAAAGGAAGTTGGACACAACAGGGACTAAACAAATAAGTTTTGCCTCCAGTCACTGAAACATGTTAATCTGACCATGGAAACAAGGACAAACACAAGGAGAGGGAGAGGCACAAAAACACCATCAGGAGGCACTCGAGTCCATTTCATTGTAATGTGGTGCAGAGAATGTCTGTTGTTCAAGCTCCCCCATGTGGTGAGTCAGTGACACCACAGTTAGCAACAGCGCCCCTATGCTGTGGTATCAATCACTGCACTCTTTGTGGGTTTGTTACTTTTGTTGATTTTACTCTGTTCCAAAACCAGCATCAAGGTGTTTGAACTTTGACTGATTATTATTATTATTATTATTATTATTATGGATTTTATTTAGAATTTTACCAGTTCAAAGATTTTTTTGGTTAATTATCACTTTTAGTTGCCTTTTTCAAGACAGGTCAACAGAGTCAAAGCCTATGCTATGATTGTATAGGATAAGTGACAACTATCAATTTGGAAAAGAAGATTATGTTTATGATGTTCTAAAATCCCTAAGCTTTCCATTTTATTGTGTATCATTGCATAGCTTTACCTCTTCAAGCTCCTAACAGTTATTCAGTAAATAATTTGGAAAGTTTAATACATATATATAAATATGCATCCAGTGAAGGGTCACCGGGTAATGTGCCATACAAATTGAGAGCTGCTGCTTATAGGTATAACCAAACAATATCAAAACATCCTGTTGATTTCATGACAGTTGTTGTGGACACAGAACTCACATCAGGTTTTCAGAAATGTTCATTTATTTAGTTGTATTTTATAGGTAATAGGTGACAAATATGAGCTTATCCTGGGAGAAATGAGTTTAGTGAAACTATTCAGGAGCAGCAGCACACTGGGAGACCCAGTCCAGAGTTGAAGCCAGAGCTCGGTACCACGACCAATAGGTAGACTAGAAAGGACCACCTGGAGGACATCCAAGAAGCACCAGTACTAAGGTGACAGTACTAACCTCATTATCCTCAGACCAGTCTCAGCCTCATTAACCTCATTATCATGATTTATAATTAGAGCAACGTCATCAGGTGAGGACTTGTAAGTCATATCCATAGTCAAAATAATAAAAATGTATTGCTCATATTTCCCCTATTCTACTACTACTGTACTCTATTCTATTTCTTTCTTGATTCAAAGCTTTGAATGATTTCCAAAAATTATTTTTCGTGTGTTTATTGACCAGGTATCTTTACACATACGAGAAATCTGACTCCAGTTTACAACACTCTCTTAAATATACAAAAGGAACAGACAGTAATATATTATATTATTAGAACGGACAAATATCTCCTGTCCAGTCTAACAAGTCATTTCCCCTCCCGTAAGTGTGCTTCTCTCACTGCTTTCATCCCATCCTTCTCTCCCCAACAGTTATTTGATGACAGTTAATTAACCAGACTGCCACACCCCCCGTCATCAGCATCCGTGAGGCAGACCAGCTGGGTGACCTCTGTGACCTCTGTTAAGACTTCTAATAGCCGTCTTGGATCTTGCCTAATAAGGTGGTGTGTGTTCATCCTTGTGTAGGTTAAGTGTGTGAGTGTGTGCGTGAGCTTTCATGTGTGTGACACCCTGTATATCAGCGTGCCCTCTCCTGGCCTCACTGGTTGTTTGTGGCCTCGGGCTGTGCGACCAGAGTCAGTGACAGTATGTGTGTGCTCAGCAGGGGACAGTATTTAGGCACTGGGAGCTGTGGTCGGGGGATCTCTGGTTCCATAATGAGCTGTTGTGTGTTGTGGAGCTGTGAAGCAGCTCACTGGGGGACAGAGGAGCATTGTGTGCTGCTCAACACAGCTCAGCTCAGCAGAGGAGGCCTGACAGATCCAGGCTAGGAAGCACCACAGGGCAAACATCTTCTGGATACTTCTGTCTGTCTGTCTGTCTGTCTGTTTGACCTCTTCCATCTTGTATTTCCATTTCAGGTTTACATCAACACAGTCATTCACTTTCCAGTCCCTGAACTGTGGTTTTTGATTTGAATAAAACATTAAAGTTAATACAATACATTAATGCAGTTAATATCTCAGTCTCACATTATTTCCTGTAATTTCTCCAGTGGTGGAACTTAACTAAATACATTTATTCAATTATTGTTGTTTCATGCTAATAATTTGTACTTTTATTTTCCATTTTTTTTATAGCTTTGATAGAGTGTTAGAGTATTATTACTTACTTCTAAAAATTTCTTACCAAGTGCATTTAACTTGATTGAAAAATAAATTACAGTAATTATACAAATTCTAATGTCATTTAGGACAAGAACTTACCAAGTGGTCAGGAGGAGGTAACTGTTTTCACTTTATTTGTCTAATAAATAAATAAAAGATGGCTTTTGTTACCTTCGGAGAGAGCAATGTTACCAGTTCCCCCCTGCTTCCACTCTTTATGCTAAGCTAAGCTCAATGGCTGCTGGCTGCAGGCTTTTGTTGAACAGACAGATGTCCTAACTGTTAGCAAGTTTCCCAAAAAGATAAACCATTTCACTGTTTCATATCTTCATATCTGAGTCCTGCTTTGCCCTCTAGTCTCAAGGGGGGGGGGGCCCTCCATCATTTTAGTTTTGCATTTATCTGTTGTATCTCATTGTGTGGCAAGTAAATCCAGTCCTCATTTATTGACATTAATTTTATGTTGTTTTCAGTTTTGCTTAAAAAACTTTTAGCAATAACGATAATAACAACTTACTTTTTCTAAAATACAAATTGAATGTATCCAACATTTAGGGCATACAATATTTCCAAAATTCTTCTTCTTTAGCTCTCAATTGTTCATTTTCTTTCATTTTCATTTCTCCTTTAGGCTGAAGTTGTAGCAAACAGAACAATAGGTCTTTCATGATGTCCTGCAATGCAATGTTGACTCTTAACTGGAATGTGCAACTTTTCATTTTCTACATACAAAATTTTAACACAATTTTCACAATTTTAACAAGTTTCTTCCTCAGATTCAAGATGTAGGCTTTATGCTATGATTCAGGTTTGTGGAGATTTTGTATTTGTAATGTGACCAACGCGAGCAGCCCACCGAGTCAAATGCATTACACTGACTGTGATTCTGATTATTGCATGCTTTCCACTTGTCTGTCCATCTGTCTGTCGGCTCACCAGTCAGTCTGTCTACTTTGGCTGTGAATCTGAACACCTGTCTGTGCTCCTCGCTGCCTGTCACCGGCAGCTCATCTTGTGTATTTAAAGGCCATTTCTCTGTGAATCTGACCAACAGAAAGCTCTGACAGTCATCTACATTCAACTGCTACTGTCACATAGAAACACAAGGTTTCACATATGCATTCATGTTCAGGAGAAATAAACAGGAAAGAATGAAATAATAAATGAAAATGGCTGATGTGATAAAGTCATAAATCAGCAAATTTCTCACCCTGCACCCAAATATCCCGTCCATCTCTCTGTCTTGTTGCCTGAAATCTTTCCCTCTGCTCCGACAACAACAGAGGCTTTCATGTCGACATCTTTTCCTCAGACCCCTCAGGCTCTCTTAGTCTTTCTTATTCGTTCACACAGACTAATTAAATGTTCTGACAATAACTCATGATTGGGTAGTCTGCTCTACTTTCTCTCCTCTCTCTTTCTCTCTCCCTCATAAAATAATCTCATAAAATCCACACTTGAGTTATTGCCCCTTACAGAAAATTAAAGTTGTTTTAAAATCAAGACAGATATTTTGTGAAAATACCACTTTATTTGTGGTGTTAAATGTGTTCGCCACAGATGAACATAATACCACAGCATAAAAATGTTACATTATTTCCATGTTTACAATTAGCTTAAACTTTGGGGAGAGCATACATTTGACATGTGACATAAAGTCCTTTAATAACAGGGCTGGGTTCAGTCATTTAGTTGTTAAGAAATGCTTTAGGCAGGAAGGACATAAAAAAGAAGCAGCATCTTATAAATCAAGGGCAAATAGGTGTACATGCCACTAATTCTTCTAATTTAAAAGTTAGAAAAGAGCACGTCAAAGAAAACAAATTTGTTTTGAGATACTTTGTTAAGATCAAAACTCCCACAAAATAAAGTACAAATATTCATCAACAACAGGTCATGCCAATATAATTCAACACACTCTGTCCACCAAACATGTACCAAACATGAGTCACGGCATAAAGAGGCATAAGGAGGTGATGGCAGCTCCTCAAACAACAAAGTAGAGATAATCAGTCAAGACTTTCTATCATCTTTCCAATAATAAATGTAAAAATAATGGCAATCATTCTCTGGTTTCAGCTTTTCTACTGACAGGATTGGAAACATTTCTTTGTCATAGCAATGCACAATAAATGTCTTGGGTGCTGAGCAAACAGATACTGACAGATAGCTAAACAATGAATTGATGGATCAAAAAATAATCAGCACATTATTGGATTATGAAAATAATGCTTAACTGCGGCCCTATATTATATATTATTTCATATAATAGGCCTACATATAATGTGAGACCTGTGAGTTCACCCCAGTTCTTCTCAGTTCTTCATATGACTTGACTTTACTTTATTTAACATTTTTTAAAGTAATCTCATGGAGATAAACAAGCAATCCAGACAAGATGATAAATAGCACATTTGTGACTTGAAATATATTTTCAAAATTCAAAAAAAAAAGGAAACATGCAGATTTTATCTTTACATCACCGCAGGGAAGATCTTTAAGTGTAGCTAACAGCCGACATATATGCATGACTTAACGGCGTGCTGGCATGTATGACTGAGAGGCAAAACCATCATAGAGTCCCAATATGAATGCCACCATTGTCCATGTCCATGTCACCATCTTCATCATCACCATCACACTCTTGAGCCTCACCACCCTTCTGCATCTGAGTCAGAGGCACAAATAAATCTATTTCTAACTTTTTGTCTTACACTCTTGCTTCACAGTTTTCTCTCCATGTGCTCCTCTTATCCCTTTTACATCAGTTCAACTACTAAATTTGTGTCTTTGTCTTTCTGTTCATTTTATTTTGCTTCATTGCCCTTTCAGGCTGAAGTTGTGGCGAAGAGATGCGGACACAGCAAACCACCAAACAATAGGCCATTCATGATGCCCTGCAATGCAATGATGATCCTGCTCTGCCCTCCACCCCCCACCCTGCACCAGCCTCCACAGCTGCACAGGAATGTGGTCCAACAAGTAACCCGCCACCCCTCTCCTCCCCACCGCCCGCCACCATTGCTACCACCACCTCACCAGTGCTGCCGCCATCGCAACCGAAACCCCTCTTCTCCCAAATAAAAAAGATGAAGAAGGCAAGAAACTATAGAGGGGGGGAAACTGTGCAGACAGAGCACAAAGAGAGGATTCATGGTCGGCCACATACACTCCAAGAGAAAAAAGAGGGGCACCCATTTAAGTGTGGTGCAGCTGCACTAATTTACTGGGTGAAAATGGGAAAAAAGAAGTGACAGAGGTCAGATAGCAGAATCATTTTTTATTCATTCCCATGGATGGCCTGTCACTGCATCATCGACACTTGCAAAGTCTGTGTGTTGCATAAATCAAGGGATGAGCCCAGAAAACACCTGCAGCACTCAGTGTGATGAAATTCAGCTTATCTCCAGCATCATTTCAAAATAAAAGATTTTGAGCCTCTCAGCTAGTCACCATACTAATCTCATGAGCTGTAAAAAAACCCACAACCTTTGTTTGTCATATATTTTTCTTTCACTCCAGATGGCATCCAGCCTTTACATTACACAGTCACAGCAAGTTATACTGTGTGTGTTATCACTGAATGCTCCTGACACACAAAACCCCTTGAGGTGGAAGAAACAGTGTCCCTTTTCAAGGAAGTCTTGTGAAATCACAGCACAGCTCTTGGATATCAGCTGGAGAAGAAGCTCTTAATCAGATGTACAGTACAGTGTGAAAGTCTGAGTCAAAATATTTGAGTCACATGAGGTTCAGTTTTATTGATAGTCTCATTTCAGGGCTGGAATTCCCCTTTGGAAAAGCACTGACCTCAACTGTTTTTCACACAAACCCTGAGAGGAAATGGCACTTATGAATTAAGTGCAGTGTTTTAATGCAAAGGAAAGACAGAGCATGAGAAAAGCCCTGTATTTTCACAAACAGCTCTTCATTTCCAATCAAGCATGAACATTTTGTGATGAAATCTGGGACTAAGAAAGAAGAAAACTTGCTGCTGCGCTAATCCTCACTATTTCTGACATACAATATACTTTCCGATGCTTTTGCTGAGTTCGTCATCACTCAGAACAAATGACAGCATTCATCTCAGGCCAAAATGTGCCTATTGACATGGGAATGAATGCTTTCCACCAATTATACATCAGTTTAATGCAGAATGTGACCCAGCATGTGAATATTTGACCGCTGTGCATGCTTCTCTTATCTGCATCCCTCTCACTCTCTCTCATACACACTATCTGCAGCTCTCTGCTTTTCCTCTCTTGCCTTTTTCTCTCAATCCATTATCAGATTTCAGGAATTTCCCCCGGGGGTTGTTCAAGTTTTAAGGCCAAAGCAAAAGGGCATTCTCTTTCTCTTTCCTCTTCTACTTGACTTTTCCCCACACCACCTGATGACCTAGTCTTCTGACTGAACACAACTGTAATATACAATATTTCTTTACATCTCTAAACCTTGAACTCATCCTCATAACTATCACACAAGAAAAACTAGCCCCCTATGACTGACGTGTGCACCTGAAGGCTGACTCTTTGACCTCCCTGCTGATCATGAGACCTCGTCCTCCCATCCTCTCCCCCAGGAGCCGCAGGAAACGGGCTTCTTGTGACCCAGTGGTCTGTGCAGCCATGGAGAGGCCCATTACAGCAGTCACATGGCAGGTTAGCGCAGGGACTGATGCGACCATGTGAGCTCTATTTTCTAACAAGTTACATCTGCCCTGAGGGCTCATGATAGTTTCACACAGGACATGCAAAATGTCTGAAAATGCATGGCGAGATTGCTGTTGCTCTTTTATCAGCACATATGGAATGAACGAGCTTAAAGAAAGAAGCAGCTTGTTTTTCTTTAGATTTGGGTGACAGGTGGAATATCCAGTTGGTCATTTTCAAGTTGGCCACGTAATTTTTATGTAAAAGATGAAAATATGAGCTTGAAAGTATCACATGCTGATCACTAAGATGTGACATCTAATCATGCTAAAAGTTCTTCAAAACTTCTAAAGTACAGTCATAAACAAAATACCTGTTTGACTGTCAAAATCTCATATTGTAGCAAGTGATTTTAAATAGCGTCATAGCAATAAACATAGAGGTTATCAATTAAATGAAAAAATTTAGTTGAGTATGCCTTTATTTTAAATCAGTGTTGGGTGCTCATATGATTATCATGCTACAGGCATTGTGGGTTAAAATAAAGGAGTTGGACCTCCACTTCAGTTCTCATTTACTTTTCTCTTATTTTAGTTTAACTGGCCACCCAGTAGGCAGAAGTGTAAAATCAGTTGGACTATTTGTTTAAAAGTATAAGCAAAATTTGAACATTTAAAGTCAAAGTTTGAAATTATTGTATTTTAAAGACAAGTAATCAATCTGAGCTGAATTAGAGAATCTTTAAGGCCTGTTTTCATGGCTGAACTCCAGCTGAAAAACAAAAGACCTGCAGGCAAACAAAGAGGAAGTGACAATACAATATTATCAGCAAACGACATACAATATTTATCAAAATGAACATATTCGAAGAGTCGCTAATCGAGATTATCTGCATTGTGCAACGAAAATAAATAGTTAGCGTTTAACAGGCGTTTAGCAACTTTCTGAGGCCTGTACATCTAAATTCACGGATTTAAAAAAAAACGGATCGTGTCGCCTCTTGTTGCTTCTCTCCTATTAAATTCGTGAAAACAAATAGATTTCAATGGGTAAAATAAAATTGAATTTTAAAAGTAGGCAAACGAGAGATCTCGTTTGTACAACATTTAAACGACAATATGTTTTCTAATCTTTGTTAAATCATTACAGACGAAAAGCACACATAAGATATATATATATATATATATATATATATATATATATATATATATACACACACACACACATATATATATATATATATATATATATATATATATATATATATATATATATATATATATATATATATATATATATATATATACATAAATATCTATATATATCTATATATATTTATATATATATATATATATATATATATATATTCAAAGTTTATTTCATAAAGATATAGATATAGATATATAGATATGAAATAAACTTTGAATTGTCTAAATAGTTGATCAGTCATCAGAATCAGAACAATAATAATGTCACATACTAGCTGATAAAGTTATTAAGTTAGTTGCCGTAGGTATATTAAATTCTGTATTTAAAGAAATATTTAATTGTTAAATGTTGCGGTGGATATCGGCATTAAAGACATTTAACAGACGATTAAATGGTGCTCGGTCCAACAGACTCCCTTGGGGGAGTACAGCTGCACTAACTAAACACTGTGCGTAAAACCGCAGCTTCCTCCAGTCCTCCGGTTTGCTGAAACCTTCTCAACAAGCTGCAGAGCGACGCTCACTTTTTAAACACATTTCCTTACAAAACAATCCTCCTCATATGAAGTAGTTCAGGAGAAACTCACGGAGCACTCACTTCACGAGCCTCGGAGGCCTCATGCAGGATCCATCTCATGCTGGATGGTCGGCGGGGTGCAACCCGGAGGTGTCCTCCCCCCCACACACACACGCCACCATCACCCTCCAACCCCTCCGCCACCAACCCGCATCCCCAAACACGAGCCCCATCAGCACCTCCGAGGCCCAGATCCAGGTGAGAAGGGAATTTAGAAAGCAGAAGAGTGTCAGAGTGCCAGAAAAACAGAGATCCGTCTGCTGCTGAGGGTTTTCTGTGTGTGCGCGACTGGTGACTATGCTCGGACATAAGGGGAGAAAGACGCACACATCGCTCTCTGTTATCAATTTTTTCCATGTTTGCAGCACAAAACTGCTTTTTGTTCCCCATTTTTTCATTTACGAGGGTTAATGGATAGAGGCTTGGGCGTTTGATCACATGGCTACAATTCACCTGAGATGGAGACAAAGAGAGCAAAGAGAGAGGAGAGAGAGAGGGAGAAAACTGAGAGCCAGGCTCAACATGAGAGGCAATGGACACACAGGGGTTATTGTTGAATTCATTTTGTGTGTGTGTGTGTGTGTGTGTGTGTGTGTGTGTGTGTGTGTGCTGCTGATGTCGATTCTTCCCATCAGGCCACGATTTAACGGCACAAATCAAGCATGTACCCTACAAATCAACGTCTGCACGCTGCAATCCTATTGCTTTACGCACAAAAACATGACGACAGAAAAAAAGTCTTCGATATATTTAATACATGTAATTCATATTACTTAATTTATTTACTATAAAGTGACATGCGAGCCTGTCCGAGACAATTTACTCTCGATACAACAGTTCATCTTTCTTCTTCTCATTAACCTTCAAGTTTCCAACTTTCAGCTCTCTCAGCAATTCGTACGCAGAAATTCACAGCTTGATTAGACATTTGATAAATTAACTCTGGTTTTATTTTTAATTAATTAATTCCACATTGCTCTACATAGCCCATGATATAGGACGTTTAGGATTAACAACCTTAAATTAATCTGGTGATTCCCGCTGACTCATACAGCAAAAGTTGAACATTTAAGCACAGATTCATTATTTTGCTCAATGAAACCAAAAATCCCTACATTTTTTAGAACTAAAATCGTGTCACAGCACTGGCATACCTGTCACTTAGGTGTTGTTTTTTTTTTTTTAAATCTGTGTGACATCATCATTGTGGGCGTGGTTGAAAGTCAAACAGACGGTTGACATGTTTTTAAGGAAATATCTGTTAGTTATTACAAACATGAAATAAAGGTATGTTGTCTCTGATCACATTTAAAAAAAAAAAAAAAAACAACGCAAGTTCCTCTCCAGTTTCTCTGAAGATTCACAGTCATCCATGTCGTGGTCAATTCAAACTGCAAAGAAAAGAGTCAAGTGGATTTACTTGATGTTTTCAGTTCAGTTCACTCCTGAACTGAAAAAGCCTCTTGGATGAGGTGAAATGTCTTCAACAAAAACCTCAATCAAGTCCTGTTGACTCTCTGCTCTTCGAACTGTCCAGTGAGCAGTGATCAATGTTTTCAGATAAAGTGGGACTCAAGATGTTTACGCAATAATGTAGAGGTTGGTCCGATCAAAGATGTCAAAAGTGAGATCATCACTTAATTCATGAATAGATATTCTGGTTGAGAGGAATATCTGGGAGAGTAATCATTTGCTCAAAAAAATGTCCTATTCTTTGCTGAACCTTTCCAATTATTATTATCATTATTATTATTATTATTAGCCTATTATTATTATTATTATTTTACGTTACGTTCATTGATTATTTAATTGAGCTTGCTTGCAGGCCAGTGTTAACTGGGTAATGAGGAAATATACTTTTTATTTAAAAAAATATTGTAATGCTAAAAGAATAATTTGCAGTGAGATAGAAACATCATGCTAGTGGATTATTGGGTTTCATCATTGACAACATTAATTGTCACTCAACAGATCCTTTTCCTATCCTTTTTTATAAGCCTACGTTTTCTTTAAAAATGAGCTCTATTAATTTGTCTAACTTCTGTCCCTCTGATAAGTCTTACAAGATTTGTTTTTTACCATCAAGATTATAATTCAAATATCTAAGCTTTATTTTCAGTATCAAACTGAATCTGGTTATATCAGAGTTGAACTTGATTTTTTTTTTTTTTTTTTGAGGAACGTGACCACACGAGGCAATAACTCTCCTCACGATTGTTTATTTGTTTGATATAACATGTCAACACGTCCAACAAAGCTGGCCTTCTCCTGCCTCTAAATGGGCGCACTGTAGAGTCATTTAAGCCACTCCGATGTAAAACTCTCACCTCTTCTCTGTTGGAAATGTTGCAGTGATGGACAGACGCGTATTAACAGTGCGCTGGTCCCGTCAAATCAGAGAGCAGCGGGATAATTAGAGAACCAATCAGGGCGCGATGCGGTGCCCGGGGGCGGGGTTGACTGCGTGCTGGAATGCTGCCTCTCTGGGAATGTTTTCCACTTTTTTTTCCTCCCAGTCCTCCTCACAAGGCGCTCTTTAAGCCCCGGTGTTGCCACACAGAGCAGCCATTCATCGGCTCTACAGTCAGCCACACACACTCCCATGTTGAACCACTGGACATCTAAATTGGTAAGTTATGTAATTTTTTAAACAAAATTTTTATCATAAAGGTAATATTTCATATCGGTATTTCTGTGCCAGTCGCATTAGTTATAATTGGAGGAGGTTTGGCATTATTTTGGTTTCGTTGATTTTTTTTTTTCTTGATATTTTTTTCTGGATGCGGTTCCGTCCAAATAGCATTATCATTATTAAGCTACAGTAGGAGTATTACTGGCTGGAGACCATATTTACTCCGCTAACTCGCTTAACCTGTTTACACTGTAGCTTTTTGTAAAATGGATCATACCCGATTCACGGGAAAACTACAATTCTATCGCCTATTTGTCCACATTTATTACATAATTAATAGCGAATTGTTTCTATTATACTTCATATGTTTTAGGTGTAACTGTTCTTGCTGAAACGGATTTCCAGCCGACGTTGGACAGGATCTGGACACTTTTACGCAGCATTATGGCTTTGCCTGAGAAGCAATAAGTGGTGTCGCCGAAGTCTTCAGACATCCTATTTAATTAAAACTAATTCATTATACTGAATAGTTTGGACTCTTTTTAAAAACTAATTTTGCATTTAAGGGTTGTCTTATCAAAAGTTTAAAAAAATGTCCGGTGAGGATCACAGCCTGTCCGAAGCGGAGCTGAGTCCCGGAGGGTCAGACGATGGTCACTCGCTGTCACCGACTCAACCCGGGGCGCCACCCCGCCAGGATTCACCCCTGACCGGACAGGCGCAGCAGCTGACCTCCCTCTGTGTCGCAGATGGCAGCGAAGAGGATGGAGGCGACACCACCAAATCGGAGATAGAGGACGATCGCTTCCCGATCGGCATCAGGGAAGCGGTCAGCCAGGTGCTGGACGGATATGACTGGACACTTGTGCCAATGCCGGTGCGCGTTAATAACGGAAACAAAGCCAAGCCCCACGTAAAGAGGCCCATGAACGCATTCATGGTGTGGGCGCAAGCGGCGAGGAGGAAGCTGGCCGACCAGTATCCCCACCTGCACAACGCGGAGCTCAGCAAGACCCTGGGCAAACTCTGGAGGTTTGTATGGGCTGCTTGTTCCAGAAAAGAACAGTGGGGCCATAGTGGCACGTTTCCTGTCCCTTGTGCAGAAACGATGAGTGGGGGCGTAGATATGGATGTAGAAAATGGGCAAATTATAAAGTCAGTTTGGCGTTTGTAAAAAAAATGGAAATAGTTTTAGTTGTTTCTTCAGTAGGTATAATACAGTGTGTAACGTATTTTACCATCCTTATCATGATGCGCACGGACTGGAAAGAAGGGTTTCAGGCATATAAGAAAATACTTTTTATTAATTAGTAAGGCCGGTAAGACTAAAATCACGCGTTATTTTTCTCCCACCCCCTCAGGCTGCTGAATGAGAGCGACAAGAGGCCATTCATCGAGGAAGCAGAGAGGCTGAGGAAACAGCACAAGAAGGACTACCCAGAGTACAAGTACCAGCCCCGGAGACGCAAAAACGGCAAACTAGCTGCTGCTAGTGAGTCCGACAGCCAGGGGGAAGGGGAGGCCAGCCACTCCCAGTCACACTACAAGACCCTGCATCTGGAGCACAACGGCGGGGCTGGGTCTCCCCTGGGTGACCTGCACCACCACCACCATCACCACCACCATCCTGCTGGTAGGTAATTTTACACTGCAAGAGATATTTGGTCAAGAACAAAAGGGGAGTACATAACTTTGTTGTATCTGATGACAATGTTCATCTGACCATGTTGTCCCTTTCCTCCTTGTTCCTCAATAGGTCAGGGTCACAGTCCACCCACGCCCCCCACCACCCCAAAGACAGAACTCCAGTCTGGGAAACTGTCAGATGCTAAGAGGGAGGGGGCAGCAGGAGCAGCAGGAGGATCAGGGGGGTCCAGGGGAGCCCTCGGGGTGGGAGCTGAAGGGGCATCCGGTGGTCCGTCATCATCAAGTGCTAAACCCCACATCGACTTTGGCACCATGGACATTGGCGAGATCAGTCACGAGGTGATGTCCAACATCGAGCCGTTTGACGTAAACGAGTTCGACCAGTACCTTCCTCCAAACGGGCACCCACAGAGTGGAACCGGGGCCCCCACAGCTGGATCCTCCGCCTCGTCTTATGCGTACGCCCTGGCTGCTGCTAGTGGGCATTCAGCATGGCTCTCCAAACAGCAGCAACAGCCTCAAGCCTCCCCGTCATCCTCCGACCCTTCCAAGGCCCAGATCAAGAGTGAGTCTGCAGCTGGAGGCCACTATGCGGAGGCCTCATCCTCTCCCTCCTCAGGCACCCATGTCACCTACACCCCTCTCAGCCTCCCTCATTATGGCTCTGCTTTCCCCTCACTGGCCTCCAGGGCTCAGTTTGAGTATGGAGAACACCAGGCCCCTGGGGCGTACTATGCCCACTCCAGTCAGGCCCCAGGGCTGTACTCAGCCTTCTCCTACATGGGCCCTACACAGAGGCCTCTGTACACTACCATAGGAGACCCCTCCAGTGTGGCCCCCTCTCACAGCCCCACACACTGGGAGCAGCCTGTTTACACCACGCTCACAAGACCTTGAGGGAGACCAGCTAAGCAGCGGGAAATATGGGAAGTGTGTGAGTGGATCTGAGTGTGTGCAATTATGTGAGTGTGTGATTGTGTATGTGAGTGAGTGTGCCCATGCCATATTGATGTTATAGGTTTATACTTTTTTTAGCCAACATAATGCAAGACGCATCCACAAGGCCTTACATAGTAAAAACAAAAAAAAATGTCACACAATATAAAGTGTGAATCAACTGCCAATCAAAAATGAAATAAACCTTAACAAAAGTGTGCCATCATAAATTTTTGGGATGTACAGTGTTTGTGTGCAAGAAGTTGACACTGATTTGACCCAGAAACAATGGGATTAAACTGACATAATCATATTTTATTAACCAAACTAAAGCAGATGTTTTTTGTGTTATTTTATATGAGTAGTAAGTTTATTGTTGTTGTTGATATCCTAGGGTGTAACTTTATTGTGACTGATTTGATATTACACTAATACATCTGCATCAATGCTTTGGGAAAAGCAAATGTTTTGTCTTTGTACATAGCACTCTGTATTTCTGTCCCTTCGTTATTGACTTCACTGAACTGAAAAATTAAGCATTTAAGGGTAAAAATAGGAAAAAGAGAGGGAAAGGGATGAATCTCAGCTTAAGGCTCAGTCTTGGACACTTACCTCAGCTCTATTAATTTGTGCCAATAACAAAGGAGAAATATAACATTGGATACCTGATCAAATAATGCTGACGGTATTCAGAATTTCAGAGCAGTGAACCTTTGCTTCACTTGTCCTTTCGCTTTTTAAGTGCCTAGCATTTTGTTGATTTACATCAGATTTTTCCAATAACTGGTCTAAAATCTATAAGTACAAAGTCTCAACCAAATCTCCCCAGATAATTGGCCAGCTTTGGGTCCTACTTAAGGATTAGAATCACATGTACTACTGCTCTGTACCACATGTAGGCCAAAAGCATGCTTTTGTCTTTACAGTTTTTTTTCCTATACTCCTAAATAGCCCTCTTCCTCTTCAGCAATGTGAACAATGGTCATTACCACAAACTTCACCACTGTTACGTGATGCATACTTCATTTTGTACTGACTCTCTTACTATGTAGTTATTATTTTTATGTCAGTAATAATGCATTGCGTGTCACACCTTTGCTTCTTCCATTTTGTATAATTCTGGATAGTTTTGCTATACATTCACTTGAGTATTTTGCTTCCATACCAGAAAAGCAATGTTGAAATTTTATTGTTGTCAACTATTAAATCAATTTATTTATAAAAAAAAATCTGTCTAAGAGCATTATTTTATGCAGCAGCAGTGATTTAGACATAACACAGCAGTGAAAGGTGAAAAAAATTAAAAACATGCTGGTGACGTGTAAACCGTAATAACAACACAATCAATGCCTCACCATAAGCTGTTTAGTGTGTTTGTGTGTGCGGTAGGCTAAAATTGACTACTAATTCCCCATATTTAATCGGCTGGGGACTGCATGTTACTGAGAAAGACAAAGACAGCCTTTCAGTGAGGGAGAGGGACAGAAGGAGAGAGAGAGAGAGAGAGAGAGAGAGAGGTGGGTGCAAAGAGCCAGAGGCAAGGCCAATTTCAGCTCAGAAACCAGTTACACTTGGACTTTTGTACATGGCTTTCCTTTCACTCTGCCTTCTCCTCTCCACCTGAGGCTCCCTCCCCACCTCCACACTCAGCTGCTGTTTACAACCGATCAGCAGGCATCCAAAATAAAAATGTCATTGTTCATTGTGTATGGCGAGACAAAGATAAATATCAAAATTAAGGGTGAGAGCTGAATGGGGTGATCATTCATCGACCAAGCTGTTCATTTTTTACCAGCTATATGACATGAATAGTAATTTCATCCTTGTAGGTAGTATACGGTAAAGTAGTGTTAGTGCTCATAATGTAATGTTTGTTTGAAATCAATCTTGTTGTTCATTGAAAGTAATTTGTAGACTGAATTTACACAATTACTGTATTTAAGTGAAGTTTTTTTTGAGTAGCCAACTTCATTTTACTTAACTTCTACCCCTTTATTGCAGAGGTTTTAAATACAAAACAAAGGATAAACTTTTACAATGGGAATCATAGTGACTTTTACTGTTTTTAATGCCTTTCATGTGTATTAGTTCAGTTATCAACGCATCAACAACAATGATACCGTTGAAATCATTAATCATTAAGACATGATTGTTTTGTTTTTTTTTTGCTCTCTGTTTAATGTTTCTGCTCTTCAGTAACTATAATCTGGCAGATAAAATCATTTTCTTAAAGCAATAAAATATTAGTGTGTAAACAACAAGCACTGTGATCAAATGGGCTCGGATTGCACATAAATAAAAGGAAATAAAAGAAATAATCGGTATAGGAGAACGTAAAACTAACAAATATCTCTAAATATATATTAAATATCGGAACTTGGACCAAACTTTACAGTTACAGCACATACTCCGGTACGATAGGTGGCGATATACAACCAAAAGTATTGCAGAAAGACGAGGAAGAAGAGGAAACAGCAGCGGTGACGTCACGTCAGTGGCGCCAAATCAGCAGCAAAGAAACACAACACGGAGAGCTGTCACCTCTAAAATAGGTAAGAATTAGCTTTGTCCACATTAAAATGGTGTATGCTGCTCTCAGACTTCCCCGTAAGAGCCTGAGGTACTTATTTTGACAGACAACAACCGTGTAGTCTGGAAAAAACTGTCAAATTGAGTGGTTAGTAGTCAGCTAGCGTTTGAGTTGGTTTGCAACGTGAAACAGTGGAAGATCAAGCTAACACCTTTGTCGAGTAGCTAACATGGCAGGTCGAAAGGAGATGGAGTTGGTCGACATGGGGAGACAAATGTTTAATGAGTGTGTGAAGTGCAAGCCATTTATTTGTGTCCTGTAATGTTCCCACATTCAATGCTTTGCTGAGAAATTTTATTTATAAGTTTAAGTGCAGATTGTGGCGATCCAAAAATGGAATTAATAATTATAATTTCTCTGACTGACCCAACTCAGAGTGACACAAAATACACTTCCGTGTTTTGGGAATACTGGTCTGAACAACCGTTTTTAGCTTGTGTGTGGACAGACTGTGTGCTGTCCATTGTTTGTTTTATGTTTCTTTGTTTATCTGGTTATTGTCGGTCTGCTTGTTATTATTATTGGACTTGGAGTCTGTAAATTAAGCTATATATATGTGTGTCCTCTTTCAGACTGTCATGGATCTCAGTCCTTTTGAGAAAGACAACTCGGTTAGTTGCCGACTGGCCTCTCCAGTTCCTGATGTCTGCCGGACTGAGGACTGCTGTCTGGGCATTGATGAGGCAGGCAGGGGTCCTGTGCTTGGTAAGTTACTGGCAATCTAAACCTTCCAATGTTCATTCTTAATTTTCTGTTGCAGTCATTAATAATTTACGACATTTTGACATCATACATTGCTCACTTGGTGTTAGCATATACTGTATTGTGTCGTATGGTTACTGTACTCACATTTGTTTGTGTTTTATGATTCAGGGCCCATGGTGTATGGGATATCTTTCTGTCCAGTCTCCAAGAAACAGGAGCTGAAGGAATCGAAAGTGGCAGGTAATAATCCTGTTGTTTTACATCTCTGCAGATGAGTTGAGAAGGGCCTTTCAACTCATTGTCACTGCTATCTCCACAAAGAAAATGTGAAGTTAGCCAGCTCATCTTTTCTTTTGTTCAATCTGTTAAAAATACTTGAAATAAATCAGCTTAATAAGCAATACCAAAGTGTTTGACGTATTTTGCCACTCTCCTATCAGATTCAAAGACTCTAACAGAAGCAGAAAGAGAGAATCTTTTCCAAAAACTGGATGAAGCAAGTTATGTCGGCTGGGCTGTGCAGATCCTCTCTCCAAACACCATCTCCACTAGCATGCTACAGAGGTATGTGGCACATAGATCATCATGCACACCACACACACCTGTTCTTTTTTCAAAAGCTTGTTTTATATTCACACCCTGCTTCTGCTTCTGTTAGGACAAAATACAACCTGAACGCCCTTTCACATGATACAGCAATCGGTCTAGTACAGTATGCCTTGGACAGTGGAGTACAGCTCAAAGAGGTATACAATTCATGTGAACGTGTAGGTTCTTTTGTTGTGTTTTCCCTGTGAATTGTGTGCTTTTCATGAACTGTACAGAGCTGTGACAGTAAGCCATTAATAGTAAGTAAAGATAAGCACATTTAACCACACAACCTATTCTTAATTTTATTCATTTGTCTATTTCTTCGCTCTTTCCTGTCTTACTTGGCCTGCCCTCATCCTCTTCTCTGGTTCCTGCAGGTATTTGTGGATACAGTAGGTCCAGCAGAGAAGTATGAGGAGAAACTTTCCAAGTTGTTCCCAGGTATTGAGGTGACTGTGAGGCCAAAGGCTGACTCCCTCTTCCCCATCGTCAGTGCAGCCAGTATCTGTGCGAAGGTTGGTAACAGCTACAGCAAATACATCTCAGTTCACAGTTTTCATGAAAGCCTTCATGGATGTCCTTAAAAATCCTTTCAACCTCATCTGCATTGTCGAAAATTATCTTAATAGTCACCCATGATATTGAAAATCTTTTAGATAACACTAAGCTACACTACATCATACTCAAACACAACAAGCTGTCAGGCTGGCACTCGCATTTCCACCATTGTCTTCCAGCATTAGACCACCTTGTAACTCCTGGAGCGAGATTCTTTCATAAAGGTTGTCAGGCAATGATAATAACAGCCAGAGCCTTCCATGAAAAAATAAGGTTCAGATTGAAAAATAGCCTTTCATTCAGGATTACAGTGCTCACAATTGCTGCTGGAAAGCACGGTGTTCAGATTTTAAGCTTTGTTCAAAATTAGTCAGTATTGTTCTATTTTTCAGGTGACCAGAGATCGTGTTGTGAAGGGCTGGAAATTTGCTGAGGACTTGGGAGAAATGGATACAGACTACGGCTCAGGATACCCAAATGGTAACAGAAAGAGTCGCTGGCATTTACAGTACCTCCATGAGGAAAAGCCATGCTTGGGGGGCACCCAGTTAGCTTACCTGGTTGTTTGGGTGCCCCATATGCCATCTGTCATCCCCCTCTCTCTCTCTGCCCTGTCACTGTCTTTGCCACATAAAGGCAAAAGATATATATTTATGTATATATATATATATATATATATATATATATATATATATATATATATATATATATGTATATAAATATACATATATATATATATATTTTTATTTATATATATATATATATATATATATATATATATATATATGTATATGTATATGTTGTTTTTATTTTTATGTGTCTTTGCTAACATATCTAAAAAACTAAGGCAGTTATCAATGCATGAATAAGCTGCGTACTCAAACCTTTTTGCTCTTGTGATTTCAGATCCAAAGACTAAAGCATGGCTGCTGAAGTATCTGGATCCAGTGTTCGGTTACCCTCAGTTTGTTCGATTTAGCTGGAGCACTGCTCAAACCCTGATGGACAGCAAGGGTGTGACCGTCCACTGGTAAATAGCTTTCAATCTTGCCATTCAAGTCTTTGATTTGTAATAGAAAAGACTGATTTACGAAGTCCAATGATACCATTGAAATCCAGCATTAAGACATGATTTTTGTGCTCTCTGTGGTTCTGCTCCAAGAAAATTACTGTTTCTCAATCAGTAAGAATAATCTGACAGATAAAAAATAATTTTCTTAAAGCATTAAAATATTTTCCAGCTTTTATTCAAGTTCATAGAGGCCAAGAACAACTTGACAAAAATGCTTTTGAAAATTGCTTTGTTGTGTTTGTGTGTGAGACAACAACAAGCCCTTTCATTTTTAGGTCATGCTTAATATCTGAGCAAATCCTTTTGACTTAAGGAGACAAGAGCTAACCGCAGTGTAAAAATTCAAATCTGTCCTCAGGGACGACGACGACGAGGATGGAGAGAAGGCAGCCCAGCGGCAGAACAACCGATCCATGTTGTCCTACTTCGGTGCATCAGCTCGAGGTAACGACCAAAACCTGATCCACCAGACGCACCGCTTCTTCACTGAGCGGAGGCTGAACAGCCTAGACACACTCTGACGACAACACAGCAGAGGACGTGCGCACACAGACAGGAAGTCATAACGTCTCTGCAAGGTTTTCTTGTGCAGTCCAAAGAAGCAAGTCTTCAGCACTTTGTGGACTTTGATGGAACATTGCAGACATTTTTGTTTGCTTTACAAACATTAATGAAGATCTCTGAATTTTTTTGTACCTATTTTTAAATACATAAAGTAATGTTGAAAACTCAAACTGATTCCGTAAGAGCACTTTTACAATTTTACAATTCCACACATACACACAAAAGAAGAAAAAGGGTGTTTTGTTTGGAGGCTGCTGGACTCTTTAATGCTATACTGCCCTCTGGTGGTGAAAACACGCTCAGGGGTTTTAAAAGCATGTTAAATAACCACATTGTGACTTGCACATGCAAAATATCCACCATAATATGCGGAATGAAAACCCCAGTGCAGATTATTCCATAAACACTGATCTCATCGTCTCTCGCCATGCATATCACATTGTTCAGGTTACAGTACTGCATAAAGATAAAAAAAACGGCAATGTCAGCACTTAACATTTTCAGTTTCAGTAAAACTGCGAAGTCTTGCTTTTCTATAAAAAAATAAATTCAATTAGAATTTTAGCTCTCACATTATGTACTGTCTTAATCACAACTTAATATATAAACTCACTTTGGAATAACTGAAACACTAGCCACAAACATTTTTTTCTTACTAAAACCATTAGTTTCTCACGTTGTGCTCTTCAGTTTTACATTTTACATGTTGAGACGACCCACTGCCAGAATGGGGTAACAATTAGGATGAGGTTTCATTGTATTACTGCATACAGTGTAATCTGTGTTAAGCCACTAAAGTACATGTGGTGATAGATCTTGAAATGTTTGTCTTAGGCAAGTCTTCTGAGAAAATGCCATATCCTGTTGTTGATCTGTCTCGTGTCTTCATCATCCTGAGTCTCCAGGTTAACTCTTGAACACGCAGGAAGCTTCAGGTATGACACACATTCTGCTACAGTGACGTAAAAGGCAGCTGGCTATAAAGAGAGTTTTCTTATGATCAGAAAAATCAATACTGCATTGACTTGTCCAACTTAACAAAGATGAACAAAAAAAATATAAAGGCATATCCATCCCTCCACCCTCGCTAACTCTCACTGGATTTCTGTCTTGACTCTTGGATCCTCTTCCCACAGTTCATAGCTAAAGTGGAGACTGCAAAAGAGGACAGGATCATAATTGAGCTCCCCACGAAATGAGATGACGCTCCTCTTACGGTTGTTCTCAGGACTTTCCTGGGGAAAGTTTCTCTGTTGAAAGTTACTGTCTGGACCACAGGCTCCATGGAGATAGCCGTTGCTTAGACGTATGGAGTAAAATCCACTAGCTGGTCTTGGAGGTCAGATATTGGGTCTGCTTCAGACACAGCAGTGTCTGGATCTTTCTGTCCTGACCAACACGTCGCTGGGCTTGATCTGTTTTGTTGTGTCAGATTCCTTGCCTGATCCTGTCCTTTGTGCCCATTTATAAACTCTCCAGGTCCCTCGTCTAATCCTTCTAACCAGCCAGCTCTTTTACTGCGTCAGTGGGATTAAAAATAGTTGGCCATCCCTGTAAAGGATCAAGGTGACTATTTCAGAGTAAGACCATTAGAGAGCCTTTGCTCCCCTTCTATGATGAATGAATGGTGTTGTTTATGGGACTGAGGTTTACAACCAGTGAACAACTGTGGTGTGAAAAAATGATGAGGAAAGGGCAGAAACAATGAACAATAAACAGGTGTGACATGACAGGTGAGAGGCATGTGTTGGTTTCGGTGTAAAACAAATGTGTTTCCATGTTCATCATAACCAACAAGAAGCTTGTCTGTCTGTATGCCATTCTTGTTAGTCCCACATCTCATGAGTGCCTGGAGGGAATTCTTTCGAATTTTACACAAACGTCCACTTGGACACAAGGATGAACCGATAAGATTCTATTGTCAAAGGTCACCGTGACCTCACTTCTGTCCCATACTTGTTAAAATGAGAACACAGGAATATCTGCAATTAAGGGAATATCATTTGTCACAAAAAGGGAAACAGGTTGTTTTCATATAAATCCCTTACAGGATAAAATGGTCAAGAGTGGACATTTCTGAATGTAAACTGCTTCTAGACGGTATTACTATACTATACTATATTATACTATACTATACAAAAAATATTAACTATCAAACAAAGCAAAGCAAATATTTCGGAAGGTGGTTTTGTCAGTCAAAAGAAATGTCTCCACCTTAGCTGATAATAAGGACCAAAGTATTCAGGAGATTAGCTAATATTTGGCAGCTAGTTACTTTTTCCATTGATTACAGGCTGTAATTGATACCAGAAGAGCTGCCAGATGAGTGTCGACTGTTGTCCATATCCGTAGACTGTGCTGATCCTTTCCTTGGATAAGATAAAAGAGTAGAGCTGCAGAGAGACTGAAAAGAAGATGAATCAAACATCTAGGTTCATTTGCAGGAAAGAAGAGTAGATCTGATTAAGAAACAGAACAGGACAATTATTTAATAAAACCTAACCTAAATGTAAAAGTTAAGATGCCTTTATTTATTTGTACCTTTGTTTGGATTACTTATCTGCATTACAGTATATTGAATTGGTTGTTATTATACGGTATTTTGAAATGATAACTAATCTGTCCTCATTTAGCTGTAATTTAGCCTTTAACTTAAAAAATATCATCTTTATTCTTCATGAAGAGTTTTTGAATCAACAATATTGGGTCATATTTCTCATATTAACCCAGACTAGAGCTGTCAGGAAAATAATCTAAAACAATTTGACAACAGATTAATCGCTAAATACATGCAAAAATTGTAAAGCATTAATGATTGAAGCTTCTTGTGGGTGTGCTCCTTTTTCCTGTTGTGTATCACTGTTTAGGGTTAGACCCTGTGGACTTCCATGAGTTTAATTTGACATTTTATACACTAAACAGTTAATAAAAAGCAATTAGGAAAAAAATATATATATTTGACAAGTATTTGCATAGTCTACGATGGACAATGTGTTAAATTCTTGAAAACTGGCAAATAATTTTGTTTGTTGATGTTGGAAAATGCTGTGTGAAAACAAATGTGGTGACATTGCCGTCCATCCACAAAACTTGTTAATTTGTAGCATCCGCTGTGGATTGTGAGAAGTTTTCTGCACCAAGGACAGCTCCTCTTTGCTGTGATCCACATTACAGAAGGTCAACAGGTCTCTAATCCCTGAGGTCAGTGCACATAGTCCCAGTTTCTTTTCATGGCGTCTCTTTAATTGTGCTAATTGGCTTGCGGTGTGTTTCTTCAACTGACACAGAAAGCTTTCATGAATGAGTGTGTGGCGTGATGCTGTTGCGGATGTAGACGAGAGGCTTCATCTATAAAAATATCAGTGGCATATTTGAGTTGTATTCATATCTTTACTCTCCAACTTGTGTGTACAAACCCACACTGACAGTGCTCACTTTATTTGACTCACTGGACAAACAAAAGAGCCCAAACGTATTAGCTTTTATAAAGCAGGGTGTTCAAGCAGTAGTTGTTTAAGAAAGTTATTATTTCTATCAGTATTAATACTTAGGAATGCAAAAATGATATGCTTTTCTGTATTTCTGTATTATCTGTATTAGGTAATGAACTTGTAGTCAAAATGTCAAGATAATTTCACAGATTATGTTCCTTTCAGTAGAAAAGATGTTAAAATAAATTTTGTAAATGCCATCATCTCTGTATGTGACCTTTGAGGATTTCTTCGTTACACTGTAGAAATTTCTGTTTGACATTTCATGCTGATGCTGTGAAGTTTTCCTGGGGACAGCATTTAAGAGCATTCAGGAATTTGCTCATAAGTCATCACTTTTAGAATAATTACATGTTTATATGCTTTCTCTACTGCTCCTGGTCCAGTGGAAGCAGTCTGGTCTAAAGCCTCCTCTTATCTGTGGATCAGCGGTGTCTCTCTCTGGACTCCACACACTCTGTTGTGCCTGGGCGTCAGATTCAATTATCTCTGTCAAGCTCCCTCAGGTGCCCTGACATTTTTCTCTTTGCCAACATACAGTGGCTCATTTTAATTGGAACAGCAAATCTCTCCACATGGTGTCTCTCTTGCCTCAAAATGAAAAAAAAAATATATATGTATTTTAGCACAGGAGTGAAAGACTTTTGGCCAAGATGTCAGTTATCATTTTTAAAAGGAATTCCCTCTCTTGTGTTGGTGGGATTTTTAAAAAGAGACAGTGAAAATCCCCATAGCCAAATAAAGACCATGCTGTATCGCCAGTGCTGGCATGCTATATGAATACAACAAAACATGCATCCCTTTCTTGGGCAGAGGTTCATATATGGGTTCATGAACATTAACAGCAAAATGCACTTACATTCAAGTTCATTCAACAGCAAAATGTGCAATTTAATCTTAAACTACACGGACAGTATTGGTTTGACTTAGTGAGATAATTTCAACTGCTTTGGTGATATTATTGAGCCTTCTGCCCTCAGTGTTTGTGTAAGAGTGTATCTGTGCCACAAGCTTAACACACTTCCAGTTAAGTGTTGGACTGCAGTGTTGGTCTTTGTCGTTTTTGCTGAAACCAGTATTGGACAACACTGATAAAAAAGATTTACAATAAAGACAAAACCTCATGGAAATGCTCATTCGAATGGAAAAGAACTCTGTTGAACCTCTCAAGTTAGACCTGATGATGGCGCTAGATAAAAGAAGCAGCGGAACAACCAAAGTTCAAAGACAATGAATTTTTGTACCAAATTACACCATAATCCACCCAACATCTGTCAAGACATTTCACTCAGACTTTCTCCTCTGGGATTAAAAAAGTAACTCTTCAAATGTCAACCTGCTGGTGGATTTGCAGAAGAATGGAGTGAATGTCAAATTAGTTTGATTATTGCTCATGCCAGAAAGAAACACAGTATCACCAGTGATGGAAGTCTCCACAGGAAGTACAACACAGTAATCCCCCCAGTAAACATACAGAACACACATGAATGCAAGTAAAGTATAAAAGAATGAAAAGAAAAATGCAATCAACACAACATACAGTATTTTGCATCCATGTAATGGATGCAAAAAAAAAACATTTTTTCCAGAAAAATAAAATATGGTGTGTGATTTCATAAGCTATAGTACAACCAGTTTCAACCAGAATCATGACATGCATCCATCGAAGGTATTGCTCTGTGTTCTCTTGGTGGTCCAATCTGTTGTGAAGGATTTTATTTGCATCTCTTCTCTTCCTCTTGTAACTGTGCACTGCTTACATTTTGATTCACTGGGGATAATTCACAACACAGAAACTTAAGTTGCTATAAGTAGAACATATGAAAAACATATGTTCTTCTTCCTCCTGCTAGTGCTCCTAATGGCATTTCAGCATGTAATCAGAGCTAACCAGTCTCTACAGCAGCTCTGCAAACTTCTGATAAAACTGTCAAACAGGGCAGTGCTGATCAAATGTGAATCAAGATCCTGTTACTATAATGCCGGTTTCTCCATGACTCACCTGGTTTTCTGACGCATATATATATATCAGTATACTCTTTCATTATACAAATATGTATAATGAATATACTACAGTATATAATATGCGCCAGTGGAAATGGCTATCTGCCTTTACAGAGACAATGAAGCCAGAAACTACTGAACCAATGAAGCTGCATGTACATTATGTCTTTGTCTTGAGCTCCTTCCCCTCTTCCTTCCATCTTTGATCTTAAGTTTATGTATGTATGATGAGGCACCTAGAGACCGCTGATGTTATGGTGTTTTATTTAGAGTAGCTCCTCTCCCCAGACTAGGCTTTTAGCACAGCTGTAGTCTGTGACCTACTTTTACAGAGACAGGGGTAGAAATAAGGAGAATATGGGACCTGAGAGGAGGAGAGAGCAGGCGATAAGCAGAGTCAGTCGAAGTGAATGGATAGATGATGGTGACAAAAAAAACCCTGAGAGTTTGGGGATAAAATATTGAAAAAAATTGTTGCCTCATAGAGTATAAGATTGCTGAAATATTTTGCCAAATGCAGAAAAAGAATAAAAGTTCTAAAAGTGGTCAGGGTGCGATATGGATCTTTTTTCACAGACATTTTGACATTTCATAGCAGGGAAAGCACAGTTGTGATTTCAGGGTCTTGGTATCGTACATGCAGTCATGGCACTCACAGTCATCATTAATATTAATTCCACTCAAGCTTTGCCTGTTTTGGTAAGTCAATGGCTTCATGGAGTGTAAATCATGGCTACTGAGTTTGTCTATAATGCATTTAGATCACTGGAATAAGTACACAGCTACAAAGTCAGGTCATATTAGTTTGGATGCTAATTAGCAGCAGCGAGTCAGCTAGAAAAGATGTGGCAATTAGCACCGTAACTTTTCATAGCAGCAGAGACAAAATAAGATTTTCCAAAAAGGCCAAATCCCTCCAGATTTGTTTTCCTGTGTGATGTTGATTTTACAATGCACTGAGTGAGTAGAGTCATCATTAATGAGGTACATCTGAATTAGCAGTTGAAGCCTTCAGTCTATGATGTTTGGAATGAATTATATTGTCCCAATTCTGGTATTTATAGACTAGATAGATTGCCTATAACACCAACACATTATATAATGTAGAGATGAAACAATTAATTGATGAGTTCACTGGTTCTGAAACTGGTGTGACATGGAGGGGTGATGGAGGTACTTTGATACTCTTAAAGCTACTTTGCTAACCTGCTAGCTCGATTAGTCTACAGAAAATCGAAAATAAATCTGCAGCTATGTTAACTGACTCATGTCATCAGCATCTCATATGCATTTTCTCATCAAAAATCAAAAATACAGACTCTTTTAGCAGCCTTCACACTCATACACAGAGCAGATGTGAATGCAGAGGGAGGCACTTGCAGTCTATGAAGAGATATGAGCTGACGTTGCTCTTGTGAGACAAGCTTACCAGGACGGGAAATGGGATTGCACAAGCAGCAGGCATATCCCAAATCCCAGCCCTGCCAAGCTTTTTGGCTGCAGAGAGCTGACCCCATGTGACCTCCCTCAGGGTACCCTTTGAAAAAAGGGTGACATCATTTTTGAGAGCTTTTTTTCTTTTTTGCACAGAGCACTATGAAAAAGTCTTTGTCTGTTAAAATTGTTTCTCGCAAGGTTTCCACACTGCTGCCTCCTCCCCCCCTCCCCTCCCCAGATCTCACAGCACCTCGTGAACAAAAAAGATGTAAAATTCATGTAACTCCATTAATTATTAAATATTAATAAGAAAAGCAGCATAGGCTAAATGTGCTAGAGAAGTCAGACAAGCTGATAACTGGGTCACTCCCCTGAAAGATCATTTTTCACCTGACACCAGAGCACGTTCATCCCAGGTCCCAGTTTATTGTAATTAGCATAACACCAGTTTGAGCATTAAAAGTCCAAAGCCAACACGATAGGATTTATGTTATGTTCACAGTTTATGACACCGTAGGCAGGGTGGTAGATGCTAAAACATTCAAAACGTCTATGATAGCACTAAGAGGAGGTTTTAATGTACTGTTATAAAAACACATTTCATCATATTTATTTGAATTGTCTCTCTATAATTTCCAGATTAACATCTGATTATTGCAAGGATGTGTTCACTGTTGTGATACATAATTTATAGATTTGAACACCAGATAAATCATTTCACAAACACACTGATTTTTCACACTCATATTTCTGTTTATTCGTCTTAAGGAACGGCACTCAGTCTGTGGAAAGAGTTTTATAATATCCTCTGGTGCTCTGGGGGAGCTTTGACAGAAGTGGGCATTTAGAAGGTCCACTTTAGTTTCTTCATGGGTAAAGTAGGCTGATTCGTACCTGATATAGATAAGATGTAGAAAGAAAGCGAGAGATAGAGGGAGAGAGGTGTAAAATTGTCTTAATCACTGTTTTTAATCTCTTTTGAGTACTCCTCATTTATACAATATCAGTGTAGTATTACTTATTTATTTTTTATATATTTAAGGAAACCTGTGAATACTTGAAGACCGGGAATGTGTATAGCATTGGATAAAAAGACTTAGCATCATATTTAATGTCTACTTAAAGAAGTTCCTTCCTCTTAAGAGCTGACTGCACAGTGTTGTTATCCTCTGTGACCAATGACTGGCGTAACACAGCTTACATGCCATACTAAAAAAATCCATCAATATGCCTATGTGATTAGCGATGCCTGCTCTTGTGAGTTCAGGGTCTTGGTATTGTACATGCACTCAGTGGCACTCAGAGTCATCATTAATATTAATTTCACTCATGCTTTATCTGCTTCAGCAAGTCGACGAATGAATCATGGCTACTGAGTTTGTGTAATGTTGAATGTAAGGTTGTTGTTTTTGATCACTGTACAGCTACACAGGAATGTGATCAACATCAAGTTGGTAATTAAATCCTACAGATGCTCAATTAGCAGCAGTTATAGTCAATTTTCACAGCAATAGAGACAAATTGAGAGTTTCATGCAGGCCACTACATCCTGTGTGATGCTGATTCTACAATGCGCTGAGCGGTGATAATTAATCTGAATTAGCACACGCTGCCTTCAGTATCAAGGGTGTTTGGAGTGAATTATTTTGTATGTATCCACGTTATTTTTTCCTTATATTTAGGTGGATCAACTGTTTATGACACAGAGACATTATATAATGTGGAGTTGAAACAATTAGTTGCTTGATTAACTAGTCCTCTGGTTCTGAAACTGGTGAGATATGGATGGCTGATGGAGGCACCCAGATGCTTAGAAAGCTACTTTGGAACCAGGAAATCACTGGTTCCAGCATCTCAAATATGAAGATTTTTTTTTTTTTTTTTTGCTTGCAAATATGGTTTTATTTAAGAAACAATTTTTGACCAGTGATTTCTCAAACCTCAAGCTCATCTTGGATTCTGCAAAACTGTGATGAAAGTGACATTTACTCACACTTTTTTTCATAGATTTTCATAGATTAAGAGATTAATAATTATTGAAATAATACTCAATAATGACATGGACTCATACAGTATTTCCTTGAATGATTTTTCTGCACCGAACTGTTACTTCTAACCCACTACCACTGCAGAGATCTTCCATTTTAAATTGAAATGTACTGCACATATTCTGGAATAGTAATATTTTTTTCATGTATTGATTAATAATGTATTTTAATATTTAAAGGTGCTTATTTCAAATTCATAGCATATACCATGTATATGATTGAGAGATTGCCTCCACGTAGCTCCCAATACTACTAACAATCTTCAAAAAGATTGTTATTAAGTACACATTTTATTACAGTTTAAACTGTTTTGCACATGTATATGCATTTATCTCCTGGTAAGATGCTGAAGGCCCAAAAATGGCACGAGCTATAAACATTTTATTACATTGTTCAGAACTGTACTGAGGATTATTCTGATAATAGAAAATCTGTATGTTAGATATGAATTGGAGAAATTCACTGCTCTCTTTTTGTTATTCCTGATGTTGTGTTTTACACGGTTACAAACCTGATTATGCACACACAGATTGAGATGCATACTTGTAAATAGTTTTACTACAATAATGGTCCCATATCTGATGCTGTTACACCATTAGATGAGTGAGTTCTCCTTGTATTTATGTGCAGTTGAAAGACTTGAAGTGGTGGTGGTGGTGGAGACTTGGGCGTGTTGAGTTTGAACCTGGTGTGATCTGTCAGCAGTTAATCTCAGGGTGAGAGGATACTTAAGCCTGCCAGCTCCGTCTGCTCATATAGTCGGGGAACATTAAGGCCATGAAGCTAAAAGCCACTAAGTTTCCCTCTCGTCTCCCTTCGTCCTCTGGAACCGGACCAGCTGCCTGTCCTCTGGTGTGTTTTCCTTTCCTCACATTGATCCGTCCCATCAGCCACCTTTGACTCTTTTTTTCTTCCTTTCTTTCTTAACAGTGAAACATCATCCTGACAAGCCCATCACTGTGTGAACAATGTGATGGACTTTGACCTGTTTCAGTGTAATCAATGATTGCTACTGCTTCCTGGTGACTTTTCCTCCAGTATTGATACATCTGTCAGCAGGCTCAGTGGGAACATGACGGTTCAATTTGAATGAATATACATGTATTAAACCTGCAGAAGACATGCAGTTTCAGTTAATATGTCAACAACACAAAATATTTCTCTTCAAAATCACCTTGGTTGGAATTTGTTTCTTTGCCAGTGGTTATTCATTAACAGTTGGATCAAGGATGCAAGTAACTGAAGGGTGAGGAGCTGTGAAATGTTAAGTAACAGTGAATCCCGTGTGTGACAGTTGTGCATTGGTGCCATTTTTCATCAGAATAGCAATAGAAACACAATTACAGGCTGCATTGACTGTTAATTCAGATGCATATAGCTACAGTGATAGAAAACCACACAACTTGACAAAGCACTTTAACTTTGAAGTAACTAAGTCACTCTCAATGCAAATGTTCTGCAAAGGTACTGGGTCAGGTCGTGTGCTGCATGTGGATTTCAGTCTATTGTTTGTCAGTGCTGGCCATATGGATCAAATTCTCTGTGGTATGATCTATGTCATTTTATGTAATGATAGCGAGAGATAGAAAAATACTCCACAACTATTTAACTTAACAAGTCAAAATGTCAACCAACCCCTGGTCCGTCTTTTCAAATTTGTGAGAATTTGTTTTTTGTTTTTTTTTTTTACGCAAACAGTGATCAAAAGAAATGTTGAACTCATAAAAGACTCTCAAACGTTTTATTTTTGTTTTATTTTAGTTCAATGAACTTACAGTACATACACCCTTACACACCCTTGAATTGGATGAGGAACAACTCCCAGGATTTGATCTTGTCCTTCATTCTCTCTGCAACAAGCTGCCAATCTGGTTTCGATTTTATCATTTCTCTTCTTCTCCGCCATCCCTGATAGTTTGTTGAGACTGCTGACCTCCAGGTGTACTCCTCTGTAGGCTACAGGAAATTATTCAATTCAACTACGAAATTTACTATATTTTATATTTTGATTAATTGTTCGAGTAATTGTTTAAGGAATATAAGTCTAAATTCTCAGATTTGAGCCTATTGTTGTTGTTCTTCTTCTTTTTATTTTTCTTCTTCTTCTTCTTCTTCTTCTTCTTATTATTATTATTGCATGAATTATGGACAAAACAAGTTTTATGGATGCCTTGGGAAGCAGGCGCAACAGTTTTCACCTTTTTCTGATATTGAAAGTAGTAGTTACCCCAAAACACTTAAATTCCTTCCAAGTCTTCACACACAGTAGCTATATTATGTCAGTCTGGACAGACTGAAACCAGACTGGTTGGTGGAGGCCTACCATTTGTATTTCAAAAGTAGTTTTTGCTTGGAAAAAAAACTGTGCATCGGATGGATTTAATACATTTTACTGTCCATCAGCGATTTTAATATGTTTTTTAGATTAACCTTTGAAACATTAAGTGCTTCAACATTTTTGAACTGGTTCATCTGGATTGTGTGTAGAGATTTTTTTGGAAACTTCCCCAGCTGACGCAAGCCTGTGGTCACTGAAGGGTTAAACGTCATTCGCTAGTAGGAAGTGGGTGGTCAGAGCTGAAGATGGAGCGAAGCCCGAGCACCGACCACAGATCGTTTTTCGCGAGAAAATCGTTATTACACCGGAGAAGACCAGAGTGATCACATCGTGTACTTCACGGACACGAGAAAACGGACATATCTGCCAACCGGAGGACACAAACATGAAGTGATCCGCCTGCTTTCAGTGGCGATATGTGTGCACATCTTTCACCAGAGGATCGTACAGAGTCGCTACAGATTCTCGTTGATTTCGCCTTTTTTAATCTGACAGCGCGTGGATGTGTCGTATAATCGCGATTTGTAGTTGTGCAATGATATGCAACATGCATGCAATGAACTCCGTGCACGTACATGCACTGGGGTCTCCTCAGCAGCACATACAGACTGTTTGAATGTGGCGGATTTCTGCAGCTTGCATACCGACAGAAGAATCGTAGTGATAGAAGCGTGTTGGAGGATGATGTACTGTAAGTTAAAGTGATTAGTTACTGGTGCAGTGAGATGCTTGTAGTTTTTTTTGAGTTGTGTTTCACACTAGTTGTCTTGAGGGGTGTGCAAACTTGTTTGGTTCATCTGTGGTGTGACATTCTGGGTTTCTTCTGTCTCTCGGCTGGACTCAGGTCCATGCAGTGCAGGCTGATCCCACCGTGCAGCCTCCGCTTGTTCAGCAGTTCCCAGCCCAGCCCAGTCAGGAGTCCCTGTCAGTCTGCCAGCAAGTGATGTAGGTTGTGGTTGAGCACAGAAGCACTTTTGAAATATACTTTTACAGTAATATATTAGCGTTTTGTTTTTTTTGTTGTAACGCGAGAGAAAAATAGATTTTATGTTTTTATTTGCTGCACTGAACATAACTAGTATCCAGACAACAAGCACGTTTAGCTGCTTTTCGCCGGTAAATGATGGTAAAAGCAGCCGACGCTCCTCCAAGCATTTCGGTTCTGTAGTAAACTGAAGTCACGCGAGAGTGGGCTGTCATCTCACCCCGTCACCTGGAAACCACAGGAGCCCACGAGATTTTCCGACAAGCGTGAACCTGGACCCGCCATGGATGATTCTGGGATCATCCGCAGACGGAGGCTGCAGGTGATCATATTTTCACACACTGTCATGTCAGGAACATCTCATCAGAAAATGTGTACTTTATAATAAGTGTTGCAGTACATGAGCTGCATTGATTTTTTTTTTATTTCAGGATAGAAATATTACACTAATTCTGGCAGTTAAGGACAGTCAGTGTGATGAATAGTTATACCAGTGGCTGCATAGAATTTTTGAAGGGCACGGGCAAAAAGAAAAAAATGGGCACCTACAGTTTTTCCCTCCCAAGAGGGTATTCTATCAAGTTTTAACCAGCCAAGAGTGCAGTTTAGTGTGTGTTTTTTTCCACCCAAGAGGTAACTTTAGTGTTTTTTACCAACTAGGGGGTACTTAAGCATGTGTTTTTGTCTCCCAAGAGACTGCACTTTAGCACATTTTTGCCTTCAAAGAAGGCACTTGAGCGCTCATTTTTCAACAATCGGTCCACAAGGACCATCCCAGTGCACACCACTGCAGATACGTAAGGTGTAAATACATTTGATATAAATTCCTCTTTGAATTCATGAGTGTATTTCTTTAAAACACATTTTTAAATGCTTAAATATGTTTTTGAGGAGAAGTATAACACCCATAAGTGTGTTCAAGGCCATAAAACATTGAAGCTGAGTCAGCTGATTAATTAGACTGCACAAAACATTTCAGAATTTTAAAACACCAATAAGTGCAGGGTGACAGACCTGTCTGTAATGTCTGTAGTTATCTGTATAAATCTATAATAAGACCTGCACAATGTCAAGTTTGGGCTGTGAGTATGTGGAGTACATAGTTCTGTTACATTTGCACGTATGCTAGTCACCATGTCTTACATTGTGACACAGGAATGGCACCAGTAAAAGCCTGCTTCATTGTTTTCCTCTGTATGGACACTCACGTGAAATTAATCAAGTGATGCAGGCAAAGCTTACTATGCGCTGTGTGCCAGTCCTTCTCTGCTTCCTGGTGAATTAATTTACAGTAAAAACACTGAATATTGTGCCAAGATATTCTGCTCTGGATGATTGCTCATCATTTTATAAAATATAGACAAGCAACCACTGGAACATTTCCTGCACCATTGTTGTTCGGCTGTTAGAACGTAGCAGTAACACTGCCAGGATCAGAGTTTCCACTCCAACAGGTGCTGGACTCATGTTTTAAGGTCTGATGGATTAAAACAGACACAAAGTGTTGCCTGTCTTTGATGCAGTTAGTCTGTGGACAGTTTCATTACATGGTATACAACACAATGTGCTACCTCTGCCACCAGTTCTACCTTTGTTGAACTGTACTTCAACTTTTACTGTGCTGTCCTTTTGATTTGAATATATTCTTAGTTCATTACAAATTATTTACAGCTGAAATGTAAATATGGGTATCAACACTGTCAGTAGAAATTGAGAGCAGGGGCAGCCTGGCGGGGGGACATGAGGGTAATCGCCATGACCAAAAATGTTTAAATGTAATGCACATACAGAGAAAGCAAGACAAAAAGAAACAAACACACACTGCCAAGTTGGACTTTGTACAATTGACATCAGGAATACACAGACAAACATGAAAAACACACATTCAGCTTTAACTTTAGCTTTTAGTCAGATTGTAAGCTTCAGTAGCTACACTAAGTGTGTGTTTGTGTGTAACATGCATGCCTATATGTACATATCAAATCCACTCCAACCCCCTGCCCCTACTCTCCTGTTTCATTGAAGTGGTCAATATCCATATCTCAGACAGAGGAAGTCTAAATGCCGAGGATGTGGCGCAGTTGTCAGGCCCATTAGCAGGACTAATGGTGGCCTAACAGCCCTGTGTGCCCTCAGGGAGGAAGACCAACCACCAGCAGCAGGATGGGCTGAAAGGGCCTGAGACCAGGATGGGGGGGGGGCAGTATAGACCTGAAGCAGGCATCAGCTGTGGGCTACAGTAGACCCCATTTAAGTGGCTATTATCTGGATCTCTTTACTGTCTGAACCTACTTTCACACCAGAGAGAAAGGAGGAAGGCAAAGAGAGGGTCACGTGGGCTTGTGTAGATGTATAGCATGTGTGTATGTTTCATGAACCCTGGCAATAATTAAGGCTAAAAGGAAGGTCAATAGTGCTCAATAATGAAACCAATGTTTTTATCCTGAATGAATACAATCACAACATTCTCATTCATTAAAAGAAAAAAAAAACAAAGAGATAGGATAAAATTGTTGTACAATTAGCAAAATTAGGATTTTAAAGTAGACTATTAAGGTAAGTTAAAACTATAAGAGATCCACATGGGAAAGTCAACTTGTCAGTAGGTGACAGTAAAAAGACCAGTCACACCATCACCCTCATCTCCACCTCCATCCATCCATCTCTCTGTCCATGTCTCTCCATTTGTCCCTCCTCACTTTCACTCTCCTTCAATCAGAGCAAGCCCATACAGAAAAGAAACAGAAACATACAAGTTTCATACAGAGGAAATCTCCTTTGTATGAAACTTGTATGTAAAGCATACAGCAGTGAATGATGCATACAATATCCTTATACTTCTTTTTATATGGGAGACCACATTAGTTCTAATAAGCGCTGTGTTTATAAAAATACCATCTCTTTCGCTTATTTCTATAATGATTGTAGTTACACATCCAAGGTATTTAAAACATCACAGGACAGTGGACTTCAACAGGGCCAAATTTGGATTCATGAACCACATAAATATCACATAAATATATAAATTGTTAAATAGTCTGTCTGTGAAGATTTGCATTTGAAGTTTTTGGAAAATGTTTCACCTCTTATCCAAGAAGTTTCCCTAGTTCTGAGATTCTGCAGAACTGAAGAAGCTTTTTGGATGTGAAACTTCTTCAAAAAAAATTCTCGTTGACTCTCTTTCGCTTTGAATTGAGTTGAGTTGTTTTCACCTCATGATGTCCTGAGTTGTAGGTGTGTGTGGAGTGGACTTACATTTAACCCATATCCTCATACACTCACACACACACACACACACACACAAAAACAAACAAACAGTCATACAACATGTTTCACTTCTGTGTTATAGGGGTATGGAGTGCACACCCCACCTCCTGCACACACACGCCACCATAATTTGTCCAATATTTTGTTCTGGGCTGTATGCCCATTTCCAATATGCTAAGCACAAGGGATAAGAGTGTGATCACGGCATAAGATCCAGCTCTCTGAGCCAAGTCCTGTCACTCACTGCCATGCCCACTGCTTTGTTCTGCCTCACCGTGTCCTTCTGATGTCAGCATTATTCAGAAAGGGTAGCTTTTATACCGAGAGAGCAAAATGTACATCAAAGCAACAGATCTGGGCCAGAATATATTTGGGAATAGCTTCAAATATTTGAACTACTTTAACTGGGATTGAATTATCATGCCAGATGCCTATAAAGCACAAAAGCTTGAGCCAAACTTAATCCCCAAAACGGAGAAAAATGGAGGGAGGTAAGGAGAAAATAGCACTTCATATTAAGCTTTCACACTAGATTCAGTGTAACAAGAAAGTAAAATCGGTTGCTCAATGAGATACTTGAGTGTAATGGTCAATGATCTTAAACTTTTAAGTAAAACTGTTAAATGGAATAATACACTGTGTGTTGCCTTGCAATCTGCTGTCTTGGCAGCAGAAACAGAACAGAAGCCTTGTGGCTGTGCCCAGAGCAGCAACATTTCTTTTCTTTTCTAATTCGATTTGTCCTTGGGTAAATACATTATTTAAAAAAGAAAAACATGACACCCTCTCTTCACTCTTGAATGTCCCTTTCACAATAAAATGTAGTGACTGACAGAGAATATAAATAATTTGCAATTACTTGAAGCATGGAGGTTGTAATTAATTAAATATACAAAGACATTGTTTTTTATGTGCAGACAGATAAATTATTTGCTTTTTGCATCATCATTTTGAAACTTTGTCAGAACATTTTCATACTTGGATATTCATGCAGTGTGTAGTCGGTACTGTGTCACAAGACACAGGAAATGTCATGATATCCGTGTGTAATAGTGAAGACAGGAAATGGTTTTGATGGTGATTTCATTTTCTTACCATGCATTTTTTACAGATTATAATTCAGCATTACTAATACTAGTACCAGCTCCACTTATCCATCTTCTACATGTCAAGATGCTTTTCTAAAATGGCCGACAATAGCCGTTATCGAAGTGTATGGAAATGAATGAATAATTAGCCTAAATATAAGGTGAACTTGATTCAGATCAAATCTAAATGGGATTGTTGGATTGTTGCTGCCCTCTGAAGTAAAAAGTAAGTCAGCCACATTTAAAAAGTTTACCCTGTGAGAATATGCTCACAGATGTTTTGCAGTATTGTGCTTTTTATTGATGAATGAAAGTCCAAAAATTGGAGAGATGGATCTCAGACTTATGGATAATGTAATTGTTGTTTTAGATCTGGAATTGGGGAAGACACTTTTACATCCATGATTGTACCAGGTTGTGCATTTTTTCTTTTTCTTTTATGAATCTTAGAACTGTCCTCTTGTTGCTTTCTGATCTAACTATACTGTCTGGTTTTAATATGCATAGCATGATTAATTTTCCTTGACTGTACCTGAAATGAAGTGGATATTATTGAGAATGTTGTTATGATCTCTTGAAATATTGTTCAAAGAAATGCTGGAGTCACCAGTAACATGGCAGCAGGACACAGCCATCTGCTGAGCAGAGACAGTGAGAGGGAGCAGGTGTTGGGGTTTTATCCATTAGCCACCCATATCACCCCTTTTACACACACACACACACACACACACACACACACACAGTGACGTATATAAGATTCCTGTGGGGCTCTTTCTGAGTAACCCTGGCCGAGCTCACTTCCTCTTGATGATGTAATTCATTAGCTGTCCAAGAAAGAGCTCACTCTGATGGGTGATGTCACTCCCATTGAGAAAAAAAGTGATCACCTCTGAATTGAGAAATGCAGCCAAGCCACTGTCATAATGTTTGTTTTAATTAAATATATTTTAATAGTTTGGGAAATATGATTATTTGTGGTCTTTAAGGTGTAGTGTGTAGGATCTGGTGCCATCTACTGGAGAGGTAACAGATCTATTTAGAGCCAGCCCAGTTTGTCTGTTCAGTGCTGGCTCCATTAAGAGGACTTGCTTTGTATGTAGATATGAGCAGCTCAGTCAAAAAAGACGATGCACTAAAGTAAACATACTTCCTAATATTGTTTTTCATTGCTGCCTTTTGCCTTTTAGAGAGTTAGATGAGAAGGTTGAACCCACTGAAACATGACAGAAGCATCAATCTTTTTATCTTACTCTCACCAAAAGAAAGCAAACAAGCAAATTTCCCAAAATAGGTGATGCTAGTCTGTGCTGAGTAGTGTTGCCAAGTTTTGTTTTTAGTTGATTGCTGCACTACTGTTGCACTTGTTTCATCCCCAAGAGGGATAATTATGATTTCCCCATTATGTCTTTGGAAAACTAGTTCTAACTTATCACAGGGAGTCTTTTCTTCTGATCGTCATAGTTTTTTTGTTTTTTTTTTATCAAGTGTGACTATTAATGCTTCACAGTGCTGGAAAGTAAGTTGGGCAAGTTTGGGTAGTAAGCTTGTTTTGAGATTGGAAATGAGAGCTCCAGCTGTCAAGTCATGTTTCATCAGCTTGGCTTTGTTTGGCTTTCGTAATGCTTGTATACTTAGACTGTGAGAGAGAGGAAAGAAAATTCAGGATTGCCTTTGACTAACAGGATGAAATCCCTCTCTGCACGGAAAACCAATTACAGTCTCTTATTTCTCCTCTCCCTTTCCTCTTACGTGTGTGTGTGTGTGTGTGTGTGTGTGTGTGTGTGTGTGTGTGTGTGTGTGTGTGTGTGTGATCGTATCTTTTTTTTTAGTGGAGCCACTGGGCTGTAGACAATAACTTGATAAGGAGAGCAGCACAGGCTGACAATAGAATAGAAATTGTCGGTAAGCTGATCTTACCTTAGCAGAGTGTTAAATGAAATCAATTTGAGAGGAGATAGGCAAGAAGCACCACACAGATTCCTCCCAGTAGATCCTAATCACATCAGAGTCCTTGTTGTTGCATCCCAATGTCATAAATATAGCAGCAACATGTTTTAAATTGACTTTTGCTCCACCCACCCTGGTGGATCCTGAAGCCCTGAAGTCTCTGAGCACTTATGAGGGATCAGTTATCACATTGCTCTCCTTTTACACAAGCCTATTCAGTGTGACCAAATATGGCTGAACATACTTTGGGCTCCTTTGCAAATAGATCTTTCAAGGTTTGATGGTCTTGCAGATATTATTCATTCATTCATCATGAACCGCTTATCGTCACATAGGGTCGTGGGGGGGCTCTAGCCTATCCCAGCTGTTTTAGGGTGAAAGGCAGGGGACAGTTCATCACATAGAGACAGACAACCACTCACACTCACATTCACACCTACAGGCAATTTAAATTAGCCAGTTGACCTTCCCCATGCATGTTTTTGGATGCAAACAACATGCCAACTCCACACAGAAAGGCCCCGGGTACCTTCTTGCTGTGAGGTGACAATGCTAACCACTGCACCACTGTGCCACCTGGTCCTGTAGAAATTATTCAGGAAAAAAATGTCTTAGATGCATCAGAAAGATCATAAAATTTTGTGTGAGTATCCAGTCAATGCTGATGGTCATTGTTGTCCTGATGAAAATTTTATCTCTCCCTTTTGGAGGCTACTCATAAAATTAGCAACTTACAATGACAGCCCATACGGAAAAGATAGATATAAATCTTATAAAATTTGTATCTCCTTTGTATGAAACTTGTATGTAAAGCATACAACAATGAATCCGGATAAAGGATCCTTAATAATTTTGTTGGTGTTGGAGGACCAAAAGCTCCACCAGACAGCATTCACTGTCAGCAACTCATGCTCTGTAACGTCCCTGTCGGCCACATCTTCCCTGCAACAGCAGCAGCTTTGAGTGACCTCTCTCTGACTCAATATGGCTGATTTGAAAAAAATTAATTAGCCAAAACACTGTAAAATGTACACTATATGTAGTATTTTGTATTAGTCTGCAGTTGAAGCAAATAGAACAAAGTAGTTTTTAAAAGGCACTGCGCCTCGCAGCTACTAAAGCTGAAGTAGCTTCAGTCGTCCTTGCCTCCAGTTCAGGAAGAACAACTGATTTTGTAGCTGTACCTCAGAGATACGGATACAGAGAACATCAGCAAGAACTCCAGGTGTTTTTCACACTATATCACTAACTCACAAAAATAGGGACCAAGTTGAAAATCAGTGATTTTTTTTTCTCTACTGGGTTACGACAATTTTGTTGGAGAAGTAATATGTGCTTATGAAATCTAGTCTTAAGTGGAAATTGATAATGTGTTGCTCCTTAAATGCATTTGTTCTATAGTAACTTAAGAAATCTATTCATGCTGTGTGCAAGCAGACCTTTATACACAGATAGTCTATATACTAAAATGTGCTATTGGGAAAAAATTCAACATTCAAAATTGAATAGCTAAGTTGAAAATATGAGTCATTATCAAGCTTATTTGTCATTAATGTGTCAAACATTTTAGTATAATCAGTTACATGTCTTTCAGTGGTGAACTACACTAAACAGTATTTCATATTTTGTGACCACACCTCAGATTAATGTTGTTTCCACAGTCATATCAACAGTGATAGCTTGATGTGTAACTCATCTAATTTATCTGTTCTCTCCTTCTTTTCTTTTTCTCTCCTGCTCTCTCTTTCTAACCAGAAGGATTTACCTCTGCCACGGAAAAGTAGCAGGTAAGTTCACATTTAATCATATTTGATTGGAATATTTCTCTAGTTTATGTGTGCACCCTTACCCCAAATTACAGGTGACTTTGCTGTTAGATATGTGACTGATTTTTGTTGAGTTTTATTGTCTTATTATCTGGCTTTTTTCATGGACTCTCTGAAATTTGACAGAACTTTATAGAGTTGCATTCCAAAGAGGGAGAGTGTGGAAACGTGACTGCATCGTTTCAGTGCTTTTCTACATTACATGGTTATGTGTTTTTTGAGCTGAAAGACAAAGCACAAACCAAGACGGAATAACATCTTCAGTGCGTGGAATTTTTTCAGCTTTGTTAAAGGATGTCTGGTGAAATGATGGCATTTTGTCTTCAGACTGCAGCATGTCCCAGCTCTGCATTAGCCCTTTCAGAGCGTCTCTGTTGGTACAATCTGTTGCATCAGTGAGCTGTGCAATGAAAGTTCAGCAGCAGGAGGGTTATGCTGTGACCTCCAAGCCCCACATGGTCGTGGGAAGGCGGAGAAGTTGAGAAGGGAGAATAGAGGTACATGAGGTTGAGTGCAGATAGTGAATAACATTTATGCTGTATCAGAGGTATGGTAACACAATAAACTCATGCCTTTATGTACAGTGAATGTCCTTTACTCTTCCCTTCTTTAAGTGATTTGAAGTGGGACAGCTCTTGTACTGTGTGAAAATTATTTGTAATATTTTGCTCATGCTAATTTTAGGCTTCAGCAGTCAGACAAAAAAAATGCCTTCATTCCAAAGTTACAGACTTTTCAGTTCCAAATTTTCAGTTTGAGCATCCATTTTGTTGCGCTACAGCAAAAGGACAGCAACACATAGATTGGTCCTACACAGACTACAACGCTGGACGATATCCACTTGATTTGACCAAGTCAAGCTTCATGTTTTGACAGGAAGACTGTAGATTTAGTCTTCCATCACTGCTTTGATTTGGGGCCAGTATGAGCATGAGAAACAATTACAGCATTAATTCTTCTTTAAAGCATCTCAAACTGGAGAACAATAGTAACATTCAGCAGGTAGAACACCTGACAATCTTTCTGAATATTATCAGAGAGGAGGAGAAAATGATCTTTTGTCTGAAATATTTCTTCCATCATTTTGCTAATTGTTTTACATTACAGTTCTAGAGGATGTCATGATTTCCATCCAATGCCCCCCCGAATGAAATGGTTCATGTAAACTGCTTCAAAATGTCAGCATTAAAGCCAGATATTAACAGGCAGCTTGACTTCTGAGAGCAAGAGAGAGCTACAGTTGGCCTCTTCACAGAAATGGATTACATTTAGCTACTAAATTAGAAACCTCTGGAGTCGTTTTCTCTGTGCCATTTAGGAAAGAGTGGGATTGAATGATCCTGGGAGGTTTGACAAAACTGATTAAACTATCTTAATTTGTGGGGCACGTAAAACTGCTGCACTTTTCAGTTATGGCAGAAAAAAGGGGAACCATGTTGCAAAAACTGAGGTCTGTCATTTGATGCAACTGATGCTGTGGCTGTAATGTATGAGTATGTGAGGCTCTGTCCATGGTGCTGAAATGAAAGTCTCCACTCTTTCTTTCCCTTGCACGCTGTTAGTCACTCATTCACTCAAAAATATGACTGAAGAATACACCCTGATTATTTTAACAGAAAGTCAGAAGTGACATCAAATTGTAATGTTTGTCTTTAATAGCTTTTTCTATACTTCTTAATTGCTGTTCACTTCTTGACAACCTTCTCATTTACTTGTGATTTTCTTTCATCTCCTCTTGAAGTTGGATTTGGAAATCCCTAACTGAATGCTGCTGTTGCAGCTGAAAGCACTACGCAAATCAGGCATATTTTCAAAAAAGTGTCTTGTGTTGGCTCAAAGGGCTGCCTGAAAATGCCTTTGAACATGGAGGACCACAAAATGCTCACAATTTTGCCATCATCATTTCGAGTGTTGAAATTGTTGAAATTTCTCTGAACTTGCTGTAGTACAGAGCCACGCTTGACCACTTTTATTCTGTGTGAACAGAATGTGAATCATGTAACTCTATCATGTATCTGTTTATCATACAAACTGCTGTTGTTGCTCTGACAGCATAGGCTGTTAAGGAAGTTGTAAGAGTGAGGGATGGATTTAATTCCCTGAGTGAGCCATGTTTTTTCACCTAATTTTTTTGTGAGTGTGTAGCTGTTTAATAATCTGTATGCGTGTTACTCCACGGAGGTACTATCTGGCAACAGTAGCCTGATGGTGATAGCTTATACATGCCTGCAGCATTTAATGTGGTTGTGTATCCATGTGTTACAATTTACCGCCTTACTCAGTTCGGTCACATATTTGTGTGTGTGTGTATGCCAGCGATCTAGTGTGCAGAATGCATGTGTGTCCTGACTGCTGTCATCAGGTGTGTTTTGTCCCTGACCTTTGACCTCCATGTGGCAGGGTGGCAGATGTCACAGCATTGCACGGAGGCTCATGGTCAACTTTTTCAGCCCCCCTGTACCACCATTCTCATCCCTCCACTCCCCACACACATTTTTCTACACAAATCCTCCTGTGGGTGGAGCTGGAGTATTATACTATGGGCGTAATGACTGAACGTGTACAGCAGAATGAGCAGAATGAGAATTAAGTGACCTGAAGGACAAACAGGTTACCATGATACTGACATCCTGAGGGATTAAATATGCTTCAGAGGAGAAAAACACACAACAACAACACACCACTTCCTATATGATATCACGCTGCCCATCCCTGTCTGTGACCCCTGCTGTGTTTCAGTGATATCACCACCCTCCTCCTCCTCCTGCTGCTGCCTCCCCTCCTCCTCCCTACATCTCTCCTCGCCCATGTATATTTTATTTGTCCAGACTCCCACATTAGAGACGGCATCCATTATTGAATTACTCCCCTCAGCACTACTGTGCAACTGTCACCTAATGTCAGCTTTAACATTTGGTGGCTTTTTTTTCAAAGGGAGGGCAAGAGCTTACGCACATTCAGGCATGCACAGGCACACACAGAAATGGCATCTGTCCTGGCTGGGCATTGCAGAGCAGCCCCTGTGATACCTGGGACAAATAGGCGATGCCAGAGCTTATCCAATGTGGCATTTTACATGGAAAAAACAGCTGTGTGTGTGTGTATGTGCATTTAATATAAAACAATTTATGCTCTGAGCCCCGCATGGATAATCTTTAAAATTACATCATAAATACTGTATAAAGTTTCATTAAAAGAGTCTGTGTTATCCAACAATATATGTATTCTACCAACAAGTAGTCAAACCTGGATATATTTGTGCTATAGTCCACATTGTTCCCCAAATAATACAATCAACATGTTCCTTCATTACCATGAACATGGGTACTGTACTTTACTCTGAGAAGATTCCTCTAACACAAAAATACAATTTACTCCAGTTTAAGTAATATTTGCTCAAGCATTATCTTGTCATTCACATTAGTCGACAGTTTGTCTCTCCACCTCTGGCTTTCACTATCTTTCTCGCTGTTTCTCTCATTCATACCATCCTCCCCCCACTCACACTTCCTGGCTTGGCACGATACCCTTGAGAGCAGCCCCACAATCCTCTCTCCGCCTGAGAGGGATGCTCGGCAGCCTGTCTCCTCTCTCCATCTCCTCTTCTTCTTCTTCTTTCTCGTTCTCTCTGTCTGTAATCCTCTTGTTTTCTCTGTCTGTGACATGGCTGACATTTCAAAATCTTTCTAATCTTTTTTCCTCTCTCTTGTGTTCACTCTTGCACGCACACTCACAGTGGTGTGTATAAGCGTGCATGTGCTTGGCTGGCCAGAGGAGGCTGACATGCCGGCATGGAGCGTAATCGCTGTCTCTTGACTACCTCTGTTTGGTGTGTTTGTTCCTGTGTGTGTGAGGCTCAGCTGCTCTCATGATCATCTGCCAGCACAGCTTCTGCTGCTAGCAACATGTTTCGACGCACAAAAAGGTAAACGGCAACCATCTGTCTCCGTGCAATCTTTGTGACCAGTGTGGTGTGCTGCTGCTGGAGGTTGTTGTGTTTTTCCATGATGTTTCCGTCGTCCCTGCCAGCTATCATGCTGTCTCACTGTTGTCACCCTGTCTCCATTTAGCTTCAGCAATATGGTGTATGTGTGCTTGTGTGTTGATGTCTTTACATGCATATGTCTTAATACAAATTGATTTTGTCAGCATGCTTCTATGATTTGTGTTTGAGCTTTTAGTCTATGGAGGTTTGATCATTTATATGAATGTGTGCAGCAGATCACAGACTTGCTGGATGTCTATTTATTTGTATCCACATTGAGCTTTATTGTAGTGATGCACATGTGCACATGGATTTAGGCTGCTTTAGATTTTGGCTCATACACACACACACACACACTGGAAGGTACAGTATGTGTGTGCTTGGTCAGTAGCCTGTGTGCCAGAGATAGCATTATGAAGTGAAGATATTATTATCAGTGTCCAGGGAGTGCTTGTGCAGCAGAGAGCCAACAGTGGGCAGAGATGGAGTGCTGTCTGCTTGGCACAAGTCCTCACTCTGCTTCTTGCTTTCTCTTCACCTCTCTCCTTCTGTCCATAACATTACCTTTTGTCCTCCCTGTTTCCCTCTCCTTGATTACATTTTTCTGTTTTCTTCAGCTCAATCTTGTGCCTCCAGTCATTTCTGCCTCTTAACCTCATCCTGTCCTTTTAGTCCCTCCCCTGTGGTGCTTAATTTTAGTTGTCTTCATCTCATCTGATCACAGGGGGATTAGCCTGAGTCTTCACCATTGCTCTGACTGTGCAGGAGATGAACAGCAGGATATTCTGTGTATGAACAAGAATTAATCCTCCCCCACTGTCTGTGGGCCAGTATGCAGAGTGTATGTGTATATGTAAGAGCTTTAATTTATATATTGTAATATACGAGCGGCACTTGCATAGGAGGTTATTGCATTGTTTATAAGAATCAGTTTTTCAGAGCGCAAGGTGTCGTCTTCACATCGATTGTTTTGTTGAAATCTATGCAATTTACAACCATATGAAACAGAGAAAATCCAGCAAATTGCTATTTGTTTAACAAATTACATAATTAATTGAAATAGCTGTCTGTTAACATTTGCTTGCTTGACTAATTAGTTGCTGAGTCATTACAGGCATGATGAGTACTCTTTGAGTTTATACTATTGTTTAGTTGTGCAGATGTACTGTGTGTAAGTTGTTTGTCTGTTTGGCAGCAGCATTACGCAAAAACTACCAGTCCGTTTCTCATTGTCGGTGTTCTTTGCTTTCTGAGTGCCCTTCTCATATAGCTTATAACCATAAATGGGTTGGACAAAATAACAGAGACACATCTTCAAAGCAGTAGAGTTCAACAGCACCACAAGAAAGTAAATGAATTTTTAAATACAAAGAACATTTTAGAGAAGTGCCACTCTGGGTTTAGGAGGAACCACAGTACTGAGACAGCCCTTTTAAAGATTTTAAATGACACCAGATGTAATTTAGATAACCACAAACTCACAGTCTTGGTCCTACTGGATCTAACCGCCACCTTTGATACAGTAGACCATTTCATTAAACAGACTGTGGAACCTGGTCGGCCTCTCTGGCACTGTTTTTTTTAATTATCTTTTTATTGAATATTTTCTCATAAAAATATGGTCATCTCTTGTACAATTTTTCCTTTCTCTTTTTCTTGAACAAAAATTAAAAGGAGGACCTGCACAGTCTTGTCAGAAAAATTCCTCATCATAAGTAAAACCAAAGTCAGAAAAATTTTTATCCTCCTGTCCCCTCTTCCACCTAACCCCTCCTTATGCTCTGCAGTTTGTGCATCTACTGGTTAGGTACTACAAATATCATACAACATGTAACATGAGAAAGAGAGAGAGAAAAAAAGAACAAACACATCACATTATAACATCTGTAGCGTTGAACCAAGGGGTACTTCATTCTGCAATTTTCACACAGTCAGCTCTAAATGATGTAACATATTCAATCCAATTTTTCCATAGTCTGTAAAATTTGTCTGAATCCATTCTGGTCATAAAAGTCAACTTCTCCATCATGAAAATAGTTTGTAATACGTCAACCCATTCCTCAGTTTTAGGTACCTTTGTCTTTGACCATTCCTTGGTTTTTGCCTTTTACTTGCCACTTGCAACATTATCTTGAACAAGTATTTATCTCCATCACGTTGAAGTACCAAGTCCGTTTTCCCCAGGAATAATGTCTTAAATCTAAGTGGAAAATTCACCCTCAATGCCTTCTCCATACATTTCTTTACTTCCTCCCAATATAAGACAATACAGGGACAATCCCATGGTAATGACTGGCTTTAACTGCACCACATCTCCAACACGTCCTGATATTTCTGCTGTGATGGAGTTTTTCCATCCAAATTCTCTCCAAGAAGTTGAGCAGCTTATCTTCCAGCTCTACAGAATTCATGGTATCAGCCTCCCGTTCCCACTTCTGTTTTGTGTGCAGTGCATTGTTTCTCTTCAAGTTTTCCGCTCCCATATACAATCTTGAGATCAATTTCCCACCTAAATTTGATTTGTATGCTAAGATAACATACTTTAATGATTCCTGCCTCTGAAACATCTAGTCTCCTTTTTTTTTTTTATCATTTTCTCTATGTAATGTCTCAGTTGGAGATGCCTGTATAGGTCTTGATTGGCTAAGCCGTATTGATCCTTTAATTCTTCTTTTTCTTTATGAGTTCCCAAAATATTTTCCCAGTTTTTAAACCTCTTGTCTGTTCTGTTTGATATAAAATCTGAGCATATGCAATGCATTGTAGTATCCTGCTATGTGCACTTAATCTGTGTTTTGTAATTGTTTCAAACCAAATCCAAAGAGACACACATGGATTCATTTCCTCGTTAAGGTGCTTTTTTAGACCTTCTCCTATTATCTCCTGTAATGGAACTCCATCTGTTGTTCCAATTTCAATTTCCCTCCATCTTGCTGAGTATGAAAGATCACACAGCTGTAACAGTGTGTTTAATTGTGCAGCTTGGTAGTGGCTCTTTAGACAGGGGAGGACATACCAAAAGTTAGAAATAAAACACTTTAAGTTATGATGGCTCCCAATTGTGGACCAGCCTGCCGGAGAAGACTGAGAGACTGAGGCTCAAGACTCACCTTTTTAATCAGGCTTTTGACTGATCTCTTTTATTCTACTGTATATTTTTCCTTTTGATCAGTTTTTTAAATGACTTATTAATTAATTTATTTATTTACTCATTATTTTAGTAATTCATTTAGATATTTATTTACTCATTTATTTATTTATTTTTCAGGGTTTAATTCAGCTCTAGTGTTTCCCAAAGGTGGCTTTTCCTTCACTTAATGTAACATGCCATGCCTAAATGCGCGCGCGTGTGTGTGTGTGTGTATTTATTTGGGGATGGAGGATGTTTTTTTTATTTTTCCATTGTTGTTTTTAGTCTCTGTGAGGCCCTTGAACTGCGAAATTTACAAAAAAGTGCCGTACAAATAAAGTTTGATTTGATTTACATCCTCCAAAAACTTTTACTCAGCACCTCTCAAAAACAGTTTGTACCAAAACTGAATATTTAAACCTTCATGGATGTAGGGTTTACTGCAGGACTGTTTTTTGTGGCATTAGACCACGAGTTTTGAGTATACTGTATAAGAACATACTGTTGCTTGTCTTTCAATAATAGAGACCATTGTCTTCTTTTATTAAAGTTTCCATTCGTCAGAACAAAATGTTATTTGTAAGTGTTGGTGCTGAAACTCTGGTATGAAACATTTTTACCCAGCCCCAATTCTGAGTCATAAATATCAGAAAAATCCCATATCCCAGGTATTTCTTCAATTCTTTTTTAGTCAATTGTTTTCTGTCTCACTCACGTCTGTCTGCATTTTTTTTGCAATGCAGACATATAGACATAATGTTCTGCACTGTCTTTAGTGCTTTGTGCCCACTCCCAAACAGTTTGAGCTATAGGAAGACAATAAAAATGGGTGAGAGAGAGAGAACATGAGGCACGAGACAGAAAAGGAGAAAGTGTCGGGTGGGATGAAAGGCAGAGCCTCAGGTAGTGTGTCAGCCTACATTTAAGAGCATCCCAACGGGGTTAACTGAGTCCATGACGATAAACTCTCAGTCTTTTTGTCTTCTTCTCACTTGACAGTAAACTCCTTTGATTTATTGTTTTGGCTTTTGAAATCGTGGATGGAGCATTCATGAACTGAAGCTGTGTGAAGGAGGTGTATGCAATATTAGCCCAGTCATACATATGTGTACATGATGCATAGTGCAAATTATCCCACTTATGAACAATACTCATTTTCATTTGATTTCATCCCCCTCACACACAGTTCAGGATGCCAGATTTTCACATAAGAAGCAAAGGAAACTGTTACTGCTCTCATAAAAGTTTGCTATTGGCTTTATGTGTCTATGTGGTCTATTTATTTGACAGCATACTAGGTCACTGATTATAATTACACTACATTGAATATATACGTTAGCTCCATTTTGCACACATCTATTGCCTTTCTGACAGGTAATTCAGGCTATTTTAAGCATGACTACAGCATACATCATGGTGATGGAACTGAGAGCTAATAAGTGTCGGTAGGTACCATAATTATCCACTTCGACGTCAACAAATGAGCCATGGTTACAATGAAGCACATACTGAGCGGTGTTATAGCATTTACTGAATGAAGGAGCTTTCTCGTTTTTTTTTGTCTGCAGGTTCCTACCCGAGGTTAAAAACAGGAACACACATCTCGTTGAACACACAACATGATATTTGAGCAGTCAGCAGTGCTCAGAGCTGCGCAGTGAAAGATGGTATAGAAAAGAGAAACTCCTTTTCACGCTCTGCTCCTGTTGTTTGTACCATGACAGCACCATCTGTTACTGGCTGGTGTTCATGCTGGCCTTGACCAAAACACACAGACTGTTTGTGGTTTATCTTTGATGTTCCAATGACATGATAACACAACATGTCATACATGCAGGCATGAGTTGGAAGACAACCTGACAACATGAATTGCATATGAAATAACTTGGTGATTTTCCAGATGAATCTAAATCAGTGTAGAGGCCGAAAATTTACGGTGCACATTTTGGTTTATGTTCTTATTGGTATTACTTTATGGTATGGATACAGGAATAATAATGATTCGTGCATGGAAAAGCATGAATTCATTCATCTAGTTACGATCAGGAACAGGAACATTTCATTAGTGCAACTAAGGTGTTTCAAATCATCACGATTCCAGAGTCTTCTTAATGAGTCTGGAGTTACAGCCTTAAAACTGACTAGTCATGCATATCTGTTCTGTTGCCTTTAATACTGATAAATAACATATTATGGCTGCTGGCATGATTGTGATTGATTGTTACTTAGGCATTAATCATCTTTGGACCTCTCAAATACATTCAGCCCTTCTGCCTATTTTAGCGTCATATATTTAGAAAAATTCCAAAGCAGAATCATTTTGGAGTTCATCGTGATTTATCTCATTAGTAAACGAAAAATTATGTATGCATTACAAGTTACATTAAAATTACAACAAAATTCAACAAAATCTATATGAACTGATGTGACTGTTTTTTTCCTGGAATGTCCCTTTAACTCCAGACTTACCTACAATATGAAGAAGACATGAACATGAACATCATTAATAACTCAGTAGTCATAATGATTGAAATACCTCACGTTCATGAATGAGTGTGTTGTTCCTGTTGCATTATGTCATTCTGTCATACATGGGTTTCTGTTCATTATTGCACATTCTTGATAACTAATGATGTACTGTGTGAATGAATTTATGCTTTTTAATGCAATGATATCCCATGATAATTTATATATTCTCACCATAGTGTTACCCAGATATGGTCAAACATGACTTGGCACAGTATTGTCCTATGTTGCAAAAATAATTTATGTCCACATTTTCTAATTTGCAACTATTTCAATAATTGTTTTAAGACCATTTTCGGGCAGAACTGCCCAAATTTTACTAGTTCAGCTGCTTAACACCTGTTGCTCAGTCTTTGTCATAAACTAAGTATCTTTATCTAATAGGCAGACAAAACAAGCTATTTAAATCAATGTGATGCACAATTTTGTGGTATTTTATACACCAATCAAATAATCAAGAGAGTAATCAGAAAATGTATCAATATAAAATAATCAGTAGTTGACAATGTCATGCACCGGGGTGAAATTCTAAAAAAAAAAAGGAAACCAATGTTATTACCACTCAGTTGACAATGCTTGCTTGTTTATTGTCTGATGCCATTTATAGTACAACACAAATTCTGACCTTCTCACCATTGTTTTATGTCATCAAAGAGCTCTAAATCAAAATTTTCTACATACAAACCATTCAAAAATAATTGCCTAATTACAAAATGCCAAAGCTGTTCATATACTGTTGAACCATTTAGCTGTTCCTTGTTTAAATCCATTAGTGTCGTAATTCCAAGTCTAGTAGCATGACGCCAGACATTATATTGAGTTAAGCATCTGACTACCATCTCCATTCTTACTTCACCCTAAGTGACAGAAGCAGTGGCCTTGCTTGGTTGTGAATCCATATGCATTATCCATAATCAGATTTAATTGCGTCTATTAGACATGCTGCACGACTGTCCACTCATGCAAATGAGCACTGCTGGCTGAAATAACTTTTATTGTATGTGAGGACCTATGGATCATTTGCTATGAGTAAGGTCATGGCTGGAACAAAGTGACGTGTCATGATCGTGGTGATTCAGAGAGTTTCTCAGGCCTCAGTAGCTGCTTAGAGCTGAGATGGTGGACAGACAAACAGGAAACTAGCAGATGAGAGACTGGTGGTGACACATGCAGAAATATCCAGATAGGTCTTTGCTACAACTTCCTGCTGCATCACTCTGCCTGAGGATGCACTTTCACACCTATAGAGGACATCTGACAACACCTCCAAGTGTAGAGGAGTGATGTGACTAAAATAGACGTCTGGCTGTTTGTTGTCCTGCAGTCTGCTATTCATGTTCTCTGGTGTGTTTCAGATGAGTGGATTTTTGGAAGTCATGTTATTGCAAAGCAACTAATTTTAAGCTTTCTGTTGTATATGCTCAAACATTTGGGAAAAAAAGCAGAATCCATTGTCATATCAAATATGGTTAACTTCTGCATTGGGGCAGTGTAGATACCAAAACTAGGTGATTAACTAAACCCATGCTGTACCCTCACAATAATAGAAAGATAAGATAATATCAGATTAATCTTTTTCTTGGCTTTCAACTTCAATGATGAATGTAATCATCATCGTGTGTCATACTGTGGGTGCTGAGGGTCAGTACGCTGTTTTGTACACACGCAAGTTATAAGAGAAAAATAGATGTCAGAGGGCTTAAAGTTACTAGAGTCCCTGTGTGAGGGAGTGGACTTTATCAGTCCACCAGGACCAATTAAGACATTCGGGGAAATAATAAGCTATGTCACTGTTGAGCTTGTTTTATTTTAGAACTAGATTGCTTAGTTTGATACTAGTTGGACTGACTATGAATGAAAAGCATTGAGACGTTAATTTGTTTGTTACCAGCATAGAATGAAAGCGTGGAGAAATTAGTCAGTAAATGAGTCAGCTTTGTTCAATCACAAGGACATATTGAGGCACTGAGTACAAGCCATTCACAGCACAGTTAGTCATAGATGAATGGGTGTGGTTTCATCTAAAGTGGGTTGGAAAGGCTGACAGTGACAAATGTGTTGTTTATCAGACACTATAAAATCACCATAAGCTCAACCAAAATACAGTCTGACTGTCAGCCAGCATGTTTAATATCCACCCAATGGCTTGGTAATTTAGGCAGTCAGCTACTTTGTCTGCCAGCCAGCTTTTTATTCAATCACACAACAAGTTCACTTACCAGCTTATTACATAATCAGTCACTGTACTTAGGAGTCACAACAAAACACTCGGTCTTCTTTTATTTACTGAACCAGCACAGACTCCTTTTGCAAACTGAAAATTGTCTGTTCTTGCTATTTTGCTAACATTTGCTGAAATGACAGGGTGACTCAATAATTCTGAGTGTGAGCTATGGTTGTTACTTTGCCAGTTGGCTTTTCCTCTCCTTGTTTAGTCTGTCTTTGACAGCAAAACTCTCTGTTTATGTCGCTCTGTGCTGTATTAGCATAGCATCGACAAAGCCATGTGACTAACCATACAGCGACCGCTAACACCAACATTCATCCTGTCATTTATCTCATCTTTTTCATCCCATTCTTTTTTATCACTTCCCCCGTTTGCTTTCATCCGCTGCATGTCAGCTTCACTCAATAAATCTGATCATGTGACTTTGTTTTGCCACTTTCTTGAGTTTGGGATACATCTAAATCCTAGTCAAAGCTTTGGACTCTGGCAGTAAAACAGTGGATGTTGCATAATAGGATGGACTAACAGGAAAACAACTTGCTGGTCCAGAAAGCTTTTTTTCTTTTTAAAGGGGTAGCATTTTTATCCCATCCATTTCCACTCCCAGAGTTGTAAACATGCACTCACCTTTAAGAGGTCTTGAGAGAGAGAGAGAGAGAGAGAGAGAGAGAGAGAGAGAGAGAGAGAGGGATGTCACTTGACAGGAAGTGAGCCTGGACAGATCGATGTGTAACCATCAGGAGTGTCTGGTGTCCTCAGTGCCCTGTGAGTCAGCACTTGGAGCAGAAGCTGACACTACTGGCTGACAGACACACACACACACACACGCACACACACACAGAGTGAGAGAGAGTTAATGATCTGCCTGCAAAACACATTATGCATACAGAAGTCCTCTCTCACACCTGTCACAGGCTCACATGTGCAGCACACACACATGCAACATACAATACACACACAGAGGAACACACACGTTGTTGCCTCCATAACATCCTTTTCCAGACAGTCAAACGTCCTCTCATGATGTGCTATCAAGCCGTCAGTGTTTGCTCTTCATTCTGAATCGTCTCATTCCTTTAATTGATTTTGCATAATGTGGACCTGTTCTGTTGAATGGCTGCTTGTTCTTATCAGTGACCATCTGTTACAATGAACGTGCTCTGCTTTAATTTAAACCCACGAGAGGCCTTTTTGTTTGTGGACAGACAGTGAGTTTCCTGTGGGTGCCATGGGAGGGGAGGAGCAGAGAGGACATGGAGAAGTCATTTTGGAAGAAATTACAAAGCGCTAAAGACGCATAATTAATTTAAAACTGTTGTCTAAAGCTGCAGTTTATAAATGAAAATACAGAAAATTAAAGGCTGGCAGTGTGTGATTGTTTCCTGTTTAAAAGACAGTTATTAAGGATGACATTGTAACAGCAATACAATGTGATACTAGATTTACCTAATGAATAATCAAAAAATGATATAAATTTCAGAATAATCCCTGTTCATCTGACCTCCTGTGCTCCCTGTCCCATCTTTGTTGCAATGCTGTTGTGTTCACAACCCACCTTGTTGAATAAAATGCTATTACAACAAGACCTGAATTGTAATGAACCAGTCAATTGTGTGACTGATTATGCTGAATACTGTCTAAGTGTTATTGTTTGCATGAATTGCTTTAGTTAGTCTGGCACAGTTTGGTGTTGGGGTACAACAAGGTGTTTTTCAGTGAGTGAGTGCACATTTGTGTGCATCTGTGTGTGTGTGTGTGTGAGACTAATTGCCCAACACCAGCTGAGGACCTGCAGAGAGATAATTGCTCGTCAAAGCTTCTGCACGAGTCATCACCACAGATACAACCTCTGACCCAGGCTCGGGTTGTTTGCTGTTACATCTATATTTCTGGTTAGCTCTTTCTGTTTCTGTGTTGACATTTGTCTGTTTTTGCATTTGGATGTGATCAGCAGCCAGTCTCTGGTGTCTGCTGTTTGAAGCTGGAAGTGTACTATGGGGTTGTCTTAATTGAGGTACGGTTACAAAACCAAAACAGTTAGAAACAGAAATACACGCTAAAGCTGAGCTGGGAACCAGATAAGCATCTCAAAAAGCAACATCTTTCACAGTAATGATAACATTGTGGTTTTGGTTAAAATTAAACAAAGTTAAGGTGTCGCATCTTGTGCTTCTCTTCCTAAATTCAAAGCAGTTTTTTTCTTTGAGTTGCCAAAATACTGTATAACCACAAAAAGATAAATCATGCTTTAGGAGATTTTGGAGGACAAAACACACACTGAACATTTTAAAGACATTTTCATTATGAACATTTGAAATTTGTAGAAATGTGTTTTGTGGTAAAAAAAAAAACCGTTTCTCTTAATGCTGATAGCAAATGTAATTCAGTAAAATGGTTTATATCTCTATTTTAACCATCCTTGTTGTTCCATTGTTCCTCCTTCCTGTCACTGTTTGTCCTGGAGGTGTAAGACCAGCTGGATGCAAAAACAAACAAACAGAAAAAACATTGATTTGTTTGCACGTTTTGACAGAGACTCAGACAGCCACAGATGCCATCATCACAAGTTGTTTCTCTCCCTCACACATATTTAGTCCTTTCACTTTCTTTTTAGCTTTCGTCACAATGTCACATGCACCATTTCCACCAATGCATCATAGTCTGTCTGACAGACAGCACCAGGCGTCTCACCACTACAACACACTGGCACATGTGCAGATTGAGCCTGCATGATGGATTACCCAATGGATTATGATGGATTATCATACTGGCATTCACATACAAACTCACCGACAGTCTTTGGCTCAGCCATATCAGACATTGACTCACAGTAGTGTGGTTGACTGCAGGGTGAGTTCATATTTTGTGGCTTCAGTGGCCTCCGATCAGAGCTGATTCAGTTTGATGCTCACCTTCATTATCTCATTTGTTTAACATGACTGTGAGCTCTGGTGAAAATAGGAAAAAAGCAAACAGTTGCCACTGTCACTGTTTGAGTGTGAAACATGTTGCTATGGTAACAGGCATTCTCTTTCACATCCTCTTCCCTCTTCATCTATCTTCTTCCTATTCTTCTTTGTCAATTCATTTGGATAGACAAGACTTTGTTCTTGATTAACCTAATTGGAGCTAAATTGGTGTGAATATTTTAATAATATTATATATTATCTTTATAACATGAGCTTCAGTTTTCTGTTTCTGAAAACAGACAAGCGCTGTGGATGATATCGTGCAGGATTGTTTGGCTGTAAACTGATTTGTGTTTGTGTGTAATTGCACAACTAGAGACAGCTTTAGATTTATGATTCAAAGATGGTGATGTGCCGCATACTAACGGTCAGACCCAGGATGTAGCACCATAACCGTGACAGAGTAATTGAAAATGTAATTTACACACAGACACATTTTGCTGATATATTCCCACCTATCTTCTCCTATCTGCTTTGCTTTTCCAATAAAGTGAATCTGCAGCATGCTAGTCATAATTTGTTACAGCAGCTACAGCTCCCGTAACAGCTAATTATGTGGCCGGGATTCCAGGACAAGACAGGCTTAATATGAATTTCTCCTTAAATATGGTGTCCTACCTTTCTGATAATTTTATTTGTTAGTCTAAACATCTAATGGAGCTGGTGGAGACCAAAGCAGAGTGAAAAGGAGAGAGCTCCATTTTTCAGAGGGATCACAAACAAGAGAATGTATTTTAATATTGCAAGATGTGTAATTAGGCGACTGTAACTAACATGTTCACCATGTTGCACTTCCCCCAAGTGGATTGAAAAGATTAAAGTTTTTTTTTCTTTAACTTGTCACCCATTTGTTAATCAATCCATAAACAAAATTAACTTCAACAGACTAGTTTGCAACGATGCCACAAGGCACAGTTTTATTTTGTTTTCATTTTCGTTTCATTTCATGTTTGATTAAAGTACAGAAAATCAGTTTATGAGCTTTGGTAAATTATTGACTGAAATCAGAGTCTAAAAAGCAGGTTACGAGAATCAAATTATTCCAAAATAACAGCATTCACTGGAAAACAGTTTTTCCACAGATAGATGTTTCTACCCTTCTAATCCTTGCTGCCTCTGTTTCATGTTATCCTCCCTACTGTACAAATGCAAGTGGCAGAACTCTACTGTGACCCTTTACTGGTGATAAATATGTGGCTGGCTCTAAACCTTTTGTTACAGTGCAAATGCTTTAGGCAAGATGCCCTTTTATAGCATTCATTTAAGATAACAATGTTTAAAGCATAGTGGCTGCAAGAGACTTCTGGCTTTATTGGAAGATTAGATTGCTTTACCCTGGTGGACTTTCATTCTGTTACTGTCTTTAATGGTTTAGTCGACTCTATAACCTTAAAAGGGGGAGTTAGAGCTGAAGAGTGAGATTTCCACTTTTCAGTTATTCTTCATTCAGAGAGTAAATACTGAAGAAGGCTAAGGCAGACTCAGAAAGAAGCATGAAAAATGGAAGAAATGAAGACGAAATGGATGAGTAAGGAGTTATCAGAAGATGGAGATTTATTGAGACGTCATCAGTCATATAGTCAGCACTTATAAAATGTCACAGAAATAAGGCAGGTAGGATAAAATCCCTGTAATGTGGTGTGAATGATTAGACGCTCCACCTAAATGTGAATCACTGGTAGCTGTATCTGTCGATATAATGAATCATGAATCAAAAGCTAAGAATATGTTCTGGAGTGAAGCTTTTACTAGTGTGATATCAAGTGAGTCAGCTTTTGATTGAGAAAGAACAGCAAAGAAACTGAAGGTTTAAGAGACTCCATGTTAAGGGGTGAGTGAAATGAAAGATGATTGCAGGCATCAATAAAAGAAGCAAAAAAAAAGTATGACACAGAAAGGAAATCAGACAAACATACTGTGTGCACCTCCATTCTCTTCAGTTTCTTTGTCTTGTTCTTTTATTCCCCTATCCTCCCTCACCCTTTCCCCTTCTCTCCTGTGAGATATACAGCAAAAGATGGTGTCAAGCCACTTCCAGCCCTCCATCCAAAGCTAATGCATTTCCCTTAAATATTTCAATATGCTTCTCCTTTATTCTGGTGTTCTGAGTACGAGCTCTTCCTCAGCTGGCGCCCACAGAAGTGCACTGATACCAAAAAAAAAAAAACAAGAAAACAACTACTGAAGACACTCATCAAAAGGAGGAGGAAGGAGAGATAAGGGAGGATATAGCTTATTGATTTGTGGAGATACATCAAATAACGAATGTGTGTTGGGTGTGTGTGTGTGTGTCTGTGATTTACAGCACTTCCTGTACACATGTACTGTAGAGCAGCGTGCTGGCTGATGCAACATGGAGGAAACTTTGTCAGATGTGACTCTGCTCTGTAAAATCTGCTCTGACAAGCACTCCAGTGAAGCACACAGTGAAGCACACAGTGAAGCACACAGTGAAGCACGAAAGGCCTGTGGGCAAATCCGCACATGAAAATAACACCTGAAATTAACATCTGAAAAATCCACTTCACACTTTTACAACAGCAGTAAACCTTGTGCATCTCTGTCTGTGCTCCTTTGTGAAAATGTTCAAAGACACATCCAGCAATGGCAGCGGGAGCCTTTATGGTTCAATCATTTCACTTCTTTATTATGGGCTATACCTGCCCTCCCTGGTCCTTTCCTTCCTCTCCTTCCATCTCATCACTTCTGCCATTATATGACAAGGCAGCAGTCATCATGGGACTGAACTTAGAGGAAATTAAAGCTTTGCTGCTTTGTAACTCTCCCCCTGTAGATGGCCGGAAGTCATGTATTATGGCCTGCCGCATGCACACATCAAACTCAGGACAAAAAGCACACACATTTACACCCATACATACTGCAATGAAGGCCATGCATTTACTTAGCGTGACAAGAGAGCACACAGAGTCAAAGCCAAACACAGTTTTTCATTAACCTGAGGGTGACTTAGTGGTGTGTCAGCTATAATCTCTCTGGTATCGATGGAGAATATACTGAAGACAAATATTGACATGTGTTTTGTTCTCATATGTGCTCTAGTTGCAGAACCAGTAACCGGAAAAGCCTCATCTTGACCAGTACGTCGCCCACCCTGCCGCGGCCACACTCTCCACTGCCTGGACACATAGGTCAGTATTATGAAGGTTAAATTCATGGTACAGAGCGAGGTTAAACATGATATATTTTATGACTTATTAATAGGGAATTATACAGAAAGTAGACTTGAAAGTATAATTTTAGCAGTTTAAATATTTCTCATGCTGTATGTTGTAATCAGTTACTCTGGTTACAGCAATTTTTCACTTTTTTTAAAGTATTTTTAGAGTTTCAGCGCAATTCGATAGTGTAAGACAAAATCAAGGAGATCCACTGTAGGTTTCGTGGAAGTAGGTGTCACAGTGAATATACACAGACTATAAACATGTTTTCAGAGTCTCTGGTAATGAAAGATCAAAATATTAGGGGACACCCTCATATGATATCAACTGATGAAAAGTCAATGTGTCCCTAAAAGTTTGACTAAATGAAATGGAAATTACTCCTAGATGCGTTACCTAAAACACAAAATTTGGTATATTATCCTGCCCAATAACTCTCAGTACTGTATATGGTCTCTGCTCTGTTCTTTCCATATGTATTTTAACAGGAAGTAGTCCATTGGACAGCCCACGCAACTTCTCACCAAGCGGACCTGCCCACTTTTCCTTTGCCTCTTCTCGCAGGTTGGCATCCCTCCTTTATTCATACAATAAGTCACACATGCAATCTTACAAAACAGTTGACAGAATTATTTTCACACACACTGACATTGACTTACATTCATTTCCTAGACACTTCCCTTGACCTTAACCATAACAAGTACCTGCATAATCATAATCCTAACCCTAACCAAAGTCTAATCTTACACCAGTAAGTAAATCTTCACCAAGTCTTAAGCCTAAAATGTAACAGTTTATATTATGGGGACCTGCATTTTGTCCTCAAAAGGAAGATGAGTCTCCACAGTGTGACTGTGTGAACAGATTTATGTCCCCATAACATAAGTAATACACACACACACACACACACAGACACACACACATTCATGCCATGGCCCCGTCTTTTCCCAACTAAGTGTCCGTCTAATAGAGGTGACAGCGGGCCCAGATGAATGAGGCAGGTTGCCAAGATTTTACCCAAATATTGGTCGCTCATCATTCTCTCAGAGGAAGTGTCAGACATGACTGGAGGAGGTCTGAGGGAAGAAAGCGACAAAAAGAACAAAAGTGTAATTGGATAGAAAGGAGGTAAAGGTGGTGGGATTGCGTTAACTGTGATTGGAAGGACTAAAATAGAAACCAATGCTGGAGTTCTGGCTGTTGAAAGTGATAGAAGTGATGTGGTCTTTCTTTCCAATTTTATGTTTTTTTTCCCCACAGGGCTGATGGTCGCAGATGGTCTTTGGCTTCTCTGCCTTCCTCAGGATATGGCACCAACACACCCAGTTCAACGGTAAGTTTAAGAAGGAGAAGGAAGTCACAGACTCCTCGATCCTACATAATCAATTATTTTCACACCTTTTCTTCTTGAGGACAAGGTTCAGTAAAAATTTAGTCAGTGGCCCACTCTGTATCATCACTTATTTAAGGGGATAGTTTGGATGTTTGGAGATACTTATCTATAGTCAGTCTATAGTCTATTACCTCCAGTAGATGACAGCCGGCATGTCCCCAAGTTAGGAGAAGCCAGTATCAGTAGCAGTAACTCCTGTCAGCTTCCTTAAACTTGGACCTGCCGACCATCATCCTCTGTAGGTAACACTGACTATGGATAAGTAACTCATACAACCCTGCTTCAAAACACTATCTGACTATAAGTCAGTAACAGTGCTGACTGATACCAACTCTGCATATTGGCAAGGTATATCTCCAGTTATCATGGCCACATACTGTATATACATCATACACACATATTTGTAGCCTGTATGACAGATATTTATATGATCACTTATCATCAGTATGTCTACATGAGGCATAGACACTAAAGCAATTGTTCGTTACGTGTGTGTATATGAAAGAAAGTGAGTCACTTTATACAAAAGCATCTGCCAAATGAATGTTATGTAACATTTCAAGAGCCTGCATTAGAGTAGGTGTGTGTTTTCTTGAAGTTCTCACCACAGGCGTGTATTATTCCTGCAGCAGCCACTGCACCTTATATTTTCTCATATGTAGGATAGAATTGACTATGTATGTAAGACAAAATTCAGGGAAGCAGTAAAACAATAAACAGTAAAACTGAAGTAAAATATGAGGCCTCGCTGTTTGTTTTACCAGACAAGACAGCAGAAAAGTCTCAACTAACTGTGGGATCTACTTGTCCTTCTCTTAATAATTTGGCTGTATAGGCTGTAGCTGTACAGTATATACTGTATATGTTGTGCTATTCGCTGCTGCGAGTCTCAACATATTATTTTAAAGCATTTTAGCACTCAAGAACATGCATCACGTGAACCTGAACTAAAAATAACTCATCAGTTGCTAAGATATGATCAACCTGATTTATCTGCAGCAGATGACTTGGCCTTTCTGAAAAATAGTGGAGCAGGGATAATGGAATTAAAATATAACCAATCTGTAGTTCTTCCCTGTTCCAGGAACTGTTTCTCTACCCATCCCCAGAGACACATAGATGGTTATGAGGGGCAACGCAGATAAATAAAAGAGAGCGTAGGTGGAAATGAAACATGTTTAGAAGCAAACATAGGGACAACAACAATGTTCTCTCTTGTCTGAGTGAAGCATAAGAGAGTACTCAGAGAATTAAAGCCTGCCGAGGCCCATTTGGTAAGTCCATTTGAGAAATGGACTGTAATGTGTATGACGCTCAGGTAGAGGAGAGGTGTTGACTCGTAATCCACCCCTGTGCACTTCCACTCGCCATCTTGAATAATCAATTCCTCTGCATCTTAGCAGCTTTTCACACTTCATTTCATTCATTGACTTCCTCTCATGCACCTCCCATATAGAGAGACACACAGTACGCTGCAGGTGACTCATTGATCTCTTTTTACCCGTAGATGTGTTTTAGGATGGTTTCTCAGTCACCCCAACTCCTCTCCACCTCAATCACTCCTCTTTCCCTCTCCATCTCATCAGATTTCAGTGCTCTGCTGCTTCTTACATGGGCCATTACTTGCTTGATTAGTTACAGCAGGACCCTTGCATATTGAACAAAGCAGATTCAGAGCAGAAGGAGTATGTGTGTGTGTATGTGTGTGTGTTGGAGTTTCCTATATAAAGAGGTAGATATGACCTACATTTTATACAGCAAAGCTGCAGAAACAGATAGAAGAGAGAGAAAGAAAGCATCTGTACATCATCTATTTTCCCTTTGCTGGAAATCTATTAGGTTTTGGATGCTGCAGCTGATTGGGCTTCATCGACACTTCACCACAACACCACAGTTTTATATCAGGACATATAAAACCTAGCTGTTATATCATTCTCAAGTTCATATTTTATTTATCTCAATTACCATCATAGTTAAAACCAGCAGAAATGTATGTCTGATAAACAAAAGAGCCACTTTCATCAGAATGGGTAATATTATAGTCAGGAAATAGAGGACATCCCATGGTCTTTCAACAGCAAAGACATTTTTCTCCCTGCATTCTTTTCTTCAACAAACATATGGAAGAAACTATATTTTCATCCAGTTTATTTACATAATTGCCAAATAAAAATTTAGGCCCAGGTCTTGTCATAACTTTTATGATTAAATCATGAATTTAGATACAGAAATGCAGATGCACAAGAACTAGTTTTGAAAAAAGAAATAAATAAACATGTTGCTGCTGTAGAAATTACCCATTAGGCTTCAGTGAGGCCAATTTACAAACTGTGTGTTTTGTCATGTGGTAAGAATTTGTCCAAATTCTATTATTAAATTCAATTATTTGATATTTAGGGCAGTTACCGCATTAACACAATCCGCGGCGGAATGCGCAACACAACAAGTCTAATTGGACAAACTGCCCGAAAAGCGAACAACTGAAGAAGACTAAAGCAGGTCATGAAGCAGAACTCCATTCAAAAAATTAAGGAAACTATCAATGCAGTCCTAACAAACGATCAAACATGCTGATAAAATTATAATAGCCATCATTTCCGAATCCACCAAAGCGCATCGTTAAAGTGTTAATTTTTGTGACTAGACGAAATCTAAAATCGAAAGAGACGTCCTTTTCATAAACACAGTGCTTTATAGAGCTAACGTGGCATACTGTATCTACCAGCTCCCCTGTCAAATTTTAGAACCCACTGTGGCCCACGAGTCAAAATGTTTGCCCACCCCTGCTTTACATCCTTATTTTTCTAATATTTGTTGTATATCTGTGAGGAACTGCTGCAACATTATCATCAGAAAACTGACCTCAGATGGCAATGATTCTTTATCTATATCTTTATCTTTGATGTTTCCTTGATTCCTTTTTCCTTGCATATTTTCCTTGCATCTCTTGTCATGTCATGAGAGAGACGAAGGTATGGGTGAAGAAAATCTGGATGCAGTTAAATAAATCAAGATGCATGCCAGCAGTAACAGCATGAAGGAGTGACAGAATTGTGATAGTGATAGTTTGTTTTATCTGTGACATCTCTCATATCCAACAGCATTCCCTTGGTCTCCAAGGGAGCTCCTTAATTGATTCTGTTGACTGGACCTGTTGCATTCACAAAATGCCTCTCTGCAGCTTGCAAGTGGCTATGACCTGAATGGATTTTTACTGCAGAAATTGTGTGACCAAAGCCAACCATGGTGTCCCATTGAGAGATGTGTTCATTAAGTCTCCCATTGATCTAGGCTGGTTTTTCCCTCCTGCACTGAAGAAAAGTGTTCCCCCCCCAGGCAGCAGACACTTAAGGCAGCAACTTTTAGGTGGAGTGACTCTTTCATTCCCTGCAGTCTTTTTGTGCTGGAGTTCAGTCCACACTCCACATTATTCTGTTTTGCCCTCCTACACTAACTCCTTCTGGGTGTTTTTCTTGTTTCTCCGACTCTCTCTCCTCTTTCCTTGTTAAGTAAGTCGCTTCTTTGTTTCAGTTCTTTCCACCCACTCACAGTACACCTTGTGCTTGCCACTCTTCTTATCTTCTCTTGTTGTCACCACATCGATTAGGGTGCTCTTGCATTTGTTGTTTTCCATGTCCTCCTCGCCATCAATGGATAGCTTTTTTTTAAACTATTGATGTTGCAGCTGCGGTAAAGGCTTTTCAAATAAATCTAACAAAGAGTGATTCATAATTTAACCTTGTCCATTTTCATGGCTCTTTACAGTCATCCAGCTCATCCCAGGAGCGTCTGCACCAGCTGCCCTTCCAGCCGACCATGGACGAGTTGCATTTCCTGTCCAAGCACTTCGGTAGCACTGAGAGCATCACGGATGATGACGGAGGCCGACGTTCGCCACACGTCCGTCCTCGCTCTAGAAGCCTCAGGTGAGAGCAGAGCAGGTCATGGGCAAAAGACATTTTTAGCCAGTGAAGACCAGCCGTTATAAACGCATTTGTCCTTGTGCAGAATCTGCATAAGGACTGACAAGGTGCCGCTTTTTTATTAGCAGGAAGTAGCCACCAGTTAAACATAATGTTATAACATTTTTCTCCAGATACAAAACATCCAAAATTCATTGTTTAACATTCAAACACCACTGTTTTAAATAATTAATTTGTAGAGAACATCAGGTTGAGACAAATAAGCAAAATAACCAAAATCATCATGCCAAGATTTATGAATGACATTAGACCGCCCTTTGAGATTGTGAAAGGGAAACTTAGATTGGTGTGCTGGAGTAACTTCACTCAGTCGTGAAGAGATGTAGAGAGCTCTCAGTCATCTATATAGAGTGCAGGCTTTTTTGTTACTTAGCTTTTATCATTCACATGTATTATTACCACAGCCAAGGAGCATATGTTTTCACCGGGGTTCGTCTATTTGTTGGTTTGCAAAATAACTCAAAAAGTTGTGGATGGATTTTGACGAAATTTTCAGGATTGGCCGGAAGTGGCCTAACTTAAAACTGATTAATTTTTGGTGGTGCTGTTGAATCAGATCCGATCTCCACCATAAATTAATCAGCACATGCTATTTTGTTCATGTTGTATGATGTAATAATCAATGGGGAGCTAATATTAGCTACTCTATGATGAATAAATCTAACAATATTGAATATTTTTGTCAACAAATCCCATGAAAGGTTCAAAACTAATGTTGAAACTAATCTTACAAAAACATTATCGTCCCCAACAAATGTCTACTTTAGCTTGCCATGCTCAGTTGTTTCAGGAAATTCTCCCAAAGCTTCTCCCTCGTGTCAAGTGTGTATTAGAAGTATGGTGGCTGATGCAAAAATGTGAAAACATCAATGGTGTTTGGTTCCTTTTGGGGCTACTGTAGAAACATTTGGTGGCTGGGAGCCACAGACAAAATTGGAAAGTATTTAGGGACACATTAATACATTATCGATTTCAAGGCCTTAGCCTTAATGTATTGCTACTGTATATACTACTAAGTTGATAAATCTATTATGTCATATTTTATATGACTGTATGTTTTGTGTAAATTTGTGTGTAATAGCCTCCCCTCTGGATGCAACATGCTCCAACTATATGCAATAAGTCACTGCTTATCAGTATTCATTTTTCATATTAAGCTCCTCAGCAGTTGCTGCCCTATATAGATAACTTTCTATCTTGTGGGTTCAATATACAGAACACTTTTCTTGTGTAACATGTTATGCCTCCTTTTTTCTATTCATATCACATGAAGCTAAACTGTATTTGCCTGCTAGACATCTTTTCATAATATACTTTTCTTTTGTGAATGTCTAATTTAACACTTTATGAGTTGCTGTGAGACAAAACTGTTACTTTAAGTGGGGCTTTTATCTGCCCTGTGATGTTTTTGCTTTGCTTTACATCTGTGCATGTGTGTGTACATGTGACTCAGAATATATTCATGCTTGTCTGACGTCTAAACCATGTGTGTTACAATGTGCAGGAGGACATCAGGTCCATTAGAAAAACTAAACTGAGTGTACTGAATTTCTGATCTGTTCATTAGCATAATGTACAGCCAGGATGGACATGAGGGGAAGCAGTGAATTATTCTTTCATTCAAGTAAAAAATACAGAATCCCATTGCCTGCCTCCTCTCACTCTCTGTTCTTTGATTTCCTCAGTCAGTGCTGTATAGTATGCACTCATGTTCTGTGTGTTTGTCTCTCCTCAGCCCTGGGCGTTCTCCATCCTGCTATGACAATGAAATCATGATGATGAACCATGTCTACAAGGAGCGCTTCCCCAAGGTCAGCCTCATAAAAACAAATACACAAGTGCATCTATACATTCATCAAATGCGCACAGAAATTTACATAAATGTGCATGTAGTCAGTGGCCACCATCCAAACTGAATTACATTCAAAGTAGTTGTTAGATTAATTTTTCCAGATTAACTCATATCAGTGCTCAATATTTGTTATGGTGGGATTCACGTCTTTTTGATGGTTGGTTGATGATATATTGAATGATATACATGTGTCCATAACAACCAGTAAACAAGAAAAACATCATTTTGTAGAACAGAGGCAGCCTTCAGGCAAACTGTACAGTAGATCAGACAGTTCTTCCTAGAGTGATATGGGACTTGATGTGGGGTGTTTGGGAAAGGTGAAGATTAGAAAGGCTGCTGCATTTTAAATCAGTTGGAGGGACATTACCACCTGTAAAATGTTAGAATGATGAGTCTCAGCGTCTGATAAGAACAGCTGATAATTCATAAAAGTATTTTCTCAGTAGGACTGGGTGCAGGCAGCAATATTATCCCAGCAGGTAGACACTGCATGAGTCAGAGTATAAGAGCCCCATCAGACGCATTGTTAGGGCATGTACCATATAACTGCAACAATCACCTTTTGTCTCCTGGCAACGGGACCTTTGTTGCATGTCATACACCTTGATACACCCTCAAGCTCTCATCTCTTTGTTTCTTGTTACTTTGAAAGAGGCTTACCTTTCTCCTCTGACCTGTTGACATGGCAATGTGTAAAAACTCCTGGAGGTCATCCATGTCTGAGATTCTACACCTGACCTATGAGTCGCTGATCATGAGCACAGAACCCAGGAGTAGTGATACAAACAGCCAGACTAGCTGGTGAACATGGTGGACCATTTATCTGCTAAAGAGACTGATGTTTCCAAAGACAGGTAAAGGAGAAGCAATACTGGAGATTCACCAGGGTACCAACACATCTCTCACTCATCATTTTGTTCATCCGTTTCTGTAACAACTGTATGAGTAAATAAGCAACTGTTTGCCATGTCAACTTAGAAGGTTATGATATATCAATGTCGAACAAACAGTGGTCAAGTCACATCGAGCCACATCACTGCTCTTGCATCAGATTTATTTGTATTTTATTCCTTTCCAAAGATTTGATGTGCTTCATCACCTCCACATCAGCCTGTGAAGACAGCTGTCAGTCCTATGTACTGTACACTGCAAAAAAGGGTGTCTTAAAACAAGATAAGAACAGTAAATCTGAGGATAAAGGTACTCAAAACAAGTGCAATGATCTGTCCGTGCAGCAATCACTAAACAAGATGTCTTGATTTCACAATTCAAGATTCAAGATGTTTATTATCATGTGAACAGTAAGGAAGCGTACAATGAAATGCTTCCTTTGCTATAAATAAAACAGCAGCTTAAAGACAAGTAATGTGATTAAAAAAAGAGACAATATATACAGTAAAAACTAATACAGGCTGTACAAAGACAGTGCAATGTGCAATATTGGGCTTGTGCAATATTTGAACAGAGGTAGTCTATGGTTGAAGACTCCTATCAGCTGTTAAGGACTCTGATGGCTGAGGGAAAGAAAGAGTTTTTCAGTCTGGAGCTTCTGCATTTCACACTTCTGTACCTCCGTCCTGATGGGAGAAGTGTGAACAGTCTATGTTGGGGGTGGATGGGGTCTTTGAGGATGGAGGCAGCTCTCCTGTGGACTCTGTGGTGGTAGATGGTCTGCAGAGAGGGCAGTGGAGTCCTGATGATCTTCTCAGCAGTCTTCACCTCTCCCTGCAAGTGTTTACGGTCCACAGCAGTAGAGCTGCCGTACCACACGGTGATGCAGCTGGTCAACACGCTCTCAACTATGCAGCTGTAAAGTTGCTGAGGATCTTGGTTGACATTCCAAACTTCCTCAGCCTCCTCAGGAAGTACAGCTACTGCTGAGCCTTCTTAACCAACTGTGTGGTGTTGAGTGTCCAAGTGAGGATCTCAGTGATGTGGACGCCCAGGTATTTAAAGCTGCTCACCCTCTCCACTTCAAGCTCCTGGATAAACAGTGGCTGATGAGGTCTCCTCTCCTTCCTCATGTCTTCTCCTTCGCCTTGTCAGTGTTGAGAGTGAGGTTGTCCTCACACCAGGACACCAGACTGTCCACCTCCCTCCTGTAGGCTGCTTTGTCCCCGCCAGTGATCCGTCCTATCACTGCGGTGTCGTCCGCAACCTTCAGGATGATGTTGTCCTTGTGGGAGGTGACACAGTCGTAGGTGAACAGGGTGTAGAGGATGGGGCTGAGGACGCACCCCTGTGGGGTACCAATGTTTGTGATGATGCTGGCTGAAGTCTTGTTGCCGATCCTGACAGACTGGGACCGGCCAGTAAGAAAGTCCAGGAGCCAGTCACAGAGGGTGGGGTTCAGTCCAAGAGTTGACAGTTTGTGGGTGAGTTTGTGAAGGATGACCGTGTTGAAGGCAGAGCTGTAGTCAACAAGGAGCATCGTTATGTAAGAGTCCTTGTTTTCCAAGTGAGAGAGGGAATAATAGCAGCAGCGATGGCGTCTGAGGTGGATCTGTTGGGCCTGTAGCCACCTGCAGGGGGTCCAGGGTGACTGGTTTGCTGCTCTGGATGTGGGCCAGCACCACTCTCTCAAAACACTTCATGATGATTGGAGTGAGTGCTACCGGCCTGTAGTCATTCAGGCAGGTGGGGGGCTCTTCTTGGGAAGGGGGACGATGGTTGTGGTAAGATTTAAGATGATAGTGTAAAATTAAACACAATAAGAAATTGACTCTTAAAACAAGATAAGTTATTTAACACGTCTAAATCTACAGTTTTTTTTGGGTGTTTTTTTTTGTAAGATTCAAATAATTTGCAGTGTAGAAAACCTGGGTGTTGGCAATTCATTGTGGGGGCAGCCTGAAAACATCGTAACTGTCCACCATGTGTATTCGTTTAGGCCACGGCTCAAATGGAGGAGAGGCTGGCAGAGTTTATTCAAAACTACTGTCCAGAGAGTGTCCTGCCGCTGGCTGACGGGGTCCTCAGCTTCATCCACCACCAGGTAGCTGAGCTGTCCAGGGACTGCCTAACCAAATCACGTGAGGGTCTCATTACCAGTGTCTACTTCTGTGAACTACAGGAGAACCTGGAGAGGCTGCTGAATGATGTGAGTTGTGACACATGAATCGTAAAAAGTCATGTTAATTCAAAAACTGTACATATCTACGTAAGTGACCCTACCTGTCTCTCTATCTGCCTTTCTCTCTCTCGCTATCAGGCTTATGAACGCTCAGAGAGTTCGGAGCTCACCTTTGTCATTGAGCTGGTCAAAAAGCTCTTCATCATCATATCTCGTCCAGCCAGGCTTCTTGAGTGTTTGGTGAGTTTCATCCCTTACGCTGGTACTCACTCAACACACACTAAAATAAACTCACCAAATGAACATGAACTGAATCAAGTGACAGCATCTTAATTTTCTGAGGTCCTTTTCCCTTTCTGAGTATTTTCTGTTTCATCTGCATATAGATGGTGGGTCGACTCCTTCACACCGAAACGGTGCTGTCCTTCTTTAAATTTATATTGACTTTTTTATTTTCAGTAAATGTACATTAAAGCTACATTTCCTTCCAGTAAAACTATATTTACTTTACTTTTAATACATTAGATTAGTATAGTGTAGTATAGTAAAGTATAGTGTCCTGTATTATGTAGTAGAGGCCATGGTGTTGTTTAAACTGTGTCATTCACTACATCAGATATGCTGCACTTGTCTTACTTGTCTGTAGCAGCAGAATATGCGCTTATCGCCGCAGGATATTCTTCCAAACTCCAAACTGTAAAATATTCTATCCACCTACTTGTCTCTGCAGCACACAAAATCAGATGGGAGACAGAGCTGTGTCATGTTGATACACACAGTACATAACTCATTTCAACTTAATAATAACAATAATAATAATAATAATAATAACAAGCCTTTCTGTATGAACAGGAGGCTTAGTATTGCCTGGATATCAGCTCACTGATTGTTAGCCCTGCATATCCGTTGTTGCCGTGGTCCCTCCTCCAAGGCCTCCCCAGCTCATCTTTCAGTTGCCAAGGGGACTATTAGAAGAGGTCAATAGGGTGAGGCATGGTGTGGAGGGGATTTAAGATCTTCACCATCCTTAGGTTAGAGGGGAGAAGACACACACACTGACACAATGTTGTCCACAGGCGTAGAGTTCATTTAGCATTCAAGTCAGCTGTGAATTTTGATTTGGTGAAAATGTCACACCGTCAGTAAGCTGTTAGCTGCAGGGATGTTATCCTTGAGCAGAGCAAGCTATCAGTGAGGCAGGTTAATTCCCCTTTCCATACCCTCTCTTTTTTTCTCCAGTCGAGGGGAGCAGATATGAGACAGCAAGGAAGGAAGGAAATGATCCCGGCTGCCCCAGGCCTTGCTTTCTAATCAAAATGTTATTCCACCAGCAGGAATGAACCTGAATCCCACAGGACGCCACAAAAGGCTGATTCATTGTAAAAAGAATGTTTCAAGAAAGCAATTTAAAGTTGGAGGGTGTATTAACACTGATTGTGTTTGTTTGACAGCCCCAGAGTGGTGTTTGGTCATACATTTGCAGCAGGTTGAAGTCATGGCGTTACTTTAAATTATGTCACATCATTTAGGTGATGTGACAATTAAGTAAACACGTCTCTGCTAACGAGGACATTAGTCGTCATGGTTCAGTACCAAGCTTTAAAAAATACTTTATATATTGTTATATACTGTAATCCATCTCATCAACATTGTCACCAATCATTGCATGCTCACACTAGATTTATTACACTACTGCAGGGAGTATAAAAAAAACAAATAATTTATGTAAACAATCTTGCATATACAGTAGATCCTTTCAAAATATTTTTTATATTGTGATCAAATAATAATTAAGCAGTACATTATGCTGTTGAAAGATCAGCTTTATTGGATTTGTGTATGCAAAAATGTAAAAAAAATACCAGTTCCAGCTTCTGAACTGTAAATATCGCCTTAGGTCTTCTATGATAGTAAATTTAGATTTTTCATTTTTGATTGCTGCTTGGAAAAATAATCAATTTAAACTCCTGGAACGATGTGACTTTTTTTTTTAACAATCACTCAAATAATTGAGAAAATAATCCCGAGAATAAATTAATGAAAATAATAATTAATTACAGCCATAAGTGGCATTTCCAGCTGTTGCTAAAAATAAAACAAAAATAATTGTAGGGTCTTCAGTTACAAATAGTATATTGTGATGTATTTTAGACAGCTGACTCACAATATCACCTACATCATGACTATGGCAGGATGTCATTATATCGTGACTTATATTATTGCAGTGCAAATGTTTGAAAATCATTCAGTGTATTTTTCTTTTTCTTGTGAAAATTTGAGGATTAATGAAACTGCAGAGGGACAATATTTTTATAATTCCACACATGAAACACTTCAGCAGTAGGTGCTGATTTTCAAGTAGAAATTAGCTGTTCTGACTGAGCTGATGAGAGTTTTGTGAGGGTCTGTCAGGGGTTAAACTTTGGTTGTTGTGTATTGAAGCTATTTTTTACTGATGAATAAATGAGCACTTGTCATTTTGCTCTGCAGACAGTAGATTGTTTTTAGCCTGCTGAATGGTAGATCTTCAGGTGTGGCAGTTTCACTTTCCTACAGTACTTATTTTTTTCCCTGCCAATGACAGGAGTTCAACCCTGAAGAGTTTTACCATCTACTGGAAGCAGCGGAGGACCATGCCAAGGAGGGCCAACTGATGAAGGCAGACATCCCACGATACATCATCAGCCAGCTGGGGCTGACCAGAGACCCACTGGAGGGTAAGATAAAGAGAGAGACTACTGTACAAATGTACTGTCTTATGACAGCTACAGATACTGGAGTGTACATTTGAAAAGTATGTAAACAACACTACTAACCCTTGCTAACTGACTCCATGTCAATGTTGTACTCAAAAGTCAAAAGTTAGATGTCTTGTTGGAATGTAGTTTTCTCAGTGTCAGATTTTGAACATCCCTGCTTTAAGCTTATCTTTTTTCAGCATGAGGATGGACGAGATATGACTGACTGGAGGTGCGTTGGCATCTGTGTCCTTCATTAATCTTAGTTTCTCAAACTCGGCCCCTCACTCACATTTCTTATTCACAACTGCTCAGTCGCTCCCAGCCTCATACATCAGGAGCTGTTCATTAGTTGATGGGTTAATTACCTGGGATGACTCTTCACAATAAACCACTGCCTCCTGTCGGGCCTTTCTCTGCTAACAGTGTGCCAACTTGAAATCTTGATTTTGCACTTTCTTTTGCACCTACTTTGTCATGCATAGACACACATGCACACCCACATAGCTGCTTGCAAAATTTCACACTCTTGTTTCTTTTCTTGGTTTCTCACAGAGATAAGACAAGATAGCGTCAAAAAAAAGAAATCGACGAGTGTCAGCTTACTGACTTTTACTTTACAGGAAGTTATAGTGAGTGGCTTTGTAAATGCTTTGCAAAGTTAATTATAAGTCAATAGTTTCCCTGCATCAACAAAACAGTACTGTAATCCGTGAATTCTAGAAGCTGTCACATTATTGAGGAAGAACCTAGAAAATTTTGTAAGAAAAACCAGTAAATGGCCACAAATAGAGAGCATTTGTCCAGTATTTATGACAACCAAAAAAACCTTCTCAGTTCAAAACCTGAAAGTCACGTTGGAAAAAAAATATATAATAATATAATTATAATAAATATAATGTCAACATGCTCCTGAAAATGCCCACATTCAGGAGATGATGAGAAGAGATGAGAGCAGATGAGAGGATATGACACTGATCTAGCCTACCTCTCATTCTGAAGCCTCTGGAGTTCTATATGCTAACATAGTCCTGTCCAAATCTACATATGAGAGGACACGAGGAGCCTCTTATCACTGATGCTAATGCTAATATAGTCCTGTTGAGAGGAAATGAGGAGCTTTACTGATAATTCATGATAGGCCTCACTCTGAGCCCCTGTTAAGAAACAGTTCATTTATGGGGGTTTATGAGCGACTCTTTTGAAGTTCTGTGTTTGATGAGGCCCAATTTGACTGTCTGATGTTGAGATTGAAGTTATTTCATGAGAATGAGTAGATGATAGACAGCATCCTGCTCATACAGTAATATACAGTAACTGTATGGTGCTTTTAGGCAAAGGAAGGCAAGGAAGGAGAAGGGACAAAGCAAGGTGGAGGGACACCTGAAGGACACAATAAAAGATAAAAAGGAAGACACTGTTTTCACTTTTGTGATTTTCTTTCTGTAATCTGACATATTTGGCCCTTCATCTGTTTTCAAAAATTGAGAAGCTGTTTTGTTTAAGATGTCTAAGCAGCTGTAATTTGTATTATCTGCTCTCAGCAGTGTGGGAGGCCTGTTGTTTTGGCATGAAAAATGTCTCTTTTCATTTTTAACCAAGATGTTCCTCAACAGAAATTGTGAGTCTTGACAGCTACGACAGTGAAGGTCCACATACTCCAGAGACAGATGATTCGACAGAGGTGAACAACAAATAAACTCAGACAGATCTGTGTTTACATGTATTCACACACAATATGACTGTATATGCACACACCACCATTCATACACACACAGCGAATCATCAAAGAAGCATTTGAACATTTTATCAAAACAGCTTTTGTGCAAATTTGAGAGATAATTTTAAAATGTGTCACCAGGGAAAAGGGAGAGCCATCAAGCCGCCGAGTGAAGAAGACTTTCAGAGCATTAAACTGATCAGCAATGGTGCTTATGGGTAAGCAATGGATTAAAACCTCAATGACTCCCAATCAACTAGACCAAATCCAATCCAATTAAGCTGTTATGTCATGTTTTAAAGAGAACAAATAATGAATAAACATAATTCAATTCAAATAGCATTAATAGTCAATATCAATAGTATAAATAATATAAAAACTGTTAAAAAAATAAAGGCTGCAACACAACTGGAATAGAACTTCCCCAATAATACTACTGCTACTGCAAAAGCAACATGCTTTGAATGAAAGAAATCACTCAGGACAAAGTTTTCAGAACCACGTGTCGTCTAGTGACCTTTTTTTTTTAATCATGGACGAGATTATTTATGGAGGAAGCCTGGGAGATGCCTTCATAATATACATCTGTATTTTGCTGTACTAATTATTATTATTATTATTATTATTGTTTTTATTTTAGCTTACGAATAATGCATACATATTTTTACTTACGAATATATGTATGTGTGCAGATTATGTTTTGAATTATTTCGTAATATTTATCTTTTGGGGTCTTGTTTTTTGTTTTTTTTGCGGTATTTTTCATTTCTTAGATATAATCAGAATCAGACCATAATCCCATGTAGCATACATATGAAAATGGTCTCACCCTGCTTTTTTTCCTGCATACCTCCTCTTGCCCTTGTCTCTTTTTGCTCTCCTGTCTCATCTTTTCTCCAGTGCTGTCTACCTGGTGCGCCACAGAGAGACACGTCAGCGTTTTGCCATGAAGAAGATCAACAAGCAGAATCTGATCCTGAGGAACCAGATCCAGCAAGCATTTGTAGAGAGAGACATCCTCACCTTCGCAGAGAACCCCTTTGTTGTCTCCATGTTCTGTTCCTTTGAAACACGGCGACATCTGTGCATGGTCATGGAATATGTAGAGGGTAAGGGAGTCAGATTTGGTTTGGTTGCAGACTTTAATCACACTGAGGGAGGACTCAAATTAAAAATATGTTTATGATTTATGGGACCACTCTGTACGGGACACTTTTTTTCTTCCATTCGCCCTTCCTTTCTCTGTGTCAGGCTTCAGGAAATGTTAGATCAGGTTTCTGTTCTTTGCTCTTGATTCATTTCATTCCAGACAGTGTCAGCTAAACACCTGAATAGCTAATCATGATTCATTTCTACTCAGATTCAGGAAATGGAAAGTAATATGGTAGAGCTGAAACTCTTATTTCACTATCACAATGATTCTCTGCCATGAAAGTCAGAAAGGTCAGTTGGTGATTCAGGTCAGTGTCTTGTCTGTGTGACTGCAGCAGCTCTTACATGCATGTAGGTGCACAGACACTCTGTGGCATGAAGGGTAGTCGAGGCTGAATCATGTGTGATGACACTGCCAATGGTGCTTTAGGGTGGATTACAAAAAAATCCCATTATTCCCATTTATAAACACCACAAAGTAGGAATACTATACTCAGAAATCTCAAATTAAGATGTCATTCTTCTTTGTCAAGGTCAAATCATGTCATTCATCTGTGCTCCAGTCCCATTAGTCTGAATGTTTTTCATTCAAAATTTCACAAAATACAGTATTTCCTTTCAGGAGTATGAAATACTAGATAAACCCACTCACACTTGATCGATGCCTTGTGGTGTTTCTCTGTTCTCAGGAGGCGACTGTGCCACTCTGTTGAAGAACATCGGGGCTCTGCCTGTGGAGCTGGCGAGGATGTACTTTGCTGAAACAGTTTTAGCCCTGGAGTACCTGCACAACTATGGCATCGTCCATAGAGACCTCAAACCCGACAAGTGAGTGTTTAAAGCTGCAGTGATCAATATCCTTTTGTTATTTTTCCAAAAGAATGATCTATCTTATTATTGCTTTGCATCATTTCCACACATATTTTACTTTTCAACATATATTATCTTGATAGTACAGTATATTATAGTTTACTAGTATTAACACAGCAACAAATGACTATAGTATATGTGGTGTGAAAAGGCTTGCTTTTAGTGACAAATTCACAGAATTTTCCCTCATTTGCAGGTTTCAGCACCTCTCAGCTCATTGTTTTGGTTGTACAGCCAGCAACGTAACTGTTTTGGTTCAGTCTCATCTCTCTCATCACCATTGTTTGTTGCTACAGTTGAGCAGGCAGCGGTTTTCAGAGGACAACTCTCTAAAAACCTACTACACTAATAACTGCCCAGCATCAAACGACAGAGAAAGTTATCAGTGAGCTGGTGAACATAGAAGGCGCAGCTGCTAAAGAGTCAGATATTTTTAGTCTTATTTCCCTCAGGTGTAGGTGCAGACCAACACAGAGTTAAAAGAGAGTGAGGTGTACAGAAACACAACTCCAAATGAATGGAAATGTTGGACATCTGTCTTAAATTTCCACTAAAGCACTGCCCTTGCACCAAAAATTAATGCATTTTTTCTCTCTTAAAATAGTCTACTGATCACCTCCATGGGACACATCAAGCTTACAGACTTTGGCTTGTCGAAGATGGGTCTTATGAGCCTGACCACCAACCTGTATGAGGGACACATTGAAAAAGATGCCAGGGAGTTCCTGGATAAGCAGGTACAGTAGTTGTGACCTTGGTAGCAACACATATTGTAGATTGTTGGACATTACTTGCAGTAATTTATCACCACATTCTAAAGAAAGTCTGTGGACAGAACATTTAAATGGGTGAATGAAAAGTGTGTGATGCAACGATAAGATGATTGGTGGATGAACAGGTGTATAGCAACCTGCCAAGTCATCAGGCAGAATCAGTAATCTCCAAAGGAAGACGTTACATTCCAATATTTTGGAATTTGAGATTTTGCTTCCTGAATTAGTCAATCATTATTCATCTCCATCTCCATCACAATCCTGCTTTTACAAATTTAGTTAATTGTTTATACTCTGTCTCTCAGTCACATCAGTGAGCTCTTCTGGGTGGAAGCAGGTATCTGTTTGTCTGCCAGTAATCAACACACATCTGTGGTGAAATAGACCAGAGCTTTGCTTTTCATGTTGCTCGCTGAGATTCTGATTAGGGGAGTTTCTCATTCACTCAATCCTAATGTCTCTCTACAAACAGCAAGCACAACCAGTCACATACTGTACTGTATAGAGAGAAATTGGGAATTTTACGGTTGTTTTAACAAAAACAGAAACAAGTTTTCACTTACAAGCCCACAGACCTTGCTATGAACAGTTTTAGTGACTAATCAGTCAAAAATAATGGGGACATTGTGCTGTGTCAGTATCCAGAAGGACTCATTATTTGGACACTGACATTAAAAGTCCTTCCAAAAGTGCATCTTCTCATTTTTTTTCTTCACTTGGATGTTTGATTTAAGAATGGACCAACAGACTTTTCAATGAAGGAGAGCAGAAAATCACACAAAATTTTCTGCATGCCTACGCTACAGTAGACAGAGAAGCATCTCCAGCCATCTCTCCTCTGTCTTCCCCTGCTTCTCCATCATTCAGGTGTGTGGTACTCCAGAGTACATCGCTCCAGAGGTTATTCTCCGTCAGGGCTACGGAAAGCCGGTCGATTGGTGGGCCATGGGCATCATCCTCTATGAGTTCCTGGTGGGCTGTGTACCTTTCTTTGGAGACACACCAGAGGAGCTGTTTGGACAAGTCATCACGGGTAAGAAAATAGGATTATACTTTAATTATTTGTGATGATCATGAACTGTACGTTTTAGCAATCACAAAAGTTGTACGGGATGTTTTAATTCATCTGGGTTTCTGGGTTATTGTCTTTCCTTACAATAAGTGGGTCATAGTAAGTGTACCACACTATTTTAGGACAACCACAAAGCTTAGAAAACAAATTTTGGATTGCATCAGTGAAGTGTAACTATTCGTACCAATTTTTTTTGTATAGGCCTACTGACATTTTTCTTTCTCCTTATTGTCTCCGTTAGACAATATAGCCTGGCCAGAAGGTGATGACGCCTTGCCTGCAGATGCTCAGGACCTCATCTCTGCTCTTTTGCAGACCAACCCTCTTGTTAGACTGGGTACAGGTACTGATCTTGGTATTTACTACTTGATTCCCGATCACGGATCTGCACCTATTTTCCACTTGTGTTAAGAATGCATCGAGCAATTAACGAGGATTTCTGTCAGTTGGTCATGTCTGTCAGTTGGAGCAAAAACTCCAAAAAGTGCTCCCCAGGAGGGATAGAATTTAAACTTTCATTTATTTTATAAACCTGCATTAATATTTTTCCGTACAATAAGCTATAAACACAACACATTTTAAAATTTGAGCAAACAGTGGATTGCAAACATGTAAAACTACATAACATTCAGAAAAAAATAACAAATTTGTCATGTTCACTTGATGAATTTAAGTCCATTATTCATCTCCCTTTAGGTCTCACCAACTCCTGAGGGCACACTCTGGTTCTTTGGCATCTAAATGCTCCACTGTGTTCATTAACTAGTTGCTAACATTGTTTGATTGTTGTTCACTGATGTGCAGGTAGTGCACAGTAGCATTTTTGTGGCTTTTCTCTGACAAAAGCTGCTTGCTTTGTCCAAAAACATGACTGATGAGAGCAGTAAGAGTGAAGCAAAACCAAAACAATGACAAAAAAAACACCGCACAGAGCTGAGCAGGTGATAGCTGAGAGGCATTTGTCACATTAATTTAAGCAGCTCTGAATATAGTGTCCATCCACACTGTATGAGTGAGGCTGACAAGCTGTGTTTCTTGTGTCAACCAGGAGGAGCGTTTGAGGTGAAGCAGCATTCGTTCTTCACAGAGCTGGACTGGAACAGTTTGCTGAGACAGAAAGCAGAGTTCATCCCTCACCTGGAGTCAGAGGAGGATACCAGCTACTTTGACAGTAGGTTCCTTTGGTTTTATGCCACTAAAGGGCTGTAATTGCACCAATTAGCTTTATTATTAGCTTTATTGGCTGTGCAATATTTTCTCCCGCCATTACAGTCAGAAATGTAGTTTCATGTTCAACTGGCAGCTCATATATTTCATCTCCTGTCTTCTTCCCTCCCAGCACGCTCAGATCGGTATCATCACATCAATACGTATGATGAGGATGACACCAATGACGATGAGCCTGTGGAGATCAGACAGTTCTCCTCCTGTTCTCCTCGCTTCAGCAAGGTTTGACTTTGTCTCTCTTCTAGCCTCTCGTCTTTCATTTCTCTCTTACTCTCTCAGTCATTTCAGTCAATCTCTTATATTTTGTCATATATCTATACATGTCATATATATATATATATATATATATATATATATATATATATATATATATATATGTGTGTGTGTGTGTGTACATTGAAATATACTTAAATATACAATTCTAAATACATCATTAATATACTGAATTAACCTTAGTAATCGTATCACTAACAATAATAACCACTTAATTCCCATAATTATACCATTATATAATTTGTTTGTACATTATTTTAAACTTGTTTTTGCTTGGACATTTCTTCATTTCATCACTTAAACTGTTCCAAATGTTCATCCCAGTAACTGATACACAGAAGCTTTTAGCATCTGTCCATCTATTTATTGTTTTAAAGTTGTGTTCACCCCTCAGATTGTAACCCCCTTCATGGTTGCAAAACAGATTTTGAATGCTTCCAGGTAGTTGATTGTTTCTTAACTTATGCATTATTATTGCTGTTTGAAAAGAAACTATATCAAGCAATTTTAATAATCTTGACTGCAAAAATAACTGATTAGTGTGCTCAGGAAGGAAGGATTTCCTGTGGTGTTCTGTTCCTCACCTTAGCATGTCTCTGACAATGCACTTTGGGAGTTTGTCCAAGTAGATAAGTAGTAAATCAGTTCATTTATATTTGTTTACAAAAAAATAGGAAAGAAATGTTTAAGTCAAGTCTGATGTTGCCTTGAACAAAAAAATGACTCAGTTCCCATAGCTGGAGCTCAGAAAGACTTTTTTTAAGAAAACAAAAGTCTTAATGGGCTGCTGTTACCATTACAACCATTCCCTCTTATGCCATCTGTCTCCAGTTTCTATTTTAAGCCATTCAGAGGCTCACAAGGCCTCTCACTATGTGTGCGTTTAATGACCCAGGAAATCTTTCATGTTTTTTTCTTCTCATCCACTGTTTCCATGGCCAAATCAGTTTTAATTCTGATCTGTGGCTCTCTCTCACAGCATGCCAGCTTGTTCTTCCTGTCACACTTCCCCACTTGGGTGGGATTTTCTCACTTCATGCTGTCTTTTTTCCCTCTGTCGACTCTATCTCACTTCCATCCTCCCTCCCTTACTCACTTGCTCTGTCTTACCATCTGCCATCCCTCTGTCTTTCACCTGGTCTCTCCTCTCATGACTGGGTGGTGAGATTGTGAAGGGGCTCTTCAGAAAAATCAAAAGTGTCTCAGTGAAGGGCTCAATTTAAATTAAATATGAGATGTACATGTATCTGAAGTTACAGTCGAGGGCTGTTGAGTTGCAGCAACTGTAAAGCAGGTAAACAAAGACCTCTGATGAATATACACACAAGATTTCTGCAGTGAACACATATAGTATGTGTATTTGATTGTGGGGTGGAGCACTGTCGCCTCACAGCAAGAAGGTAGCGGTTTCGATTCCCAGCCTGGGGCCTTTCTGTGTGGAGTTTGCATGTTCTCCCCGTGTCTGCGTGGGTTCTCTCCGTGTACTCCGGCTTCCTCCCACCATCCAAAAACATGCATGGGGATTAGGTTAATTGGCTAATTTAAATTGACTGTAGGTGTGAATGTGAGTGTGAGTGGGTGTCTGTCTCTATGTGTCCTGTGATGAACTGACTTGTCCAGGGTGTACCCTGCCTTTCCCCCCACGACCCTATGTGAGGATAAGCAGTGGAAAATGGATGGATGGATGTATTAATGTAGAGCTGAAATGATTAGTAGAAACAGTGATTTGTCAATGATAGAAAATTCATGGTTTTTTTACGCCAAAGTCCAGAAATTCACAGTTTACAACTCCTCTCCCCACTGGTCAGAAATACAGGTTTATAATCTAAAAATTCTTAATTATAACTCCACAATTATAACCATAAACAGCCTCTTGGTTCTCTTTGTAGCTTAGTTTATGTCTATTCTCACTGTTTTTCTTTGCTTTTATGAACCTTATTTAATTTTGCATTTCAGTAATAGCACCAGCACATGTAATGTTTACACTTCACTCACTATTTTTATGTTTGTCATGCCACCTTGCTCTAACATGTGTCTGAATTCAGCTAAGGAAAATATCAATAATGATTTCAACACCATAATAAATTTTACAGCAAACTGTTATATAGCTGTGATCCACTCATCAGCTCTATTTTCCCAGAGCTGTTAAATAATGATGATGATGATGTCCCCCTGCAGGTGTACAGCAGCATGGAGCATCTGTCTCAGCTGGAGCAGAAAGTAACAACCTCTGTGTCCCGTCGGGAGCACAAGGGCCCACGGGATGACAAGGTGACCAAGAGAGAGAGCCTGGGTAGCTTCAGCATGAGAGACAAGAGCTGGAGGACAGGATCCCCCGAGATGTGAGTGGTGGTGGGCATTGTTGAATGAGACATTGCATAAACATGAATTGTATAGGAATGAGGTGGGGTGTTAAACATTCTTCAGATTAGGACTGATGTGTTCAGAAGGTAGTTTGCTGAACTATTATTTTCTCTTTCAGCGGCAGACCTGTTACATACCCCAGTGTGCCAAAATTGCTTTCCATCTCACTGACACTTGGTGTAGAAAACAAACTGAGTTCACACTCATTTCGAGTCAACAACAGGCAACAGATCCCACCTCCAGAGAGTAGTTGAGATATTGGATACCTGGTTCATATGACTCATAGAAACACAACATGTCTCTGACGTGTCACTTCACTTTTTTTCAAGATGTGTTGATATAAATATACAAATGTGGCTGATCCCCCCTCCAAAAATAAAATAATAATTCCAATCAAGACACACAAATGAATAATTGCTGGTATTTGTACAAATATTGGATATACTGTAAGTTGTTTAATGTGACTGTATTTTTGCCCTCAATAGTAAAGTTATTAACTTATTAACTTAACAGTTATTAGTCTTTTGGTATAGTCGAGTATAATGTCTGACTCTGTAAGTTATTATTTATATTGGAATGAAAAAGAGGTCTTTACATGAAGGTTTTTAGTTTTGAGCCCTCGTCTTGGGGTCTAGATTCACAATGACCACGTATTATAAACTTTCGGATTGAGAGCATATAGCAGTAACTCCAATTCACTTAAGTGGTTTGCAAACATACATCTGGATTTCAACCTCTCTGCATTCACATTTGAAATAAAATCACAAATTTATACGTCCTGCATTCATTGTTGTTTAGAAAATGTAATAAGGTGAAGTGGCTCATCATTTTTATCTTACATGGATGTGGATCATTACTTGGATTTTCACACTCTCATACTAAGCATCAGCTAATAAGTCTTGCCAGCTATGATTACTTTTTCACTACAGCTCATTGCATTCATTCATTTCTGTAATTTAAGTTAATTAAAGATACTCTGTAGTAAACTAACACAAACATATTTTTTCTTCAGGGTTACTTTTGCAAATCCATGTCTCATAGAAAGCGGCCTTTTTCTGTTCTATTAGCTGGTGTCACCTTGGAGTTCAACACGGTGACCACTAAGGGAAAGAATCTATTCCTGAACCTATTAGGCACCTTTAAAGTAATAATTAAACAAATCTGTTTACTCATGCTAGCCACAGGGCTCTCAACAACTATTTGATGGGTTGCTATGTCATTATGGTATCCAAAGGATAAAACCTCCTGACCAGTGCACTGTGTCTGTGTTCTTTTCATATAGGAAGCGTCTGTCTTGTTCAGAGTCCCTCTACATGGAGGGGGATGCGAGCCCTCCTCTTGGTGCTCGTCGACGCTTTTCGGCACTGATGGATACACACCGCTTTGCCCCACCCATAGACGGTGAGCCAGATTTCCTGTCCCGCCAGGTGCCCATCAAGGTCCGTGGAACCTCACTGGATGGGACCAGTGCCCCTTCGCCGAGCCTCCTGGAGCAGAGGAACAGTCTGAAGGAGCTCAATGGAGCAGGTGTGTTAGCAGGGGGAGTCTCTGTAGGTGGTGAAAGGTTATGACAGTGGAGAGGTAATAAGCCAGAGGGCAACTGGGAATGTAATAAAAAATAACGCAGACAGAAGAGTGTAAGAGTGGAGGTGGTGAAAAATTTACATCATTTGATAACCACTGCTAAATCAGTGGGAGGCTGTACAATTCATAACATAAATAACTGTAATTTCTACCTGACTTTACATCCTCACAGACAAATCCCCTAGACATGGAGAGACACCAGGAGTTACCACTGTTATAGCCACATTATCTCCAGGTCCTGCAGCAGCTGGTCGGGATGTGATGACTCTTCTATATGACCCACTGGGGCCCCGGGCAACCAATGACCTGGTCCTACGAAGGGCACGCCATCAGCAATTGTCTGGTGACGGAGAGAAACGCAACTCCAGACCTGGAAACAAAGTCATTAAATCAGCCTCTGCCACGGCCCTGTCTGTCATCATACCATCAGGTGAGCGGCACAAGGAAAGAATAGAATGAAATCCTTTTGGAAATATTAGTATGTGGCTAATACAAACTAACTAATTTCTCACTTCTGTCCAGTGGAGCAGCATGGCGGCTTCTCTCCGCTGGCCAGCCCTATGTCTCCCCACTCTTTCTCCTCCAACCCCTCGTCCCGTGACTCTTCACCCAGCAGAGACTTCTGCCCAGCAGTCAGCGTGCTGCGTTCTCCCATCACCATCCATCGCTCTGGAAAGAAATATGGCTTTACTCTCAGGGCCATCAGGGTTTATATTGGAGACAGTGATATCTACAGCGTGCATCACATTGTTTGGGTAAGAAACATAATGTGTACTAATGTGTACTACTTGTTTTGTACAGGAGATGAAGTCAGTGTGTCACATGAAGAGTGATGACTTGTGCTCTGACTTTTGAGTGTGTATTTGAAAGTTCAGGTAGCATTCAGGGATCAGTGAATGAAAAAAAAAACTGAATGCAAAAGAGGATGGTAAATGGTCTGTATTGTATATAGCGCTTTACCGTACCTGCGACGATACCCAAAGCGCTTTGCGTGATACATCACATTCACCCATTCACACGCACATTCACACACTGATGGCAGAAGCTGCCTTGCAAGGCGCTAACCACGACCCATCAGGAGCAGTTAGGGGTTCAGTGTCTTGCTCAGGGACACCTCGACATGAATGCTCCAGGCCGGGAACGCACCGGTAATATGTGATTTCACATTCTATTGCAATTGTATCTCCTATACAAATTCTTGTATTATTTTGGACTTTGTCACAATGTATTTCCGATTCATAACGAGGTCTTTTAGGTTTCATAACGTTAGACATTTATCTGACACGTTCGTAGGTGCAGCTGTGATAACTAGAGCAGTGCTGGCAACCCGGATGCTGAAATATCCCTCTACCTAGCTAGATGGAGATTGGGATTGGGAGTTAGGTGGAAACTGGGATTGGGAGTGACACATCAGACCAAAACATGACAACATCAACATCAATTGAGGACTACTGTTGTCAGTGATATAAGTATTTGAAATGAACATGATTTCTTAATGTCTGGTGACATATCAGGGCCATTTTATGATTAATTTAAATTCACATATTGTTCCTTTAAGTATAACAAAATTTGACCTTGGGGCCCTCTGTTTCTACCAATAATACTGGTTTGTGATCATTTCCGCACCGATCTATGCACACTGGACATACTCTCAGGATTTTTGGCCCCATAAGAACAAATTTTACTAGCCCGCCTTATAGGCTGCCATTAGGTGGCAGAAATATGTCGATACTGTTTTACATAAAACTATGCATTTAATGATATTTTTGACTATCATTCCCATATTTGTCAAATTTTTCGGCACTCCTGGGGGCCCCCTGGAGGCCACGGGGCCCTAAGCAGGTGTTTAGTTCACTAATGCCTTGGGCCGCCTCTAATTTCATCTTGTGAACTTGTGTTACTTGGCAGCATGTGGAGGACGGTGGTCCGGCCCAGGAAGCTGGCCTGTGTGCCGGTGACCTCATCACTCATGTCAATGGGGAGTCTGTCCATGGTCTGGTCCACACCGAAGTGGTAGAGCTCATCCTTAAGGTGCATAGCAAGCAGGCTTTTCAGTCCCAGTTCCCAGTACTGTATATTTGTGATATCAGTATTGCTGTGTAATTCTGCTATTTCTGTAATAAAATAAAAGGACATTAAGATGGTTATATTTATAAGTTGTCAATTTTCAAGGAAAGGCTATTCATGTTATTAGACAAAGTGCTTTGGAGCTCTTTAGGTATTCCAAATCCAGGTTAAGTTTGGCAAGATAATCAATTTATAAATAATGTAATGCCATTGATCTGTGTAGAGTGGAAACAAGGTGAAAGTGACAACCACACCTTTCGAGAACACTTCCATTAAAGTAGGTCCCGCCCGTAAGGCCAGCTACAAGTGTAAGATGGCTCGAAGAAACAAGAGGACCATGGGCAAGGACGGCCAGGACAGGTAGGAGCTTACACACCTGCACCACTGCAATCATACTGATTTCGCATATACGGTACTTTCAACACTCAAGAGTCAGCTGGTGCACATCAATGAAATGTAAATGATCCTTTTCACAACATCCTTAATTTCTGCTGGATTATCCAACTGCATAGCTCATCAATATCATGCTTTTTCGGTTCATTGCAATTGATGGTGTTGTTCCTGCAAGTTGATTCTCATTGCAACTGGACACAACATAACATCCATCCATCCATTTTCTACTGCTTATCCTCATAGGGTCGCGGGGGGGCTGAAGCCTATCCCAGCTGTTTTAGGGTGAAAGGCAGGGTACACCCTCGACAAGTCGCCACCTCATCGCAGGGCACATAAAATGTATTGTCAGTCCCATTTTAAATCTTACTTTGTCTTCCTGTCTTTTCTTTTTCATGCAGTAAGAAGCGTAGCTCCTTGTTCCGTAAGATCACAAAGCAGTCCAACTTGCTACACACTAGTCGCAGCCTGTCCTCTTTGAATCGCTCTCTATCCTCCAGTGAGAGCCTTCCTGGCTCCCCAACTCATAGCTTGTCTGCCCGGTCCCCGACTCAGGGTTACCGCTCCACCCCTGAGCCCTCCTACCTGGGTAAGACACTGGAAATATGCAATGCAAATTTGTGTGTTCAATTCAAACAATCTTTGTTTCAAAACTAAACTACAGATATTTTAAGAAAATATTATTGGGAATTATCCAGATTTACTTCCAGCACAGCGTATGGCCAGGAAAGTGAGCTTTTAAAGCAAGAAATTGAAGAAATTGTACTGACCTTAAAATCTCAAATTCTTTTTACTTATTAAAAGTGTGTATGTCCCTGAGGGATTCGTTTTACATTTGTTATCATTTCTGCTCTCTATGTTCCTGTAGGTGCCTCCTCCCAGAGTAGCTCTCCAGCCTCCAGCACTCCAAACTCCCCTGCTCCCTCTCAGCACATGAGGCCCAGCTCCCTGCACGGCCTCTCCCCTAAACTCCACCGCCAGTATCGCTCTGCCCGTTGCAAGTCTGCAGGTAACATCCCCCTGTCCCCGCTCGCCCACACACCCTCCCCTACCCAGTCTTCGCCTCCACCGTTGCCTGGCCATACCGTGGGGAGCTCCAACACCACCCAGTCCTTTCCTGTCAAGCTCCATTCCTCACCGCCAGTGGTCCGTCCCAGGCCCAAGAGTGCTGAACCCCCTCGATCACCTCTTCTGAAGCGGGTGCAGTCAGCAGAGAAGCTGGGCTCTCCTCTAACCCAATCCAGTTCAACAGGAGGGCTGGGGGGTCCACTGAGGAAGCACAGCCTGGAGGTGCAGCACTCTGAGCACCGTAAGGATGCCTTCCTTTGTGAGCTCGGGCTCCAGAGCCTGCTGGAAACAGAGGGGGAAAATTTGCCTCCTAATCCTCCACCCTTGCCCTCAACCTCAACAACCCCAGAGACTGGTGTCCTGAAGCCTGTGAGGAGACTAGGGAGACAGGAGTCACCACTTAGCAGGGAAACACTACTGGCTGGAAGGGAGAGGGAAGAGAAGGAGAGAGGAAGGGAAAGGGAGAAAGACAGAGAGACTGCTCCCAGCCCAACCCTGGAGAAATTGAGCCGGGCTGGAGCAACAGTATCCCAGTCATCCTTAACAAGAAAACCTCATACAAGTGAGCTGTCCTTTGGCTCACAGGCTGGCCAGAGCTCCAGACTAAGTGCAGAAACCACGAAAGCTACAACTTCAAGCTCCCAGATCAAAACCACAGGAAGCCTCGGTGGTCAAAAGGGACCTGAAAAGATACCCCAGAATCTGGCAGACTTAACTCCAAAAGAGCAAGACCACAAAGTAGCCAAAAGTTTGTCATGTAACAGTAAAGATCCCCAGGAGCAGCTATGGGACAGAACTGAACCAAAGCAGGAAGGACACAAGATTAGGTCTTGTTTACCCAGTGCTGCCTTCACCAGGAGCTCTGCTTCTACCCCAGATAGATCCATCGGTATCAACGCAACAGTAAAAGCCGGTCCAAGTGTGAACAAGTCCTTTAAATCATTAGCTATGGGTGACAGTCTAAGAAAGGCTGGAGCAGAGAGCAGTGACTCAAGGACTCCAGACTTTGGCTCAAAAAGCCCCAAACTCCCAGCTCGCGTTCTCGCTCCTGTCATCCCCTCACATGGGCAGCCTCTCTCCCTGGGTAAGGTGAGGCAAGGACTTGGGCCTGTCAACTGCTATAGAGGAACCCTTGACTGGGAGGACAAATGTCGCCTGGAGGTGGTGGAGGAGCATTCTCCTTCCCCTTCTCCCTCACCAACTTCTGTCACCCCCTCCCTCTGCGGACCATCCCTCTGTAAGTCACGACCAGTCTCCCCCGGCGATAAGACGAGCTTCGTCAGCCAGCTGACTACTGTGGCTAAAAACGTTCTTGGACCAATCAAGCTTGGTTCCCAGGAGGCGTCCAAGAGTAAAGACCAGCAGACTAAGGCAGCGGAGGAGAGGCAGGGAGGCACAGCAGGAAAGTCTGACACCCCCGCTGGAGGTCGAGTGGTTGTTGGGTCTGGGGTGGTGACGCAAAGTCCTGCTGGTTCACCACTAGAGAGGACTGCAACAGGTGGTAGCCAATCAAAAATGTGACCCAATGGGGTCCCTAAATGGGACTTAAGTTATATATATATATATATATATATATATATATATATATACACACACACACATACACACATGCCTTTTTGGAAGAACAATGCAACATGCAACAGAAGTCAAACACTTAAAACAGTGTACATTCCAGTTTCAGAGTATATAAAATGTTATTTATTGATTCCAATCATTGACTGAGTCTAACTTAAAACCAGGAGTGATATAATCTACTGTAAAGTTACATTATCTGGTGATTTTCTATTATAAAGGATTTAATAAGAAAACTCTTAATGTCATGTGGAACACTTTATCAGATGTATATGTGTGTGGCATGTCATATGGTATGTACTGTACATGTATTATAAATACAAGAAGTCAAAAAGTGCTTTACTGATCAAAACATGCTGAAAACTGTGAATACCAAAATCCACTCTATGTTGTCTCTCAACCAGCTCTTTGTTCTTTTTCTGCTCATCAAACAAGACAATGATGAACTGAGTCACAGTGAAATTGTAATATTTGCATCAAAAATAACTGACACGCAGCCTCTGTTTTGCTACAGTGGATATGCAGACAACAAGATGATTAAGCTCATTTCTTCTTCATCCAGAGTTTACTGAGCTGCTGTGGACATTTAGACAAAGCCAAAGCAGACACTCTGTCAGCGGATGTCATGTCTAGCACTGCCTGGCTGTCTGTCGCAGAGGATTTGTGTGTGTGTGTGTGTGTGTGTGTGTGGCCACCTTGGGTCTATTTCTGTTGGATCTTGAAGGCTGTGTCCTCCTGCAGAGGAAAGTGTGTTTGACAGAGCTCAGCGCTTATCTCCCCTTCGCAGGACGGCTTTTCTCCCCCTGCCTCTGACTACAGCCTGCACACAAACACATACACACACATGCACACTCATTGGCACAGAAGGCAGCAGTGTCAGCAGCTGATTTTCATGCATTTAAACCCTGTGGTCCATGAACTGGAATGTGAGTGTGACTGTGAATGAGTGAGTTAAGAAGTGTATCAGAATGTGTGTGTCTTTTCAGGGGGTAATTACACTACATTTCACTCAGCAAGGGTCATGGCCAAAACCCAACTGGAAATAAACAGGCAGTAGTCACAGGCTTTGCTGATCACTCTGCGACTTTATAAACAAATTTCTTAACAAATACAGTGATAATTTATGTGGCTATAGTACATTGAAAAGATTTGCAAGCACATATACAGTGAACCCTTGTGCTGTTTTGAGCCAAACAGGTAAAGCACGCAGTCATGGATGTAGCATACTGTAATTTGTTTCTTAAAGGGCTCTATGGCTAAGGTAGGGTTTCTAGTTTCTGATTCTGATTCTGATTCTAGTCATGGCATGGTACAGTATATCACAATGAACCTGTTGCTGTAAAATAATGTTAGCTGCAGTATAATCAGAATGGCTGTGTTAGGTTGTTAGGTACTTCAGGCAGGATTGATTAATGTAAAGCTCACATTTTGATGTGTAACTTGTTAGCAATGGTGTTGGAAATCAATAATCTCAGCAAGAGTTCTGAGGATGAAAGGTTCACAGGAGAAAAAACTTCTGCCTTTCTCCCACTGCTCATACTCATCTCCTTAGTAGTCCTTTCTCAGTAACTCACCACTACGTACATAATCTCATGCAAATCATTTACAGCAGCTGTGTGTGAGGACTGCTGTCTCTACATTGTCACTAGATGGTTTATGGAATATGGGCTTAAAAATATTTGAATCCATTTTTGATTTAATGTGTCATGTACCTGCAGTGATTTTATTGAAACATCTCATTCTTCTGAACTCTACAAATGAAAACTGATCCAACCAACCAACCAACAGCAGCTGAGGTTGAACGATAGAAATTTATTTTATAGTCCAAAAGAGGAAAAGTGTAAAGTTTGGTCTCCAAATGTTTTTTTGCGTGAGGTAGGCTGCTTCCTGCACAGTTTTAATGGGAATGGATGCTTGTTGTTTTACATCAGCTGGCAACATTGTTTTGATTTTTATCTGTATGAAAAAAACAAAACAATGAGCTGGGAATGGCTTAAAGCTATGCAGAGCTACAAAGTGGGAAGTTTTTTTATTGGCATATCCTTTTACATAACCAGTCATTAACATAAAACATGTATTAATGCATCTTTAATGCAATATAGATTACATTTTCTATTTAAAAGGATGCCTTTAGCAACCCATCCCCAAGTCTAACAATGGTTGAGACTGTACCGTTTCCCATTAGAGTCCCATGCCATATAAGCACCAACCTGAGTTTGTTTATTCAGCATTGTACTCTACTGCCCTCCAATGGTTTAAACACTTTCTGTTTCTGTCTGTGGCCAAGACTGCTAAAATACTGCAGAATGGTAGTTATTAACCATAGGGTTACTGAATATGCATTTATGTTTGAAATGACAAAATATTTGCAGTAATTATCAAAGGAACACTTGAAACATTAATGTATTCCTTTTCAGTTGTTATGTTCTTAATGTGACTGTTATTGTTATTATTATATTTTACGGAATAGAAATTAACATTTTTAACATAATATACTGTCTTATATTCTACTGATAGGAAGAAGTCTTTTTATACCTTGATGTAATAAATGGGTCATCAGGTCAATACTGATAGAGAAAACTGTAACGTAGTCTTCTACATATATTATGCCCACTTTCAGGCCTTTCCCAATCAATGGTGTGTCAAGGCTTGTGTTAAATGTTTTAGAATTTCTGTTTTCTTTTTGTGATTGACAGAAAGAGTTGTGTAAATGCACTTTATTTGAAAATATCTTCATTTGCTTGTTTTGTATGTAAGTTATTTTGAAGAAAAAGAAAATATTGCATACTGTATATGGAAATGAACACAAAAGTCCAAGTTTAAAAACATTCCATATTTCTCTGTTCACTGAAATTGTATTTATTTGTACCATGGCGCATTTTGTTGTGATAGATGTGATTCAAATACAGACACCTGAAGTGCAGTATGTGGAATAAAATTCTGAAATTTGTTCCAAAACTTGCTGCTTAACTTTTTTGTGACTATAATCTGTGAAAAAAATGCTGGTTTAAATTGACAGTATAGATGCAGATAGCCTAGTTATACTTAAATAATGAATTTCACAGCAAAAGTGGATTTATTAATAATAATTTAATGTAATAATGCCTGTATTGCTTTTAGGTTAATAAACAAAACAATTCATAGATGTTTTTCAGAAGTCAGAATGTCACATTTAAAAATGATTTAATGAGGTTATTTTACACCTGTGGACATATTTTTTTTCAACATTCAGTGAAAATATTGGACAATTGTAGTACGTGACTCAAATCATTTGTACGTCAAAAAAATAAATATTTTCTTTTTCTTTTACAAATTGTTTTGTTGTATGGTACATTGAAGAGAGTATAGAGTTAAATTCTTAAAGAAAGTGTACACTAAAAACCTAGGAGGTGATTTAGCCCATTTTCTAAACGCAAATGAAGAATTTGCAATTAATGAAAGTAATCAGATATTATACATATCATTCATTTTTCTATCAGATCACATTACGTAGCTATAAGAGTTAATGTTATTCAATATAGCCTGTTTTCGAATATCATCCAATCAGATTTCCCTCAGTGAGTACTTCAACCAATGGCGTTGTGTCAGGAAAGGACAACAGGAAGTGAGCGTCCTCTGCTGTCACAGTGAGACGCTAAAGCAGTGGCTGGCTAGGAGAGTAAAACCCGCTATGTGCTGGATTATCTTTATCACAGAGTGTAGAAATTAACTTGTTTATAGAATGGAGGAACGCGTGATATACTGACACCTGTGTTGTGTTGAAAAGTATTTAATATCTTTGATTCGTCCGGCTTGAACGCTAGATAGCTATCGCCCGGGGGATAATTTAGCTAGCTTTGCTAAGCTAGTACTATACGTTTGTCTGTGAGGACTGGAGTGGATGAAGAGAGGAGAATGCTGAAATGAGCCGAAATACAACAAGGCACCGACTATCTTAATCGGCTTTAACAGCAGGTACGTAGTAATTAGCTAGTGTATCTTTTGATGTGTGTAATATAATGTAAGATATGTTTAAATTAGTTGTAGTTAACATTGCAGGTATGGCGGTGACTATGTATATGCTTGTATGTTGTGTTAGAAGAAAAGTATTGTTTATTGTATTGCATTAACACATGACGTTTCACTGAAGTGAGGATGATCATTCATCACATCATCATCAGTCATCGGGTATATTAGCTGCGGTCTTCACACTCACATTACCTGGCTGTGACCGATAGATTTCTCTCCTGCGGTCAATAATTATTTGAAGTGTTAACAGCTTGATCTGCAGCGAGGAATGCTGACAGCCACCGTAATCAGATGACTTTCACAGCGGCTGAAAAATCCCGACATGCTGGTTGTCAAATGCTAATCACATGACAGTCTTTTTTTTCCACTGAAATGTAACCATCAGTCCAATCACTGCCTGCACACCGTGCTACTGTTCCCTGTTGAAACTGCGACTCATCAGTTTCAAGACAGGGTCATTGGTACTTTCCTTTGTGTGTTGTGCATTGTGAAAGCAGTAGTTAAAGACACATGAGTTAAGATTACACTGACAACATTGTGTGTATTTGTGTTTCAGGAAGTGAGGGCTTGCCTTTGGGCTGTCTACGGACTGCTTGTTGTGCCATTTTGCTTTTCTGTATAATACAACCATGTGTCTTTTTTGAGAATGAAACTTAATTTATAGTCTGGGAAATTAAAATTGATGAAATAATATCGACCTAACTACTAGGTATTTATGGACTGAATTATTTCAGTTATTGATTCATTTTCAGATGTTTAAACTGCCTCAGAGCATACAGCTATCATTAAAAAAGCCCTTAACAAAGGGAGTAAGGAAGAACCCTGAGAGAGATTAATGAAGGACGATCTGTCTTTCAAGGTTGATAGATGTGCAATATGTACAGAAGACAGATATAACAACTGTTGGGTTAAAAAGTGCAAACACATATCATTGAGTAAATGTTAAATGTAAGTTAAAGAGTTTCAGGCAGAGTGAAGAGTGTGGACATAAAGTGTTAATAACAGTCAATAATTGACCTCCATTTCTTTCTCCTGTCAGTTCTGTTTTGCAATGAGGAGCACCAGTGTTCAGCTCTGAGGGCTCACAGGCATGAACTCCATTTCCCCCAGCGCAGTTCAGTACGTAGGGGGAGTGATGCAGGACGAGCTGGTGGAGAGCCGGAGGCAGCAGCCTCTGGAGAGGCAAGGCAGCTTTGGTCTTAGGCCACTACAGACACTAGATCCCAGCAGAGAAGCAACTGGAGAGCCTGATGAGATGGACAAACTGAAAGCCAAACTGATGTCAGCATGGAACAACGTCAAATATGGTTTGTGCCTACCGTCTTGGAATATGTGCTTGTGTTTGTAATATGATGGATGGATGGATAGATAGATAGATAGATAATAAATAATGAATACAAATTTTGCCCCTCGGCAACATTAAAAATCTTGGGGACTGCTCAAAGAAGGAGGTTTGCGTATGTATCCATGTTTTTGTATAGATTGTATACACCATTTACAATATATAGTATTAAGGTTGGGTGGATTTGTATTTTATGGTCAACATTTTGCAAAACAACACAACAAACATATCTGACAAAGCTTCATTCAGCCCTCTCAATTGGCTACTTTGTGATCTTCCTTTTTCTCTACTCTGCTCCCTGTAAGGTTGGACTGTTAAGTCTAAAACTTTCTTCAACAAGGTATCACCAGTCACTGTACTGGGCCACTCCTATCTGCTCAACAGTGAAGGTGAGTACTAAGTGCACATGTACATGCATATCTTAAAAATCTCAAGGGTGAAACCTGTCTTATCAAAAGCATCTGTCAGTAAATGCTGTGTGTTGTCTCTAGAAAGAGACTCCACGTGTTGTAGTGATGTGTGTCATGTAAACTGATCTTTCTCAGGTCAGATAAACATGAGATAAAATTCATGAATAGTCTGAGTGAACAAGAGATCTCCCTCTTTTTCTTTTTTCAGACGAAGTGGAACGGTTTCGTCTGGCTTTTGTCTCCAGGATTTGGCTCACCTACAGGAGGGAGTTCCCTCTGCTGGAGGGCTCCACCTGGACCACAGACTGTGGCTGGGGCTGCATGCTGCGCAGTGGGCAGATGCTGCTAGCACAGGGGCTCCTTGTCCATTTGATGCCCAGAGGTTTGCCTCTCTCACAGTCACACATAATTTTACACCCACCCACAGAAAATATACAGTGCTGTGAAAAGTATTTGAGAATGGTGTTTTGTGTTTACTGTGGTAATCTTTGTCTAATATAAAATGAAATAAAAATATAAAATGAATGGGACAAATACTTTTTCACAACACTGTAGGTATATTGTAAGCTGTTTGATCTTGTTTTTCAGTGAAACAGATCTCTTAATAAAGCAACATGTTATATTTTCTCTCTAAATACTCCTTTAAATTGAAATAACTAACTCATCTGTAGACAGATAATCACACAGATCTGAAATGTTTGCATCCAGTACACCAACACTTTTTATATCCCTCCTTTATGTTGTGTCTTATTTTCTCAGTTGTGTCCTTTTTTCTTCATATTTTCAAAGCTTCATTCATCTAGAGTTATTTGAGTCTCTTTCCATTGCAGACACTGTTGGTCTGTCTCTTCTGCTCCAACTCCTCATTCTTTTTGGATTTTTTTTCCATTGTCCATGCTGATTAAATGTAGCATTCAAAAGATGTCTACTCTCTGATTGTTTTAAGCCTGACTATATATATTCCCCAGATCTTTAGCCTTAGCTGGTAGCTAAGTGTAAGGCTTTTTGTATTCTGCAGATTGGACTTGGCCAGATGCTCAGCAGCTTACCGACGTGGATTTTGAGGTGTTCAAGCCACGTTCCCCAGCCCGGGCTGGAGGGGTTCCCATCCCCTCCTTCGGTTCCCCACGGGGATCCAACACACCAGAAAAGACCCTGCTAAGTGATCAGACACCCAAATGCAGCCACAGGAAGAGACATGAGTCCATAAGGGACAAGCAGGCAGAACCCATCCACCACAAGCTGGTCACATGGTTCGGAGATCAACCCCCAGCGCCTTTTGGGCTTCACCAGCTGGTGGAAATAGGCAAAAGTTCAGGGAAAAAGGCTGGTGACTGGTATGGCCCCTCTATTGTGGCACATATTCTACGGTAAGGGCATTGGAAGATTTACATAGTTAACATGCTCAAGAATAGTTTAGAGGTATGATTTCATTTTTATTTTAATTTTTTTTAGGAAAGCGGTAACCAAAACTTCTGTACTTCACAATCTGGCTGTGTATGTGGCTCAAGATTGTACAGGTGAGATTAAATAACTGACTAGATATCTGTTCCCTGTGAGGGTCCAGTTCAGCTGTATTAGAGTGTTGCTCCAACTTGTTTTCCTTTGGTGTCTTTTTCTTCACATCTTTTCTGTCATTGTGATTCTATGAACGACAGTGTACAAAGAGGATGTGGTGCATTTATGTGACCTGTCACTAAGTCAGACCCCCCTTGATCCATCATGCCAAGCCTGGAAATCTGTCATCATACTCGTGCCTGTACGGCTAGGAGGGGAGGCACTCAACCCATCCTACATTGAATGCGTCAAGGTCTGAATATTCTGCCTTGACACCACCCATCCATCTCTGAGCTCACAAGAGTGATGTTTCCTCAAGAATAGTATTGCAGACCTTAAGCTCTCTCTCTCCTATGTTTTCATTTCCAGAACATCCTAAAGCTGGATTGTTGTATTGGAATCATCGGAGGCAAACCGAAGCATTCACTTTACTTTGTTGGTTTCCAAGGTGAGATCCTTTGGTTTTTCCTTTTTAAGAATGAAAGGAATCAAGAGTAGGGTTGGGTATTGTTTCGGATTTTCCAGATTCGTTTCAGTATTTAAAGGTCCCAATTCGATTCGATTCACGATACGATTCGATTCGATATCGATTCAGTCAGGGATATTTTAGTTATAATAGATGCTCTGTTATTTTCTGCCGTACCGAGTCTGCGACTGTGTTTCATCTTCCGTTGCATAGTTTGCATACTACTTGTTTTTTGTCTAACTTGTCATTTTCTTCCAACTTCTTAAATGCGAAATGCATCCAAACATCAGCTTTTAAACTCGTCGGCGGTGCCTGGAGAGGTGGACTCACTTCCGCCATGTTTGTTTGACTGCTGGCAGTAACATCTCACAAGATCTTGTTCCTTGAAAAGTGGTGGAAAGCAGCACTAAAAGCTGATCATGCAAGACTTCTTCTTCTTTTTCTTTGGTTTCTGCAAACTAGCTATGCAGACTCGATGTATGTATGGCGATTGATGCCCTCACTTGAGACTGGCAGGCGGGTTTATACTTCAGGCTGCTTCTCCAATGAAGAAAAAAATACCCAAGTTAAAAGATCTATATTTGGATTTTATGAATCGATTATCAAGCATTTAAATGGAGATTAATTAAAATCGATTGAATCTATTTTTTTTACCCAGCCCTAATCAAGAGATTAAAGACTTATCCTTATTCAGAAGAAGCACCTACTATTCCTTGGATACAACATGTGACCACCAGGAGAGGTCAGCATTTTTGGCAATATCTGCCTCAGAAAAACAGGAGCTTGTAGTATTTTTAAGATACAATATACTTGTGTGTTGTACGTCTACTACCACCTCCCTTTATATCTTGTCTCTCCTGTTTGTCTCACAATTGTCTCAATCAAGAGTTGATAAACTAAAAACTGCAGTGTGCACACTGAGTCTGTTGCTATAAGACACATGGTTGTAGTGGCGTTTTAGAGTGATTCTCTTTGTAATAGACAGCTACAAATCTTCTGTTCTTTGATTTTGATGAGTGCTCGCAACTACTTTGGAGGAGGCATCTTCCCATGACAATTATCTTTTTGTCTAATCATGACTTTAAAAAAAATATGAGCTGACAAAACATTGCTTTTTGCTTTTTTTTCTCGATTGTTTATTCTGCATCAAAATTCCTACTTTATGGTACAGTAATAATTCATTCCATTGTCCTTCAAATCTTTGCTCACTGTGGATTGTACTATAGCTGCTACTAATGGTTATTTTTGTCACTGGATCATGTAAAGCTTTCTCCTAAGCTGTGTAATTAGAGGCAGAAGGCAGTAACTTCCCAAAATATACTTGTTGCTAATCATCAACCTTCCCCATTCTGGAATAATGATTCTGGAAATGATCAATAATCAAGAAATTGTTTTGGAAAACAAAACCTATTGCAGATATAATATAGTTGTAGGTTGATTAAAGAAACTGCAGGTTAGCACTCTTTCTGCAGCGTCACCACTCAAACGTGGCAGCTTAGGTTAGTGGGATTGGGACCTAGGGTAACTAGGGTCTGTAGGGTAACAGCAATGTAGGACACAGCCATTCATCTGTTTCTGGTCACTTTTGACTTTATGTCTCAATTGTCTGTTTTAATTCCTCGCTCTGACTACTCCTTCCTGTCTGTTAGATGAGCAGCTGCTCTATCTGGATCCTCACTACTGCCAGCCTGTGGTGGACGTCTCACAAGTCAACTTCTCACTGGAGGTTAGCTGGATTGTGTTCATATTATGACATTTTTGTTACATTCTCTTTCATGTCTGTCTGTCTGGCTTTTTATCTTTTTGTTTATCAGATCATATTGAACTTGAACCATGTGACTTTCATGTCCTGTCATTAACCTCTATTGACTTGCATTGTATGACCCCTCCCTCTCTAGTCGTTCCACTGTAGCTCTCCCAAGAAGATGCCCTTTAACCGCATGGATCCTAGCTGTACTATTGGCTTTTATGCCAAAAACAAGAAGGACTTTGAGTCGCTATGTTCTGCTGTTAGTGTGGTGAGTTTTTTCCACTATCTAACCTAAAATTGATTGCATTTGATAGAAGAAGTGAACATAAAATTTAACTTCCTAGATTCTGAACTTTTAAATCAAATCAGAAATGAATTCACCATGCTATATGACCCTGCCGATGTAGACCTCAGTCCGCTGGCTTGGAGTGGAGAGGCTTGTTTCAATCATTTATCCATCCATCCATTATCTACCGCCTATCCTCATAGGGTCGCGGGGGGGCTGGAGCCTATCCCAGCTGTCTTAGGGCGGAAGGCAGGGTACACCCTGGACAAGTCGCCACCTCATCGCAGGGCGCATAGAGACAGACAACCATTCACACTCACATTCACACCTACGGTCAATTTAAATTAGCCAATTAACCTAATCCCCATGCATGTTTTTGGATGGTGGGAGGAAGCCGGAGTACCAGAGAGAACCCACGCAGACACGGGGAGAACATGCAAACTCCACACAGAAAGGTCCCGGGCCCGGGATTCGAACCTTCTTGCTGTGAGGCGACAGTGCTAACCACTACACCACCGTGCTGCCCTCATTTATATCATATACTAATAAATATCATATACTAATATCTACCGCACAAGCAGTATGTCACTTTTCAACCTCAGGGTCGTAACAATGAGCACCTATTGTTTTGACTTGACTGACTGCTCTTTAAGATGTTATATTTGCTGCTTTTCTTTCTTTTATATCATACAAATTAATATCTTGAGCATTCGTTTTGTTGACTTGTTTATGTTGTCCTCCCAGGCCCTGTCATCATCGAAGGAGAAGTACCCCATCTTTACCTTCGTGGAGGGCCGGGGTCAGGATTATGGCGTTGAGGGTCACAGCAGCAATCGCAGTGGACCTGCAGCCCACATTCTCCCCCCTGGCAAACTGGGCACAAGTAACAACAGAAGAACCAGTGATGAATTTGTCTTCTTGTAAGGCACAATGGAGGATGCTCTCTTAGCTCTAACCTATAGAGGACAGAAGAGACCACCTCATTTCCTTTCAGGACTTGATTCTGTTGATGGTGCAGCTACAAGGTGGAAATGATGCTCTTGTGTTTTATCACCTTTACTGGTCAACGGAATAAAGACTGTGTAGCTTCTGTCATCACTTTTTGCGTGGATGGGTATGATAAGCTAACAGGCATTAATGGGCTTTGTCTGGAGCGTAAATTTAATGGGGTACAACATAATTTGAAACTTGATTATGGTTAGAAATGATTCTAGCACTTGATTCTCTTCATCAGACACCCAAAAAACCGTGAGCATTTACATATTTAAAGTACTCCAAATACACTGAACTACTGCATTTTTGTTCATGTCTGAACTGGACAGAAAGGTGATATGTGATCTACCTGATATTTAATTAGCTCACTGGTCAGTTAGGCGGCAGGGTGCCTGTTACTGTTCTTGACTTGTATGATATGCCATCTGCTAAACACATTGTTTTTGGTGTTTTTTTGTCTTTCTTTCCATTTATTTATCCAAGTTTATGAATGTGTGTTTGCGTATGAGTGATGGGTTAGCATTCTTGATTTGTTTGTCTTAAATAAGTATACTCGTGTATCACTCATCCTGAACAGCTGTATTTATATAGAATGGATTAATTCCAGTGTTGCAGTTTGGCGCCATTGTTGATCATTAGGAATATAAAACACTCCCAGAAATCTGCTCTTACAATGCTCCTGAATGATCCCCTCAATTGGAGATGTTTGTATTTTTACCTGGTAAACTGTAGCTTGGCCCATGAACCAGGATTATATATTATTATATTTGCAAAGTAAAACCCAGAACTGGGTTTTACTTTGCAAAGTGATACAGTCAGTAAAACCAGAACAAGCTGAATGGAGATTTCAAGCTTTTCAATATCATTTGTGTTGAGTTTGTCCATTTCGTACGGGAAGGCTACTAAGTTGCACTACTACTGCTAGTTGGTTTGTTGTCCTGATTAAACGTCAAACACTGGAATCACATTTTACTCATGTGTCTTTTTTTTTTTTTTACAGATTAGCAGTTTTGAAGAGATGCACTCTTCTTACCTGATCACAGAAGAAGCACCAAATGTTTATTCTCAGACAAAATGCAATTTTTTATATATTCCTTTTTAGGAAGTAGAACAAATACACCAAATTTCAAATGATCCAACATAATCCAATGGTACAGTCTGGGAGCAAACCTGTTGTGGACAGGAAATGTTACACAGGAAATACACTAATACTGTAAAATGTTCCTCTAAGTTCAAACTATGTACTGCAATTGTTTATTATATGTGAGACAAATATGGAACTTTTGATTATGTTTATCAATATTTATTCTGTGAAAGTAATTATGTACAGAAAACAAGTAGGTTCAGCATCTGCAGGTTCTTGATTGCAGCTGTAGCTTTTTAGAAAAGGTGTATGTCTGTGTTAAAATTTCTGTGAAAAATGAATATTTAAATTTCTCCAAATTACTGTTTCTTTTTATGCTTTGGCATTTACTGCAATAATTACCGTTATTTAACAGGCCTATTGTACAGGAAAAAAAAGTTGAAGATTTAATGATTTCAGCATTTATAGAGTTTTTAAATGGTCTCATTTAAGCGAATGTAGACTCCTGTCCGTAAGATGTATGTTTAAACAGTGGAGTACAGCTGTGTATGGTTACTGTCCATACACTGTTTAAGTTTACAGTTCAGACAGTGAGTGAATCCAGCCTTGATGTGGCTGCGCACGCATGCGCGTTAGTGGTCAGCCGTGACTAGACATTCGGTCATAGGCGGTGGAGGGGGCGCTCGAGCTGCGTCGGTGAAACAAATCAACGCTTGAAGGCAGATTACGGAGAGGGTGAGTAGACTAATTGCGTGAACTGCTGCGTCTTATTTTATCCCCCGCAAATATCAACGCGGGAGCGCAGAAATTCACCCAGGACGACCTGTCCTGTTGATGCGGGTAGGTCAGTCGCATAAGCACAGTCCGCCATTCCCCTTTTTGATTTTTAACGAGACACCCTTTCTTGGTCTGAGTGAAGAAATCATCAGTAGCGTGGGCTCATGTACACAATTAACTCTAATTTCCCCGTGTTCAGTTCAAGTGCAGTGGTAGACCTTGCAACTGTAGCAGTACAGGCGCTCAAGGGGTGATTTGGTGCAGCGCAGCGGGAGAGTCACTTCATCTATCTATCTTCATCTGATAGACGCTAGATAACATTCATCCATCACTTGCAAAGAGTGTGTCCACTTTATTCATCAGAATTAATGTAGTTCAAGACAGATAATGCAGCTTGACTGCTTAGGTACTTCCACCAGTCTTGTCTAATCAAACTACTAAATTAAGGTTATTTTTATCACTAAGTTGCATATTGCATTGCTATACTTTTGCAAAGCTCATATCCTGTATGTCATTTATCTCAGGTCCCTGCTGCTCACCAAGGAGCAGGCGATCTAGGGCGATGTCTACGCCAGATCCCCCCATGGCAGGCACCCCTCGCCCAGGTCCATCCCCTGGTCCTGGTCCCTCCCCTGGGGCTATGCTGGGCCCCAGCCCCGGGCCCTCCCCAGGCTCCTCTCACAGTATGATGGGCCCCAGTCCTGGCCCTCCATCCTCAGGACACTCCCAGCCAGGGCCCTCTGGATACAACCAGGATAGCATGCACCCTCTGCACAAAGTAAGGATGTATAAACACCCAATGTCCTGCTGAGACACACCACCGCTGTTAATTCTAGTCATTTATACATCTCGTCATTGTATTACTTATGGAGAGAATTATAGAGGAAATTATTTATTCTCCTTTTCATGGACCCCTGAGGGTCCCCAGACCTCACTTTGAGAACGACTGCTTTAGGAAACAGGTGGACTGTCAGTAGTTATTTAAAAATTCATATTCCACAAATGTAATGTTATTTATGCATATGCAGGAGTTTAAACATCACATTCACATGATCTGCTGACTGTGCCCTGTAACCCCATATTTGGCATATTTGCATATTATGTACAGCATATACAGTAATTGTGCCTTCGCTTGAAATTTCCATTATGGCCCCACTATTTCACAATAGGCACATGATGCTGTTGGCACAGAGGAAGCAATTATTACACTTAGTCTGTAATACTTATGACTAATCACAGCTACAGCTGCATATTAGGTAATGATGATAATTTTTTTAACATTATTTTTTATTTAGATTTTACTCAGATACATCACCAGTACAATTCAGTGCCATTGCAGCGGTGTACTAAATAGATAGAATCTCAGATTACATAGAACTGTGCTCAAAAAAAATTAAACACTACTCATCTTTTTCCAAAATCGATCAATATTCATTCACTTGAGGTATATTTGTGTCCTGTGGGGAAGGATCCTAAAATAAAAAAGACAGGGTTCATTAAAAGAGACAACCTTTTCCATTACTTTTTTAACTTCCTTCCAAAAAGCCTTGATTTTTCTGCACTGCCACATGCAATGCAGTGTCCCCTTTTCTTCCATACATTTTGTGCACCAATCTGGGATATTACTGTCACATTTATTTAACTGGTGTAAGCTGTGTAATGATAATATTACACGAAACCCACACGCGTCTTATTTTTAATTATGCAGTATTTGCTTGATATATATCAAATTGTCATTTACAATTTCTTTACATTTTATGTTGTCACTACTGATTAATAATTTATTTCAATCAAAAAGTGAAAAAAGACTCAACTGTACTTGCTTGAGGTTTGTTGAAGACCTTAACACCTCTCATCCAAGTGGCGTCTTCAGTTCCTCAAGCATGTCCAGTCTCTTTTTGTTCTTTTTGATTTACCTCGACCTGAATGACAGACAACCTACACAGACAATTTATTTGTGTGTTTTTCCCCTTTGAAATATATATAATATATGTTTGCAGCTAAAACTATCTAATAATTTCCCTACTTTTAACCCTGTTTGATTTCTCCCACAGCCCATGGACAGCATGCATGAGAAGAGCATGAGTGAGGACAGCCGCTTTAGTCAGATAAAGGGACTTTCTTTGAGACAGGGAGGGCACAGTGGTATGGGCCCTCCGCCCAGTCCTCTAGACCAGCACTCGCAAGGTAGGCATGCTCCGTAGACTTAACCTAAGCAATTTAATCCTTTGCTTGACTTCCCTGTGATGGCGTGGTCATGTGGCCTGGTTGACTCATTGGGAGTGTCTCTGTTGTGGCACTTCATTGAATAACCCATGAGCCACTGTTTTCAAACTAAAAGCAGTTTTTATATCAAAATGCTGATCATGATACTGATACTCATCACTCTCAACCATCAGATAACAGCTTTGTAGCTTGGCGTCTGCTTGCAGTCTGCTATGCTGTAAAGAAGGATTGGAACAAGACAGTCAGGCGGACAGACTTAGCATTGTGAATCATCAGAATTAAAACTATGATGAAATAACTGTCTGGTGTGGGGTTTGAATAGTGTTATAGAATATGTCATTATTTATCTGGCTACAATGCAGGCTTTGTTAAAGGAATAGTTATGACATTTTGGAACATGTAAGATGAGAAGATTGATACACACTCTAACCCTGGTGGTACAGTAAATATGAAGCAACAGAATCAGAGTCAACACACACAAGGAATATACATGACTCAGTGATTTGATGCTCCCAGTGTTCATGTACAGTGTTTTGTAACCACAGGTGAGGAACAGGTTGTGTCCATGAGATGAATCTGCAGCAATGTTTGCGGTCCTTTTCCTGATGTGTATGTTGTCTGTATGAAGGATTGGAGAGCACCAACGATGACCTTCCCCAGGGAGGTTATGTTTTCACCAGGGTTTGTGTAGTTGTTTGTTGGTTTGTGGTGTAGTGGTTAGCATTGTCACCCCACAGCCAGAAGGTACTGGGTTCAATTCCCGGCCCGGGGCCTTTCTGTATGGAGTTTGCATGTTCTCCCTGTGTCTGCATGGGTTCTTTCTGGGTACTCCAGCTTCCTCCCACCATCCAAAAAGATGCATGGACATATGGGTTAAATTGATCCATTTTCTCTGTTGTCCTGACTGTCCATTGTAGTCCAATCCTGTCCTGTTGGCAGCTGATCCAAACTGTGCAGTGATGTATGTGTTAGATCAGACCAGTTTATTGTAGTGTTGATCTGGATCAGCAGCTTCTGAGGCAGGTAGAACTTGTTGAACAGCTGAGCTGGTGCAGGAAGTACGTCCTCTGTTAGGCCTTTGTCCTGATGGTGTCTATATGTTGACACATCCCTCTCGTCTTCCTGTCTGTCTTTCTCTGTGTCTGTGCCTTCCAGGTTACCACTCTCCATTAGGTGGCTCTGACCACTCCAGTCCTGTCCCTTCAAATGGTCCTCCCTCTGGACCTCTTATGCCATCATCCTCTTCCTCCTCCTCCTCTGGTGGTTCAGGCCCTGCCTCTGCTCCTTTAGATGGCCCCAGTGGAGATCAACACACTCTGGGTTCCACTAACCGACCGGGCCCTCCAGGTGGTTCCGGCCCAGGTCCCACCTCTGGACCGAGCCTGGGCCCCAGTGTCTCTACTCTTGGCTCTGGCCTTGAATCTGGAGGTCCTCCAGGCTCTGGAGGCCCTGGTGGTCCAACACCCTTCAACCAGAATCAGCTTCACCAACTTAGAGCCCAGATTATGGCTTATAAGATGCTGGCCCGAGGACAGCCCCTGCCAGACCACCTCCAGATGGCTGTCCAAGGGAAGAGGCCAATGCCTGGGATGCAGCAGCAGTCCATGCCTAGTTTGGCTCCTGGAGCTGGTGTCGGGCTAGTAGGTGGACCAGCAGGACCAGTACCAGGACCTGGGCCTATGGGCTCAGGCTATAGTCGAGCTCACGGTGAGTATGCATGAGAAGTTTTTGGAGTACCAGGCTGTATCATGTGGTGTGATAAATGTCTAACTGTGTGACCTTGAATCTTTATACTGTAATTAGCTGCAAAATTTCAAGTCTTGTCCTATTGTTATATGTTGTTGTAAATGTGCTATTAGGCTTAAGAGTTTCTGTATATATTTGTGGCTTTAGGAATGATGGGTCCCAACATGCCGCCTCCAGGCCCATCAGGTACTGCTGGTATGCAGGGTCAAAACCCAAACGGACCTCCCAAGTCCTGGCCTGAAGGTATGTGGTGCTGCTGCTGTAAGACCTTGTGAGTAGCTCTGATGTTAAATGAAGATTGAGAGCTGGTATGTCCATATAAATTTTAGTTATGACCCTTAATCAGGTAAAATACTTCCTTTTATTAAAGTCATAATTTAAGATTTTATTTATGTTTATGGCTTTAACCCTATGTTCACATTAGACACTGACCCATTATACTGTTACGATAAGGACACTCGTTGCTTGCTTCTTGTTACATTCAATCTTCCTTCCAGTACTTAATATTTATTAGAAAGCCTTATCGCCATAAAATGTTAATCAGCGAAATAATGTGAAACCAAACAGTGGAATATTGCAAAACAAACAACATGGAGATCCTCTCCACATTACTCCAGCAACATGAACATTTTATGTTTCAGTAACCAAAAACACTAAAAGCTTGATTTTTTTTTCATGGTAATAATACATTCTCATACTTCACTTCCCTCCAGGTCCCATGGTAAATGCAGCAGCCCCGTCTAACGCACCCCAAAAGCTGATTCCCCCTCAGCCCACTGGTCGGCCCTCTCCCGCGCCGCCTTCAGTTCCCCCCGCTGCCTCCCCAGTGATGCCTCCACAGACTCAGTCCCCAGGCCAGCCAGCACAGCCTACTCCCATGATGCCTTACCATGCCAAGCAGAGCCGCATTACCCCCATTCAGAAACCCTGTGGACTCGACCCAGTGGAGATACTGCAGGAGAGGGAGTACAGGTACACCTGGGGATTCATGGTTTCCCTAATTTCATTCACTTTTTCTGGAGTGGAAAATGACTGACTCCAAAGTTTCAAAATCAAAAGTGCAAAAAACATAAAGCATAAATACTACTCTACTTCTCCCTCAGGTTACAGGCTCGTATCACTCATCGTATTGCTGAACTGGAGAACCTGCCGGGCTCCCTTGCAGGTGATTTACGTACCAAAGCTACTATAGAGCTCAAAGCCCTCCGACTGCTTAACTTCCAGAGACAGGTATGTGCTCCATCATCGAGCTTCACCTTTAACCTTCACATTTTTGCAGGTTTTCGATTGAGGTGTTAATGATGAGCCCATGTTTGTGTTTGTCTGTGTACGTGACTGTCCACAGTTGCGTCAAGAGGTGGTGGTGTGTATGCGTCGTGACACAGCTCTAGAGACTGCCCTCGATGCCAAGGCCTACAAGCGAAGCAAGCGTCAGTCTCTGCGAGAGGCGCGCATCACTGAGAAACTGGAGAAACAGCAGAAGATTGAGCAAGAGCGCAAACGCAGGCAAAAACATCAGGTAGAGGACAAACGCACTCCTGATTTTAGCTATGAGATTAAAAGTTGTATTTTTGATTGACACCTCTCTCGTCTTGCACTCTGGATCTTAGGAGTACCTTAACAGCATCCTGCAACATGCCAAAGACTTCAAAGAGTACCACCGCTCCATTACAGGCAAAATGCAGAAACTGACCAAAGCAGTGGCCACGTACCATGCCAACACTGAGCGGGAGCAGAAGAAAGAGAATGAGCGTATTGAGAAAGAGAGGATGAGGAGGCTCATGGTAAGAAGAATCCACATAGTTACACAAGCATGCACATTACACACCCTGCTGCACACCCTGTATGTGTATCTGTCCTCCCAGGCTGAGGATGAGGAGGGCTATCGTAAACTGATTGACCAGAAGAAGGACAAACGTCTGGCCTACTTGCTGCAGCAAACTGACGAATACGTCGCCAACCTCACCGAGCTGGTCAGAGCTCACAAAGCTGCACAGGCCCTCAAGGAGAAAAAGAAGAAGAAGAAGAAAAAGAAGAAGGTCTTGAAAACAGGAGCTCAAGCACTACTGATCTGACTTTATGATAATTAATGACTTTGGGGCTTGTATGTGGTATCTGTTATGATAAGTCAACTTCTTGTCTTGCAGTTGGAGAACGCTGAGAGTCAACCTCCTGCCATGGGTCCTGATGGAGAGGTGATGCAGCAGCTGTAGCGATGCCATTTAAACTGTGTGTATAGATTACTGTATATCTATTCTGGTAAGGAACTAGTAGTTAAAGCAGGTATCCACAAACTTCATGGGTTCACATTGCTGAGATTCTTTATTTTGTTGCTTCCACCATCTTCATAGAGACATCCGCTCAGACAAATTGTAGATCAAATTTCACTCAAAGATTCAGGGAGACTGCTCATTTTACTGATCACTGTTCTTGCAATATTTTTTGATCAACACAATTTTCATCATGCAGAAAGCAGCACTAAAACATCACTGTACTAGATAAACATCGGTCAATACCATCTGCAACTGGTAACTAACTTAACTTCTGTGGCTGTAGCCCACAGAAGCCATGTGTGCATATTCAAAAAACAATGACGTGTTAGAAAATAATCACAGGTGACAACAATTATAATGGCAAACAATATGATAGCAAATACTCAAAGAGACTACATTTTGTGTTAAAACGGAGAAATATTATGTTGCATAAATTGTGCTAGGAATTTTTTTATTTAAATTGGTCAAACAGCAGCAGTATTATTATCACAGTAAAATACACAGTCTATCTACAGTGAAACATTTCATTTCAGTTGGCTACCATTTAATCCAGCGTGATGAAACTAATCCAGTCCAAAAGTTAACTCATATCCTCCCCTGCAGCCCCTGGATGAAACAAGTCAGATGAGTGACCTACCTGTGAAGGTCATCCATGTAGACAGTGGGAACATCCTGACAGGTGTGGATGCTCCTAAGGCTGGACAGCTGGAGACCTGGCTGGAGATGAACCCTGGGTGAGGCTGTATTACTGTCCTGTAATCTTGGTGTGTCCTGAAATTCATGGTTCAGAGAGCACAGGTTGTAAATCTGTGATGACCCTTTGACATAAAGTAGCCTGAATTCACTTTGAGCAAGCATGTATCCTGTCCAGTTATGAGGTGGCTCCTCGCTCAGACAGTGAAGACAGCGAGGAGGAGGAAGAGGAGGAGGTAGGTCTGTTTTTAAACGACATGTTTGAAGCCACTTTCATATTCACTGCTCCAATTCCTGACAAGCTATCTGGTAGGAGGAAGAGGAGGAGCCTCAGCCATCAGCTACCCAGGTGGAGGAAAAGAAGAAGATCACAGACCCTGACAGCGAGGATGTGTCAGAGGTGGACGTCCGACACATCATTGAGTGAGCATATAAGAAGCACTACACTTACATGTCTATACAATTAAAAGTACATATTCTTATGATGTCTTTATAAACAGCGTCTACCAAATGACATCACTGAAAAAACTGCGATGTGCTTCCTCTGCAGGAATGCTAAACAGGATGTGGATGATGAGTATAGCGGTGCTGCGTTCGCCCGAGGACTCCAGTCTTATTATTCTGTTGCTCACGCTGTCACAGAGAAGGTGGACAAACAGTCCAGCTTGTTAATAAATGGACAACTTAAACAATATCAGGTGAACAAGTACAATTGTGTCATCGGATTACATGTTATTTTCTAATTTCTACCTTTCTACATTTCTTAGAAATGTTTGAATAATATGACTTGACAAGGAAGGTAAATGCTTTGCTTGTCTGTCAGATTAAAGGTCTAGAGTGGCTGGTTTCCCTCTACAACAATAACCTTAATGGGATCCTGGCGGATGAGATGGGTCTGGGAAAAACCATTCAGACCATTGCCCTCATCACTTACCTCATGGAGCACAAACGGCTCAATGGTCCCTACCTCATCATTGTACCCCTCTCGTTAGCATAATCTCTTTATTTGCAAATATATCTTGTATGTTTTTGCTTAATTATGTTCACATGTGCCAATTCAAGAAAAAAAATATTTTGTATTATTTAGAATAAAGTGAAAGTAATGCTTTCTGTCATTGACAGAACTCTTTCTAACTGGGTGTATGAGTTTGACAAGTGGGCACCAACGGTTGTCAAAGTGTCCTACAAGGTGGGTTTTTGCAGCTTCTTCAAATGCACAATTGTATTGTAAATAGTGGTTTCATTCTAAAATATTGTGTCTCGTTGAAGTTAGTGTATTGAAGGAGATAATTATGTTTTGATATCATGTTTTCTTTTATATTTTTTTTTTATTTTACATTTTTCAGGGGTCTCCTGCTGCCAGAAGAGCCTTCGTCCCCCAATTACGCAGTGGCAAGTTTAATGTTTTACTCACCACTTACGAGTACATCATCAAGGATAAACAAGTACTGGCCAAGGTGAGATGGGAAACATGAGCAGAACGACACACACACAAACTCACCCAGGCAGTACATAGTGTAATTTTGTTTCAGGTTTCAATGTATTTTTGTTTGTTGTCTCCAACTCCCTAAATCCCTTAAGTCAAAAAATATTGTGTAAAATCAGAAATCAGAAACAAGTTTATTGCAAAGTAAGTTTGCACAAACAAGGAATTTAACTTTGTATTTTGGTGCATGAGATATAAACTAACATATAAACACAGTGCAGAGATAAGAACCAAAGATATTAAAGTGACTAAGAATAAATACAGTGTGCAACTGTACAGATGGTGCAATGTGCAGAAATGTGCATTTAGGCCAGTGGAGGAGGGGTTGGACCAAGGACCTTGTTGATGCAGCTGCAGTGGGAAAGAAACTGTTCCTATGGCGTGAGGTTCTCACCCTGATGGACAGCAGCCTCCTGCCATATGAGAGGGACTGAAACAGTTTATGTCCCGGGTGGGAGGTGGTAGCTGGGAGTGTGCTGGCTAATCTGACCACCCTCCTGTCAGTGCTTTCTCTTATCAGTGCTGCCTCACTGACACCGCCTTTTTACTATCTCTCCCACTGTTGTCTTGTGGTATGCTGCTATGCACTCATGTAATCGTAGGCTTTCTGACTGCTCAAAGCTTGGTTTTTTAGTTTCAGCAAGAATTCCCCCATGTGTTGGCTCAAGGCTTTAACTGGGACTGAGCCAGCATGGTTCATGAAAACAGACTGGACAAGAAATCTTCCTTATGTCGAGTCCATTAGCCCATTATCACGAATTAGAAATTTGCCTCAGAGTTTTACAATCGGTACAGGTTACAACACCCTCTGTCCTTTACAAGCACTCTTCAACACCCCATGTGGTTTTTTCATGGCTGTTGCTCTAAACAAACAACATCTATTGCAAGTCTGTCCACTTTCTCTTTTCAGTTGGTTGGGATGTAATGAGACAGTACAGTAGCAGTTTTATCCAAATGTATTCCTCACCTCTCTCTCGTACCTCAAACCCTCCAGATTCGTTGGAAGTACATGATTGTGGACGAGGGCCACCGTATGAAGAACCACCACTGTAAGCTGACCCAGGTCCTGAACACCCACTACCTGGCCCCGCGGCGAGTCCTGCTGACTGGAACCCCGCTGCAGAACAAACTACCTGAGCTCTGGGCATTGCTGAATTTCCTTCTGCCTACCATCTTCAAGAGCTGCAGCACCTTCGAGCAGTGGTTCAATGCTCCTTTTGCCATGACAGGAGAGAAGGTGGAAAGTTATAGCCTCATCCTTTTAAATCGTGTTTGAGAGATGACTGTCTTTCTAATTATGCCTCTTTTGCTCTTCAGGTGGATCTTAATGAAGAGGAGACCATCTTGATTATCCGTCGTCTCCACAAAGTACTTCGCCCCTTCCTGTTGCGCAGATTAAAGAAGGAAGTGGAGGCACAGCTACCAGAGAAGGCATGTTTCACCTTTTTTAGCACGCACATCAGACAAACTAACTAGGGCTGTCAAAATTAGCTCATTAATGTGATTAATAAACGTTAATGCATTACCTTCCGCGACTTTAACTCTGCTTGGACAAACTGCCCAAATTGCATCACCAGAGACGTGCTGGCAGTTCATGAGGCAGAACTCCATTCAATAAATCAAGAAATTGACAATGTAATCATAACTAATGATCAAACATGCTGATAAAATTAGATTAACCATCTTTTTTAATCTATCCAAGCTTCTCCTGTAATTAGGCAAACAAATAATCCACCAAAGAGCATCGTTAAAGTATTAATTTGTAATGTGAAATGGACGAAAAGGAAAAGAGAAACAGACTTTCTTTCATAAACACAGCGCTTATTAGAGCTAATGTGGTGTCGCTCTGACTTTAGCAGCTAACATAAACACCTGCCAACAAACAAATACATATTAGTCCAGGTGATCTCTTAATGAATGGGTAACAAATCCCCTGCTGTATTTTTTATGATCTCATGTTTAATGATTGGTATACCTCTCCACGTCTCTCATTAATTCTACCTGTCCCTCATTTCCATCAGGTGGAATATGTGATCAAGTGTGACATGTCGTCTCTTCAGAGGGTGCTGTACAGGCACATGCAGGCCAAGGGAGTCCTGCTCACTGATGGATCAGAGAAGGACAAGAAGGTGAGGACAAAGAAATCATCTAAGTGTTTTATGTTGTTTTATGTTTGTGCCCCATTCAGTCTTCCCTGATTAAAACCTGTACATGAGGCCAGGGAACAGGATCATAAATATATCGACTACCAGGCAGTCAAAACTGAAGAAGCCTCTTGAATGAGAGGTGAAACCTTTTTTGCTCTTTGAGTTGACCTTAACCTGAATTACTGAGTATCTTCACAGGCATGGATGATATCATAAGAAAGGTGACAAGTCTAGAATATCCAATTTGCTAATTCTTACATTTATTTTCATTCGTAAGGTCTTTACACACTGGAGGCATGATGAATAAACAACACAAAAATGCTACTCAACTGTATAGTCTAGCTATTTTATTGTGAAAGGTAAGAACATAAGGAATGGATCTGGTCAGCGCTGTATTTATGAAGGAAAGGTATCATAGTATAATAGTAAATAAATGGTTGGCTATACTAATTGGAGGATCTTTGTGAGTAAATGAGGTTTTACCGGTTTTGTGTGCATGCAAGTGCTGTAACTGCTGTTACAACAATGGTGTGACTGCAGAGGGCCCAACACACCCCAGACTTACAGGAGGAGGAGGATGTAATGTTGGCTCATTTTTAGATAAGAAGACGACATTGTGTCGGGTGATTTTTGTGCAGTTACAGCTTTGTAGGGTAGATATTATGTCAGATGGCGTAAGAATAAACTGTTTTCATTGATTCACATGGGAATTATTCATTATTGAATGAGAAAATAACTGTCTTAAAGCGGTGCAATGGTTCACACTGTCGCCTCACAGCAAGAAGGTGCTGGGTTCGATTCCCGGCCCGGGGCCTTTCAGTGTGGAGTTTGCATGTTCTCCTCATGTCTGTGTGGGTTCTCTCCGGGTACTCCAGCTTCCTCCCACCATCCAAAAACATGCATGGGGATTAAGTTAATTGGCTTTTAAATTTAAATTGCCTGTAGGTGTGAATGTGAGTGTGAGTGGTTGTCTGTCTCTATGTGCCCTGTGATGAACTGTAGACTTGTCCAGGGTATACCCTGCCTTCCGCCCTAAGACAGCTGGGATAGGCTCCAGCCCCCCCACGACCCTATGTGAGGATAAGCGGTAGAAAATGGATGTATGGATCATTGGTTTCTTGGTGTGAATTACTGAGTCTCTGTATTGTTATTTTATCAGTATAAGCACAATATTCAAGCCTTTACATACAACGTGATGGGCTGATGTCTTCATTCACAGTGCGAAAGCTCAGAAAAAACATCCTTGTTGCACTTAAACATAATATTCACATTCTGTGTAACAGTGAAATATGATATTAATGTTCAAATTAATTACACATGGAAAAATGGCCCTGGTGTGCCAAGACCTTCAGGGTCCTTCTGTTTCTTTTTTTCATGTTACTTTTATTTGATAATTTCATGTTAAAAAAAGTCAAAAAGTTAAGGATGGATTTTGACAAAATTTTCAGGATTGGTCAGAAGTGGCCTAACTTAATACTAATTCATTTTGGTGGCGATCGGATATGATTCAAGGTCATCAAGGTCAAATGAAAGGTCACACCATAGTGTGTATAGGTGATTTCACATATTTCTGAATGCTCCATGGTGTACAATTTTCAGCCAATCGTCACCTAATTTGTATATAAACTAATATAAGAATCAAGACTTCAAGATTCAAGCTTCTTTGTTATTATGCACGCATAATGAAATTTTGTAGAGTCTCTCAGCTTTAGGACACACATAAATAAGGAATAAAAATAAAGATATAAAGGACATAAATATAAAAATACAAAATATAAAACACCCGTTTTTGCAGAGAAGTGATATATACAATAGAAATGCAATTTAAAATAGGAATAAAGTATTTACAGCAAAAATGTAGTAACAGAAATGTCTATTAGCAGCATACATGTGATATTTGCAGTAGAAATCTGATATTTACAGTGGAATGTGATATTGTACCCATAGTTTAATTTTTTAACCGAAATGTAAACTTGCAGAATGTGGAGAAGGAGTAGATAAAGTGCATCTTCGTGCAAGAACTGTTGGGCCATTGATTGCCAGCAAGGGTGGGTGTGAGAAGAGGTGTGGAGGGATGTGAAGTATAGGTGTCAAACTAGGGGGGGGGGCTATTGCTTTCACAGCTTTGGGGAAGAAGCTGTCTTTCAGTCTTTTTGTCCTTGTTTTGATGTATATCCCCATGAGGTATGTCCTTTACCACTTTCCTGATGGAAGCGGTACAAACAGTATGTTGCCTGGGTGGGTGGGATCGGTTGCAATGCGTCTGGCCTTCCTCTGGACTCGGGCAGTGTAGATTGAGTCCAGATCTGGTAGACGGCGGCCCACAATCCCCTGTGCTGTCCTCACCACCCGGTTTAAGTTTTTCTTGTCCTGTGCTGTGCAGCTGCCATACCACACTGTCATACTGAGAAACAAGATGCTCTCAATAGTGGTCTGTAAAAGTTTGCAAGCAGCTGAGGAGAGAGTCCAGTTTGCTTCAGCTTCCTGAGAAAGAAGAGCCGTTGTTGGGCCTTCTTCACCAGGTGTGAAGTGTTCACAGTCCAGGAGAGGTCAGAGGAAATGTGGATGCCCAGGAACTTGATGTTGTCCTCACGCTCCACTGCCTCCCCATGTGTGCAGAGAGGAGCGTGTTCAGTCTTCCTGGACCTCCTGTAGTCCACTATGACCTCCCTTGTCTTGATGTTCAGGATCAGGTTATTCCTAGAACACTATTGTGTGAGGCTCTGGACCTCTTCTCTATAGTGGGTCTCATTGTTGTTGGATATGAGACCCACCATGGTGGTGTCGTCTGCAAACTTCACAACCATGTTTGTGGGGTGGATGGCAGCGCAGTCCTGGGTGAAGAGGGTGAAGAGGGCAGGGCTGAGCACACAACCCTGCGGTGTTCCAGTGTTGAGGATCAGTGGGGCAGATGTGGACTTCCCAATCCTCACCACCTGGGGCCTGTTGGTGAGGAAGTCACTGATCCAGGAGCAGAGTGATGTTGACAAACCCAGGTTGTGGAGCTTCAGGTCCAGCACATCTGGGAGAACAGTGTTAAAGGCTGAACTGAAGTCCACAAACAACATCCTGACATAGGTGTTGGGATGCTGCAGGTGAGTCAGGGCGGTGTCACTGACTCAGTTTGGTCAAAATCAGTAAAGGGTCAAGGTCACCAAGGTCAAATCTATGTCTTTAACCATAACTTCATGTAGGAAGGAGCTAGAGCAATGCAACTGGTCTCAAAATATCCAGAAAAGAATTCTCAAATTGTATTTGCAAAGTTTTACTGGTATTTTGGTCCTTTTTGAAATTCAAATTCAAATGTGACAAAATATGAAATAGATAAATTAAAAAAGTACATGATATTAATGTGAATACAATGTTAAATGTGAGTTTCAAGGTGCGTCAAAATCAACACATTGACTCTTAGGCGTTGTGGGCTTGCAGAAGTATACGCTCTCTCAGAATGCTGCCTTTGCGGAGGTCTGCGCTCTCTCTTTTCTTTTATTGACCAATGTCCTTTGACAATCATTGATGATTAAATGCTGAATGAAAGAATGAAATTGTGACTGTAAGCTGTGTATTTTGCGTTGTTGTGTTTACCAGGGTAAAGGAGGCACAAAGACGCTGATGAATACCATCATGCAGCTGAGGAAGATCTGTAACCACCCTTACATGTTCCAGCAAATAGAGGTACTATTGACGAGTGTGATGCAGAAACATTTTGTCCCCACTTATTTGTTTCACTGTATATTGTCCTGTGTAGAGTTGTCAGGATCTATGTGGGTGTGCACTTGAACCAAAGTGCACTTGAACCATTAGCAACCAAAACCTTGTAAAGCACTTTTGATAAAAGTGCTCTATAAATTTAGTCATTTACCATGCGTAAAATCTCTTCTTAGTTTTGATTTAGCAAGCTCAATAACAAAATCTTCAAAATAAAGCTAAATGCTGTACTAAAGTATATGTGACTGAATTACAGAACACATTTTTGATTGCTTTTGCAGGAATCTTTCTCTGAACATTTAGGATTCTCTGGTGGAATAGTCCAGGGGTAAGTGTTAATTTCACTTTTAGTCAAGATTGCATGTTCAAACTGTAACCCTTGTAACTCAGGCCACCTTCTTTTACTTCAGTCCGGACCTGTATCGGGCCTCAGGAAAGTTTGAGGTGTTGGATCGAATCCTACCAAAGCTGAGAGCCACAAACCACAAAGTACTTCTCTTCTGTCAGATGACCTCACTCATGACCATCATGGAGGACTACTTTGCCTATCGCAGCTTCAAGTATCTGCGCTTGGATGGTGAGACAGTTTGCATAAGTGTTTGTGAATTTATTCTTTTTTTCTCCTGAAATCTTGTTCCTTTCTCAACACTTGCTAAACGCTGTCCTCTTTTGTGTGTTTCCCTTAATTCCTTCATGTGCTTTCTTTTTTCCCCACCTCCTTCTCAGGCACTACGAAAGCTGAGGATAGAGGAATGTTGCTAAAGACATTCAATGAACCAGGGTCAGAGTATTTTATCTTCCTCCTGAGCACAAGAGCTGGAGGCCTCGGCCTCAACTTGCAGTCTGCTGACACTGTGATAATTTTTGACTCTGACTGGAACCCACATCAGGTGTGATGCAAGACACCATTTAATGAGAAAGCATGCTAATATCAACTTTGAGTTGCTTTATGTCTAATGACACATTTGTGGAAACATGCATTCAAATGTAGAACTAAACTGGCATTCGAAAAAAACAGAGAAACACAGAAACACCTCCCAAGAACTCCGCTATACTATAAAAATTTTCCTTCCAGTACCCCAATCAGCGCCGCTTATAGAGAGAGTTGCGTCAACTGAAATCAAGGGCGCCATCTTTAAGACATAAGTCAGAGTGTTCGGCAATGTCTGCCAACGGAACGAAGATGGGATGTTGCAACAAATCGCTCATTATCATCTTAAACTGTTTGTGATTGATAAAAGTTTTCTCTTTGCTAAATTATAAACACTTTTACAGTATGTCACGTTTAACGTTTCGAGAAGACAGAAAAATATGCCTAAATCACCTCATCAGTGGAGCCTCGTTTACCTTACCTTTTCCCATAGCTGTCACCGTGTAGCCTACGATTAAGCTACTTATTGAGCCACTGGCTAAAAATGACAACTTCTTAGTTATTTAGTTTAATCTATAAATATTCCCCCTAAACATCAAATGAACCCTTCCCTTAGCCTACTTAGGTGTGATGGTCAGACTGTGTCTATTGTCAAATGTCTGACTGATGACTATGCCCAAGGGAAAAAAGACCAGACACACGTAGGATGATTTTGTTTTGTTTATTTGAACCTAAACCAATGCTCTTTGTCCTTTTCCAGGATCTGCAAGCTCAGGACAGAGCCCACCGCATAGGCCAGCAGAATGAGGTGCGAGTGCTGCGTCTTTGCACGGTCAACAGTGTTGAAGAGAAAATCCTGGCTGCTGCCAAGTACAAACTGAACGTGGACCAAAAGGTCATTCAGGCTGGCATGTTTGACCAGAAGTCTTCTAGCCACGAGCGCAGGGCCTTCCTGCAGGCCATCCTGGAGCATGAGGAGCAAGACGAGGTCTGGGGTCAGGAAGTGTGTCTACGCATTAATGTGTGTGCGTGCGTGCACCAGAAACACACCATTTTAAAGAGTGAGCTTGTTTATGCTCTTCTTGCCAATGTGTGCCTGCTGTGTTCAGGAGGAGGATGAGGTGCCAGATGATGAAACAGTCAACCAGATGATTGCCAGGAGTGAGGAGGAATTTGACCAGTTTATGGTCAGTGTTGTCACCAAGTCTTCACCTACAGCCCTAACTCAACCAAAGTTCTCTACAATGTTTGTCTTTCGTTGCCCTTTTTTTCTTCCTCTCCCTCCCATCAGCGCATGGACCTAGACCGGCGTCGTGAGGAGGCCCGCAACCCACGGCGAAAACCTCGTCTGATGGAAGAGGACGAGCTGCCCACTTGGATCATGAAGGACGACGCTGAGGTTGAGCGCCTGACCTGCGAGGAGGAGGAGGAGAAAATGTTTGGACGAGGTTCTCGGCAGCGGAAGGAGGTGGACTACAGCGACTCACTGACGGAGAAGCAGTGGCTCAAGGTTATTAGCCTCATGGGGAGTGGGCAGAGCTGAGAAACAGATATCAAATTCAAATTTAAATGCAAAATAATATTTCTTTGCTTTGTGAGTAAAAGGTTGGTTCTTGTTTTGTGATTTCACTCCATTTATTTTGATCTCACAGTCTGTGTTTCCCATGCAGGCGATTGAGGAGGGCACGCTGGAGGAGATGGAGGAGGAGGTACGACACAAAAAGACGACCCGCAAAAGGAAGCGAGACCGTGACCTGGATCTCCCTGGTCCCTCCTCGTCATTGGGGGGACGAGGACGAGGGGACAAAGATGATGATGGGAAGAGGCAAAGGAAGAGGGGACGCCCACCAGTTGAGAAACTCTCCCCCAACCCCCCCATCCTCACTAAGAAGATGAAGAAGATAGTGGATGCTGTCATCAAGTATAAAGACAGGTAACCCACATGTTTTGTTAACTGATATTAAAGATTTCACCGACCACTTTTCATTTTAGGCCAACTTAAGATCATAGGCAAACTAATTTTGCGCTTACAAATTGAGAACTGAAGTTGAACTTTCAGATATTGACAAAAAAAATTTTTTTGATGATGTAATTTCCTGCAGCGCCAGTGGTCGTCAGCTGAGCGAGGTTTTCATCCAGCTGCCATCTCGAAAAGAGCTGCCAGAGTACTACGAACTGATCCGCAAGCCTGTGGACTTCAGGAAGATCAAGGTTAGATCAGAAAAAAAATCCCTTGAGGTAAATTGGTCACTGCAGCAGCAAAGAATTTCATACAACAACAAAATACAGTGTATAGGTTAACACACACGTCACATGTTACTTTCACTAATATACTAAGCGGTATGGGTACTGTATCTTTACTATAGGAGAGGATTCGAGGGCATCGTTATCGCAGTCTGGGTGACTTGGAGAGAGACGTTATGCTGCTCTTTCAAAATGCTCAGACCTTCAATCTGGAAGGATCACTGGTGAGGCTTACTGTGTACATTCAAAGACCTACTGTACTTGTCTCTACTGTGTACTGTTCAGTCAGATCACTGTGTACACTGTTACATGAATTACTTTTTGTTTGGTTTGGTTCACCATCTTTGAATGCCAGAAGTCTGATGGGCGAAAGTTAGAGGGCATTATATTTTTTTTACCCTGATTGCCTTGATCACAAAGCTTGAAATAAAGGCCAGCATTAAAGCTATAGCTGCTACTTCACTTGAGAAATTAATCATCTTGTTATTGATCTGCCACAGGTACAATGTGTGTGCATGATGTTGATTATAAACAGTTGTTTTCTACCATGTGAGCAGATATACGAAGACTCAATCGTCCTCCAGTCAGTGTTTACAAGTTTGAGGCAAAAGATAGAGAAAGAGGAGGAGAGTGAGGGGGAGGACAGTGAGGAGGAGGAAGAGGAGCTGGAGGAAGGATCCGAGTCCGAATGTAAGTGTGTCCACGTGGAGAGAGCAGCACAGGACTGATTTTGAGTTTGTGTAATGTATCTATAATGTATAGTAATCTTTTAGCTTTAGCTTGTTTGTGTTTTATTCTGCCAGTGCTAAAAATATGCTGCGATGTCATTTTTTTCATTTTACACCTGTGTGTGTGTGTGTGTGTGTGTGTGTCTTCAGCTCGCTCAGTAAAAGTAAAGATCCGTCTGGGAAGGAAGGATAAAGGTGGCGATCGAGGGAAGGGACGCAGCAGACGACCAGGACGCAGCAGAGCGAAACCTGTTGTGAGTGATGACGACTCTGAGGATGAGCAGGAAGAGGTAACTCACTGTGTGCACACCCAGTATTTTTTACAACGTGGGTACTACTCTCATAGTTTTGTTCAGTGTATTAAAGCTGTTATTTGCAAATTATGGTCATTACTATTGTTCAAATTAGTCATTAGGAACAGGTTTTGGTGGGTACTAAGTAGCTTTAAAACTGTTTCATAATTTTCTCTCTTACAAAACTTTCTCGAATAGAAAAAGAAAGTCATGACACATGATTGTTGTTATCAGTTCATGTGTGGTAGACATATTTTAGTTTCTCTCTCTCTTATCCAGGAGCACTCCCCCAGTGCCACTGACGAAGAGTCCTGAACTGTACTGTAATGTGGAAGAAAAGAGGGATATTCCACCAACTCTAGTTCTGCATTTACAGTAAATATAATCTGACTGTCAACTCCATCCACCCTCAGTCTAACGTCTTAGAACTCGAAGAAATCCAAGAGAGGCTTGCAACACTGTAACAGGAACAGGGACAGATATGTCTTACATATATTATTATAAAATACACACATTAATTGGACTATGCACACCGCTGCATTAAACATTTTCTGTTCCTTTGCTGAGACCCAGTCTGGAAAGGTTTGTCATGTCACATTTTTTGAATCTCAACAGTAACACTTTGCTTTAAATCTCCCTCTTTACTTATAGGCAGTATAGACATAGACATCCATCCATCATCAACCACTGATTAATACATTCAAACCCCACCGTGCCAGTCTGTATATACACATTTAATACACAGTTCTATGGACATTTAAGTGTTTATTAATGTACAGTAATTGGGATGATCCTATGAAGACATATTTGATGTTAATATAACTGCATCATACTATATTGTCAATCAGTGTCCGTTTGTAGACCAGCCTCCACTCATGGATGACCACAGGAGGAGCTACAGCTGTTGACAAATAAATTAATAAATGTGCATTATAGTGTGTTAAATCCACTTAATGGTTGCTGCTTACAGCAAACAATAGGATGATGTAACGTGTTGCCATTGCAACTAACCACACCTTTAAGTTAAGTCTTTAAGTTAAACTCTGACATAATATGAGACATTTTCTTTTTTTGTGACATCTATCTATATTTATCCATGTTTTTTATTTTTTGACAACCTGTGATCAAAATGAGTGCTTAGCTAAGTTATAACTTGCAGGAACCAGTGAAGTGAAGTAAACAACATTGATTGTGTTTTCAAAGAGATCTGTTTTCACACAGCTACTACCTTACCTTACCTTACCTTACCTTACCTTACCTTACCTTACCTTACCTTACATGGACAAACAAACCTGAGTTTTTACTTCTGTTTCTCTGTGGTGATGTGTTGTAAGAACCATCAGCCACTTTGGAGCCACAGTGATTACTGAGGTGTGTGCACATCACATTTTTGTGACCAGTGCTCGCTGTTGGTGTTGTGAATCCAGCCCTCTGTTGACACAGGGTGTTTCCAGAATGTGTTTCTCAGAAACTCTTTAGCAACTCGCCACAGTTGACTGAGGTTCAATGGAGTTGGGTCTGGGTCACTGTATATAAAGTACATTAACAACCTTGCTGCTGCGTACCTGTTACACTTCCAATGTAAGCACTTATAACTGTTGATTGTAGACTTTCATCAATGATTACTGTAACTTAAGCTGCTTCTTCTTCAGTTGTTGTTTGGTGGTATTAGGATTTCAGACCTGTTCGATGTACAATTTTTATGTTTTTGATTTCAAGACAAAGGACCAGAGGGACAGTGGCTCCTCTCTGCTTGTGAACGCCTCATGGCTGTACGGTGTTGGATATACTGTATAGAGTATTTTTAGAGTATCATATCAATGCACGACTGTACAGCTCGCCAGTTCAGCACTGTACTTTTTTCATCATGGTAGAGTGAACAATATACAACCCAAACATCAACGTTTTCTCCACTGAATCATTAATATCTGTCTGCTGAATTGTGGTCATCGTTGCTGGAACTCAAAATGTAACAATAAATCACAATAAATGAGAATGGTGTCGTTTATGTGATATAATGCTGAAATAATGATTTGAGTCTACAGAAAATGTTGTTTTGAAAACTGGTGAATTTTTGAGTCACTTTTTTCACATTTGCTGGTTCCTGATCGCAAATTTGCAGATTTTCTTTGTCTTATATGTCAGTAAATTTATTGGCTTTCAGTTTTAAATTGTTAGTTGAACATAAAAAGGTATTTGTAGATGTCATCTGTCAGGTCCTGTCATTCAGGTTAAGCTCTCAGTTTTTGTATTGTCCTTCCTTTTATTTTGAAGCAGTGTTTCAGATTTGAATGATTTCATGTTTATGATTGTCTGGTCCCACCCTGATTGTTTCCCTTCCTTGTGTATAAATGGTCTTGTCTCCCCCTGTCCTGTGCCAGTTCGTCTTATGCCATGTGTCTGACAACCAGCCTACTGTTGACTCATTGAGTGACAGCCCTTTTTTAAAAAGTATTATGATTGAAAACACAGAATAGCTCAAATGAAAGAAGATAATCTATTTTATCATGGAAAAACGCTGTTTGTTTTTTGCTTGTTCCATTTTTGTTTTAGCTGGAGAGTAGAGGCCAGTTCCACCAAAAACACCACTTTATGTGGTTTGTTTTGCTCTCTAATCATGATAGTCTCCACTTCCTGCTTTAATCTCTGTGACGTATACCATCTCTGCATCTCTACTACAAATCCCAGAAGCCCCAATATCACCCACAAGCTATGTGAGAGCTCTCTTTTGTCCCTGCTGCGAAAAAAGGAAAGACGTACAGTATATATACGTTGATGGCACTCAAGTGTTTGTATTCTAAAAGACGTACCTATACGTCTTTGGCACTCAAAGAGTTAAAGGAAATTTTCCATGTGTCCTTGCCAAGTTTTGTTGTTACTTTGTATTTACTGACAGTATTTTTTCCTCTTAAGAGTAATCTTCTCTTGCTACTTTCAAGTGTTAACATTTTTGTATTTGTTTGTTAGATTTAGATGGTGTTTGTTAAGTATTGTTAGTATTATCCTTGCATTGCCAAGCATTTTCTGTTCATCATGGTTTTGGAGATTAATACACAATAAATGAGTTGTGCAATCAGGTTCACACCATGCCACACAGTCATTACACTGGCAAATTGTGATCAGCATTTTTCACTATAGGTCTACACATCTGACGTTTTAATATAATAATGACATGAAAATAATTGTTGGCTACAGCCTTCACGTGACATGTTTTACTTTAATAGCTGGAAGAAACTGAGGATCTTTTAAATTTTGGGCCCAATAAACCTTAAAACAGCTCAACCCTCTCTCAGTAAGTCTGTCAGATGTAATGTCTCTGTTTGACCACTAAGAGGAGGCCTCATACAAACACAGCTCTTCCTGTCATTTCACTGCTGCCTCATGAAGAATGATGGACAATGATATGTACTGGACGTGTACTTAGTGTATTTATTGCTAACACTAATTTAATTCAACCCTTTTTACAAAGGAAATTATTCTTACTTATACAATACAACAGTGTTAAATCACGTACTGGAAATGTTGATATTGTTATGGTCCAACCTGACCTTCCCAACATATAAAATATCAACATAAAACAGTCACTTCCCAGTAAGGTCATGCAAATAAATGAATACAGATGCTTGTTGTTCAGGAGACATAAACAAACTTGGTAGACCCCTCAAATTTATGTTTATTTTGTATGCAAGTTATCTGGCACATAGAGAAACGCTGAATATACAGTGACCGTTTGGAGGAGGGAACTTGGCATGTGTTTGCATGTGGGAATATGTGTGGTTTTAAACAGAACCCAGACAGTGAGGTCTGTGTTGGGGAACGAAATGTGTGCTCCTTACAGAAGAGGGGGCAAGAGGGGGTGGACTTAGTTTCGTAATTTCCAGGAACCCCTGGTACCCATCAGCAACTCAAAACCAGCTGTTAACATCTTTTGAGGGGGGAGGGCAGCAACTCCTGAAGGTCCCAAAACATTACACACAAGTCAGCAGCAGACTCAGGGTTGAATATGAAGGAGTGACATTCAGACACAAAATCTATTTTATTGTGCAACAAGTCCATGAACACAGTTCCCTTAACTAACAAATGGATTCAATTAAATGGTCTTTAAAGGAAGTTAACCTTTCATTGTATTTGTTAACAGCAGATATGACTACTGGGAACCTTTTCAGAGGAAACTAAAGCTGATCTAGCTGACAAGTTTATGGGCTTTTTAAATTTTATAACCTGCTGCACAGACTATGAAATGCTAATATGTAACTGTACATGGGAAAACAGACTGAATCACAGACAAGTGTTGTTAGTCAGTGTATGATGAGAGGTCAAGGCTCTGTGATTGTCTGCCTGGATTGCATATGAATAGAAGTTTCACAAACATATTTCTGATGCAAATGTTTCTGTAACAGTTAATCCACCAGCATATGCAAGCTCTTTAATAAAAATAATATATTTTATGGTAAATTATTATTATTATTGTTATCCATCCCTCCATTCATCTATCCATTTCCATTTTTGTGCGGAGGAAACTCATTTCGGCCGCCTGTATCCGTGATCTTGCTCTTTTTCATCACAACCCACAGCTCATGACCATAGGTGAGGGTAGGAACCTAGATTGAGTGGTAAATTGAAAGATTTGCTTTTGCTCCCTCTTTACCACAACGGAGCGACACAGCGTCCAAATCACTGCAGAAGCTGCACCAATCTGCCTGTTGATCTCCCGCTCCATTCTTCCCTCAGTCGTGAACAAGACCACAGTGACACTGAGGCCACCAAACTGGACTGGAAATTCTGTCCATAAAGGTTATGAACAGAATCAGTGACAAAATGCAGCCTTGGCGGAGTCCAACCCTCATTGGAAATGGATCTGACTGACTACCTGCAATGCGGACCAAACTCTGACAGCGGTCATACAGGGGCCGGACCCTGTATTAAGGGGTCCAGTACCCCATACTGCTGGAGTACCCCCCATAGGACTCCCCGAGGGACACAGTCATATGCCTTCTCCAAGTCCACAAAACATTTGTAGACTGGTTGGGCCCTCCAGGACCCTGCCGAGGGTGTAGAGATGGTCCACTGTTCCACGGCCAGGATGAAAACCACACTACTCCTCCTGAATCTGAGATTCAACTTCCCTCTGCTCAGGTGCCCCTCTGCTCATTCATCTCCCCTCCTCTCACCCCACATGCACTATAAGCGCTCCAGTGTGCACCCCCATGAGCATGAGTGTTTGCATTTGAGTCGTGCTGTCATCTGATGACAGGGAGCTGAAGATGTAGAGGCAGGAAGGAAAGCTCTCAGACTTTGTCTCCGATGATGTAGCAGAATTGTCTCCAGAAGCGGGAGCGTCACCTCTGCCGTCTCTTTGGCTGAGGTCAACTTAGCTAAAGCAATGAAGTGAGTCATTTTAGTGAAACAATCCACCACCATGAGAAAGGTGGTGTTACCTCGCGACGGGGGAAACACTGGAAGGAACACTCTGGAGACGTGGAACGTGGGGTTGCGACGCGGACATGATGATCTCACACAGGACAAAGGGAGACAAGACTATTTAAACATGAGGAAGGGGACACAGGTGACAATCACAGACGCAGGAGTACAGGAGGTCATGAAGCAAAACAGCCTGAAACAAGAGGGAGACAGGGTTACTTCAAAATAAAACAGGAAATGACAAGCCAACATGCTAAGACGACACAAAAATAGTGAACTTACCCAAACCAGAGGGACGAGACATGACAACTGCAACATCTTGGTGCATCATGGACTCCTCTCTGGATTGAATGTGATCAGTATGGGTTCATATACCAATAATGCAATTACCCCAAGCATAATATGCAAAGACTATGCAGAGACTACTTGACAAAAAAATAGGAATCTGGTGTATTGGAACTGATGGACTGACCAAGTCAAAGTCCAGACTTGAATCCTATTGAACAGATCTGGGATGAATTGTATTGAAAAATCTAAAAGTCTCATCCAAAACAAGTCTCTGGGAACAGCAACTGTTTGAAAATACTGTTGAAAAGTACATAAAGACAATGCCAGCAAGAATGTTGGCCTGTTATCATGGCCAAAAGAGGTCATGCAAAATATTTAGATTTTTATTGAATATCTGTGAATAATTTAGTTGTCCCAGTTTCTTATTTGCCTAATAAATAACAATACAATTTTTAACATATTTTTTGACATATTTCTAAAATATATGACTCATTTTTATGACTTGTCTAATACGTTTGCAAAGCACTGAATGCATTTAGAAATATTTACAATATTCATCTAACAAAATTAGCAAAATCATTCATAATTCAATAACGTTGCTTTATTTATGACAATAAGGTAACAAGCTAAACAACAACACCAATGTAGGTTTTTGAAAAAAAAAAACACTTGTGTTTCTACCACTATGAAAAATCTAATTGCCTGCAGTGAAAATGGATTATTGTGGCTTTTTGTCTTAGATCAAGGGGATTTTTTTTACACTGATGATGTTTGAAAGTGCGTGATCTTTGAAAGTCACTAAAGGTGTTTTGAAAAATTGTGTAAAAGTGACAGAAAATACTGTGCATGCGCCGCACATGCACATACACATGCATAAAACACTGAGCATGTCACTCTGTGGGTGTGGGTGTAGCAGAGTATGTAATCCAGCCGCTTTTTCGACATTCCAGGAATACCACCCACAGCTCAATCCCTGCTTTTTTCAGGAGCCATGTTAAAGTCCTCCCCCTCTTTCTCTACACACACACACACACACATCTAATAAATGACGTCAAAACACAGCAATGTTTTTATTGATTCAAACTGAACTCTTCTTGTAATGTGATTGTTTCCATGATCATGCTGAAAAACTATGAGTCACTTTTCTGAAATAAATTTGGAACTCCATTTATCTTTGGGAGCAGTGTGTAAGCACACGTCTCACTTTCAAATAGCCACACTTCTTAAAAGCAAGTCAAATATGCTGCTTTACTTCTCCTGTAAAAACTGCATGGAAATGTTGTGAAGAGAGTTTGCATATATGAGTTGAGTCAGGCATTTGTAAGGAAAGCTTTGCCTCCATGCTATCGCTTTTGGAAACAAAGTTTCCATGTTTCCTTGCATCCTTCCCATTAGGGTGCATGAAAGGGAACATGGATGACATTTGAAAGTCCTGGGATGCAGCTCCCATATGTGAGTAGATGCTGTGGTTTGTCATGTTCTGTCAGGTAAGTACAGGGTTTCTTTCCTCTCCCCTTTCTAATGTTAAATCATGACTGAAGGGTGTGACTGTGCCTTTATGACATTTTGCTTCTTCTGATATAGCATCATTAAATATCTAAATGGGAATTTCAAAAGATGGGAACTGTCTTTGTTAATTTTGTCTGTCAGTATTTTGCTTCATCTCATTCATTTTTCACACACACTGACTCACACAAGAAAACACTCCAGTTTAAGAGGAGGGGTGAGTGGGTGAAGGGTTTGTAGAAGGACGACTCACACACTCAATAAAACAACCCTTTGGCTCCTCCCCCCGGCTTACGTCCACTTTCAGACATCACACCACTGCCCTAGCACCGCCCTCCTGTCAGCCTCATAGATAATCATCGGATGTGACTCGGACCCCATAATATTTTGCTGGCACTCGACTTTTACGCACAGCCTCTCAGACTGCTGTCTGATCCATACTCCTTTTTTACGCACAGAGCCTGCTGGAAACTCCATATCTGTGTTCAACACTCTTCTTTAGAGGTCAAATAAGGACTAATAAGGAGAGCAGGACATGTATGGGATGTGGAGGGGAGTCGTCGGTGTGCCCACATGTTGGTGTCTGCTGATACTGATTCAAGTTTTGTCTCAAGCAGGTAAGACATTTGATTTTCTGGCACACAGAGGTGTTGCTTTATTGTTTTTTTCTCACATATACGTATCAACCATATGTTCCACGAGTCAATATTTTTTGGCTCTCAGGAAATATTTTTGCATCATTTCTATTATTTATATAGGGCTGATTTTTAAATACAATCGGTGAAACACTGAATGATACATTTAAGTGTTTCCTTGAGTTGATAACTGCAGTTAGGACATATATAATAATAAGATAATAATAAGGAATACAGTGTGGTTTCAATTTCGGCTCAAATGAATGGAAATTACGCACTACACTTTGATTGGTTTGTTCGGCTCTAGAAGGTAACCGAACAGCCAATCAGGGCCGTGCGTGCTGCCGACCCGTTTCAAGTTTCAGGTGGGCGGAACAAACGCGAACAGTTGTCAACTAGAAGGCCATAATAAGGGCGCGGCTAAAACACCACAGTGCATCCTTCCTCCCCTTTGGGACGTGCTGGAGGAAATGGAGAGCTGGAAAATCAGCATTTCTGTTTTACCCGTGCAGGTTGATCCAAAATGTGTGCAGCCGCCCCCCTTCAAGTTACTCCCTAAACTAAGGATCAATGAAGTTTTGTCTAATCTAATCTTTGGCCTTTCTGAGCTAAATATAGTAAGCTATATTATGTGCTATAACATGGGCCTGCTGTATGTCCCACATTGAGAAGTAATCAGTTAATACATCATTGACTATTATCTGGTTGCCACCACTGGAGTATTGCAATATGATATTTATTTTCATACAAATAACATGATTGGTGAGGGAGTAAATGTAACACATTAAACATAAATATGCTGAGAATAAGCCTCATTCTCTCCAGTACACCCCTGTTAACCTCAGCTCTCCTCCAAGAGCTTTTCAGATTAAATCTGACCTTTTTTTTTCCAGCTCATGGCACCCACTTCCAGTCATCAAATCTAGTGGTGTGTGTGGGTGTGTTAAGGGAAATGCCCTTGTGGTCTGTCTTTCTCTTTGTTGCTTTGTTTAAAAGTCAGACACTGGCTTGTTTAATGTGTTCACTTTGTGTTCAGCATACTCCAGAAATGAGGCATAGCTGTGTGCTGTAGTAAGGAAGAGTTAAAAAAAAGGCATTTTTTCCACATGGGAGACTAAACTTTGATTGCAGTGACTCACAGTCAATTAGTCAATGACCTGTGTTGCATTTGGTACAAACAGAGAGCTGGTATTGCCTTTTTACTGAAGTCTGCAAAGGTAAAGATAGCCATATCAAGTGAAATCTACAAAGGAAATGTGCAGCAGTTTGATACACCTGTTTATGATGTCCTCATTAAGTATTTAATCAGATCTTGGCATATTATACAGCAGCATTAATTCATTAGCCAGTGACCTTGTGAGTTTGTCTGAACGAAGTAAAGCAATTGTAGATTAATGAACTAGTACAGCTACAGATGCAAAGCAGAGGCTGCTTCCTAATGCACATATATCATGGTTATTTATTAAGTGCTGGGTGTGTTTGAGTCAATAAACACACCTCTATATGAGGGTTGTGTGTATGTGTGCATGCTTCATGTTTGTGCCATAAAAAGACAGATTTGCATTATTGTGGACAAAGTCACTTGTAGTCACAATGGGGATTGTTGTTAGGCAACGTTTCGAGGATGACTTGTCTAACCTCTCATGAGTATCTGCAGTTTCAGCTGTTAAACAAGTAGGAGTTTTCATACATTTCGAAGGGAATCATTGTTGTTATTCTGTACACATGGCATCTATTGCACGTCTGTCCATCCTGGAAGAGGGATCCCTCCTCTGTTGCTCTTCCTGAGGTTTCTTCCGTTTCTTTTTCCCTGTTAAAAGGTTTTTTTTGGGGAGTTTTTCCTTAGTCGATGCGAGGGTCATTGTAAAGGACAGAGGGTGTCATATCCTGTACAGATTGTAAAGCCCAATGAGGCAAATTCATAATTTGTGATATTGGGCTATACAAATAAAGTTGACTTGACTTGACTTGACTTGAATCGTCACACTCAAAGGTGGTACTCAAAGGGCCTTGCATGGTGGTGTTAGAACCGGGGGCTTTGCTGGTTTCAAGTTCACACTGTGGGTATAAATAGCATCTGAAAAATGCAGGGTCTCTGTAGGAGCAATTGTTGACATGGGAAAGAAGTAAAAGAGCTTAATAAGTCAAACTTGAAGTATATACTAATCAATATTTTTGATTGAAAAATACAAAACTAATATATTCTTCTTAGCCAAACTAAACTTTTTAGCACTTGCTGAACACTATTCTTGGCAGGCTTTTATGTGGGAGCAGCAAAGGAGATTAAAGTGGAAAATGAAAACATGTGCCCGTATAATCTCCACCCTCAGGGACGTGGTCGGCAGTTTGGAGGTCAGCGTTTGACCCAATTTTGCTTCCTAGTCTGCAACTGGAATGAATGAACTATTCTTAAAAAGAGTGAGAGTGGTAGAGAAACTCTTTTATTGCTGTACAGTACAGTGCAATTTCATCAGGAGCAGCTGGAGTGTGCTTTCGAAACTTTATTCCTGGCAGCACATCATGTGAGAGTGATTATTGTGTGTGCGTGGTTTCCCTGAAAGCTTGAGTGTACACTGACTGAATCCCTGAATCGATGTGTTGAGATCCAGTATTGAGAAAGCATCCTTCCCTTATTTTACAATTTCCTGAATCAACCCCTGTGTCATAATCCATCAAACCTGAGTCAGTGTCTCAATGACACATCAAGTTGTCAGTCTTGTTTAAAGTCTCGGCCTGTGGGTAACCATGATGATGCTATTATAAGGAATGTACCAATCAGCATCTGGTGGTGTGATTGTTCAACTCCTCCCATGCTATTGTCTTAAAGTGGTAGCCATATCCCCAGCATCCAGGTCACAGGAGAGACTTGCATTGCAGAGGTGATGAAGAAAGACTATCATTTGACATGAGTGGGAATGGCCTTGGTTGGTTTCACATGTATCTTGATGTCGATGCCCTCTTTGCTGCGGTTGAGGTGTGATTGCCTTGGGGCAAGACCTCTGAGTCTGAAATAAACTGAAGTTGACCTAAGACATACCATTTCAAACCTTCGACCTGCCATTGAATCTGATAACACCTACATGACAAAAAGGCATGTGAGTCCTGTTCCATACCTGAAATAATTGTGCTTTTCATTGCAGTAACAGAAATGTGAACTATGTCTGAGTGTACATCTGTAGGAGAAGTTAAGATGCACATAAGATAAGATGCTGCAACATCAAATAAACCTCATTTTTGTTCTTCTTATTAATATTTTTGTCTCTTTTTCTCATTTTATCTTCAGAATAAATACAAAATATATGGACTTTAATGTCCAAATGTGATGTGGAATTAATTTTATTTGGTTTTATTTTTCTTGTATGACTGCATGCGCATGTGTCATGGGGAAATGAAGAAAGATCATATTGTTAATTGTGTTTTACCACAAAGGAAGGGCCTCATTTGTCCAAATACTTCACATCATCTTATGTGTCACTTAATATCTTGTTCTAAATTGAGTCAAGGATCCCCAGTGTTGTTATCTTAGAGTGGAAATCACCTCTGACTCAAGCATTGAGTAAAAGGTGTGGCTGTCACACTGTCAGTAGCCTTCAATAGTAAGTCGTTGTCCTGTGTGTAATTTTCAGTTAAATGTTAACCTTACAATAATACCCTTTTTTGTGTTGAAACAAGCTCATGTTACTACAAGGTGCTCACAAGCTGGAAAGTGTAGTAGTGATTGCTGAAGTCTGACCTCACGTTTTTATCGGTCACAGATGCAGCCTACACATGCAGCTCTACTCAGTTTAAGTGTGGCAATGGGAGGTGCATCACCCGCAGGTGGACCTGTGATGGAACCGACGACTGTGGTGATGGGACGGATGAACTTCCTGCAACTTGTAGTAAGTTATTCATGCAAAATGTGAAAGAAATCAAGCACCGAACTTTCATCATGAACTCAAAAATTAAATCTGTGTAGTTTCTATAATTAACTGATCATTCAGGTGTATAATATATCTGCAGTCAAAGGCCTTATCTCAATATAATAATATTATACATAAGATAGTTTCAGTAATGCTTCCTGTTATCATCCACAGCAACCAAAACATGTCTGCAGTCAGAGTATAACTGCGGACCTCCCATGAACCAGTGTATACCAGGGTCCTGGCATTGTGACGGCAGAACTGAATGTGACAATGGAGCTGATGAGAAAAACTGCAGTAAGTGTTATATATAATTATTTCACACTGTCCACAGCTTACTTAAACAACACAGGCAATAATAAGCCATATGTAAGGTATACTTTCTCATTCCCATATAGGGAAAAAAGGGTGCAATAACACATGTATACGGAAAAGCAGCCTTAAAAAATGTAATAACATATATATTATGAGCATTTAATCTCCAGGTATTGACACACCATTATCTAAATAGTTAGTACGAAGTATATTAACACTTCTACAATACAAATACAGTGAGTAGATAAGGAAGTTTGAATACATATTGAATTAATTTGATAACTAATTATTTTATTAGATTACTTCATACTTGTTGTTTTGGCCTGAATTTCACATGTGAGCCTTATCATCACATTAACTCCTCTCTTCTCCTCTCTGCTTCACCACAGCTGCCAAACAATGTAGTACTAATGAGTTTCGCTGCGCCAGCGGCCAGTGTATATCCACTACCTTTGTTTGCGACGGCGACAATGACTGTTCAGACGCCTCAGATGAAGCTTCCTGCCCCAAACCCACCTGCAGCTCTCGTTCCTTCCAGTGCAACAACTCGGTGTGTGTGCCGGCCAGGTGGCGCTGTGATGGAGACAAGGACTGTGCTGATGGCTCAGATGAGTGGCCGCAGAACTGTGTGGGACAGCAGCCGGATAAAACCCCGGTGAGCTGCGGCGTCCATGATTTCCAGTGTGCAGATGGGAAGTGTATCCACAGCAGCTGGAGGTGTGACGGAGGCATTGATTGCCAGGATCGATCGGATGAGGTCAACTGCAGTGAGTTATTTGTTCCCTAGTTTTTTTTATTCCCTATTTATTTTTTGTTTTATTTCCTCCTCTCCTCTCCTCTCCTCTGTAAACCTAAATCATAAATCACTCCAATAAATCAATAGAAAACTGAGCCTGACAGATATAGCTTATTCATGCTTGAGCATACATAATATCCTGTTGCCATCCAGGGCCACCTGCTCAGCATCATCAATATTGACACAAGATCAACAACAAATCGCAATTCCTCTTCCCATTTTTCTTTCACTGTCTCTTACACTTGTTTTCATTTGTCTTCTTATGTTAGCTCGTCCCACTTGCCGACCAGATGAATTCCAGTGTAATGACGGTACCTGTATCCATGGCAGCCGCCAATGTGACGGAGTGAAAGACTGCAGGGACCTCAGTGATGAGATCGGCTGCCGCACAGGTGACTGTTTAACCCACGCACTTAACTGTGTGCAAATGCTACAGATTTTCTTCAAGGCGAATAGAAAAAGTTCTAAACCATTATGTTACCGACTCTGTTATTCTCCACAGAAAATGTATGTGAAGGCCCCACCAAGTTCAAGTGTGGCAGCGGGGAGTGTATCAGCATGGACAAAGTGTGCAACAAACAGGAAGACTGTAGGGACAAGTCTGATGAACCTGTCAATGAGTGTGGTAAGTGAAGTCGTATTTATTCACTATCCACCCAACAGCCAAAAACCATCAAACCAGGAAATGTATCAAATGTTGGGTATATACTCAGGATCCATTGCTGCTCACCAAAAAAGGTGAAAGAAAAGTGAAACCACATCCCAGCCTGGAAAGTGGGATTGGGACAGCGTAGATAGTTTGTGGTTTGAATGAGTGAGTTAACCCTAGATTTGAGCAGCCATTAGGAAAATTGTCACCATGAATACTGTGTAAGCTCTGTGTATCTGCGTGTCCACAGACAACAATGAGTGTTTGACTGGAAATGGTGGATGCTCCCATTCCTGCCAGGATCTTAGGGTTGGCTACAACTGCTCCTGCCCTGCTGGATACCGCCTGAAGATGGACAAGAAAACCTGTGAAGGTGAGAGGAGAGCATCTGACAATTCAAATATGGTCTATTATAGAAGCAAGCTGTGAGCAGCTTTGGATCATGGGCATATATTCATATATTTATTTTGCTCTCTCTCAGATTTCTCTTTGAACTTCTGTTCCACTTGCAGACATTGATGAATGTGCTGAGCCAGACACTTGCAGTCAGATCTGTATCAACCTGCCCGGCAGCTACAAGTGTGACTGTGAGAAAGGCTACGTGATCGACCCCGTGAGAAAGACATGCCATGCTGAATCAGGTAATGTTTGAAAAAACACCTGTGCTCACTCTCAAGTGACAGATCTCAGTGACATATAGATCTTCAGAGCTGTATCTGAAAAAATTCTCTTCTGTTACCTCCAGGCACGGTACCCACCCTCTACTTCACCAATAGACACGATGTGAGGATGCTGACGGCGGACCGCAGAGAGTACGTCCGTTTGATACCCGAGCTGAAGAACGCGGTGGCTCTGGACATGGACATGCCTAACAAGAGGATCTTCTGGTCTGATCTGTCTCTAAAGAAAATCTACAGGTTAGAAAGACTGAAACTTGCAAGATGATTCAGTTATAAAGTAGAACACTTTATCGATAAATCTGTATTACATTTGTGAAATTGTCCACCTTCGTCTGCCTCCTGACAGTTCCCACATAGACGTGGCCGGTAACTCCTCTCACCACACTACAGTAATTGGTGATGGGATTGAAGCCCCAGAGGGTATTGCAGTAGATTGGATCCATGGCAACATCTACTGGACTGATGGAGTTTTGAAGACTATCTCTGTGGCAACGACAGACGGCAGCAAGAGGAAGACCCTGATAACAAAAAATCTGGAGAAGCCAAGAGCCATCACAGTTGACCCTGTAAAGAAGTAAGTGAAAGTTTTGCATTGGCTGCAGATGTGAGACAGACATTCAGAATTGCGGAAATATATGTTTTTTCACTTGTAATCAACTGTTCTGGTGTCCTCTTTAGCTTCATGTACTGGACAGACTGGGGTGAGGGAGCCAAGATAGAAAAGAGTGGGTTGAATGGAGCAGATCGTGTTGCCTTGGTAACAGATAACATCATGTGGCCCAATGGCATCACACTGGGTAAGCAGAATGTAACTGATGCACTTAACCCACAACTTCCATTCAAACTGTATAATGAGCACACAGCTGTAATGAGCACAACATATCTTGGTGTGTTTCCTGCTCCCAGACATGGTCAATCAGCGTCTGTACTGGGTGGATTCCAAGATGCACACTCTGTCCAGCATTGATGTGAATGGAGGGACACGACATAGTCTCATTTTCAGCGAGGAAAAGCTCTCCCACCCACTCTCTCTGACTGTCTTTGAGGTTAGTAATAAAGTCAATGCATTCCCAGATGGAAATCAAGTAATTTAAGGTTGATGTGTTTGGGTCATGTAATGGGTAGTTTTGGCTACTCCGAATGAAGAATTCAAAGAAAAGGGATTTCTTTCATAAATATTATTTCATAAATTCTGGATCCTCAACCTAAAATGAAACGTATTGCTCCTCGGTTTATTAATTTAACAAACAAATTACCAATACTTAACTACTGTATTTCAAACCAGTCACCAGTCATTTCTGTTTGAGGAAACTTAAATGATGAATCAATCACAGAAAGTTACTGTTATTTTATTAATATTGAACTGTATTACACTATGTTGCATTTCTCTTTTAAACAGGAAAAAGTATTTTGGACAGACATCACCAATGGCGGTGTTTTTAGTGCCAACCGTCTGACGGGGAAGGACATCACTCAGCTTGCTGTAGACCTGGACCAGCCAGAGGACATCATCCTGTACCACAACCTCAAGCAGCCGATTGGTATAGAAGCATTACTTGATCTTAACAAACAAACTGTTAAGGCTATGCAATGATTGCTAATGCTTCTTGTACCCACCTTTCTCCCTTGTAGGTACAAACTGGTGCAAAGAGAGTGACAGTATAAATGGAGGATGTGAGTTCCTATGCCTACCTGCCCCTCTCATCAACCAGCACTCTCCTAAATACACCTGCACCTGTCCTGACCACATGACCATGGGACCTGACATGAGGAAATGTGTGACAGGTGAGTGTTCCCTGCAATTTGCACTACGAATACATTGAAACTTCAAATCAAATCATGACAGTGTCCCTTATATTTACTTTCCCAGTAACCTCAGTTGCTCCTCCAATCGAAAACAAAACTCGTGCACCCCTCCTGCCCAAAGCCCCTACCAAGGCTGCTACAACATCCAGTACACCGATCCCTACCACTACTACAACTACAACAACCACCAAAACTATCAAGAATCCCCCAAGTACCTCATCTGGCACACAGCAGAAAGCAGGCCCTGGTGAAGGTAAACTACAGTAAAGCAAAGTGATTATTTTATGGCTACATATCAATGGAATAAAGAGAGGCTGAGTTTAAAGTGTCAGTCGAGGAATGATAGGTGATGATATGTTTATGCAGGATATATGTTAGCACTGTGAACATGTTAGTATGCTGATGTAGTATGGAGATCAAAGCATCACTTTGTCTGAGAAAAGCCTTGAAGAGTGCAGTGACTTCCAAATGTTGCACAGCTGGATTCTCATAGTGATTGATGATGTCTCAAGGAATTGTCTAAAGAAAACTATGTATTCTTTGCTTTTTCAGGTAACAGATTGGCAGCCTTGCCGGAAGAAGCCCCATCATCCCACCCTGTTGCTCTCTACGTCCTGTTGCCAATATGTACGCTCCTCATGGCTTTTTGTAAAATATTCAAACACACATGCAATTTAAAGGGTTGTTTAATCAGCACTGATTATCATGACTTCTCTTGACCTCACCAAGTGACCTTCAGCTCTTCTTTTTCTCTGCAGTGGTCATGTCTCTGCTGATCTTTGGAGCATTGTTGCTATGGAGACAATGGCGTCTAAAGAACACCAACACCATCCATTTTGACAATCCAGTGTACCAGAAAACGACAGAGGACGAACTACACATCTGCAGGACCAGCTCTGATGGCTATGTTTATCCTCAGGTATCTTCACTTTGATTATAGTTAATCAAACATGGACTATAAATATGTAGTTTTACAGCTTTGCTTTATTCAGTTGTATATAATATTTATTTCTTTTTTTGCAGAGGCAAATGCTGAGCACAGAGGACATGGATGTTGCATGACCCAAAGATGAAGAAAATTCTAACTCTATTAGAAGTGTTTTTTTTTTTTTCTGATGCAAACGTGAAGTAATGTGAAGGCCTTTTTTTCCAACTGTTGCTTAACAGCAACAGCTAATTTTGTGGTTTATGCTTCCGACCTCAGAATTACGCCACCCAAGAATGAAGAAAATGAAAGAAAGCTACAGTACAACATAATAGAGCAGAAGCCATTTAGTCAGTGCTCAAAATGGTTTCAAAATCAAGGACTTATGCATGGTTTCAGAGTATGATATTCTTAATCCCAGTGCCTTGACTGTCTTTTGAAGCTACACTGCAAAAAACGCAATCTTGCCAAGAATAACTGTCAATTGTCACAGTTATTCTTGGCAAGATTGCGATTTTTTGCAGTATGTCTGAAAATTGTCTGACTTTGCCACCGAGACATTGCCTCAGTATGTTCATTAAATACACATAGTAAGTAACAACTTCTGCAAGCTGATCTATACTGTCTTAATACTTATGTGTGCCTTCCGTCCACACTCTGTAAACTCTGGATGCGTATAAATGCCTTATTGACCCCACTACCTTCCAAACCAGTTTGTGTGGTAGTTAGTGAGCCAGTGCTTTAGCCCCAGGCAGTGATGGCCTTCATAATTATACTGCAGCCTTCTCTACTCCTGTTCGCATTTAGTTGGCTCCATATCAGAGGTTTTTGTCTGTAATCATCCACCATACTCTTAAATGTAAGTCCTATATTCAGTATGCTCATGTTCCTTATTTTTTTTTTTCCTTTGGTGACCCATCTTGAAACAAGGCATCTTGAATGTGTGGGGTCTCAGATGGTTTACACTGTAAATGCCATAGAAAAGCTGCTTTTTCTGAAATCAACCAAAAATGAAGAAAATGTTTTTTTTAAATGAAGATAGTTAAGTAAAAGGTGATTGTACGTGATTACAACACTGTAAATAATTTCTGTAAATATTGTTGCGTTCACTCTGGTGTTTCCTTTTTGCATTTGTAGATTTTAATCAAGAAATGTTGTAAATATGTAAGAGATTCTTTTATTTATTTATGAAAGAAGGTTTTTGATTTGTTGTCACTATATGTTAGCACGCACCATGGCGTATTGTTTTTTTCTCGAGCTAAACCAGCCTACCTGTTGCAGCCTTCCCAAACTTGTGTTCAGTCAAAACTTTGTTAATGGTTTTGTGTACGTGACATCCTGTATGGTTGACTACTATAACGCAGTGCTGCATGTTACAGAAAAATGTTCTTTGCCAATTACGTAATTGTTTCTTTTTCAGTGATATCTTACATTATTTATTATTTCACTGTGAGATTATTAAAGCACATACTGTAATGTGCAAAGCAGCAAAATGTGTGTGGACAAGGATTGATACGTAACACCCTGCTTGCTTTGTTTCTTTTGGGTTGTGTTAGTTTTTTTAATAAAAGAAAACATATTTTAAAACATGTCTTTTTCTTTAGTGAATGGATTTTGACATTGGGAAAAGCTATATTATGACTGAGCTAAACTAGGACACGAGTTGTAAACTGACCTCTGAATGTCCACTGAAAAGGCTGATTATTCTCGGCACAATGGATGTCCATGAAAGCTGTTGATTGTCGTGTGGCTTGGAAAGGTTGCCATCGCGCTCCCTTTCTACAACAAAAACGCAGAGTGGATTAAACATATCACCACCAAACTCGTCGGCTCTATCTGAAGAGCAGATAAGATTTATTATCACATGATGGGGAGTGTGATGTTCTCGTGACTGAGACGATAAACAAATGTCTCTCCTCTTATTGAATCATTTGCTGGTTTCAATTGTTTGTTTTGTTAAAATGGAAAAACACAAAATTTAGTCATATCCACACAAAAAGATCACTTCATGAGACGCCCACTCTCTCCTTTCACAAGTAGACACATAAGTAATCATTTGGCTCAATTGCACAGGTGAATGATGCATGTTGTCCTTTGGGATGTACCCAAAATGGGTATAAAAGTTCTGCAGATTGGGGAAAAACTTAACTATGACATGATTTCATTACGGTCATGTTATTTTTGATGACCTGGCTTTAGGTATGGTAAAGATGCAATTTGCTTTACAGCTCTGTTTTCATAATACTTGACACAAATCTCCACCTTGCATTTCATCAGATTTCTCCATTGGATGAAGATAAATACAAAGAGGGTAGTGTTTTAGATGGCATGACACATCCATAAAAACAAAGAACCAGCAAACATCCTCTCACTAATCCAATAAACATCCTCCATAATGCATGTGTAATAATGATTCCCCTCCGTATAATGGTAACCACAGCAGCTCTCTGTCTGCCAAAGTGCATCAGAATGGTAACTGAGGCAACAGCTGAAGCATCAACAGTGACTGGGAAGTGATTTTTCAACAAGATACAGTCCTCATAAAAGAAAGGGAAGGTGAACCCTGTGACAAAGAGTCATTAGGAAAATCAGTTGAGTAGTAATAAAAACGGGATGTAAATAATGGCGACTCACTTAAACAGACTGATTATTGTCCTGTTTTCCAGCCAGTCGTTTCTGCTCTGCTCTGATTCCTACTGTATGACACTCTGAGCTTTTGTCATGTGGAGTTTCTTTGTGTATTTTCCATCATGGTTCCTCTGTATGCACAAAACTGTTGATTAGAGTTTACAGAATAAAAGACCATTTCTTTAAAATCACAAGCTGTTGACAACAATTTAAACCTTTAATGATTCAAAATATCTCGTGATGCACATTTGGTGAATGCATGGCTGAATGGCTTAAGGATCTTGAGGGCAGTGTTTGACGTCTGGGATTGGTCCAGTTCAGGGACTCACTGAACTGCCTTCCCCTTATTTGACTGGGAAGGCTGTGGTATGTTGACTTTCAGGAAGTATGATCCACATTCCAGTGTGAAGGATGACTCCACGCCCAGCATCATCAAATCCGATAAAGGCTAAATATCTTTAGTTCTGCACATCCACTGTATTTTTGACCGTTTGACATTCTTGATAACATCCTGATTTTCACCATTATTGGGCTTCTGTCTCTACGAGCAGCATTATTGTTGACAGTTTGCTATACAAGACAAGTTTGAGTATCACTGTGTGACGTACCCAAGAGAAAAAAATGCAGATACACCTGAGACTCAGGTGACAAATGACACTTGTCCCCTGCTTAACTCTCTGTTATCCATATCATCTCCTCACCTCACTATTTACATATGTTCACTGTTCTCCTATTGGCCAGCTGGCAGCCAAAGGGTGGAGTTGCATCTCACACCATCGACTTGTAAGCGAAGGGGAGTGTCTTCGGAAATTGACAGCGGATGGTGGAGGGGGAGGGGAGGAAGGTGGCAGATGGAGGATAGATATCCCCCTGTCAAGTAACCAAACAGGGCAGCAACCGTCCTGTTGATAAGGTAACATCAATAGCCTGTTTGGGCTCTGCCTGACAACCTAAGAGCTGCACAAGATGAACTGCAGCATCTCCAGCCGCAGGAAGACGCAACTGATACTGAGGAAGTCATGAGAAGCTCTGTTGGGCGTCCGGTATCAATTCCAAAACTAGCAGTGACCGTCATCATCGAGGCAGATTTTACAGGAAATCTCACTAATATCTCTTTCGCTCGGAGCCACCATGCTGAGCTCAACTGCTCTGACCCTGATCTTTCCAATTTCAACAAAAGAGTGATACTCATGTGACTAACCGGAGGAAATCTCCTTTGTATGAAACTTGTATGTAAAGCATACAACAGTGAATCCGGAGATTGTTAGTAAATTTAAACAAACTGAAACTTATATGATTTGGGTATTTATCCGAATTAGTATAGTGTAGTGGTTAGCACTGTCACCTCACAGCAAGAAGGTACGGTGTTCGATTCCCGGCCCGGGGCCTTTCTGTGTGGAGTTTGCATGTTCTTCCCGTGTCTGTGTGGGTTCTCTCCGGGTACTCCGGCTTCCTCCCACCATCCAAAAACATGCATGGGGATTAGGTTAACTGGATAATTTAAATTGACCGTAGGTGTGAATGTGCGTGTGAGTGGTTGTCTGTCTCTATGTGTCCTGCGATGAGGTGTCGACTTGTCCAGGGTGTACCCTGCCTCTCGCCCTAAGACAGCTGGGAAAGGCTCCAGCCCCCCCCACGACCCACGATATGTGAGGAAAAGAGGTAGAAAATGGATGGATCAGAATAGTATATGACAGTATTGATACATACAATATCCTTATACTTGTTTTTATTATCTGTATAAAAAGAATGCAGAAGTGGCCACTTTCAAGAGTAAATCATACTCTATTCATGAATTTCAGTACATTTTTTTAAAGTTTTTTTTCTGTTTCTTTTCTGTATGGGCAGATGTTGGTCCCTGGAACCATCAGCATCAGGCTGCAACCAACAATCATTTTCAATATTGATTAAATTTCTCAGTAGTCAACTATACATGTTTGGACATAAAATAATATGTATATATAGAGAATATAGATATAATATAGAAACTATATATATATACATTATACGTATCATATACGTATATATACATACGTATATATATACATGTATATATACGTATATATATATATATACAGATGTATATATGTACAACTGTATGTATTTCTGTACAACTGTAGCTCCAACTGAATAGCACTTTGACCCAGATTATCTTTACTATTTTCATATATACAGATAATGCATACAGTATACACGTGTATACGATAATGCATTATACATATATGTATATATGTACAACTGTATGTATTTCTGTACAACTGTAGCTCCAACTGAATAGCACTTTGACCCAGATTATCTTTACTATTTTCATTATATATATATATATATATACGTGTGTATATATACGTATATATATATATACACACGTATATATATATATATATATATATATATATATATATATATATACATATATATATATATATATATATATATATATATATATATATATATATATATATATATATATATATATATATATATGAAAATAGTAAAGATAATCTGGGTCAAAGTGCTATTCAGTTGGAGCTACAGTTGTACAGAAAAGAAAAGTTTTTTGGTTGTTTGGCTGACTTTGAAGTGTTTCCACATGTTTATGTTGGGCCTCTTTAGTGCAATCCTCTTTAATCCAGATCACACGAGTCAGTGAGGGGAATGGAATATCTGTGATTTTTACATTAAGAAAGAATGCTCTTCCTTCCATTTAATTTCAGTGAAGTTGATTTAAAACACACATATTTACATGCACTAACCTGAAAAAAAGCAACACAATGTGGGTAAGCCCTGTTTTTTATAAACCATGTCAAATAGATTGGCTGAGTTCAAGTCTGTTTTGAAAAATACATCAGAGAGGTCTTTATGGTCGTCTTCCCATAGCTCATTTCCTGTTATCCTGTGTGAGCACAACGTGTTTAAGGCGTGGTTATCTCATTTATCGCACAGATATAGCCATGTCTCATTTGACAAACAAAGTAAGATAAGCACAATCAAACAAAAGGAGTGGGATATTGAAATAGACAGATCTCCATTTCCATCTGGACACATATTCACCAGCTGTTATTGCAGAGCCTGTGTCCATCAGTGTCTTCAGTCACTGTACTTTTAGTTAATCTGACTTGATAACATATTCTAAATGATCTGAAATATATCTTCTCTTTTTTCAGTGTGTTATGCAAAACAAATAAAAATGTTGCCTTCACATACTTAGGCAGTGATGCCTTAAGTCCACCACAATATTATTATGTAATCCCCCAACCCCCAGCACCACCCCCCCACCACCTGTCCTTAAACCCTGGTGACGCCCCTGCTTCTTCCACTGTAGACACATCAACCACCATGATTCAAACGGTCATGAAGTTCGTGCCACTGTTGTGGTCTCCTCTATGATTTGTGTATCTGTGTTGCCCTCTGGTGGGTAAAACGAACAGCACCTCCTCCTCCTCCTCCTCCCTGCTCAGGTGAGCTGGTTAATATTTCACCTGCATGTCATGACGTCGATACACCTTCAGGAAAAGGAAGCGGAGGAGTCCATGGTCACCTCGGACTGATGAATATATCTAGTTTGGATGGCGAAACGAAAGTCAAACCTGTGAAGACTCGAGTTGAACTTTTAATCTGAGTTTGTGTGCTTAGTTTTGTACAAACACCATGTCTGCCTCTGCTATATTTGTGCTGGATCTGAAGGGGAAGGTAAGATTAATGCTGGATCTGACTGTAGACAGTGGTACCTGCCTATTTGTTTTTATGTACAGTATAACTTATTAAAACTCGCAGTTATCCCGTCAATTGGCTGTTTAGTTGACGTTTTTAACTGTTGCTAAAACCGGTTATGGCGCTTGCGTCGTTAAAAATTAATAAAGATTACGACACACGCGCGCGCACGCACTCATTCATTGGCCTTCACTTCCGGGATGTTTGTCATTGGAAATGCAGGCAACAGCAGCAACAGCCGTGAATAAAGTGACTTGCGTTGCAGTCCCGGTAGCCTTCAGTCCAGGCTTTTCTATCAGCATCTTGTTGTTGGCACAGTGCTACAGAAACAAGCTTCTCCCCAGGCAGGAAATGTAAGCTGACACAATAGTTAGTATTACTGAGAAATGGAAAAACAAACTGAGAAATGAAAGTACTCTGATGTTGTGTAATAATAGGATATTGTTAATTGCAGCAAACGTGTTGATTTGTTTCACCAAAGCCAGTTGCAGGACTCTACACTATATCATGAGGTTGTTGTCTTTTCAGCTGGTGTCAGGTTTGATCTGTTTGCATATGTCTTATCTTAAACATCATAGATTTTCATTCTACTGTTGGCCATTGTTCAAAAACTGGTGAGCATCGCCTCTTATTTAACGGTCTACAGCAACACCTGATGGTCTGTAGAACGTTTCCTTTTATTTCACACTTAAAAGTACACTTTCAAGTAATGAGTACGACCAGGTCTGACCCTTGAACTTTTTTGATCATATACACACCTACTATAAATATATACACTCAGGGTTGCCATCAGGGATTTTGGGCCCTATGAAAAGAAATTTTACTGGCACTCCCCATATTTTTGACTGCCATTACCATATTTGTGAAAAGAACAATGTGACAATTACTTGCTGGGGAAGCACTGAATGAATACTGATTTTTTTTTTCTTTTTTTACTCCCTGACTGTTGAGGCATCCTGCCGTCTCCTCCTCCACTCTGTCTGGGAAAAGTTAGCTCTCTGCAGGCTGTTGAATGGAGCAGATGGACTGAACTATTTTACTAAATAGAGAGGGAAATGTTTCCAAAACAAATAAACTTGGTGTTACCAATACATTGTAAATAAAAGATGTGTGTGACTGTAACTTTATTGCTGAGTGTCATATTATTTTATCAGTATTATGATTGTATTAGGGGCCTCTCTCTGGGCCCCTGTCAATCATCGGCACCTAGAATACTTCTCCATATTTTCCCCTTTTCAAACTAGCAATTAACACTAATAATAATGTTTAATGTAATAAAACTTTTATTAAAGGTTTTTAGACGTACATTTTCATCAAATATCATTCCATCTTTGTTGAATAGGAGTTTCCCTTTTCAAGCCCCCGATTTACAACATTTCTTGTAATTCCTATGGGAAACTCTACTGTCACTCTACTGTCTGATAACCATGTGATGTTATTCTCCCCACTCAGGTGCTGATTTGCCGGAACTACAAAGGAGATGTGGACATGGCAGAGATTGACCATTTCCTGCCTTTACTTATGCAGCATGAAGAGGAAGGGCTTCTCTGCCCTGTAATGTCACACGGAAATGTTCACTTTATGTGGATCAAACACAGCAACCTGTACCGTATCCTTGAAATAATAATAGTGATAAAATGATAAAATTCTTCAAAATGTAAATTTAGGTAAACCAAACAGTGATCTTCCTGTGAATACTCCTTGACTTGATCTCTGCAGTGGTGTCCACTACAAACAAGAACTCCAACGCCTCCCTTGTGTACTCATTTCTATACAAACTAGTTGAGGTGAGTCACACATACAGTGGTGACTTATAATTTAAATGAATATGTAATTATCTGTAGCACAGATTTCAAGGATGAACTTGTTTTCATGTGAAGAATCAGCAGAAGATGGAAGTCAAAGATAGCAATAATCCAAAGTAAAGCTATAGATGAGATTGATGTATGTTATGTGTATTCAGGTGTTCACAGAGTACTTCAAAGAGCTGGAGGAGGAGAGCATTCAGGATAATTTTGTAGTTGTCTATGAGCTTCTGGATGAACTGATGGACTTTGGATTCCCCCAGACTACAGATAGCAAGATCCTACAGGAGTGAGACTTCACAAGATACACACATACTTTATATATTTTTTTATATATTATCTATATTGAAAAACAGTGTGTCATCAAATCAGAGCATTTTATTTCATGTCTTGCAGATACATCACTCAGGAAGGTGCTAAGCTGGAGGTGGCAAAGTCCAAGGTGCCAACCACTGTCACTAATGCTGTCTCCTGGAGGTCAGAGGGTATCAAATACAAGAAGAACGAGGTCTTTATTGATGTCATTGAGTCCATCAACGTATTGGTAAGAGGGGATGTGGTGCTGTTTCATATTATTTACACTATATTGCCAAAAGTATTCGCTCACCCATCCAAATAGTCAGAATCAGGTGTTCCAATCACTTCCATGACCAAAATCAAGCACCTAGGCATACAGACTGCTTTTACAAACATTTGTGAAAGAATGGGTCACTCTCAGGAGCTCAGTGAATTCCAGCGTGGAACTGTGATAGGATGCCAGCAAATGCAACAAATCCAGTCGTGAAATTTCCTCACTCCTAAATATTTCACAGTCAACTGTCAGCTGTATTATAAGAACGTGGAAGTGTTTGGGAACGACAGCGACTCAGCCACGAAGTGGTAGACCACGTAAACTGACGGAGCGGGGTCAGTGAACGCTGAGGCACATAGTGTGAAGAGGTCGGCAACTTTCTGCAGAGTCAATCGCTACAGACCTCCAAACTTCATGTGGCCTTCAGCTTAGTGCACAGAGAGCTTCATGGAATGGGTTTCTATGGCCGAGCAGCTGCATCTAAGCCACACATCACCAAGTACAATGCAAAGCGTTTGATGCAGTGGTGTAAAGCACACCGCCAATGGACTCTAGAGCAGTGGAGATGTGTTCTCTGGAGTGACGAATTACGTTTCTCCATCTGGTAATCTGATGGACGAGTCTGGGTTTGGCAGTTGCCAGGAGAACGATACTTGTCGGACCTCATTGTGCCAAGTGTAAAGTTTGGTGGAGGGAAATTATGGTGTGGGGTTGTTTTTCAGGAGCTGGGCTTGGACCCTTAGTTCCAGTGAAAGGAACTCTAAATGCTTCAGCATACCAAGACATTTTGGACAATTCCATGCTCCCAACTTTGTGGGAACAGTTTGGAGCTGTCCCCTTCCTCTTCCAACATGACTGTGCACCAGTGCACAAAGCAAGGTCCATAAAGACATGGATGACAGAGTCTCGTGTGGATGAACTTGACTGGCCTGCACAGAGTCCTGACCTCAACCCGATAGAACACCTTTGGGATGAATTAGAGCAGAGACTGAGAGCCAGGCCTTCTTATCCAACATCAGTGTGTGACCTCACAAATATGCTTCTGGAAGAACGGTCAAAATTTCCCATAAACACACTCCTAAACCTTGTGGACAGCCTTCCCAGAAGAGTTGAAGCTGTTATAGCTGCAAAGGGTGGACTGACGTCATATTGAACTATGGATTAGGAATGGGATGTCACTTAAGTTCATATGCGAGTCAAGGCAGGTGAGCGAATACTTTTGGCAATATAATGCATATATAAAGTTCTATCATGTGTGCTGCTAATATCACTTTTACAAAGTCCATTTTAGAATAAATGTGCCATATTAGAGCAAGTACTGAATATTATTTCTGTAGTATATAATCACGTGAACTATTAAGATAGTTCATGTGATAATAAGATAGTAGTTATTAGGGTCGTTGTTGTTGTTTTTTTTTACATTGAATCCATCCATCCATCCATTATCTACCGCTTATCCTCATTAGGGTGGAAGGCAGGGTACACCCTGGACAAGTCGCCACCTCATCGCAGGGCACATAGAGACAGACAAACATTCACACTCACATTCACACCTACGGTCAATTTAAATTAACCAATTAACCTAATCCCCATGCATGTTTTTGGATGGTGGGAGGAAGCCGGAGTACCCGGAGAGAACCCACGCAGACACGGGGAGAACATGCAAACTCCTGGGATTCGAACCCGGTACCTTCTTGCTGTGAGGCGACAGTGCTAACCACTACACCACCGTGCCGCCCACATTGAATCTATATTATATGCTAATCTATATGCTAATTATCTATAGCAGTGGATGTACTGCAGTAGTGTCTTTATGCAACAGCACAAGATAAAGATGAAGTAAGTCATGCTTTCTGTGACACTACTTTCTGTAATTTTATTGATATCAGTAAGTCACGTCTCAGGTTATGTTTATATGTAGCCTTAGAGATTGGTAGAGAGCATACTTCAGGCAAAATCTTTTTTTTTCATTAAAATAAAAAAAAAAAAAAAAAATCACGCTGCAGTGTTGATTGACATTTGCAGGCTGCAAATGTGGGTACTGATTTTAATTGAAGTATTATCAAGCATTGGGCTTTATTTTCCATCTTATGTGATGTGTTCTATTTCATCTTAGTGTTATATATTTCCTCAAGTGTGTTTTTTTTCCTCATTTTGTGTGTTTTGTGTTTATTCTATTGCATGTCTATTTTCTCTGCAGTGTTTCTTGTATGAACGGTGCTATAGAGAAAAAGTCTATATCACATTATTGTGATTATCACACAGCAATTTCCGATTTATTCACTTTGTTTTTTGTTCAGGTGAATGCCAATGGTAGTGTGATGAGCAGCGACATTGTGGGCAGCATCAAGCTGAAAACCATGCTCTCTGGGATGCCCGAACTGCGACTGGGCCTCAACGATCGAGTGCTCTTTGCTCTCACAGGACGTATGTATACAGCCATAACCATATCCATCTGTTACCTCTGTTAAATAACTGAATGTGTAGCCCATCTATCTGTTATTGTCAGTATGTTACTGTTATTCAAATGAATACCACTTATCGTAGTGTTGTGTGTTCAGGAGACAAGGGAAAGACCGTGGTGATGGAGGACGTGAAGTTCCACCAGTGTGTCCGTCTGTCGCGCTTTGAGAGTGATCGAACAATCTCCTTCATTCCTCCAGATGGGGAGTCTGAACTCATGTCCTACCGCATCAATACTCACGTTAGTCTATTTCATCACCATGCATTCATTCTAAAATATTTAACGTGCCATATTTATGACTCACACATTGGATTTTGATATGCTTTAAAACAAAAATAAATCCATATACTCTTAAAAGGTCAGAGTACAACAGTTGCTGGTTTCACTAGTGTCATGTTCTACCTGTTAGAAATGGCAGACAGACAGACAGACATTCATTCATTCAGTAGTATTGCAGCTCCAGAAACCTGAACCTTATAGTGCTATGCATGTAAACATATGAATCAAATTATCATATACACCAATCAGGTATAACATTATGACCAACTCATGCCTTACACTTGCCTATTTTTCCTGCTCCTAACACATCAACTTTGAGGACAAAATGTTCATTTGTTGCCTTATATATCCTAGTTATCATGATGAATAGATAATCAGTGTTATTCACTTCACGTGCCTGTGGTCATAATTGTATGCTTGATCCATGTAAACACTGAATAATGTGCATATATAACTCAAATTATTTTGCTTATGTTGCTTATATTGTTAATTTGTTTGGATGACGATGCCCTATTTTTCATCTCTTAGGTAAAGCCTCTGATTTGGATTGAATCAGTCATCGAGAAATTTTCTCACAGCAGAGTGGAAATCATGGTTAAGGTACCAACTATTTTAACTACATTGGCAACAAGATTACAGGCATTTTTATATGATTTCTGTGCCATTGGAGATGCATGTTTCAGAAGCTGGTTCTTTTGCTTGTGTCTCCAGTCTATATTCACTTTCTGTACCATGAACTAGCTTTACAGTAACAGTTATGTTGTATTTTTTAGGCAAAGGGACAATTTAAAAAACAGTCTGTGGCAAATAATGTGGAGGTGAGGGTCCCTGTCCCCAGTGATGCCGACTCACCCAAGTTCAAAACCAGCACAGGCCATGCAAAATATGTGCCTGAGAAGAACATGGTTGTGTGGACCATCAAGTCTTTCCCTGTAAGAAATTCATAACTTGTGTGCCATATGTGCCAACATTTTGACTTCATGTTAAATTACGCTCTTTAATGTATAATGCATTGCAGTAGAAATCTTCAACTGAATCTAGTTTGATATTTAAGGCTCTCTATGTCTTTCTGTTTGCCTCTTAATGTCTGTCTAATCCATTTGTCTCTGTGCATCCATTCATCCAGGGAGGTAAAGAGTTTCTAATGAGAGCTCATTTTGGTCTGCCTAGTGTGGAGAACGATGAGCTTGAGGGCAAACCTCCCATTACTGTCAAATTTGAAATCCCATACTTCACAGTCTCAGGAATACAGGTAAGCATCCTGCTCTACAGACAAACTGAGGAAGTCCTTTGTCTTACAGGCCATACGGCTCTTCATCTCCTTCTCACAGCAACAGACATTCATTCTACCTCACAACATTAGCCTGATGCTGATGTTTGATTTAATGGGTACCATAGTCCCAACATACATGAACATCTCTGCCTATTTACATACTATTTGGACAGTTTATGTGCATGTAATGGACACTTCTGCATACTTGCACATTATTTGCACTGTGTTGTTATATATGTTCATATTTATTATTTTAGTTTTACAGTGTATTTTTTTTGACAATCTCTGTGTGCTCTGCTGCCCTTATTTCTCAACTCCAGTAGTTGCACAAGTAAAAAAGATCAGCTCAAAATGGGCCATAAATTGCAGTGTATGTCCACTTTAAGTGCACAACACGTTATCTGAATCTGAAGCCTGCCAGAGCATAATGCAACTTGTTTATGTCACTACAGACAATTAATTAATTAAAAGCTCTAACCATCACCTGTGAAGATTAGCTTTGCATAGGGTGGATATTTAAGTCCGCTCCTGTAAGAGTTATGTGTGCTCAGACTGGAAAACTAGATTTAATATTCATTCCTTACCTCAACATGTTTATGTCTTACTGTCTTACTCACTCATTTTCACCAGGTGCGATATATGAAGATCATTGAGAAAAGTGGTTACCAGGCTTTACCATGGGTCCGGTACATTACACAGAGTGGAGGTACATAAGAGTTAAATATGAAAATCTATTTTTGGAACATGTTTTACTATTTAAGCATGTGATCAGATACACATGGATGTAGAAATTAAATCGCATTGAACTTTTCATCTCCTTACATTTCTTTTTGTATTTAGACTACCAGCTGAGGACCAATGTGTAAAGCCTGAGGGATGTTACCGTACTCCTCACATCCCAGATCTTCAGAGAAACATCTATATTGATCACTTTAAGTGGACTGAAAGAATGTCTTTAAATTTCACCTGTGTGCTGTGTGCATAATAATTTTAATGTTACTGTTTCTATTATGGGACCACTGCAAATTATTTAAATGTCTAATGAAATTATTCATTTAAAACAATGTCATTAGTAACCTTTGTTGTTCTCTGTTTGTTTTTGTCATGATATGGGCAAATTGTATCCTCATATTGTAGTCATGCATTATGCAGTCACTAAATTCCGCCTAAAATTAAACTTACACCCGCCTTTTTCCACACTGGGTTCTGGAGAAAAATAACCAGAGGTCAGAAATGTGAATGAACTGCCTTTTGAAGACATCAACGTATACGAATCGCCCGCTTTCTTACTCCGTGTTGTGATTGGTCAACTGTTGCTGTTACCACAGTGATAGTGTAGTAACAGAGTTGTAACTCCGCCTCTTTTACCATATATGGAATAGCAACACCCATCAGACGAACTGTGATTGGTCAACGCGTGTTCTCAGCAATGTTTGTATATTTTAGTGTAGAGAGACCGCTGTGTAGATCTCACCGCGCAAATGTATTTTCTAATGTTGATAAATATTACGTGGTTGGATTTAATTTAAAAAGTACTGGTCTTCGGAAACAGCGGGATACGGAACCATTGCAACGTGGATTTTCAGAAACCCAACAAGGTATGCTTAAACACCCTACCGTGTGGTCTCTACTTTAGTATTAGCGGTTAGCCAGGATGCTAATCGTTTGTACGATTCAGTTGACGTGACCTGCCTATCTCTGGCATTCACGGAGCTTTGCTATTTAAAGGTACGTTTGTGAAAATGACCCAATGTAACGTGACGTTAGCACAGTCCGATAACATGGCGTCAACTGTGAGCTGAAGCTTATGTTAGCCGGATGCTGTAGTAACGTTAGCTAGCTAGTGAAGCCTTCCTGAATCCTCACTTTACGTTAACCACACCACTGTCCATTTTCCTCTTATAGTCGGTATGAGAAGCCTGAGTTTTGGTCTAACTGTTGTTGTACATCTCCTACTGACCAGGCAGAAAAAAAGACTATAATGGTCCTTAGCCAGATGGACGCCGGCAAAGCTTTGACGGCTGCAGCAGCCAAAGGAAATACGAGCGAGGTGCAGAGGATCCTGGAGGAATGCAGAGTGCATCCTGATACTCTCAATGAATTTGGCAGGACTGCGCTCCAGGTGAGGCCCAAACCCCAGAAATGTTGATACGTGCTTCATATTTACGATGATATTAACTGCACAAATGCATACACTGTAGAAATCATTAGCCCCAGTGGTTCTTCGGTTAGACTCCTCTCCTTTGCCTCTATGGCTGCATTTTGTTTTTCATCTCCACACAACAAGTGCCTGTTACTAATATTATAGTGCCTATAGCACTGAACCACTCTGCTGTCTTATTTATATATTTTACAATACTATAATATGTAACTCAAATCCTAGTAACGTGTGAGATTGCATAGAAACCTTGGTGAACTCCAGCAAAATGTGGAATATTTGACATTTTGACTTGTTCGAAATTAATAACAAATACACATATACACTTAGTTTCCAATTTATGTATTCGTGTACATTTAAAATTATTTGTGGTCCAATACAAATGCCTAATTGTAAATCATATCCTCATAGAGGTGGTGCTCGGTTGTGTTGTGTTATTGTGCTGTTTCTAATATTTTGTCCACATTTCTGTGCTGTATTTCTAGAAGAGCAGCGTAAATTGTTAGCATAAAAAATGGAGTTCTCTCACATTTCATTTCATATTCTTTCCAGCATTATACACACAGTTGCTGTATTTAATCGAGTCTGCTGTTGCCGTTATGCAGATATTCCTTCAAATGACTTTACTGCTTTAACGAAGATCAAATCAAATCAAAAGCCTTTATTGTTATTATTTGATGGCATGTATAATGAAATTAGGAATGCTGCTCCACTGCTTAGTGCTTAGTCAAATAAAATAGTCAAGCTTAAAAATTAAAATAAAAAGACAAAAAATAAAAAAAAGATAAAATTTCTTTGGTGTATCATTAGAGTGGTGTTGTGTGTTCAGAGCACTGGTGGCTCTGGGGAAGAAACTGTCTTCTTTGAGATCAAACTGTATTTGGCAGAATATTTCCATTTACACTGTCTGCTGTCTTTCCCTCTCATCTGATACCTCCTTCAGGTGATGATGATGGGGAACTCCAAGGTCGCTGGTTTGCTGTTGGAAAAAGGAGCAGACCCCAACGTTCAAGACAAACATGGGATAGCGCCTGTTCACGATGCAGCCCGAACAGGATTCCCAGACACTCTACAGGTCCTGGTGGAGTACGGTGCTTCGGTAAACATCCCGGACCAGAGTGGTGCCTTGCCGATCCACATTGCCATCCGGGAAGGCCACCGGGATGTTGTGGAGTTCTTGGCACCACGGTCTGACCTGAAGCACGCCAACATCAGCGGTCAGACAGCTATAGATGTGGCCCGAGCTTCGCGTGTCCCTGATATGATTGACTTGCTTTTTGCTCACATTCATAGTTAGTCAGAAATCTGGACGCTGGGTGCCATCTCCATAACCCTAAACCAACTTTTTTTTTTTTTTGCTTCAAACCTGGTGACTTGAATTCATTGCTGTGTAAAGGATTATTTTTTGTTAATAGTGGCTCAGCATTAATATGTGACACAGGACATATCGTCCTGGCAGCTTATTTTCAGTTGATGGGTGGCTATATACAGTAGACACCTCTTTTGCACAGTGCAATTTAGGCACCTTATATATCTGATTTCCCTATTAATTGGGAGTGCACATTTGTAGATAGTTTCCCCAGTGTTTTGTAATTATTGCATTATTTCCATTGTGAAACAGTTGATACCTTATATGTGTTTTAAAACACAGAACTTGACATGGTGCACCCTGATTGCTTTTCATAGTTTTGTTTCTTTTAAGTAGATGTATTTAGACTTTGAATTTACTCTTATTTATTGTTGGAATAGGACTGAATATTCCTGTGACTTTTGTAAATAGCTACATTTATTGTGATTTGTTGAAATGTTATTTATATAAATACTTTTAAAACAAAAGTGAGATTATTCACTTCACTATTTGAAGAAGAATACACAAAATAAAGTGTTGAATTTGAAGTCGTAGTTTTCTTTTTTTTCTTGTGTGCTTCAGTGATCGAAAAGAAAAAAAACATGTTGCTGTCTACTTCATTTACTACATGCATCCCCAAGTGTTCAGTGCCTCTCCAAGGTGATTCACGAAAGTCATTTATAATACCCACGCACTGGAATGCACTGCACATTGACAGATAGATGGACTGAAACTCAAAATGAATGAGGGCCCTGTTGTGTTGAGGCGTGTAGGTAACGGTGGCACAGTTTGCTGATGTTTGTAGGGGCTACTCTAGCACAATGGGTATTTTGTTTGCTCGTGTGCCACGGGCCAACTTCACCAGCCCGGAAAAGAGGTACAGTTCAACTAGTGTGCTGCTGGTCTGCTGAGTGGCGAGATCATGTATCATGTATGTTACCGTGGGGTTTGGACATGCCAGCACATGAAATACAAATTTAAATTCAAACACTTAAACTGACAGAATATTGTTGTGAAGAAGAATGCCTTTATTAATCCCTCAGTGTGAAACTGAATCTGAACAATGCTTCTCAAACAGCTCGAGGTTAAATGTACTTCAGCACTAGTCTTTGAGGGGCCATTTACTTTTCCCCACCTATATTTGCCCAGCCAGTCTTCCCTCTCCACAATGTGTAATAAAGACAGAACTACAAATATATGCCAATATAACATAGCAGTTGTAAACATGACAGTCACAGACAGACCTGCCTCCAGCCACTAGGTAGAGCTCCCTGACTTCACTGCCGACGCATGTGGGTGTGTTGCTGCATGGGTAAATACTCCCTGTGTAAACACTGTGGTGGTAAGTTTTGTTCTGCAGGTTCCTATGTTGACGCTAACAGCTACACGTCTGTAAGCAACAGGAAGTGGGGGTAAACAAGAAAAACCAGTATCAGCTTACTCCCTCTCTCTCATACGCAGACAGATGTGTGGGAATTAATAATGAGGACAACACAGAGGGAGGGTGAGGTATGAATGTGACAGAGCACTTTACTGTTGAACACACCTGTCTGAGTACATTTACATGTTTTTAGAATGGATGGTTAATCAAGAACCGTATCTACAAAATAATAGATAAGAAATAATTAATTAGGTAAGCCTTCACTTGCAAGGTCAAGCAGTAAAGTATAGCTTTATATTTTTTTGTTGTCTTAATACTCACATTCACGTATTCACATGTACAGTAACTGCTGTCAAATTTAGTGTCTGTGTGTCTATTAAACTTCTCTCTGTCTTCAAAGAGGGATCCCTCTTCAGTTGCTCTTCTGAAGGTTTTCACCATTTTTTCCCTTCGTTAATAGTTTATTTTGGGGGTCATTTTGTAAATTACAGAGGGTGTTGTGCCTTGTGCAGATTTCAAATTTGTGCTTTGTAATATTGAGTTACATGAATGAAATGACTACATCCATTCATCCATTTTCTACCGCTTATCCTCACATAGGGTTGCAGGGGGGCTGGAGTCTATCCCAGCTGTCTTAGGGCAGAAGGCAGGGTACACCCTGGACAAGTCTCCAGTTCATCACAGGACACATAGAGACAGACAACCACTCACACTCACATTCACACACCTATGGTCAATTTAAATTAGCCAATTAACCTAATCCCCATGGTGGGAGGAAGCCGGAGTACCCAGAGAGACACCCACGCAGACATGGGGAAAACATGCAAACTCCACACAGAAAGGCCCCGGACCGGGAATCGAACCCGGTACCTTCTTGCTGTGAGGTGACAGTGCTAACCACTACACCATCGTGCTGCCTGACTTGACTACAAAATATATATTGGTGTAATAACTGCCCTGTAAGAAATAGGGGAAAAGGCGACAGGCTTTGTTCTAAGAATAATATAAGGCTTGAATGGAAATACTTTTTGATACTGGCCTGTCTGTCTATGTTCTCAGACATCCAGGTTGAGGTAAATCAAAAAGAGCAAAAAGGAGTCAACTGGATTTGCTTGAGGTTTGTTGAAGACATTTTACATCTCATCCACGAGGATTCAGGTGAACTGAAGGAGCCTCTTGAATGATGACAGGAGAAACGTCCCCAACAAACCTAAAGCAAGTCCGATTGTCTCCTTTTTGCTCTTGCTGGTTGTGAACACTCGAAGCAGGAGGAACCTTCTCAATCTGATTTCCTGCTCAAATGCAAATACTACATTAGTACATCCAGGCCTGAAGTCACTCCCTTCAAGTATGACACTTCAGATTCCAGCCAGTGCAGTCCTAACCCTAACCTATAACTGAGGCTATGACCCCCTGACAACTTAAAGCAATAACACATGTTATTTATAACCAATCCTTAGTCATATGCAATCTTCTCTCTTTAAGTTACAGCCTTGGGAGGTATGCAGCAGGGTGGGAAGGTCAGTGTTTGCTCCAGTATTACTGAGGTATGTCTGTAAACTGTCTAACAGGATCTCATTTTGTAGCAATACAAGCCAGGACATGACTGCACTGCAGCTCAGACTGAAACAGGGAAGCCCTGGCTGAGGGAACACAGGGAGAAAAGAATATGTGCCCTGGTTTGTTTGAGAGAGTCTTAACAGATAAATTTCTAAGTAAATGGATGAATCCTGTTGAAAGAATTTCAGTACCTACAATATCCTTCATCCTAAAACTACTATAAACTATGAGCTCCAGCTTTCAAGTCATTTTATTTCCTTGTTTAAATGTGCTCAAACAGCACTGTGGATGTATCTGCACCAGAGTATGATGTAGACAATGTGCAATAAGATATTTTTGGATAATTTTTCTACTTAAATTTGATGCTTAACAGGAGGTCATTCCCAGTATTTAACTGTTAAATTTTAACTATGCTAAAGGGGCAGTATAAACATGTATACACAATATGTTACCCATCACCACATGCACTCAATATGTTACTCATTCAAAAGGCATTCTGAAGACAGTTTACCTTTTGTCTCTTTGTTACTTACTATATTATATAAACACTGAATATCAAGCTGATTTTGTATGACGAAAACAAAATATTCCACTACAATGTCAGTCTTTTCCATTCGGCTGAATATGGAAACAGAGAGATGAATACCCTTTCTGCTACTGAAAGACTTTTTCTCCCCCACGTCTAGTAGCTGAAAGGGAGCAACATGAGCCACCACAGTGTGAGAGGCACTTTATTCTGTTATACTATAAACCTGTTTAACAGGTGTGGTCAGAGATCATTTGACTTCATATTCAGAAAACAGTGAAGATGCTGTGTTGAGCCCATGTCTGACCTTGAATTAAATAGACTTCTTGTTAAACCAGTAAAACCAGCTACACAGCTACGTATATTCAAAATTACAGAACACCCATAAACTTTGTAAAATATATATTTAAAAAGAAAATGCATAAAAAGCATTTTCAAAACTATGTTGATTGTTTGCTTATTTACACAGATTTGATCACATCAAATGCTGGTTTTTATAAATAAGAAGTTTTCCAGTGTTTGGTTATCCTTTTGTCCAGTTTTGGTTCTGTTTTCATGCTGATTAAGTGAGAAATTCCACCTAATGGCATGGATTAATAATCTGTTAATGCTCAGTTTTCTCCATGCAGGTTGGACCACCATGCTACACTGAGATAAGACGAGTCAATGACAGCCCTTAGCTCCAGAACTCAGCCATTACTCAACCTGCTTCGTACATCTGATGGCAGCAGATCCAGCAGGTTTTCCTCAACGATCAGTCCACTGAGATTCAGCAGGGGACAGTCCCCTATCTCCACAGGTAGAGACTCAAGACGGTTTCCTTTAATCTCCAGCCGGACCAGCTGGGCCAGACTGGACACTCTGGAGCTAAGATCCGACAGACAGTTGTTTCCAAGAGCCAACGTCTTTAGCCTTTTGCAGGAGAAAAGCTCCTCTGGCAGCGTTTCCAAAGAGTTGAAAGAAGCTGAAAAAAACTGGAGGCCCTGCAGGATTCCCACCTCAGGAGGAAGAGAGGTGAGCTGGTTGTGGGATACATCGAGGTGTCTGAGTTTGGTGCAGTAAAACAAGCGAGAGGGAAGCTTTCGTAGCTTGTTCCAGCTAACGTCCAGCGTCTCCAGTGTGTGGAGCTTACTAATATGATCGGGTACATATGTGATTTTGTTGTGCCACAGTTTTAGCGTCACTAAACGGCGGCAGTGCTGTAAGCTCAGGATCTCTTCCACAGTGGTAAGTTTGTTTTCTTTCAGGTCCAGCTCCTGCATATTGCTCAGACTGAAGACAGCACTTGGAATGCGCTCTAACTCGCAGCCCGTTAGCTCCAGTGAGGCTATATTGGTTAACTTCTTTAGGCTACTAAAAGCCTGGAGCTTGACACCCTCGTTATGGATGCACAACCGCTGCAGCTGCAACGCAACATCCACAACACTGGGTGGTATCTTAGTAAGGTTGGAGCGGAGAGTG